>JAHLSL010000017.1:13137750-13279462 GCA_025920805.1 Petroica traversi
CCCCCGCCCCCGCGGAGCCCGGCCGGGGAGAGGGGAGGGGGCGCAGCACAGGGACGTATTTGTTATCGCCGAACTGCGAAAAAGGGGAGGGGGGGAAATAAATAAAAAGACCTTCTCTCCCTCTGAAATAAATCGTATAGGATTTGCGCGTCTGTGACAAAGGCCTCTTTCAGGGAAGAAAGAAGGGACGCACAAAATGCCCAAGGGTGGTAGGATGTGAAAAGAGGCTTGTTCCTTGTCTCTCCCGTAGAGCCTCTCTGTTCCTTCCCAGATGAGGCCGCTGATCTGGTGCCAGTTCCTTTTCAGCTACATTTTAGATTAGGGAGAGATACCAAACGCCACACCATGGGTGCCAGCGTTTTGCTGCGTCTGCAGAGCCACAGTGTACGTGTCGCTCGACCTCCTTAATAATGCTCAGTTTGGCCTCTGCTTCCTCGGGATATCGCCTGATTTCTGCTCCGTGTGGATTCTGCGTGTGCGTGAGCTCTGGGAGAGGGCTGGCCAGGGAAGGGGTCACTTTGTGGAAACCGTGATACCTTGGTCCGCTCAGCAGTGACGGGGAGGGCAGGGCTGAGTAGGTGCTGGAGGAGAAGGTTTGGGCTGAGTGAAAAGCAACCCTCTGCAGTTGCTCATCAGTCGCTCTGATACGCTCTGATTCTTAAAATGCTAAATAACGAGTGACCAGGGCGGACCGGGCTCTTGAAATGCATGCACAAGACTGGGAACGCCTTTGAGACCTTGTCATTTTCCTCCTTGTATACAACCTCCTTAACTCCCACATCCTTCCTTCCACCATCCCTGCAGCTGTAACACTTTTCAGGATCTCCTTCCCACACCACTTTTTTTTTTTTTTCTATTTTTTCTTTTCTTTTTTCTTTTTGTCTTGATGTCTTTTTAACTAGCATTCTGGAAGCTGAGAGCAGTTGAAGGTGAAGATCTGCTTGTTTATATGCTGCTGGAGGAAGTGTTTTCATTAGGGTTGACTTGTCTGGTCTCCCATGAGGAGGAACAGTAAGCAAAGGGACACTGTCAACTTGAAATCCAGAGAATGTGCATGATGAATGGAGAGCTGTGTCCAATATTACACCCACCGTTGAGCTCCCTGCTGGAGATCTGTGGTTTTTATAAGCCTGTCTTCTGACTGTGTGGGTTGGTCATGCAGTGAAGGAGTAAAAACACGCTTCAAACAAAGTTCTGTTAAGTGAACAAAGGAGTGCAGAAGAAAAATACCAGAAGGGGAAAGGAGGGAAGGCAGCATCTCCAACTTCTCAGTTACATTCATTGTAGCTACTGCTTGACCCAGTGGGGAACTGGAGGGTCTGTAGTTCATTTTTACAGTTGCACATTTATTTAGTATCAGTTAAGTGGAAAGGTTGTTACCTTTGCCCAGTGATACAGGAGTTTTCAGCACCTTGATGTGTGTACTCAGAAATCTGATAGTACTTGATGGGTGTCAGTAGGTCAGTGTCTTTTCACAATATAAGAACAATTTTAAGAATGGTGTCTCTTCTGGAAAATACTTTGGGTTCCTTCTTGAGCCCCTTTTATCTCATAAAGATATAATTTTGATGAAAAAGAGAAAGAAAGATTGCCTAATTAATGCTTTAGAAATTTGTATTTTCTTGATAATAGACTGCAGATTTGTTGAAATGTTCAGAAGCTTCTTAGAGAGTGCCTGTAAGGATCCTTCTCCACCTCCAACAAATTACTGCCTCATCTGTGTGGCTTCTCTTTGGGAAAAGAAACAATTTTCAATATGAAGTTGTCTGATGGTAGGCCACTGGCTGTGGTGTTTTGTGGTTTATGCTTCAGGCATGTTGTTTCAGAAACTCTGTATTGCCTGCTGGTGAAAGACAAAGTGGCATGAAATACCAGTTAGGTATAAAACCCTGAACAGCCTTTTCTGGAAATTATTTTGATGTTGAGTAAATACATGTCTTCAGTGAGGGACAAAGAATGTTGGTATATGGGCATGGCAGTCAATGTAA
Source organism: Petroica traversi (assembly GCA_025920805.1). Lineage (NCBI taxonomy): Eukaryota > Metazoa > Chordata > Aves > Passeriformes > Petroicidae > Petroica > Petroica traversi. The sequence goes on from JAHLSL010000017.1 coordinate 13,139,739, forward strand.
GCCAGAAATTAAGAAGGCAGTATAAAGAAGTTGCTTTTTAATCATTTTAACAAGTGTCTTTAAAAGTAAGGACCCAGTGATAAATTTCTAATTCATATGAGTAAGAAAAAAAACATTGCTGAGGAACTAGTTTTCTTGACAGACTGCAGTAGACTCCACAATACCTTCATGTGAAACACCTAAATGGTGTCATCTGAAATTCTTGAGTGGAGTCTGATAAGGTGAGGGCCTCTGTGGCTGCTGTGTCTCAGCTGAATAAAGCTGAATATACTAATCTAGACATGGACTTATCTGCACTGATTTACAGTGCAATAAAATTGTGGATAAGGTGAGTGAAAACTGTCCAGCACATTTGTGATGATTTTACACTCTAATATGGTACATCTACAGTATCATATGTTTAATTGTGTTAAGGAAAGTTTAGAGCTGTTTGCCATCTTATGCCCAATTACTGTTATTTAACCAGCACTTTTCTGTCTTGCTGCATTACTGTGCTTTTACTATAGGGAGAAAAAGAGTTAGAGGCATGTGTTTTCTCTTCATCCTTCTCTCTGGCTGCACATTAATATTTGATTCAAACTTGTTCTGTAAAGTTCTGCTTAATTCAGTTTGGGCACTACTTTGAATGTATAATAATGGTGTTTGTTTGTTGTCATGGACAGTGCTTTGTAATTTGCTTTATGGGCAGGTCTGCTGCTGGCAGTGTGTACTGTCAAAGTGACCTTCCTTTCAGAGGAAGAAAACCAATAACTCCTGGCCCTCTCCCACCCCTGCAGCTCCCACAGAAGTGTCTTCACAAGTACTTTTGACCCATTACTCCAAAAAACAGGACTGGGACCGACAAATCTAGTTCACCCGAGCAGTCTCATTGAAATTCAGCAATTAAGGATTCCTTTGGTGACAAAAGCCCTGCAGATCTGTATTGTGCAAGTCAGCCATTTACTCGAGGCAAATCCCACAGAAGGATTTGCGTGCCGGTGTGGAGCACTCTGAGCTGTGATCCCTGTAGATCTCACTGGCCTGAGCTGGGGGTGAAGCTGCTGTGCTGTGCTGAGCTGAATTGTGCACCTCAGAGCTGCATTTCCAGTGGCCAGCGTGGCAGGGGAAATGCTGCCAGGGCTACCCAATGCAAAGAGATTCAGAAGGAGGTGAAACTCCAGGGCTGCACCTGCCTGCCTGCTGGGGGTCTCACTTGGGGCCACAGTGGCTTAGGGTTAGCTGTTAGAGTTAAAAACCTAACCTGCTTTTGGTAAGGTAGTAATAATTTATACTAAAGAAATAAATAAATAAAAAGGAAACCCACCAAAAACCCAAACAAAAAAACCCAAACAAAAAACCACAAAAATACCAAAACAAATAAACAACCCCCCCCCCATCTTTGTATTTCAGTAGATGATAAACACCCAGGTGTAGAAGAATTGGGATTTTTAGCATTTGCATCCTGTCATGGGTTTTGCCCTTAGTGGCTGAGGTGCAGGCAGAGAAATGGCAGGTGCAGGTGAAAGATGAAATGTTGCAGTTTCAGCATCTGAGGAGTTTGTGATACTGCTCAAAGAGCTCTCTCAAGAAGAGCCCCGTTAGCACTGAACTCTGGGGCAGTCTCACTACTGAACTCAAGCAGGGCTTTGGTTTTGGGCAGGGAATCTGCCTCCCAGTTTGAGAGTGGTCAGGTTAAACCTGTCTGTGGGAGGTGTCCTTGAGCCCTGAAACCAGAAACAGGGCTGACCTCACAGGAGCACCAGCCAAGGAGAAGTGCCCTGTTGCTGTCCTTACCACTGGCTGCAGGAAAGCAATCACATTTTGCAGAGTTTTTCTGGAACTTTAGTTCACTTGGAACGGAAGCAAAATTGAGCAGTATCACTACTTTTACTGGGGGAGGTGAAAAATCCTATTACTTCAAGTCGATCAAAACATGATGCCTCATCTTGCTTCTGACTGTTTTAAATGGTAACTTGCTGTGAAAGCAAGGATTTCAGCTCAAAATACTGCCACGTTTTTGGAGCAAAATAGAACCTTTGACACCTTGACTTTTTATTGGCGTATAAAATCAGCAGCAGTTTTGCAGAGCTTTAAGGTGTGGATAGAACTAAATCATCTTGCAGAAAATGACTGTTGGATTTTTCCTTACCAGCTCTATTCCTTGTATACCATGAATTTAAATAAATGTTTTTCATCTGAAAAAGCGATCAAAAAAGATAGCCTGGCAGTATCAACTGATTTGAATTAGATGGCCTGGATTAAATCTTTTTTTTTTTTTTGTCAAGAGGGAAAAGGACAGCAAATTAATTTTAAACTTGCCCTTCCCAAAATGCAGTTCCTTTTTTTGTAAGAAAGACATCCCAGTTTGAATGGATCTACTGATGCTGGTTGTGACAAGGTGCTGTGGGGAGAGGTTACCCCACAAAGTCCTGCCCAGCTTCTCCTGATTCAGAGAAGTCTTGCACCTCTGAAAGTTGCCCCTTCCACACTATAGTTTTCTAAAGTATCTGTGAGTAATAAGTCCTTCTTGCTTAAGGCAGAAACCTGAATTTTAAGAGCAAGTTCATTGATGTTCATCACACTGAGATGTGGTTTAATGTGACGAACTCCACAAGGCAGCTGCCATGTGAAAATGTTTTGATGAGAACAGGGAAGGTGACCCTTCTGTGCTTATTTGTTTTACTCTATTTTGGTGGATTTTTTAGGAGGCAGCAATGACAGGAGGCCTTTTCTAGCCTAGGGAATTTCTTTGTTCCGTCCTGCTTTAGGTTCCCTGTGGCTACAACCAGAAAGGAGAGATGTTGAGAAGCGGCTGAGTGATGTGTTCAGCCCTTTAAAGTACAAAGGAGCCCAGTCAGAGCTCCTCAGAGGAGCCAGAGATACTTTAAATAGTATCGAATCCTGTGCTGTGAGAGCAGTTACTCTGCTCTCCCCAAAACAAAGGCACTATCGTCAGCCAGCCCTGAACAGAAAGACTCCTCACATTGCTCACGTTGCTTCACAGCTCTTGGGGTGGCCTCTGGAAGATCATCTGCACATCCTCCAAGCTCTTGGATGCAGCGGCTCTTGGAGCTCTAAAAGGCAGATTAACAGCAAAGCTTTGACTGTGTAAGGACATTTATGACCTGAAATTGAGACTTCATATTTCAGACAAAATGTACCATCGGTACTGAAGCTTCCAAAAATGCTTGAAAAATACTGTTTTATTCACCAAAGTGTTGTTGCTCGCAGTGGTGAATTTGGAGAGAGTTTTGAGGCTGTAAGTGATGGTAGTGGTACCAGCACAATGTATGAAGAAGGGGAGAAGTAGCTGGAGTGGGGGAACATTAAATGGACCAAGGGAAGAGCTGGCTGAAGCAGGCAGAGGAAGTTGCCCTTGTGTGTGTGATTGAGGACATTTGCTTTAACAGAAAAGAAGTGTTTGGCACCACTTTAACATGAAAATAACTCTTGTTTTAGTGATTTTGGGAGGAGTAAGGAGGAAACCTCAAATGATTGGCTTGGCTTGCATGAAATATCTTCTCTGTTTAAAATTGTCCTTTTCCTCTTGGCTCCAGTTTTCCTCTGTTAACAGATTTGACCAAAATAGTTCTCAAGCCTTTTTGGTATAGTCCAAGTTGAAAATATTTTTGCCAGATAATCTCAATCATGGCAGGTCTGAGTTTGCTATATACAAAGCTATACCGAAAAGTTAAACAGGCTGTGAGAATGAAGATTAATATTGAATGCCTGTTCAAGTTTCTGCTTTTTTAAGGAAAACTTTACCATTCCATGAGAGTTCTCTAGTGACCTGTCTGGTGATTTCTAGCATCCTTTTTCTTTACAATTTCTATTATTTCACTTGTTGGGGGTGGGGTTGGGTGTTTTTGTTTTGCTGGTTTTTAACGAATAAACTTTAACATTCATTTGAAGGCTTTTTATTGTATTAATAAAGACCTTTCAACCTCCCTTGTTTTTGAACAACCTGTGTGTGAAAGAGCACTTTGCATAACGTTGATCTTTGACTTGCAGCTGTACCGCTTACAAAAAAAGACAGCTCTGAAGGTTTTCCTGGCATGACTTCGGAATATCATGTATTTCCTATCTTGGCTTCTGATAACAATGTACAGATAATCGTGTTGAGTTTTTTATTTTTGTTTTTTTAAAGAAGCGTGTTGGGTTTTTCCCCACTTTTTGCCTGACCTTTAAACCATGGAATTGTTCTGGGCCTTAAAGTTGAAGTTGCTGCTCTTGCCTCGAATAATTGAGAGGAATTGTTGTTGGTCAGTTCAGAAGTTATCCAAGTCAGAAGCCATCACAGTGGATGATGAAAGTGCTGGGCACACAGCTTCATCCCACACTGGTCATTTCTTAGGACTTAGCAGAGAAGACCAGCTCATAGCCCTGTTTGGAAGAGTGATGGTTGTGTCCTCCAGCCAGCTGCTTTCACCCCAGAGACAGGGGAGGAGAGCAGGTGTAAGCAAAAGCAACTCCTACACCCTTAAAAGAAAGGATATTTGTTTGTTCCTAGGACCCATTTTTCTTTATGGGCAGCCCCTCACAAGCAGCTATGATAAGTTTTTTCCAAGAAAAAAGAGCATCATTAAGACTTGGAATGAAAACCTCTGTTTTCTGAGTAGGGAATTAGACTTTCTTGTCTTAAACTATATGTGAATGCTCAAAATTTATTCTTGGTAGTGAGGTTAGTGGTGGAGGGTGTTTATTACAGTGAAGTTAATGACCTCTTGCATGTTTTTAGAAGTCCATATGAAGAGGTCCTCTTGCATGCTGTCACTGTATGCTAATGAATTTTGAATTTCAGAGAGGGAGCCCATATCCAGTAAAATTTTTGTCTAAAGACTAGCAAAAATACCAGTTCTGTTGCCTATCTTCCTCCCTGGGAAGTAACTGAAAAGTCCTAAATTTCCTTCTGGGCTTCATCTGTGAGATATCCAACAGATTATGAAATTTTTTGATGTTATCATTCTGGCAGCATTTAAATTGGTGATTTCATCAAGAAACACTCTCAGTCCCATTTCCAAATAAATTGAAAATGTTTTGCTGGTTCCCCTCTCTTCAAGAAGAAATAAAATTATTTAAAACTAATCTTTTTAATAGCACAAGATCTGAGGTTATTTGTAATTTTAATTTACAGTCTTTAGTTAAACATGCAGGCCTTTTTTTCCAAATGTTAGATTCTCCAGGTATCTTTGAGTGGTCAGTGATTTTTATATTCATAAGACCTCATATTTTGGACTTGTGAAGAGAAATTGCTGGTGGATTTTTTTTAATATCTCTTTTATTTTGTTCAGAAAGGCCGAGGTGAACCACCTTTAAAAGGGGGAAAAAAGTGTTTATTGAAACTCATTGTATTAGCTGTATTCACTGTTGAAAAGCTTTGTAAGCCCATCAGCCTACAGCTGGGATAAGATCAGTGTGCAGGAGCTGACAAGCTGAAGAGCCAGATGAAACTCTCAGTATAGCAGGCTGTATGCTCCCAAAAAAAACCCCACATAGCACTGACTTCAATTTCTTTTGAAAGAGGAAGTCCTCTCTAGGAGTTTCTCTTTTGTAGGAAAAGTAGTGAGCCCAAAAATTTGACTGAGAAGGGAGCTGCTAAATGTTGTGACCTTGTGGAAGAAACATCCCCTACATTTTAAGGTCGGAAGTGACCTTTTGTGCTCTGGGGGAGGTAGAAGACAAGCATTGACTGTCTTTTCTTGCTTAGGGCAGCATTACTGACATGTCTAAAAACTGCAGAACTCCTTGTCCTGGTGTTCAAGCGGGGCTGCCAAAAAGGAACAAATAGGGCTGCAGATAAAAGTGTGCAGGGAAGACTGTGTCCCTTTTTCTCCTCCTCAGTCATCGCAGGCAGGGTGGGGAGAGCATCGCTTTGCTCTGCTCGATGACTCGACATTCACTGCAATTTGCTGCTGGTCCTGTCAAAGGTTAAAAAAATTTATTTCGTTTATAGACTTTTTTTTCTTTAAACCACTGACCATCAGTGTGATTCAGTGACTTCTTTAAGGGTGAGGTAACCTTGTCTCTGCTCTTGCTTACATTTTCAGCAAATCTTAATTCAAAATCACGAGGTTATGTTTTTTGGGGTTGGGGGATTTTTTTTTTCCCTCCCTGTGCAATAGGGTTAGTTCTGCTTTATAGATGACTTTATAGCTGACTGTATAGATGTAGGTGTTAAACGAGTCAGCCTAATCTTGCTTTTGTGGTCACCTCCTCCATGATTTGTCATGTAAGTTCGTGCTTTGCAGAAGATATATCATCCTCCTAGAGCTAGTGTGGCACAGCAGGGCTGTGCTGAGAGCAGTCTGGGCCTGCATGTGGACAGCATTGCAATGGTTTTATTTCCTTGGGTAGAGCGAGTCTGGGGCCCAAGATATGCCTGCATGGTTCTGTGCCAGGGTGGGCAGAGGAGCTCACATGTGAGATCCAGGAGAGTCCAGCAGCCCAGAGGAGCACTGTGCTTGTGTGCCTGCACTGCTTCCAGGACACTGACATGTCTGAGGGTGCTGTGAGTGTATCTGAGTGGTGGTGTAGAGGCTGTACTTCACTTCTTGGCACAAAAAAGAAGAGACGAGACAGCAGTGACCAGAAAGAGTGGATTAACTAGATAAATGTTCATTTTCATAGCCTCAGACTACCCCAACTAGCTTTTTAAAACGTTGTCACCCAACTTAAATAATTTTTTCTTTTTTTTTTTTTTTTTTTACATTATCTGTCCCATGGAAGAAGAGTGATTATGTTCCATGGGAGCTTCATGGAGAAAAGCTAGAACATAGATACAGTGCTATGGTAGTATGCGGTGCTGCTATGATAATGTGCAACATTTATTTTCAATCTGCCTTTTTGAAAAAAGGATGCATTCAAATTGTATCACCATGAGAACTGGGAGAGTAATTCTTGATGAGTGAGGTCTTACCAAAGTAAACTGGTGCAGAGGGCTTGTGGCTAAAGTTTAATTTTGAAGTTTAATACGTATCTGAGGATTTCTTAATGCCACTGGACTGTTGACACTCTCTTCCAAAAGTGAAATATTAAGAAAATGCAAGTGTGAGCAACTCTGCAAGGGTTATAAAATCTGTTTGCCCATGATGTAGGTACCCCAAACTGCGATAAGAATTTCTTCCGTAATCAGCAGTATGTTGCTACTGTGAGGTATAATTTCTGAGAAAATATCTTGAAAATGGCAGTCAAACCACATCATGTAGATTTACTTGATGATTGTTGGTATGGGAACCTGCTAAACCATTTTAAATTGTGACAAGTATGTAGCTTTGGACTCTTTCACATCATAATTTAAGAAGAGGGTGGGGGAAAATGGGGAGAAATTCCTATTATTGTTCAAAGGAATGATCACCTATGGGTTTTTTACCCAATCATATTGTATAAATTTATTTTCTGTAACTGATCTCTCTCTAGAGCTAACGGATTTCTTTCTCGATGTACTTTTTTATTTGTTTTTACATTAAACTACTTTTTAATAGTTCTTCTAGCATCTCTGAGGTGAGCTGTAGATTTGAAGGAAATAATCTCCCTGAACAGAATAGGGATAACTTCAAAGCTAGGGCCTCATCCAGCCAGGTTTGGAGTATCTCCCAGGGCAGACTGAACAAACCCAGCTCTCAGTCTCGCCTTCGTACGTCAAGTGCAGCAGCAGCTTTGTGGACATGCACTGGACTCACTCCAGTACGTCAGTCTTTCTTTTCCCAGGACTCCCAAACCAGACTGAGTACTCCAGATGTGGTCTCACAAATGCTGCATAGAGAGGAATAATTACCTCACTCCACCTGTCAGCTAATTAAATTGCTTTTTTGGTGCCAGATCTTCAGTTGCTGCCAGTTATCTTAATTTCCCTCAAGCTGGAGGTGGTGGAAACTCTCCCTTACTCAGGAGTACTTGTAGGTTCTCTCACCTCAGAAAGAGCTGGAGCAGTGATGATCCTTTGCTTAAGTTACAAGAAGGAGGAGACCAATCCTGTGTTTGTGTACAGGAAACTGCAAAGGTTTTCTATTTCCCTCTAGTGAATTTTTTGCACCAGTCCTTCACACTTCATACTGCAATATGACCTGAAGCAGTAAGATTGAATCATGTGTTTTGGTAAAACAGTGAAGAAAATGCATAGTAAACAGCATATGCAAAGAGATGCATTGTGTGTATTCTGTTTGTTTTCCTGGCAGTACTTTGGTTATTAGCTAAGTTACCCTTAGTAACTTAGCTAATTAGCTTAGTTTTAAGTTAGTAACTTTAAAGTTAATGTTTGGTAGCAAATATGAGGATTGAAATAAGAGTCATGCTGCCCAGGTGAGCCTCATGGGAGCTGTGGGACAAAAACTTGTGCTTAAAATTTTATACCCAGAAAGTGTTTTCTTCTCCACTGGATTTCTGAGGCTCTGTCATTGTGAGTGGGCTGTTATAAGTGACTGATGTACTACATGTGATTTGGTGTAGTTTGTGTTTTTTAAGGTCAAATCTTCCTACGCTATTTGATTATTTTTTTCCAAACACACACAAAATGAAAATTTCATGATTAGTGGTTTAGGTACTGAAATTAATATTTGCCTGAAGAAACACAGAACAACTGGAGTACAAGATAAACCCCCAACCATCAGCAAACCTGTTAACATGGGACTTATCCTGCAGTTGTTGCTGCTTCTAAGAGTATGTGGCTCACATCACCCAGCTCAGAGGTCCAGTGTGGGAGATCAGCTGAAGGTGTAGATTTTATACCTGCATGTACCTGCTTTCATGTGTAATATATTGATGTTTAGTTTAGGAAATTTTGTATCACAAGTAGCTGTGGCAAGGTGAGTGTATGAGGCGTTGAGTGCATGTTGTGTGCTGCCTGACTGGTTAGGGAGGTGGCTGGGCTGAGCACTTGCTGTGCCTGGAGGACCTCCTGGGTATCTATTCCACAAAGAAGAAGGAGGCATTAATAGCCCACTGGTGTAAAAGGAAGTGGTAGAGAGGTTTGAGCTGGGGAAGGTCGCCAAGGGAGGGGTAATGTCAGGATGCTGTTTTTTCTTTTCTTTTTTTTTTAAATTTAACCTTTAATATTTATTCCCACCAGAGAAGTTGTTCAGAGTCTCCCTTCGTATTCTGACTGTTGCTACCACTGTTTTCCTCCTCCGATTTTTTGGGGGGGGTGTTTGTTCTAGCTCTGTGGCACTGGCTGTGGCTGCCAGAAGCTCCTTTAGTGGTCCCTCTTTCATCTGTTCTGTTTCCATAGCCTTGCTTACAGCAATCCTGTCTTCATGTTTGCTTACCTCGGTCTTCTCCACTGCTCACCTTCCTTGCCTTGCCTGCAAATCCTCTCATCTCCTAACACAAATGAGCTGTTTATCCTTGAGCTAATGGGTGTTCACAGTGCTCTGATCATAATGTTGCAGAACTGCTTACATTCACGGTGATTAAAAAATAAAAAGATGGATTGCTTTTTTGCCCAGCTCTCGAAAATTAGTTGTATTTTTTTCACTCAGTGCAGTTACCACTGCAGGTTGAGTTGTTTGCAGCTCAGAGTGAGCAAGGAGCCCCTCCTGGTGTGGAAGCAACCCTTGGGTTACACAGTTCATTGACTTTACCAATGAGTTTACCAAGGCAGCGTTACACAGCAGAAGGACTTTGTGCAAGAGATACATCAAAGTGGAGGCTTACTACTAATCTGATCACTGTTTTGTGTGGACAAATGGGGAATTTTGCTTGTTCACAATAATTAATGGGCACACACACCCCCTGACCCCTCGGGGACACAGACCTTCCCCAGGCACTGTTGGCAGTGCTGGTGAACAGCTCTCGCCACGGCTGCTCAGGTGAGGCTCACCAGCTCAGGAGGATGCATGCTTTTATTTAATCAGAAACTGGGGTCACTTGGCCCAGTATTTAAGCTCTCTTGGGGGAGAGAGTGAGAGTTGAAAGCATTCAGAGTTTTTGTTCCAGTTTTGATTTAAGTAATATGAAGAGCTCACAAGTTTTCTGGTGTTTTGTTGGAGGTTGAGTAAAATAGTTCCAATGGGAAAATGAGTGGGATGTGTTTCAACTCACATTTAATACTTGTTTAAATGAGTTATGCAAGATTAAACTTAAGTTATTGTCAACAAGATAAAGAAATCACGAAGAGTCCTTTTCTGAAGAGTGTGATGTGTGTTATCTTGGTAGAAACTTTGGGACATGAGGCAGCAAACCTCACTGCATGCAGGAGATTAGTACCTACTCCAGACAAACCAAGCACGTTTAGTCTTCAGCATCCTGACCCTGACCACTCATTTGAGTAAAATTTGGATGGTGGCAAGACTGGAAGCCAGTGTTACCAATCTCAAATATTTAAATACTTGAGTGGTTTTGGAGGAGAGGAAGAAGAGGTGAGAGTTTAGAGCTAGAGATGTTACACGTTCATTTGGCCACTGAAGTCCAAGGCAGAGTGGTGGCAGCTGCTCCTCATGATCTCAAAGGTGGCTATCTTTTTTATATGGAATAAATGTGTGTGTACTTGTCAACACCTTCTAATTAAATCTAACACATTCAAATTGTGTTGGAGGTCGGCTCCACCAGTGTGACTCAGGTATTTTTAATATACATACTTTGATTGCCCTGTCTGGAAATCTAGTTGGTAGAGTTGATTTGTGGCTGATCTATGCTGTTTTGAAATTGCTGATGCATTAATGGGCGTAGTAGAGGGTGATCCTAAAAATATTCTCTTATGTTAATGTTGGCAGACATTTCTAAGCAATACACTGACTTCTTTGTATATTGTTTTTAATCTCTTTGGGGAAAAAAAAAAGAAAAAGAAAAAGAAATTCAACAAGGGAAATCCTCCATAAAAGGAGCGGTAAGAGCTGGAGCATGGCTCAGTATGAGGCATTTGACACTATTTTTTCTTCTCTGTTTTGCAGTAGTTAAAGCATTATCAGTGCTGTCCAAACAGACAAGCCCACTGATTCCCCGTGCCCTCACCCCTTCCACCACAGCCAAATCTCAGACCTTCCTGGAGATACAGATGCCCTCCAGGATAACTGACCTTGGCCATTCAAACACACTGGCTGCCTGTGTGCAATATGTGTATGAACGAAAAATGTCAGAAATGGTCCTTTCATGTTATAGATGTGAGTCAGAATTTTTTTTCTCATGATCTTGTGACTTTATTCTGTGACAAGCGTGTGGTGGCTTACAGCTTGAAAAGTGGTGCCTTGGGGTTTGACCAAGAGCACATCTCGTATTGACTGCTGTTTTAAGGTGGCTTCTTATTCCCTCCGGTTCTTTGGTGTAGGAATTTCCAATGTCATTTTGTCAAGAATTCATTTTTGCAAACTTAAAAGAGCAAATTATCACATTTTCTAAAAAGGCAAAGTAAGTCATACACTGTATTAAAACAAAATCATAGGGGGGATCTCAAGTAATTTTATCTCTGAATCAAAATTTTGCAGACTGCCTTTGCTGATGTGCTTAAATCTGAGTATGTGCCACATGCTTGGACTAGAGGTGTACTACATGCTATTGCCTGTATGTATAGCCAACTGGTTTTGAACACTTTTTCCTTGGGGTTTTTGTTTTTGGGGGAGTGGGAAGACATTCTAGCCCTTTTTGTCTCAAAGGGAGAGAGGCCTGGATGATGATTTTTATTAATTAGCAGTAGCCGAGCCCTGAAAAAAAGCAGCATAAACCTTCTTGACAGTAGTTTTTTTTGTGTTTTGGGGGCATTTTTTTCTTTACCTGATTTTCACAAGAAACTGCTAACCTAATTTTGGTATTCCTACGAGAGCTCATTTGTGATGAGTTGCCAGAATTCCTCAAATAAATTTTAAGTTCCTTGTTGGCACTTGTGGTTTGGGTTCCTTTTGTTCAGTTTTTAATACCAGGGGTTTGTTTGTTTGTTTGTTTGTTTGTGGGGTTTTTGTTTGGTTTGGTTTGGGGCTTTTTGCCTCTGTACAAATTTGCATTCTTTAGGAGAAACATTTATCAAGAAAACTAAGAATAATATGAAGTATAAGAAATTCTTTGGGTTTACATAATGAATATTTGAAGATTCATGTCACTTCTATGGCTTTCTAAAACTGTACCTACAGTCTCTTGTCCCTGTAGTGTGAGGGACCACATAGTGCAGTTGTCTCTGCATTGCAAAATTTAGAATGTGTTAAGGAGTACAGTGAGGTTTTTAATATAGAAAAGAAATGAATGCTAAGAAAGTGGAATTTTGTATATTTTGTTTCTTGTAGTTGTAAGCCTTAAGCAGTTTGTTCACTTGTCCCTCAAACTTGGAGTCTTTTGATGTCTCAGAGTAAACTTGAGGATGACTGTGAATGATATTCATGACCGGTGTTTTTCGGAAGAGGCAGACATGTAGAGGGGACACTGTGCTTTTAACCCTCCTAAAGGGACTCTCAAACTTGGTGCTTGTGGATGTCAAACACAAGGATGCTGCCAAACCAAGTCAGCGTGTATGTTTTGCTTGAGTAGCCATAGCTCTTCTCTCACCTTTTTAGGGTGGAAGGAGGCATGGAGCAAAATGGGAGGTGAAAGGGAAGGCTCAACGATACAACTGACTAAAGAAGTAAGGGAGAGAACAGGAGGCTGCATTAGTAAGAAACAGAGCTTTGTTGGCCTGATGATTACAACCTGATATTTAAATTCAGTGACCCTTATTTCTAGGAAGTTCAAAAGGTATGACTGCTTGATACTAAAGTAATGATTTTTTTTTTTTTTCATTTTTTCAATGTGGAATCTTTATCAGTAGGCTTATTTATCAGGATTTTATAGAACAAAAGTAACCCACTTGAACTTGAAATGCTCAGTAGAGGACTTGAAAGCCTGATAGCCAGTTTGCTTTCTAGGCATACCCTGCAATCTCCCAGACTTGCTCTATCAGCTAGTCATGGCACTTTAGGGACATGACTTGGCTGAATCTGCATCTCAGTAATGTTCCTCCTCAAGTTTGTTGGAAAAATGGTTGGCTGGTGTGTAACCAGAAATAATGTCTTACTATATTTAAATTCACATGGGTTGTACACAGAATGTGTAATTTTCAGTCTCTTCTTCCTAGGAGCAGGGATTTTTAATGTCCCAAAAGAGATGTTTAATTTGTATCCCTTTCATTTTCCAGAAGTCCAGGAAATGTCTGCTTGATCCCTTTAAGGTCTTGCTGGTTTGGTTTCAGTGACAGTTTTGGAAACTACCCGATATAAGAAAAATTTGGGAATGAATAGAACAGAAAGGGGAGTAGAGAAAATTTTTTGTTCTGTTTGTAGGCTGAGGTTTCTATATCTGTGTTTTAGTCTAGAAGTTGTGACTAGGGGCAGCCCTTTCCTCTGGGAGTATCAGGCTCTGACATTTCGTACTTGTTCTGCATTTTCAACAGCAACAAAGGTACCAGCCAACATGCTGCTTTTTTCTTTACTACTTCTGTTTTTACTGGAATTGAGATAAATTCATCCTCTAGGGAAAAAGAAAGACGGAGGAGGAGGGGAGAGGAAGAAATGTATTGCTGCAATATTGGGTGCTGAGAAACTTGGTGTTTCTTAGGACTTCCTGTTAAACCTTGGATGGTTTGTCAGTTTTGTTAACCATCTCTTAGTCTTTTTTGTGAGTAAGCATCCTATGATATTTCTCATTGAGTAGAGCTGGACAAAATGTGCCGTGGCTTAAACTGATTTTATCTTTTATTAAATTGATACCGTGAAAAGGATTTACCTGCACACGTGTGAACTCTAATAGATTTATCCAAGGTTTGACAGAGTTTTGGGGGGTTTCTGCTTGGTTTGGGTTTGGTTTGGCTTTTTATGTGTTTTTATAGTCTGGGGCTTGCCCTTCTACTGGATGCTGCCACCTCATAGGCATGATGAGGTCTGAGTTGGACACTTACAAGTTACTCTGGATTACACGGTTTGTGTTAGGTTTTTCCTCCTGCAGGCTGCTCGGGCTGGGGAGTTGGCCTCGCTCTTGGTGTGAAGGGTAAAGGGGGGTGAGGGTGTCTGTCCATCTGCTGTTAGCAGAGTACCTGGGCTGGCAGTTAGTGCAAAGGCATCCTACAATTGTAGGCTGGCTGCACTGCAGTCACTTAGTGTGGCTCCTCACCATGGAGTCAGTGACACCCTGAACCTCCAGAAGATTTAACTGGGGCTACTCATGTACAGTAGAATGCCTTCTTTTTTTTCCCCAGTGATCTTCCTCTAAATTGCTATGCAGATGTGCTTAGAATAAAGATATAATGCACGTAGTAATTTGTTTTTATTATCTTCTCTGTGTTATATTCATGAGAGGTCTGCTAGTAGATGTCCAGAACAGATAATTTCCCAGCTCCTTCAGAGAGGTAGAAGTTTGCTGTTGCAATAGCTCTGTTGCTTTTTGAAAGGAGCTTTCTATGGTCCTCATGGAGGAGAGTGGAGTGTTTGGAGATGTGTGGCTCTTCAGGTATTGCCAGTACTTCTGTACTAATAACCTGCTGCTTATCTAAGGGAAATCGGTTTTCTTAAGTACAGAAGAATAGCCTTGAGTTGGCAGCTCAGTTACAAATAATTGCCCAGAGCTTACCAGCTGCTGTTAGAGCATGTACATCAGTAATGGGTGCTAAGTGGGAGGAGTGCCCACTCATAATCTCTGCCAAGTATCTCTCATGGTTTTTTGTGGTGTCTGTATCCAGAGCTGACCTAACATGTATGTATTTACATCAGCACTGACTCAGGCTGCGTCTCAAACTACAAAGCACATAGGCATGTTGAAATAAGGGCAGGCAGATGCCAGCTGAGGTTTTGTGAATCTTGCTTTTCTGAGAACAGCTTCCGAGAGAGACACAAAACTGTGCATGGTAGAAATTGCAGAGGTCTTAACTCATTCCAGTCCTAATGGCACAAGTTACCAGTGAACACAGGTCACTACTCATTTCCAGGGAATTCAATGGAAGAGCATCTCCAACTGCCCTCTCCACACATTGGTTATTGGAGAGTTTCTACTGTCTAGCTGTCATCAATATTTGCACAAAGCACCTATATTATCTTCAGTGTGCTCAGAGAAACAGTGGAGCAAAAGGTAACAGGTCCTGGAAGCTTGTCTGTTCCTGCCTGGGTTTCTTGTGCAAGTAAAATGCACTGTCACTTGGTAAAAGCCTGCTTTATCTTTCAAGGATGCTCATGTGCTCCTTTCCCTTTCTCTCTCCTTTTTTAATCACCCTGACCAATTCATCTTGCCTCTCTGCATCACTTTTCCAGCAGAGAAAAGACTTTAAAGAAGTTGAGCAAGAAGTCATGGATTGCAGAGTTGCTTTGTCTAATCTGGAGGTAATTGAACTGAAGATTTGAGGGCTTGGGCTCTCCCTTCTGCTGGTAGGAGCAACCCATGAAATCTGGGGATAAATGAAGTGGTACCCCTTGTTCTTCCCCTTGATTGTGGTTAGCCCAGCAGTAAAAACAGCATGAAGTTTCCCATTTCTCCCTGAGCTTAAAAAGGAGAGACTGTGCATCAGCCTGTTGATTAATCACACGCATTCGTGTGATGAGAACTTCTCAGGGGATGGGAAACGTTTGCTTTTAACAGTCTTAAAATAGTCTCATTTCAAAGAACGTTTTCTTGATTTTTATTTTTTCCTGATGTCAAGGATGCTTAAGCGCTTGCAGTTATCAGTGTTTGTGTATTACAGTTTAGGTTTTAGTTGCCTGATGTGATCCTGGGCTTTTCAGCTGAGAAGATCTCTGTTTACTTAAACTGCTCCACGGAGCAGACCAAGACAGTAGCAGGAGAGATTGTCTCCTGCTGAATCACAGCTTCACCTGTTGCAGGAGCTGGGAGGAGCCACGTGAAAGCAGTGGGGAAGTTTGTAGGAAGGAAAAGGCAGGAGCCTGCTAGGCATCTGGGAAAGAGGCTCCACTTAAGCACACTTTGTTAAGAGAAGTGTCTTGTTTTGCTGTGTAGCCATCTAATAAACTCTGGGATGACTGGAGAAGTGTCAAGTTAGTGCAACTGCAGAGGAAGTCAATGGACTCATTGCTGTGGGTGTACTAAATAATCAGGCCTTGGTTCTCTCAAACTGGGCACCTAAATAAAGAACACTTTTGAGTTTATCTTGTCTTTGTCATCAAGTACCAATAATACTCCTGGTGTCTTAGGATGCTCTAAAAAATGCATGCTTTGTGAGGGAGAGCTCATGTGCTGAGCAGTGCAGGGACCCCTAAGTGAACTGGTTGTGTTTCTGGAGCAAGCTGAGAAGAGTATTCTGTAAAATGACAGTGAATGTCAAAAGGGGGGGAAAAAGTATTAAATGTCCACATTGAATAAGCACCAGCCATTTTAGGCACTGAAGGGGAGACTGTGCTCTTATGGGAAGCCTTCTGTGTGACCATGTAATTAAGGGCTTCTTCCCAGTGAAGTCATGGGCAAGCTGGGGGAGGGCAGGCAAATGCAAGTGGCACAAGCAGTAACAGCCCTGGGAGGTCTGGAGTTTGTGTGTATAACTTCATACATAGCCTTAATATTTTTGTCATGCAGTCGTGTGTAATTGGTGTTTTAACACAAATCCTCAGTGAGATGGGGGAGAAAGCTGAGGCGTGGAGCTTTCTGTTGTTCAGGTATGAAGCAGCACGCTCAGTAACCAGAGAGGTCTCACTACCAACTGCTGTTGCAAGTCAGCACATGTGAACCACACTAATTTGCTGTTGCCTGCAGTGCTTGTGGCAAGGATGACAAACCAGCCTTTGTGTGAGCGAGAAACCAGAGAGGCACAATGCAGAGTGGAAACTTGGTGCTGTTGGGACTGTAGGCGTTCCTAGGCTCCCCACCTTCCCTTCCTGTGGGTGGGAGGGTGTTGCACACGTGTGTGTGGGGAAGGCACTGAGCCACAGGCTGGCTTTCTGAGCACCCCAGCAGGTTAGGGACAGTGTGGTTTGTACTACCAGAAAGCCTGGCATCCTGGAAGAGCTTACAAACTGGACTTCTGTTTTACCAATTAGCTGGTTCTAGTTTGGGGTGACTAAAGTGGTTTTGTTTCTTTCTTTTTTTTTCTAACACTAATATTCAGGTATTCAGTCTGTACCATGCTAAGAGCTCCTCAGTCAAAGAACGTGAAGCAGCTCTTTAATGCATATATATGAAATCTTACTGTCCTTTACAGGAAATACAAAGCAGAACATAAACAAGCAATCCCGTGTCTGTCAGCACTGTTACTCGATTTTATTTTAAGCCTAATTATACTTGAAAGGTGTAGAGGAAATTGAGAACTTGACTTTGGCACTTATCAGCACAATCTTAATTAACCATCAGCACCTCTTTTTATGCATTTCTGCAAAGAGCTCCAGTCCTATGATCTCACTTCCCTCATCTCATTTGACAGTTAATACTTCCAGGTTAATTTCTCTTAACTTCTTAACATAGTTTAGCTTCTGCTTAAAAATAAGAGGTGAAACACTTCTCAAAGCTGTTTAGGCTCCTTGCATGTCAAAGGACAAACTCATCAAACTGTTCTTTCCTGACACTTAGCAAAAGACTTCAAGGATAAATATAAATCTCTGTAATGGGGCAGAGGGGTGATAGGATATTATGAAATGCACTTGTGCTGGTGAATGAGATTATGGGATGAACAGAAGACATTCAAGGATTAAACTACATACAAATATACTTGCTAAATGAGGTGTTTGTAAATGAGCCCTTTGTTAAATATGAACTGAAATTTTTTCTTGTTTTTACTGACAGCATGGAAGTAGAAGGCATTAAAACAGTCATTGAACAGCTGGCATGTGTCAATCAGAAAAAAAAACCCAGAATAGAACCAAAAGGTTATGTTCTTTGTGTTTTCCAAAAATTTCTAGTTTTCAGTGTTATAATGACTTTTACCTTGAACATGACAGGTTTGACAGACTGTCAGTTATTGAAAGTTGTTGGGATTTTCCTTTTTTTATTTTCCCTTGGGTTTTTTTGGCGGGGAGGGGGAGTTGTTTTGTGTTGTTACTGCTACATGGTTTTTACAAGGAGAAGGGAGAGGATTGTTACAGGAGGTCAGGGGTGAGGTGATCTGTTTTGGCAATTGACTTTTATTTGAACTAAAGATATTTTTTAAGCCACAGAATAGCATTTGAGTCATATAATCCCTGGTGTGCTTGTATAAGCTACTTATGAATTATAATAAAAAAAGAAAATCCTGAAAAGCCCATGGTCAGTAGTATTGGGACACTTGATGAAACACTTTAAGGGGTCCAAAGAAAAGATAAAAATGCAATCACATCCCATGTCCATTAACATTATTGTATGAGTAAAAGCTGGTTCAGTGCCTGTTCTGCATGTCCCCAACACAATGTCGATGACATTTTGAGAGGAGTGGGTAAACATTTATACTGTGCTCTGAGAAAAGGTTACCTGAAAGCCTTTTGATGGAACTTGGATTTGCAATTTCAGTTTTGTTTCTTTAAACAGAAAAAAAAGCCAGACCAAACCAGCCCTAGATCAGTTGTGTCTGTGAGAGGTTTTCTTCCTCGAGCTTAATGGAGCTGATCATAAATTATATATATATATATAATGTAAACCAGGTGTTGTGTCATTGCTTCTAGACTTAAATATATGAATATTTATTTAAGACTATATTTGTATTCTTCACCAAACTAATAGTAACAGATTTTGCAGTGTGATGCTGCTTGTGGTTGTAACTTTAAGAAAAATCCATTTGTGTTTAATGACACAGCTTGCCAGAGTGTACACTTACTGAACTGAAAGGGGCACATCCTGTGATTGGTTTCCTGTCAACTCCAGAGGGCAGAAGTCTTTTCCACTGTCATTTTGTCTGTTGGTGTAAAATAGAGATTATCTGCTGTCTGCCATTTCCTCTTCTCCTTCCATCTCTATTTCTTTCTGGGGAGAGGGGGAGATAAATTTTCTGTCCTGTGCAGATGTTAGCACTGCAGGGAGCCTCTCCCTCTCCAGCTGCAGGAAGCATTTCCCAAATGGACTGTACAGTCCTTTGTCTTTTATTTCTTTTTGTTTGATTTTATTTGAGATCATTAATGTTTTGTGCTGACAAATTTTACTACACACTAGTAGTATGTGTTTGTGGAAGAGTAATCATTTTGTGATTCATTTTGGAGGCACTCATCTGTTAAAACAGCATATGAAGGAAAAATTATTCAATAAAAAGTTCTGAAACACAGCTCTAGTCCATTTGCCTCAGAGTCCCAGAAAGGTGCTTTTAAGCAAGCTTCCAGTAGTATAAATTGCACTAAAGCATCTGTGCCACAAAAACACCGTGAAAAGATGCTAGATGTCCATGGTATTGAGGGTTTCACTTCTTCAAGAACTGACATTTTCTACCATCTATTTATTAAGACCGCTTTCATTCCACCTGTGGAGTGGATGAAACCCAGATTTCAATCTTCCTGTGTCTTAGCACAATGAAAATCTTGCTTGCAAAACTTCCCTGCAGCCTACGAGAAGGAAATGCCATGTCTGTATGGTTTTCAAACACTTTTAAGGATCAGAAGGATTTTAATTTATCTTTAAATGTTTTTCCTTGCCCTCTCCCCCACCAACCCAGTGGCCTGCAATACCAAATTACTGTTCCCACTCCCAGACAGAGCGGCAGCCTGGACTTGTTGGAGCGGTACAGGAATAAAAGAGAGTGAAAATGACATTGACATACTTTGTGTTCAGGAAAAATGTGGTGTCAGTGGAACATTCAGGAGAGACATTGCTTGTTTAGTCTTTGAAGAAAAAGTAGTATCTGTCTACAAAGTGAGAGATCTTTGTGCCAGTCACAAGTCCTGTATTTGCAAGTTCTAGTTCTACTTTATTCTTTTGATGCTTGCTTGCAATCGAATTGCATTTCAGTAGTATCTCTCCTGATCTTCAGAGCTCATGGAAAGCTCAAGTAGTAAATGAAAGCCTTCATACTTGTTAATAAAGTGGACAATAAAGGGATTGTGAACCCTCCTGTGAACCTGCTGAAGTCAGGAAATCAGTAATGAGAAAGAAGGTGCTCTTTCTTGCAAAAAAATAAGGTTTAAGTGGATTGGTATTATAGCCTTTGCAAGGAGCAAAGAAATGAAGATCCACTGACAAAGACTTACTAGAAATGGTGTGTTTGCAATATTTGCAGTATTTCCTTTTCTGTGCTGCTTTCCTCCCCTCCTCACCCATCCTCGCTGGAGGCTGTTTATTTATATGGAAATAAAACCTCTTTCTTCATTTGAGGTGGACCAATGTTGTCTTCAGAGCTCAGCTGCAGCCAGCCGTCTTTTTTTTTCTTTTTTTTTTTTTTTTTTTAAGAAACAACTCTTAATGGAGTGCTGCTAATCCAAGGGAAAGGAGAAGGAGCAGCAGGGTCCAGGTGAGGTTGGCTTTTTGTTCGGATTTTTTTTTTTGGTACTCCAGTGTGTGTTACAGGGAGCTGCTGGGAGCAAAGCTGCTTAGAAGGGCTTTGAGGCAGAGGGTGCAGGCAGCAGATCACAACCAAGCCTGGGAGCTTGAGCAGGCATCTGTCGGGAAGTGGGTGAGGTGAGGAAGAGAATTGGGGTGAGGTTTTATTGGTCTTTTGGGTTTTTGGGTTTTTTTTAATAAAGGCTGAGGAAAGGTTTAAAGGTGGAGGTAGTGAATGTAGAAAATACAGCCAGGTCAGGAGAGCATCTACAGAAAGCAGAAACATAAAACTAAAGCAAACAACATAGCTGCGAAATGAGCAAAAACCCACACTCCTGTGTAATAAATAAATAAACAAGAAGTCAAATGAAGTTTTTAAAAAAAACAAACTAGAGGTGCTTTACATTCATTGACCAGAAAGCTGCTTGGTTATGTTATTATAAAATGTAGCAATATGTATTTTGGTATTTCAGAAAGTGCTTTTGCTTGGAATTTGGCAGGCCAGAGCTTTTATTGTTTAATTTGGATTATTACTAAAGAGTGGCATAATGGTTTTTGCACTGTCCCAGTCTTAGCATAAGGCTGGTGAGACAGAGGTAAAGATGCCGAAATACAGAAATGCTGAGTAAAGCTGAGGGTGGAACAGCTCAGAACAGCAGGCATGGAGGTGGCTACAGACAGAAGGAGAATACGAGGCTTTGGAGAGGGATTGAACTGGGAAGAGGGAAGCAAGAGACAGGTTAATGTCTTGTTTAATTTGTAAAGGTGTTTGGCAGCTTATTTCTAGACATATCTTTGCTTTATCGAGCACATACATTGTACTTGCAAGTTCATTGATACATATGCTTGATTAAGAGAGCTAGGACAGCTGGCAGCAGAATTCTCAACTGGTGGGAGAAAAGATGAGAATTCTTATTTGGAAGATGCAAATTGAATGTGGTACTGAGAGGAAAAGTTGCTGTACAAGGGATTTTCCTGGTGTCTGCCTGAGAGAGTAAAATTTAAAAATAAAAAGGAAGAAGAAAAAAGAAAGTTGCTTTGTTGAAGTGTCAGGGAAGAGATTTGGACAGTGAACAAATACTGAAGTTCAGACCCACGAGTCAGATGAGACTTGTTCAAGCTGTTGTAGTTTTCCAAGACAAGTTGTTGAAGAGAATGACAGGCAGGTGAAGTGCTGGAGAGGGATGGGAATCTCTGCATGTGGAGCAGGAGACAGTCTGCCTTCTCCTGCCATCCACAAGACAGCAACTCTGCAGGGAATGAGAGAGAAGCTGAATTTTCTGGGACTGTGGCTTATAGGGGCAGGGAATCTGATTAGACTAGCAGGAGACACACTTAATGTTTCCCAAGCTCAGTTCCATAAACTAGTGAATGAGCTGTTTTTGAAAAATCAGACCCCACTGCAAGAAGGCAGGATCACCTCTCACATCAGTCTGAAGTGGAGAGAGGGCTTTGGCTTCCAGGGAAATTTTCTTACCACAGTCATGGTGGAGCTGTTGTGTAGGTCTCCCTTTGTAAGAGGAACAGTTACATGGAGGTGAAGAGCAGGTTGTACTTCCCTGAACCAGAGCTATGGGCCAGGTGCTGTGGCATTTTACATGTTACTCAGGATAAGAAAATATGGCAACCTCTCTGCCTGCTGGTCCATATGTGCACATGCCAAAATGTCAAAACAGTTTTCCACAGTTTCAGCTAGCTTGGAGTGGGTGATGTACTGGCGTAGGGCTCTCATGTTTGTTCTCAATTGCTCCACAGTATTTTCCTTTCTTGGATTAACATATGGAGGGAGTAGGGTTTTTGCATTTTGGTGGGGTTTTTTGGAAGGTTGTGGTCTGCAGCAGAGTGGAGAGGACAGTGAATAGTGTCAGGGAATAGTGTCAGGGACAACCAGAGATGGATTTAGCTGTACAGACACCCATCTGTCCTTCTACAGGAGGAAAGCAATGTAATGGCAGTAAAACATACTTTCCTTTAATCTGCTTCTCTACACCTTTATGTCAAGATAAACTGTAAAATTCAAAGTATCAAATAAAGGTGTTGCATGAAGGGCAGCTATGGCTGTACTTTGGAGTGTGATGTGCAGCACAATAGGAAACTCCTTAGCAAACCTGGAAATCACAGTGAGGAAATAGGACAAATGTTCAAATATGCTCTTAATTAACTTACATTATCAGTAACTGCACTGAGTTGGTTTCTCATTTAAATTTTCAATCTAGAGGTCCTTCTGACTGGAGTATTTCATCATTATTGCTGCAATTTAGCCTTTGCAATTGGGACACTTCAAAAGTGATGGCCTTTACTATCTGAGAAAAAGCTGCTCCAAGCTCTGGCTTTTAAAGCTTAAAACTTATTCTGATATAAATGAGGAAAGCATAGCTTTGCTATAAGTCTTGCTTTTTTGATTGAGGAAGTTGGAAGGTTTTCATATTTATTTAGATACTGATGTTTTAAAATTTGCATACAGTTCTTTGAAATTCCACCTTTTGTTGCCGTAAATGTCATTTTTGGTTCTAAATGAAGAATGATGAATACTTTTCCAGGAGTCTGGAGCTCAAGGATTAACGTGGTTGAACTAGTTAAATGTTAAATCTATTCAAAGTAAAACTGCACAGAGACTGCAAATGTTCTTGCATGAAAGTAAATCCTTTTTATATTGAGTCTGGTTTGCTAAAGACGTAACTGCTCTGCCAGCTTGTTCTGTACAGATAAGTTATGTATGTTATAGGCACTCTATCTTGGGGTACTATATTTGCTGTTCCTATTAATGCTGAGCTGAGAGGGCAGTTTAATTCTGCTTTTTTAAAATGGGAATTGGCCTCTTTGAAAGGAAGAGAAGTTGCTGTAGCACACAGTATATTTTATACACAGATTTCGTATCTCAGATGGCTAGAAATAAGTTTCTCAAGGAAATTATATGGACCACGATAAAAGTTAAAATATTCTCTTATCTCTTGCAAGTAAATCTCTCTTCAGCCTTCATCTGATAATAGTCCTCAATGGACTTTGGTTGAACTTGGTTACATCTGTGAAATGAAAGTATCAAACATCCCAATACCATCGTTTTGTACAAGTAAGCACTGTTGAAACTTGTGCTTATCAAATGACTGAGAATTGTTAATTCTTAAGCCCTTGATTTAGCAGACTGGCTATCCATTCCCTTATATCTAATTTTTAAAGGGAAGATTTTGCAAAAGAGTAGTCAGGATGATGTTTTTATTTCACCTGATTTATACAAAACCTGGGGATAAAGCACTATGGAAGAGCCGCTTTGGAATTCCAGCTTCAAGTACTCACAAGTTGGGGAGTGAAAAGAATTTATGCTGGGACAAGTTTCAATGCCCTGTGTTCTGAGAATAAAAGGTTCCTTTTTTTTTGCCCAGCTACATTCTTGGAAGTGACTGAGTTGTTTTGGCTGCAGCTCCTCAGAACACTCAGCCTGAACTCAGGGCATACAACTTCAGCACAAAAGGTCCACAGACGCAAAGGTTTCCTAAGCAATGAAGTGAAATGTCTTGGGAAGTTACAGGTACCCCCCAAAAGGGAATTGCTGCTTTTTTCCATTAAGATTCGGGATTTAAAATTTGCATGTCAAAATTCCGTTTGATCCATTTCTTCCTTTTCTGCTGGAATAATCACACAGACTGTTTTTTTTTTTCTTCCTCTTTCTTAAACAAAAGCCAGAGTTGCTATACCTAGGTCATACCTGTGGCCCAACAAGTCTAGTAGCTTGTTTTGGCTTAACCAGATTGTGTTGCTTTGGGAAATGTTTTTAATACCACATGAGGCAGAGAGGAGACAATGAGTCTTCTCTTACCTCCTTTGTAATTAGACTGTAATAAAATCTTACTCGTGACATTTAATAGCCCTTCTAACACCATTGGCAGCAGTGCAGCAAAGCTGGGTGCTGTTCTGTGAATAACAGACTATGGAGGAATGGACTTGTATTCTTGGCCCACTGATTTCTCGTAGAATCACAGAAGAGTTTGGGTTCAAAGGGTCCTTTAAATGTCACCTGGTCCAACTCCTGCAATGAGTGGGGACATCTTCAACTAGATTAGGTTGCTCTGAGACCTGTTCAGTCTGACCTGGCATACTACTAGTTTATTGTAAAACTTAATCCTTGTATTGTGGCTTAATTTCTAGAATGGGTCTTCTTCCTGAGTTTGAGTTCCTTAAGGGTCTGCAATATTTAGAGATGCCCACCTTGACTTCAACAGCAACAAAGCCACCCAGATGGTTCTGCAGATGTTATTAAGCACCATCTCTGCACACAGACTTTTCTATAGGGGATGTTGACCTAGGCCCCAGTGTTTCTTCATTATTCTTAGGCGCCTGAAGTAATTTTTCCAAAAACCTGCAGGGTATGTGTGCAGTTAGTAAAGTCTCTGATGGCAAAGATGGGACTTGAGATGTAAGTGTAGTGTTAGTTTTTCAGAGTAGGGACTGGAGGGCGATCTAAAGACTAAGATAAGAGCATATCTATGAAATCAAGAGAAGAGAATTAATGTAATTTGAGGGTGTTTTTAATTGTTTCTGCCATGTGATATTGAAAATAAGAGAATAGTTTCTCCCACTCCTGGTTGCAATATCACCAAACTGCAGGCCAGTCATCTATAAATGGAAATATCTGCAGTATTCTTTGTTTTCCTGATGAATTCTCAGTATCATGAGAGCTGTAGAATTACTGTGATTTAATCAAATATAAAGCCATCCAAGAAGTAAGCAGAGTGTTTCCAAAAATTATCCTGGTTGGGATATAATAAGTTTTAAATCGGTGCTTTCATATATAAAATCTGTGGCCAAAATCTCAGTAAAACCTTCAAAAACCTTCGTTTCCACTTCAAAGAGAAGATTTATTTAGCTTTCAAGTAATCACAAGGCAAACATGGCTGTGGTCTGTAATTTTTCTGGATGTAGTTAAGAAGTATTTTTGGAGGTTTGAGAGCTGTTGATAAAATGACAAACTACTTGCATTTCCCTTACTTTGGAAGCTGCAAATGCTCTAGACCGTAATGGTGATAAGTTACGTATTTCATCCATAAATAATACATGTTTATGTTAATATATTTAATCATTTGTGTGGTGTTTTTGCAGGAATTATTCTGTCTCCAGCCTAACTACCATTGTTACTTTCTGTTTGTCACTTCTTACATGCTCAAGAAATAACTGTGCCTTGGGGGAGCAGACTGGAAGGTGGTGCAGTCCTCTGCCATACTTCTCTCAGCTTTCTTACAGGAAATGTAGGCAGTTCCCGTAAGAAGTGGTTTTTTTGTCTTCTAAGTGTGCCATGGGGGAAAGAAGACTGTGAGTTTCCCTTTTCAGTGTTTTGTTGTCTGAAATGCCATTGCCTGGCTGCAGCTCTCCAGGCCTGGGAAACAAGGAGTGTGCAGGGGTCCTGGAGCTCACCTCTTTAAGGAGACCTAGGGCACTGGGGGAGAAGCAACCTCAGCCTTTATCAGGTGCCTTTGTTATCCATGGAGTTTGGAAAGGCACAAAAGAGAGCTACAGTGGGCTGTGAGATACTTCATTTTCCACGCCTGTGACTGTTCCCCCAACACATCTGTGTGTGTCAGGTTGAGGGCACTTCCTCACCTCCTGCTGGCATGGCTGGCTGGGTGAGACCTCTCCCTCTGAGCCCTCTTTGGCTCTCACAGGGAACACTGGTGGTTTTAGGCTTCCAGGAAGTCACAGCAGCCCCTCCTACAGTAAAGTAATCCTCCTTCCTTTTTTTATCTGGTTAGGTTTGCTGTGGTTGGTTTTTTGTTTGGTAGCATTTTCCTTAATGTAGCTCAGGTAAGCTTCTGAACTGTCACTAATCACCAACAGCTAGAACAGTGGTTGTAAACTTAATCCTGTCAAATATACATCTACTTTCAGGAAAGACACAGTTGGTGTTTTAAATTAAATCAGACGTTATCTCTCCCACATTTTTTTAAAAAGCACAGGCAGATTTTAAATTCTGGGAGTATATTGAAATGTAGCAAATTTGTAACAAAATGGATACATTCCAGCCACGTTGCTTTCCTGGAATAAAAATGCTCTGAGGTAATTTCATCAAATTAGCCTGGTAGAAAAGATAACGTATCACTGGGGAAAAGGTGCACCTTTTAAAAGACTTGAATGTGCATGTATTTGTTTGCAAAAGGCTCCTTATGTTGCCTCCTTCACGTTTTTCTTTCTTCCATCCTTCCTTTGTTGTCTTGTGCCTTTAATTATTTTTGAAATCCCAAGAAGCAGCTGTATCTGTGCTGTGTCTTGTAGGGTAGAGACACAGTGATGTCTTGGAGCTCTCTGAAGTGCTGCAGAATAAGCTCTAAGAAGAAGAAATGAGAGAGTATAGGCTTCAGCAGAGATTCCTTTCATCAGGATATTCAGTGCTGCAGCCATCACATAAACGGCAAAATCAGGTCAGAACTGCCAGACTTCCCCTTTCTGAAAGAAAATTTTGTGTAAAGCTACCACTTCAAAACTTTTGAAACAGAAGACTTTATAAACAAGTATCATTATGGTTTATAATACAGAAAACAGTATTACAATAGCTATGTTGCCTCAGGCAGCTTATTTTAGAATTTTTCTTCACTCGGTTTTGTGCTATGTGTGGTGCATAAATAAAATCTGTGTTCTGACACTTCTAATTGTTAGGGAGATTCTAGTGATGTGCTTGCTAATGCACTCCTCAGTGCTGTAAGGCTTTTGCCTTGGGCTCAGCTCTTTGATTTTCACCCTGTTAAAATGAGGCGAGTGGTTATGGCTTGGCTCAGCGGGTGCTGAGGCATGTGGCCAGAGCTACAGAAGAGGCTTTTTCTCGTCTTTGTCCTCTGCAGAAGGTATGACGAGCTGGAATGGAGGGGAAAGCCTGCAGTCCTCTGACGTGACAGCCCTGAGTGAAGCGGAGGCAGCCACGTTAAAACAGATGGGTGAATGAGCCCCTGCTGCTTCTCTTCTGTCAGTAGCCTTAAATATCATAACTTGCAAAGCCAGCTGGGCACAGGAGCCAACAATTGTGGTTATACAGTGTAGTAAGCTTGGATTGGCATCTCTGTGCAGAGGGGAAGCTCACCCTGCTATGTGCAAGGTGCAAACTGCTGGTGGAGCTTGGAGAATCAAGGTGGATTTGGATCTGTAGTTGTGAATGAAAGTGCTTTTGCAACACTGACTAAGTTTGTGAACAAGAGATGTGGCTCTCTAGTGTGGAGCCAGGTGTTGGAGAAGGGGCTCCCCAATCCTCGCCCCCAGTTTTATTATAAAGCTTTACTCGTCATCCTGGTCTCATCAGTCTGTATGTTTTTTGAGATTACTCAAGACTCTCAAGTCCTGGGATACAAAATGAAAAGCTTAACTCCAGCAAGTGTTTGCCTCTTTGTCAGGATTGGCGTCTTTTACCTCATGGTTCAGATTAGCAGCAAGATGGGGAGCTCAGCTTCCAGTATTCTTTCCAGTCAGCACCTCTGTGTCAGCATCAGCTTGTTCCGTCCTCCTGTAAACTTCTTCAGACCAAATTTGTGTGGCTCTGATAGAAGGGAAACCATGTTTTTCCACCAAACTCAAGAATTTGCTGAAGGTCTCTGCTCTCACTACATCTATCACTGGCAGCTGTAAGAAAGCCAGAGTCATCTTGGCTACTGAAGCAATTTGGCAATTTACTGTGTGTGTTTCAGCCGCACTAATCAGAGCTAGATTTGATCAAATTGAATTTACGTTTTGTTCACTTCTTCTCCAGTCAATGGAGGTATAACAATGTTTTCTGGGGGGTTGATGAGATTTCACTGCACAAGCCAGAAGGGTTTCTCTTAATTGAGTCTGACCTCTAGTAGTTCACTGTTTTGGTTTGCTTTTCTAGTCTTCCCTCTAAGCCTGAGAACACAACCTTGACCTTCTGCAACCTAAGCTGGGGCTGCTTGCATGTGAAATGCCACAGCTTGGACAAGATGATCTTTGTGGCTCCTTTCCAACTCAGTGTATTCTGGGTTTCTGTATTCTTCAGAGACATTTCCTTTGACAAAATGACTCCTAGATTGCCCCATTTTTGTAGGGCATAAACATCATGGTTTTTAAGTACAAAAACTGTTGTGTATAGCAGGTTTTTTAGTGAATGGATTTTATTTGTTTCTTTTTGGGGGAGTACTGCACTGGAGATTGCCTTTATGTTGTTGACATGTAAATTTTAATTTAGCGATACATTTATTAATGCTTCCAGCTGGTTTTCTTTGTTTTATTCTAGAAATTAATATTTCAGCCATTTAATTAAAACCTTTGGGATTTTTAATCTTTTTTTTTAAATGTTAGTTTCCCTTTTTAGTTTAAGTATCTTTTTTATGACTCTTAAACCTCATTTTTAAAGTACTTTTAAATGGTTGGTTTGTGATCTGAGTTATAATGAGTCAATATAATTTTCTTTCTAAATTTGACCAGTGAGATGAAGAGCAATTCAAAGTTTTCTGATAAGCATGCATGGAGCTTTGGATTATTGCTTTCTTTCTGTGTATTCTAATGAGTACAGTTTCATCCTTTTGGTTTCTTCCAGCGGGGAAATTAACTTAGAAAATATTTGCCATCAGTTCATGCATGCTAGGAAAAAATTGCTTGTAAAACTTTTTAAAGGCAATTTCAGCATGATCCTTATTTAGTATTTCACCCATTAAATGAGTGTGGGGAGCAGTAGCTACTTGAGAGAAATGAGGTGTTAGGAGAAAACAAGAGGTGTGGAACAAGTTGGGCTGTATACTTGCAGCTTGAGGGTTTCTAAGCCGAAACTGCTGTATAAATGCTCAGCCCTTTGTCTGGGGTAACTCTAGGCTCTCCTGCAGTTCTAACACAGGATTAAAGTATTCTTGTGGATAGCTAACACTCAATATACACCTTCTACTAGAAGTCCACTAGCTGCCACAAGTTATTACATAGCCTTTGGAACCATAACATGGGACTTCTGGCCCAAGGTTCATAAATTTGGGCTACACAGATTATGTTTCCATGTACACAGAAATTTGTATTAAACACTTACCTTGTAGTCATGTTAGTGCAATCTACATTTTAGGACAGAGGGTTGGTGTGAAGGAGGCCATTGTCTTCCCTTACAGTAAACAATGTTTCCTGATTAATCTGGGTAAAGATTGTAGTTGTCTTTGTGTGTGTGTCCAGTTCCATTCCAAATGACCATGACATTTGAAGTTTCTAGATAAACCTTCATCTGTCATCACTTACAATATGCAGATTCAGGATTTAATCACTCACTTGAGCTGCCATTGTTTCCTGGTGATGTGTATCTTTGAGACTACTTTAAAATAGCCCCAAAGTAACTAGATATTTGGCTTGGTTTAGTTTTCACTGTTTCACAGTGTCAGTAATCTAAATTTGAGCTTTTTTATTATTTTTTATTACTTTTCTCAGAATAAACAGATAACACAAATTTAATTCCTTGGTAATGTGTCAAGCTGACATGTATCTAGGTGAAAGCTTAGAGGAGTCCCAGCTTGGCTGTGGTAAAGAAGCCAAAAAGTAAACAACATGTAGCTCGCAGTGATAAGGCAAGGATGGAAGTGGGAAATAACCTCTTCCTCTTTTTTTTTTTTTTCTTTCCCCAAAGTATTCTGATGCCTGTCAAGTGACTGCTAATGAAAAATAATTTTACTATTGTATTTTAAAATTATTTTTTAAATTATTGGTCAAAATATATGCTTCTTGTGTAATACATGATGCTTGCTTGTGTGATGAACGTACGTTTATATGAACATATCACAGGAGCCAAAAATAAAAGTACCATTTACAACTGCCTCCTATGTAATAGCCATAAACTAAAATGCAAGAAGCAGCTCCACATGAGGCCCCTTTCAACTCTAACTGTTCTGTGATTCTATATCCAGTTCAGAAGCAGTGATACTCCCCTCCTACAGGGAGCTTTCTTCTTAGCACTGAGGGCTGTGAACCCTCCTGTGAGGATTTGGTGCAGGCAGTTACATGGTGCAGGGTGATAAAGTGCCAGCCTCAGCTGTAAGCTGAGCCTAGATTGTTTGGCAGCCTATTTTAATAACAAAAACCTGGAGATTGATAGGAAACGTGGTGAAGTTAATGGAGAGACCCTAATCAGTGGGATTTGAACCAGTCATTGACAGTGCAGTTCTTAGGCAAGAAAAAGGCCCTTCTGTGGCATTCTTTCCAAGTACTTCTCCAAAAGCAGGGTGCCATTGGCTTCGTGGAACCATTTTCAGTCCCTTTCATGCGCTGGTTTCTCTTTGTCAGGACTAGTTAGCAGCCCTTTGTGTTTGCAAGTCGCGTGGCCACATGTGCAGTGCTAGTGCTGCCTGCTGAAGAGCACATTTTGAATGAAGCCTTTGGGTGTGCACCGAGAGCTCAGCTGCAGATGGGAAGTGCCTTTCCTGCGGAATTTAGATTAAAATTGCCACATGTATCATAGCATTCTGCAGTCAAAAAATGTAGATTAGGCTGTAATTCATGAAACAGATATTGAAATTTTAAATATATAATCTTGATGGATTATATCTTTTTTCCCCAAGCTCAGTGTTGTCTGTTTGTAGTAAAGCATCTTTGTGAAATTACACATGAGAGAAGAAACCGGTGCTTTGACCATTAGATGTAAACCTTGAGTTGAAATATTACTGCATATTATTTCCTGTAAGTTCACTGTTCATATATGGGGGTGTAAGTTGTTTCGGGTTTTTTTAAGTGCAGATATCAATCATGCTTAAACTGAATAGGCTTTTCAGATACACCTATCACCTAATGTGGTTTTGTCTTTAATTAAACATATATCTAGTACTACAGTTGTTAATCTGTCAAACTGCCCTTGGAATCTATAACTGTCTGATCAAGTAAAAGGGGGCTGGATAAAATCTCATATAAGTGCATGTCTAAGAGAAATCTTTAGTCCTTATTTTAAATAATATTCTAGTACTGTGTAAGCTTTTAGTTATTTAGCATTTAAAGTGTTTCCTCCCATTTTGATGGTGAATTGCTGTATCTGTTTAATTTTTCTTGGACCATTTCCTGTCCACAAAAGACTTTATCTTAATACTCAGTCTTTCTAATAAACACTCAATAGATAGGAAGTTATAGCTTCATAATAGACCACATCTATGTGGAAATCTGTAAACATCCTTTTACATCCCTTTTTTGGGAGATTTATTCATTAGTCATTCCTGCTATGCTGCTTGATTTGTGTGAGAGCTTGGCAAGGCAGTGCTTGTCAAATAGGAACCATTTCACTTTGTCAATGCACCAAACTACAGCTGTAAAGAGAAGGTGTGTCTGTTTGAACGTTATTTTATGTAGCCTAAAAAGCAAAATTAATATTCTGATAGGCATTTTTGATGGTCACAGGAGGAGCTTTGCAAATGCAAAAGTTGCTTAATACCCTGGGAATATTTTTTTCCCCATTAGCACTTTGGAAAAAGTTAATATCAGGAAGGGGATAAGCTGATGACCATGCTTATTTGGTTCAAAATCTGAGATTTATTTCCAAGAAATTCCTGTGTATGTGCATACATAATACATAAAGATTTCATCATCTGCTTTCCTGTAGTCTCTGGCTTAATTATAATGGCTCCTAGGAGATATGCACAAAATATTCTGCCTGAAGTTGTTTAAATTAAGACTTTAAGGCCTGAGAACCAGGCAAGTCTTGATTTCTAGTTCCAGAAACTGAACTACTGATGTTTGTGCTTTTAATTCCTTTCCTGGTTAATTTGGCAAAGTGATGGTGAGGCGATTTTCACTAAGAAACCTCCAAATCGTGTCAGTTTTGAAAAGTACCTATTTCCTTTCCCCTGTGACTTCTAATCTCACTTAAGAGCCCATAAATAAGTTACATCTCCTAAGGTAACCTAAGTTGCATCAGAGGTGGCTGATGTAACTTTTCTGGAGCCCAAAGCTTCTCTTGAGGCAGCCACCTGAGTCCCCTCATTTTGGCTCAGTGAGTGTGACTCTTGCTCCTACATCTCTCCTTTCTCATGTGAGCCAAGGAGCAAAGGGATGTGCTGCCTTCATCCCAACTGAATTGAGGTTGTGAATTCAGCATGTCAGAAGCATGGGGAGTACTGCTTCCCCTTCACCTGCTGAATTCATCCGTGTTTTTTAATTACTATTTTTAATATCTGTGTGTTGTCTAGGAAAACTGACAAGCGCACCATCTACAGCTTTACTATGCTGCTGTAACACAAACCAAAGGAGGGAGATAACTTCTTCTATATGCCATAAAAACTTTACTGGATTTCTTTGGAGAGCTCTCTTGAATCTCAAATCTGTCTACTTTCATATTCTTACCTTCCTGTTTCTCTCTCATGCTTGCACCCTGTACAAAATACCTTTATCTCTGCATGTCTGTTCTATATTATTGGTTGTTTTTGGAAAAAGTGAGTATCCCTTTCAGAAAACCTTTTGGACAGCTGGTATAAGGAAGGAAATGGCCTGATTTGTGTATTTGAATTACTGACACAGTCTCCAAATACCTCGGATTGCCAAGCCAGGAAGGTCTTTTCAATGAAAGCAATACTTCAGAGACCTAATTCTTTCAATTAGATAAACCATGCAGAATCACAGCTCCAAACTTCTTTCTGACAGATCTAATGTTATTGATGAATAATGAGCTGTGGTGGGTTGATCCTGGCTAGATGCCAGGTACCCACCAAGCCACTCTGTCACTCCTCAGCTGGACAGGGGACAGAGAATGTAATGAAACATCCATGGCGCTAGGTAAGGACAGGGTGAGATTACCTGTGATAGGTACTGCCACAACCAAAAGAGTTAGGGAAATTTAGTTTAATGTTACCAATAAAATGAGAGTAGTATAATGAGCAATAAAAACTGAATCATTA
Organism: Petroica traversi; assembly: GCA_025920805.1. NCBI lineage: Eukaryota > Metazoa > Chordata > Aves > Passeriformes > Petroicidae > Petroica > Petroica traversi. The sequence goes on from JAHLSL010000017.1 coordinate 13,172,855, forward strand.
AATACCTTCCCCCCTACCCATCCTTCTCTCCGGGCTTAACTTTACTCCCAATTTTCTCAACCTCCTCACCCCAAAAATGCTAGGGGGATGGAGAACAGGGACTGCAGACAGTTCATCACATACTGGTTTTGCCACTCCTTTCTCCTCAGAGGGAGGACTCCTCTACACACTCTTCACCTGCTCCAGTGTGGGGTCCACAGGAGACAGTCCTTCCTCCATGAACTTGTCCAAAGCATGTCCTTCTTATGGGCTGCAGTTCTGCACAAACTGCTCCAATGGGATGCAGTCCTTCAGGAATAGGCTCCAGCATGGCTCTCCCAGAGGGTCACAAGTCCTGCCAGTAAACCTTTCACAAGATCACATCCTCCCTTAGGTTTATACCTGCTCTCGTGTGGGGTCTTCCTGCGGCTGAGGTGGACCCTCTGCTCCACCATGGACCTCCATGGGCTGCAGGGCATTAAAGTTCTCTCTAAGACTAAGTGTCACATTATGTTTATCAAGAATTAGCATTTTTCTCATGTTTTGTGCCTTCCATAATCTGAAAGAAGTACAGCTGGTCGGGTTTTTTTCTCCAGATAGTGTTCCATTTTTATTCCTGCATGAATTACCAGCCAAATAAGACTCTGCAAGTCTCCTGTTTACTAGCCTCATTTGGAGCTAGCAAAAAGAAAGCAAATACAAAGCCAGTCCAGTTTTGCCACTGTTCTTTGCTCTGATATTGACACATTCCAATGCACTCTTTCCTTAAAACATGCAATCATGAATGCCCTTTTCCATTTACTCATCTGCTATAAAGTACAATAAAAGTTTCATAGAGACTCAGAGATTAGTAACTGATAATCAGAGTGAGTTTTAAAAAAGCCAACCAAATCAGCAATAAATAGTAGTATTCTGGGTAATACTGCCTCGTGCTTAATGATGCTCTTCCTGTGTGGTGGCATTTGCTGTCACTGTCCTGGGCTCAAGTGGGCAGGCTGGTCTCTGAGTTGTCACTCTGTCACCCCTTCCGAGCACTAACTACTGCTTCCCACACTGTTTGCTTGTGCAGAATTGCCCCTTGGCTACCATTGGCACAACTGTAGCCCTATTTCAGCTGCAGGCATGTGACTTTCCAGTTGCAGATTACTGGTTTCCTGCAGAAAGTCCTAAAGTGGGCTGGTGTTGTAATGTCCTGTGTGTGACCCATGAGCAGCTGTCCCGCTGCAATCAGTGGGGTTCCCTTCACTACAGAAAATGTTTCTGCAGAGCTGCCATCCTGCACATCCCATGCTGCAGACTGGGGAGCCAGTCACATCCTGCTGGGCATGGAAGTGGGCAGAGGTGAAGAGGAAGCACTGGAATGAAAGCTCTGACCTCATGGCACATGGTCAATGTATGAAATAATTACATATCTGTCTTGCGCTAGAGTGACTGCAGAGCAAGAGATGATGGAAATGAGAGCGGTTTCCTAATTTCCTACTAGAAAATAATTTAATTGCCACAGAGAATGAGGTGACTGCTTACAGACAGGGCTGTGTGAAGGCAGATCTGCAGGCAGGAGTTCATACCGCCTACTGATTTTTCAACTGAAGAAGGAAACTGGTGAATAAATAATAAGGATTATCTGTTTCTGTGGAACGATTCTCACTAGTAAGCATGAAGGGAGGTGGTTGCCATTAACCTCCTGTGTAGGAGCTTATAAGTGATGGTGCAATAACTGTAGCTATCTTCAGAATCATGTGGCCTTGAGGAAGAAGGAGTAATTGCTTCATATCTCTGGCTTTCCTTCTTCACAGTCGTGCTTTTCACGGTGCTGTTCAAGAATCTCCTGCTCAGGTGTGAAGGAAGAGGGTTGTTTGGTGTGAAATACCCTGCATCTCTGTCCTATCCTTGAGATCTGCCTGGCAAGGCTTGCCGGCTTGGGCACTGCTAGGGACACAGGCAGTGTGTGATTAATCTGAGAGCTAATTAGGTTCTTACCCTGACTGTACAAATGTGTGTCTCGTGGGATGCTCAGACTGGCGTTTAAGATTTCATTCTTCTCCAACTGCCTCCTCCTGTCCCTGGCTTTCTAAGAAATAAGGATGTGTATGATTTTGATCTCAACTGTTTCTAGGGCACCCAAAGGTGGTGGTGTCACAGAGCGACTTGTGCTTTTTGGGACTATTTGAGGAAACTGTCTGGAAAAATCCAGCCTCATTCAAATGCCAAGTTGTATGCCTGGAATAACTAATCACTTCTAAAAATAGTAATTGTCATTTAGAAAGCCTACTTCTTTTAGTCTTTTAGAACTGTTTTGTATAATGTTCAACTCCTTATTTGCATAGACCTTGAAATGCTTTGTAGGCTAAGTATACTTTGCTAGCTTGGAGTAGAGTCCTACTTTTTGTGTGGGATTTTCCTAGGAGATACTCATAATTTTTCAATTTGAGGTTTTGAAGAAGCATTACACCAGGAATTTTAAATTGTGCAAGAGCTGTTTCCCCAGGATGTATAGAGTGGATAGTTTTGGGGTTGTTGTATTTTTAATTCTGCACACTGAAGCCTTGAGCTTTTACTATCTCATGTACAGATGAGGAAAAGGACATGTGTGAAATCCTTAATTATTTGCCCTTTTCCAGCCTTGGTTTTGGGAGCTGCACCAGTAGATTATTTGTGTACTCAGTGGAGTATTTTTCTTTTTGGGGCACTCTTCTGTTAGGAACAATGAGATGCTTAGGTGCTTCTGGGGGTATTTTGGTGAATCTCCCATGAAACAGCACAACAGTAATGCTTTTGAAACTGGAAGGTCTTTTCTTTCATGAGATATCTGGCCCAACTTACTGACTTACAGTTAAGAGAGCGTTCAGTTTCTGAAGTTGTGAGTGTACCTGGTGACCCTGGGTTATTCTCCCTCTTTCTCCACTATGAACACACTGCTGGGGAAGTTGGCAGCAAGCATCTAAGTTACCACATAGCTTCTGGGAGCTATTTGTTCCTCACTGTCCCTTTATCTCCTGGAGAAATGTTGGCCCCTAGCTGTTTGTCAAGGTCTTCACACTTGAAGGAAACTTATCTTTTTTCTTTCTCAGAAACTTCACTGATACTCTCAATTCCTGTCCCTGGCACCTAAATTCCCCACCCTAAAATGAGTGGGGGATTGTTTAATGAGTTGCCATCCACACTGGTTGCAGAAGCCTGTTCAAGACTTTGCTTTGTATGCTCTGCTTAACATGGTGAAGCCAGAGGATGTTCTTTTTGGATGCATTGAGGAAGATGGAGAGTGGCCACAGAGACAAATAAATGCATCCACTGACCTTGCTGCTACATTGCTGTTACCAAGTTATCTTCCTTTCCCAAGCACACATGACTAATCACAGCTACAGAGAGCTGCAAGAAGATAAGCTTAAAGGGAAAGAGAAATCAGACTGACACCGATGTTTCACAGTCTGAGAGTTGTGTGGTCACCCATGTAAATCAGGTTACAATTAAAGAAAGCTTGTGTTTTACATGCATGCATATATCTAATGGCTGCTTGCAATTGTGTTTAGCTGTTTGGATGGGTGTTTCTAATGCAGATTTCATTCAGAAATATCGTATTTTAAATCCTTCATGCTCAGTTGCTTGTGAACACCACAGACGTTCTCTGATTCTATTTAAATAAGAAGCATATTCTAGTAATTTTGCAACATTCTTCTTCATGGAAGTAAAAACACAAAGTTGAAGGAACAGGTGATTAGTCAAAAAGTTGTTGGCTACCTTGTTAAAGTTGTAAAGCTAAAGTCAAGGTGAACCTTAAGATTTAAACCTATATTGAATAGAATTTAAAAGCCAGTTTCCTAAATACTACTTTTGGGATTTTTCCCTAAATCTATTAATAATAGTCACCACAATCATCTTCACAGTTTGTCACGGCTGAGAAAGCTAGTAACCATAGCTTTCCATACGAAAGGAGATGAGATAGAAGGTTGCACAAGTTAAAGGGAAGCCCCAAAATTGTTAGACTGCTTTTTACTACCCCGATGTGGATTTCTCTAGTTGTTGCCCAGAAGCCTGGAGAACGGAACAGAAAGTGAAACCAGGGTCTGCCTCCACAACAGCACCACAGGCTTCCCCTCAAGCCCTGGTTCAGTCACCTGTGTCCCTGTGAGAGGGAGGAGCGTTGGTGGGGGATTTTTTTGTGGAGATAACATCTTCCCCATACCCACTCCTAATCTTTGCTGTCCTGAAAATTTCGTCCAGTAACTGGGCAGCACTGAGGTACACTAAACTTACATTTCTTTCACTTCTATAAAGGACTTCCTTACACCACTGTTAGGCAAAAGGAGGTAGGTTTTTGCTCCATACCACTTTCACCACAGTTTAATGATTTTTTCTGAGGTTCCTACTCAGGGATGAATGATTGATCAGCTATCAACCTGCCTCCCACAGTTTGGGGTTTTGTAACTAGACAAAGATGATGCTTTGCATGCTTTTTCTAAGCACCCTCCAGCAAAATGAGTCTCTGCCCTCTGAAGGAAGCTGACAGGTGGGCAGAAGAGGCTGAGGCTGGACTACCTGTCTTCAGTCCCTGCTGAAAGCCTTGGGACCTGCCCCAGGGGTGGGTACATGGGGCCACAGGTCCTGCTTCCTTCCCATACATCAGCCATGCTCTGAGCAGTGGAGCTGAAGGGCAGGGGGTTTTCCCCAGCTGGGCATGGACCTGCTAGGAGTTCTCTCTGGCTTCTGAGCTGGAGAGCAGCCCCTTGGCAGAGAGGGAATGAAGGGGATTATCTGGAGAAGCACCTGGGTTTTCTTTTTCAATGTATTCAGGGGTTTGCTTATGTTCAGGGTTTTGGGCTCTTTTTCTTTCTCTTTCAGGTGTTTGCTTTGCCTTGGTATTCAGGCCACTATACTAGTGTAAAGTTTAAAGGTTCCAGTTCCTATCTGAGGTTTTTCAAACAAAAAGGTTAAATGGTTTATATGTCCCTTTTCTCTTTTCAGAATCCTGCAGTATGTTTTCTCTAAGGTGTTGTAGTTTATGTTAGAAAGGAGTACTTGTGATTTTGTGAATGCAATATCTGTGGTAGATTTTGCTGCTCCCTGAAAAGTAACTTACATTTTACTGACAGTAGGAAGCAGTTTTACATGTTTTCTGGTTTTTTCCCTGTCTGAAGGAGCCTGCTCCTATAGAATGAGTGGGAATTTTCCTATTGAAAATTCGAAGGATGAGAAGAACAATCCAAAGCTTCCACACTAGGAGTCCTTAGTGGTGTTGATCTTTTTGATATAAAGCATCTCACTTTGCCCTTTTTGAAGATCTTATTCTATAAAATCCCTATTGGGGAGAATCATGAATTCTCATGCAGAATGATGACAAAAAGCACATTTCTTCTCTGTGGCTAAGCCTTTGAATTTGTTGGCCCAGAGAGATTATCATTAGAAAGTCTACAGGACAGAGGGTGTAAAAACCTGCAAGAGGGAAAAGCCACACTTAGCTGATGACTTTTTGCATCGTGTAGACACTTAATGGCATGAAGTGGGCTTAGCAGAAGCAAAAAACATTAGGAGAGCTGAAGGTCTGGCTGGAAGTGGGAATGGCACTCTGGCATTCCAGAGATTTGGTACCTGTGATTTAACTTCCTCAACTCATCCAAGTCTAAAGTATAGAGTTACAGCTTTTTAATGCAACATGGAAGATCAGCTTTCAGGTTTAAAAAAAAAAAGGGTATAAAAGCTTTTTTTTTTTTTTTATTGCTAGTAGTCCGGTAATTTGTGTTTAATAAAAGTTTTGCATCTGCTAGAGGAAAAAATAGAACCTGTTCAAAGTTCATTTGTGAAGTCACTTCATTGGCAAAGGGCTAATAAGATCAATTCTGAGTCTGAAGAGGCTAATACTTCAGTTTGCCCAGAAATCTTGGTCTTTTAAATCCAAAGTTTCAAGCAAGGTTTTGCTGTTTGTCTTATATATGGATAAGTACAGGAGACCTGATAGGACTGTCTGTGCAAGATGTGTCAGCTGGACCCTTGCTGTATTCATCTTCAGTGCCAAGCAACTCCAATTCCTCTTTGGTCAAACAAACTTTTTATTCATCGAGGTGCAGTTTTTTGCCAGAGCTATTCGCAGTCATGTGTCAGAGGGGGTACAATTAATACATTGTAAAAAAAAAAAAATTTAATGGTGTATGCAGTGGAGATTTAATAGAGCCCTGCTGGCCGTGCTCTGAGGACCAGTGCAGGGTAAGGATTTGCCAGATCAGGGCTGAGCACTTGAAATTCTTCAACCAGCAGGAAGGAAAAAGTGTGCGAGAGAGCCCATGGGAACTGTATTTTGGTTCAGCAGCGTCCGCTAACATTGTCAAACTGCCTGTCTCAAACTGTTAAGGCTGATAAACTGCCAGTAATTATCATTTAGAAAATTAGCGGCTGCCAAAACCATCACACACATCACATCATGTGTTGGTTGGACTAGTTGGAAATTACTTCACTTAAAAAAAAAAATAAAGAAAGAAAGAAGGAAAAATTCCCGAGCCTGCATCTGCTCCAAGAATAGCGTTGAGTTTTGACATATGACAGTTGGTGCTGGCAGAAGTTATTTTTGTTGTTCGGAGTGGGCTTGGGGGATACTTTCTTGGAGTGCGTCACTACTGCTATTTACTGTCGGGGTAACAGGACAATTGAGACCTCTGAATATTTGCAGCAAATCTAAATAAATAACTGAAGTATGTGGGATCTCCTTTCCCTTCCCTTCTCTTTCCTGCCTTGCCTATGACACTGGACAGAGGGAATTAAAAATACAGGTTGCCAGAAGGAAAGCTTTCTTATTTTGCAGTTGATTTCCAGCCACTGCAAAGAAACTGAGTCATCATGGAAGGGCGGAGCAGGGCAGAGCAAAATCTTAAAAGCAGCTTTGGCTGCACACCACCATCACTTCATCTCCTCACAATCCTCCCAAGCAGCCCATATATTGAAAACATGGCTTGAGGCAGAGCAAATGTCATTCATTTCCTCCCAAAAGAAGCCGAGTGCCACCATGACCAAGAGCTAGGAATGATATGAACACAACCATATCACACATACATTGCTGTGAAGGAAGATGAGAGTGGTGAAAAGACTGTGGAGAAGCTTGCATGATGTTTTCACACAGAGGTTTGTGATTTGGTCAGTCATCAATGAATAAGTTGGTGCAAAGTCTCTGAGTCAGTGATCTGTAAGTCTGAAGGACTCCTGAGTTGCTGGCACAAGAAAATATCGCTTACATTTTAGCTTACATTTTAGTGTGTGTACCTTTCTACTTGTGTTGAGTGCAAGAGTGTAAAAACATTGTGTGCTGTCTGCTTTTCCCTCCAGGCTGTGGTTCAAGACAGGACTTCTGGGGTGACAAAACCAACCTGAGAAGTTCCTGCTAACACGTACTCTCCTGTGTGGCTCATGCATCACTGTTCCATAATTTAAACCAAAACATTTTTGAGTGATTGATATTAAATTCCCATGTCTCAAAGATTCAGGGATCAATGCAATGTAACCAACAGGAAAATCAGTTGAACTGAGGTAAATGGAGAATTGCAGCAGAACAGCCTCTGCATCTAAGGGATAGGGACAGCTCAGGGTTTATCAGCATTTCTGATTTGTTTTGGAATTACACCTTTTCAATAAGTGATGTCATGTATCAGCTTAATCAAACTCTTTGTGAAATACAGAAGGAAAATTTTCTCTTTTCAAACAATATTTCTGAAACTGTGAAGCAAGAACTCAGAGGCTACAAACTGGAAATGAAAGGAAAGCCTATTGCATTTCATTATTTCATCTATGTGAACACTTTACTGCGTCTAATTCTGTTAATCTAAAATTACAAACAAATTTACCCTGATATAATCTAATTTTCATTATAGACACCAAATGCTATTATGTTGGGCAACAAATTGGCTTAAGATAATTCCATCTTTACAAAATAAGATTGTAATCAACAGATTTATAGTTTAATAAAGTCTCATGATATATGTATACCCTATAGCTTTTAGAGCTTTATTTTCAGTTCAGAGTTCCCATTAGTCTAATTTAGGATTATTGGTACAATCATTTGATTTAAGATATGCCTTTTTATAAAACAACAAAAAGTGTCAGCATGAGATACTGAAAGGAAGCAGTGTGAGAGAAACATCTACGAGATGTTTTATTGCACAGCTGTTGATGGATGAGAAGTATGCAGTGAGAGCCTGTGTTCTGCCGAAATTTTGCAAAGGGTAGGGGACAGTGAGGATATGTAGAGTCCCAACTGGGAAAAGTAAGGTTATTTCAGTCTGAAAAAATGCTTTTGCCAAAATATAAAAACTTTTTGTAGGTCCAAAATACTTTTCTTCGTTTCTGTCTAAGCTTTTCTTCATTTCTGTTTTGTTTTTATAGAATCATAGAATGGTTTGGGTTGGAAGGGACCTTAAAGATCATTTAGTTCCAACTACCCTGTCAAGGGCAGGGACACCTTCCACAAGACCGGATTGCTCAGAGCCACACCCAACCTGACCTTCAACACTTGTGGCCTCCACAACTTCTCTGGGCAACCTGATCCAGTGCCTCACTACCTCTGAGTAAAGAACTTCTTCCTTATATCTCATCTAAACCTACTCTCAGTGTAAAGCCATTCCCTCTTGTCCTATCACTACATTCCTTTATAGAAAGTCCCTCTCCAGCTCTCTCCTAGGCCCCCTTTAGGTACTGGGAGTTGCTGTAAGGTCTCCCTGGAGCCTTCTCTTCTCCAGGCTGAACAACCCCAGCTCTCTCAGCCTGTCTTCATAGGAGAGGTGCTCCATCCCTCTGATCATCTTCATTACCTCCTCTGGACTCACTCCAGCAGGTCTGCATCCTTCCTATGTCTGGGCTCCCAGAACTGGATACAGTACTCCACATGGGGTCTGACAAGAGCAGAGGGGCAGAATCACCTCCCTGGCCACACTGCTTTGGATGAGCCCAGGACAGAGTTGGCTTCCTGGGCTGCGAGCACACATTGATGGGTCATGATGAGCTTCTCCACAACCAACACCCTCAGGTCCTTCTCCTCAGGGCTGTTCTCGATTCATTTTCCATCCAGCCTGTATTTGTGTTTGGGATCACCCCAACCCAGGTGCAGGACCTTGCACTTGGCCTTGTTGAGTTTCATGAAGTTTGCACAATCCCACCTCTCAAGCCTGCCAGGGTCCCTCTGGATGATATCCCTTCCCTCCAGTGTGTCCACTGCACCACTCAGCCTGGTGTCAGCAAACTTGCTGAGGGTGCAGTCATGTGCCTGCAATTTGCTCAGCTTCTTGTCTGAGCAAACTGGCAGAAATAATTAATTAAGCTTGCATAGTAAGCAGACTGTGGATCTGGGTCATTTGTAACAAATAGGTGAGACTTTGGGTAAAGATTTTGCTAACGTGATGAGGTGTATATGCAGGAGCCTGAGTTTCTAGCTGGCTGGCTGTGTGTGATCTGAATTAAAGTATGTACCTTTATTTCAGAAAGTGTATGGAATGTGAGGGTATGTACACATGCTCTCGTTTGGGATCTTCTGAAGGGCTGGCTGGGGAGAGACTGGGTTCTCTCCCTCCTCATTTGTCCCTGTGCTCTTTCAAGGAACTGTAATCTTCCTTAGGTATACTTGGATTAATGTTGCCTGAGAGCCTGTAATTAGGGCTTGAGGAATCTGGGAAAGAGCAGTGCTCCTTGATCCTGTGTGTCCATGAGCCAGGACAGGCACGGCTCAGAGCTGTGAGCAATGGTCCATGGCACGGGCAGCTCTCTCACTGCCCCTGCCCAGCTGAGGGGGCTGGGGAAGGCTGCTGTGACTGCACTGGGCTCAGCCATCAGTCCCCTTTTGTGCCACAGCACAGGAAGACCTTATCTCCAGTATAACTGGAGCCAGCAGAGTGTATGTCGGGGAGTAGCTTCCCTTTCCCCATGCCCCCCTTCACCCAGGCTTTTAGAGTAAAGAGAGGGTTTCTCTGGCTAAAAAGCTGCATTTCATGAGGACAGGAACCAAGAGACAGTTCATTTCTATGGAGAGTTGCTATAAATAGCTTGCTCTGTTAAAATAAATTCTTTCTGTGAATCCTACAAACAGGGTTTTATTCCAAGCCTACAAAATGCTTTGTGTACCCTTGATACTTTGTACGTGCTGATGCTGGCGCTTCTCCCCACAAAATGAGAGGTAAGCCTGACACTTGCAAGGCAGCACTGCTCTGTTGATGGAGTAAAGGAATCAGCCTTCCTAAACAGGCCTGTTACAGCATTAATTTTTAAGCCTTTGATATCAAAAGGGCCACAAGACATTTTTAAGGCAAGTAGGGCAGGACTTGCTGAAGTCCACACATAGGTTTTTAAACTTTCAGCTGGGCTGCAGTGTTTTCTACTGCTGTGCTCTCTAATAATGCTTGCAGTGAGTCTGGATCAGAAGCTGTAGCTACTGCAAGCCTTGAAAGCTTTGCAGGGCTCTTAGGAAGCTTTCAATTGCTCCTCTGTGAATCCTAGAGTGAGAAAGAACTTGCCCAAGAGGAAAATGCCTTCTCTTACTGCTCATGCAGTCAAAAGTCTATGGACATAAATGGCCCCAGCTGTATGATATGCATCTGTCACTCTGCAGCTTTTTATTTTCTTCCTTTTACATAGTCCTGGTACTGGAAGCCCTCTCACTGGGAGAAGATATTCAGTTTCCATTTAAATCCATTTCTGCATTTGACTATCTGATGCTCAGTTCATGTTCCTTCCCCCTCTTCACAAGAAATGGAAGCCAGTGAGCTGTTCAAAATTCCATAGAGCTGAAAGATGTGACCCAGAGGTGTCTGTCCAGAAAAGAGAAGTGCTTTGGTGTTCAGGCAGTTGATAAAACACATGTGTTTATGAGGAACCATGTTCTCTCTTACTTTTTGTCCTTGTTTTTTAAAATGCATCCATCTGCTTGTGGAGACTGCTGTTTTCACTCCCCATACACTTGTATGACAAGGTCAAATACAGATCCCTTTCTTGATACCCTTCCATGCATGAGCTTTTTTCGAGGTACTTGCAGCTCTGTGTCTGCGTGGGTGGGTTAGAAGTGGAGTAAGCAGTGGGTGAGCACATGTGTAGCATGGGGAGAGGTATTATCCAAGGTGAAAACTGCAGAGCATCTTGAGCATCCTGGCCTGCCAGGTAGCATTTCTGTCCAGCTGCAGTGCCAATGGCTTTGTGGGACTGTCGTGGTCCCAAATTATATTGACTATTTTCTGTTTGATGTAAAAGTATATGTGAGAGAAAGGAACCTAATGTTTTCATCACGTACAGTTTGGGTTTAAAATATATGATTATTGATTAGCTGCTGCTGATGGTGTTTACTGTTGAAATATTCACAACTGGCCCTTGCAGCAGCTCACAGATTGTGCGAATAGTTTTTGGAGGGGAAATTAATTAGCTGGCTTGCATATTCAAATGAAAGAGGAAAAAAAAAATCTTGTCTCTTTGTGGCTCTGAGGCGTGCATCCCTCTTTTTTCCATAGGATTGTTATGGATATGTACTTCCAGGGATTGTACCATCAGCCTGTACCATTCATACATTTTATGGAGTTCATAATCAGATGCGTTCACGGCTGAAAGTGGCACACGTGCTGCTCTGAATGCTCCTTCTCAGATATCTCCAGCTTCTGGTAACCCACATTCTGCAGCTGGAGGCTGTGCTCCAGGCACTGCATGAATGGTGTGTCTTGTGCTCCAGCGAGGCAGAGTGAACTTGATTCTAGGTCAAAATCCAATGTGACATTTCCTAAATGCACGAGTCCAAACTAGTTACAGAACTAAAAAGCAGAGCCTGTGAGTACTTCTGTGTGTTGTTTCTCAGTGATTTACAGTCTATTTTACTCCAGGTGGGAGGGACATTGGATTTGGGTTTGTTATTCTGGTTACACCTGCAAAACTGAGATTAGGAAGAAAATAAACCAGTGTCACCTCATCACGTAGGGGTGCAAATGACTTACCCTTACCAAAAATCCACTTCTGTTGTTCCAGGGCGAGGGTATCCTGTTTACAAACAGTGGCCTAGATAATACCTGCCAGCACAAGTCCTCAGGACTTCAGCCTGCTTCTCTCTGCTCCGCTCTTCTTCCCCACAGTCCTCACAGGCACAGCGAGAGCAGGCAGTGACCCAGATGCGTTGCTCTGAAAGTGCCATTTGTTTCCAGCACTCAGCATGCTGGCAGATTTGACACATGGCTACACATACATCCATCACTGGACCAAAATACGCATCTCCCGTGCTGTAAGGGGTGTTGTATCAGATAAGCCACTGCTGACAGGGCCAGTAGCTGTTCACACCTCCTCTGAGGTGTGTGGCAGTGTGGGTGCATGGGACACCTGCCCTCCGAATGTGAAAGGATTTGTTGAGCTGCATGATGCAGTCCTGGTGCTAAATTTTTTTGACTGTTTAAACTTTCCAGAGGGTTAGCAGACAAGAATTTTGCTATGACATGCTTTGTTACCAGTCATGCTACAATTAAGAAAAAAAAAAAAAGGAGAAAGGCCTTTTCCCACTTCTGTTTTTTGTCAGGGAGTACAGGGCTGTTCTTTCTCTTCTCCTATTCTGACTACAACTTTTTCTCTGATTCCTGTGCATATATACAGAGCTATTACATGTATATATGCAAATATGGGTTTATACAAATATGTATTTACACACACACACACATATATATATAAAATCATCGGAGTCATAGGTTGTAGGTTGTTAAGACTGAAGCATAAAACTAGTTCTCTCTCCCCTCATCCAAGCTATAACCTCAATCAGTCTTTCTTCATTTCTTTGTAGATACCAAGCCACCAAGTCTCATTCAGCATGACTAAACAGATATCCATTGATACCTCCCTTCCTCCCTCCACCTGCAGCTTCCCCCTAATATCTCACACTGCTGTTGCCATGGACAACATTAGTGTCCCTCAGCCAGGCCAAAATCTGTCCATCTCTCAGTTCCCTCTGTCCTTACTCTGGGATCAGCAGATTCTTCTTGCATATGTGCTATCCACACCACACAGTTGAAATCCACATCTAAGCACTCATTTGTTGCCTTGAATTACTGCAACATCTTTTTTTTTGGAATCTTCAAATTTTAATTCCATCTGCCCAGACTGACTTTACTAAAGGAATGTGTCCCATTTTCCTAATTTTTTAACAGTGTAACCTTCCCTACGCACTCCTCTGCTGATTTCATCATTCAGCACACGGTGCCTATCTTTATCACCAAAGACCCTCCCTTCCTCTCTGCTTCCCATCTGTCAGCCAGCTCAGAGAGGGCATCTTTCTCCTCCAGCCTCCTGAGATGCCTGTCTCTTCCAGTGCACATGAGTTGCTTTCTGATGTGTCATTACAGATTTTCTGCTGACCTAACCCACACGGTTAATATCAGTGGGAACACTTTCTTCTTGTCCTTTAAAATGCTCTCTTTTTGTCTGGGATACAGGCAATGCAGAGCATCTCACCACCCATCTTACTTGTACAAGTAGTAAGCACTCGTAATTTTAGACCTTCTTGAGATTAAGACCTTAGCCAGCATCTCCTGTCATTGCAGGCTTTTAAAAATAGGCTCAACATGCACGGTAATAGCAGCATTGTAACCATGGCAATGCAAGGAAGGCAGGGTTTGCAGGCAGGGATCTTACCAGACCGACTGGCGTGTCTGAGGGCTGGACCAGGGCGACACAGGGGAGAGGTTTCAGGCTCAGGAAGGGACTTGTGAGCTCCAAAGCACATCAGATTTTCCCCAGCTGGGTCAGGTGGCCTAATAAGAAGAGTAACATAAGTGGAGCTGATCCTGCCTTGAGCAGGGAAGCTGCCTGGATGGTCATTCGAGGTCCCTCGTAATCCTGTGGCTCTGCTTTAATAGGCAGAACTGACTTTTCCTTTTCTGTGTGCTGTGTGTTTGAGCATATGCTGATCTTCTGCTGATACCAACAAAAGGTCTCTGAATATCAAGAAACCAGAATATCCTCATTAAGGATCTTCTTGGAGGATAGCAGAGTAATACATCGCTCTTTGAGCGGAGGCTGGCTTTGTGCAGCAATAAAACATGAATATTAAACAGGAAATCAATGACACTTCTGAAACATGTCTGAGACAGAAATCCAGATGCTGTATGGGGATATAGGCCTTTAAGCCTTATGTCTATGCTACTCTTTTTTTTTCTTTTTTTTTTTTAAACTGCATCTGCATAGTTAGCAGTGTAAGAGGGGGTCATAGCAAGAGAAAAAACAGATTTCTTAGCCTAGTTTCCTAAGGAAGTGGGGATTAGGCTGTTAACTCAGGGTGTTGTGCACCAGTCCTCCTCTTTAAAGGTTTGCAGGCTGACTCCAGCCAGGGAGGGGCCTTCAGGGGCAGCATTTGACTTCCAGGCTCTTTCTCCAGTGCTGCAGGGAGATGGGTTGGGTGTGGTGGCAGCAGGAGCAGGGTGCTGCAGACACCCCTGGAGCAGCTGACCAGCTGTGCAGTAAATGTGACTGGGTACCAGGTGTCTGGGGCTGTGGGACAGCCAGGAGCACCGGGATGCAGTGTGGGAAGGACTCTCATTGTAAAGTTTGCATCACGAGTCCAGAAGAGCTGGAAATTCAGTTTCATTAGTTCCACTGATCAGGCATTTGCTTAATCTTGTGAAACAAACAACAAAAAAATAGGTTATACTGAATAGTAATGACATTTTAAATCCTTAGTATATTTCAGCAAAATAAATGCTTTTGTGTGGCTTCTGTGTTGCCAAGAGGTTTATATTAATGTAGCACAATCCTGGAATTACATGAACCTTGTGTTTGTTCTGGTTCAAACAGGGACACTTGCTTTCTGAGGGAAAACCTGATGGCTTTAAGGGCAGTGTGAAAGAATAAAGACTTGATCTACAGCTTGAGGCTGAAACATTGCATCAGTGCAAAATCTTTTCATTCATAGTTCTAGTGTGTTGTCCTGAGAAATTAATTTCCTGTTTGCATTGTGGGAGAGTCTTTTTTGAAAGCCACTAAAGACCAGGGTTGGCTGTTGAGGGTGTTTTTGAAGGTAAATTGTCAAACTACAGTAATTTTTCGTGGTTGGTCCTTTTATTTATTTATTTGCTTGTTTGTTTTCCTGACTATGGAACCCAGCAACATGAAGTCTCATCATTAAAGTAAGTAAATAAATAATTGGTGAAATAGCATGAGGGACAGCTCTCTTTCTTTTTTTTTTCCACTTATCCCTATTAGTGATTTTTCCTAAGTTCTGCTATGCTTCTCAGATTTAAAGCTTCTAGTCTCTTCCGTTTTGTCTCATGTGACAATGAAGGATCTTATTTATTTTCTTTACTTGTCTCACTATTAAAAAAAATAAACCAGAAAGTCAAGTTTTTTGTTCTTCTATTTCCAGTACTCTTGTTTATTTTGAAACTTCCAGAAAGAGATAAGAACAGCTTAAGAAAAATGCTCTCCAGAGTAATCCCTTAAAGAGCGGCAAACAAACACTGCAGATTGGTCCTAAAGGCTATGCTTCCTTTCTGGGGAGGGAGGGAGGTGGGGAGAGAGGATGTTTTCTTTTTAGCTGCGCTCTAATCATCCGATCTGGGATTTGATAAGCTCCACAAGTCTGAAACTGCTGCCTCCTCCTGTCTTCCCCCTTCCTGCCTCTCAGAAGATTAAAGTGAGCATGGCAAAAAGGAAACAGTTTATTTTCAGCTTGTTGTAGTTAATAATTAGTTTACAGTGCAGCATTCTCATTGTTTGTATTCTAATCGTGTTGCTATATTCTCTTCTTACACTGTTTACTTTTCACATCACGTGCCTTCTTTGATACAGAAATAGGTTTACAAATAGCCCATTCTTGCCAAATTTCAGCCTCTTTTCAACATTTTTATATTTCACATCAGGAAGTGTGACACATGAAGGCGGAGCAGCTTCTGCAAAGACTCTCCCTGCCTGCCCTCGCAGAAGACTGGCCATGCTTTCTCTTCCCTCTCTGACAATTTGGAATTACAGCAGTTAAGAAAACCACAATAGGAAGCCATCAAGCCATTAAAGTATTACATGTACAAGATATTATTTGCTTCACTCAAAATTAGCTAAATCCATGTATTGACAAAACTACAAGAAGTCTTTAGCAAACATCCCCAGTTTGTCCTAAGAGACCCTTGTGCTGAATTCTTTTAACCTTTAAAGCCTCAAAGAAAATTTGCCAGGACTTTGAGACTTTGTGTACCCATGTGTAATTTTTAATGATTTCTTCCACAATAGGAATGGCTAACATTAAGCAACACTAATATTGCAGCACTAGCATATATATTCTATATATATTCTCTGTGTATGTGTTCATTGTAAGTCATGGAAATAATGTGTTTAATTAAAACCTTGCACACTGATCAAAGCACAAAAATATTTATTGTATAAATAAGATTCTCTCTTAAGGGGGAAGGGGAAATTTGTTTGTAATAGCAATTGCTTATAAAAGCAATTTTTTTCATACAAAAGAATTACATTTGTATTGCAATGTAATTGCATTCCTAAATGGCCTTTACTGCTTCTCCAGAAAGTTTGTAAATACACTGTTTAGCCAGTTTCTACTGAAGGTCCTTCCAGGTCAGTCCTGTATTTCAGAAGGAAAGCATTTTCTTCTTTGAGACAAACTGGAAAATCAATTATTAAAACAAAAGCTTCTGGAACCTTACATTATGCATGGGTTTTTTTTCCCCTTGCTGTCTTTTTTAACTTTCATAATGATGTAAGTGCTTATTTCTGGCCGTAGAAGTGTTTCATTGATGCCACAGGGATACTGGACAGGTAAGGATGAGCAGGCAGAGGGTGTGGGAGAGGGATACAGCACTGGCTCCAGCCACCATGTGTCTGCATCTCTGTCTGCCTGTGCCCTCCCTCAGTTCCAGAGATGCCCAGCAGCATTTCTAGGAGCCAGCTCAGAGGGATAGAGAGTTCAGTCTATTTTTAGGACTATGGTCTCCATTCATTCATTTTTTTGAAAAATTGTTTGGGGCATAGTACTTCTCATTTTTCTGCAAAGAGAAATGCAAGTGCTCTTCCCATAATTAATGAAGTAATTTTTCTGCTATTTCGAGAAGTAAAGTGTGCTGCTCCAGTCACATGCCCCTCATATGTAGCACTCTCAGTCTGAATGCCTGCTCAATATTGAGCTTGCTAATAGCTTCCCCTATGGATTGCTCAGCCCCCGTGGCTGCCCAGGGCCTCCTGACCCAGCGACAGGCGGCCCCAGGGGGAGGCTGAGCTCTGCACAGCCCCTGCTGGCTTTTGCCTTACACTTCTTTCTCTCCTCAGCAGTGAGGATGAACAGGGGTGCCACAGGGTTTGGGTTCTTCTCAGAACACTTTCAAAAGGCAGGATTTATGAATGGGCCATGAGTGCTGTTGTAATTACATTTCTGTCATCAGTGGCTTCACTGTGTTGTTCTCTCACCACTGGCTGTCCCACTGAGGGTTTGTTAAAGCTATTGGCATCTTCTGATTCTTTGCATCTGCCTCTGCTGGCTCTCTGTACACATTCACAGTCTCTGCCTGTACTTTCCATGCTAGAGTTTGGTTGGATGGTGCTGTGTTTCCAGATCCCACCTTTATGCTTTCAGCTCTGCCGTGTTACAAAGCCTAGAAAAGAAGATTCTGTTTTGTTTATCCAGCTTGATTGTAGAGAAAGGGGAAAGGTGCTGATATCACCGATTCTGAGCTGGCAATATCGAGGGGCTTGAACTGCCTGGGTGAGGGCACAGCTCAAGGAGAGTGAAGGAGAAGCAGGCAGCCTGCTTTGGCAGGGCTGGGAGCCACAGAACGTGGGGACAGCTGATAGCAGCTGGTAGAGGTAGGTCAGTATAGCCAAGGCATGAGGAGATTGAAGTGTCACAGAAAAGAGGCAGTTCCATTTTTGATCTTTAGCACAGTTTGTGGGTTTCTTTCTCTTCATAACTCTATTTTATTAAATCAGAAAAAGTTCAAGCAAAGCCTCTGTATTTTCCTGGTGTTTTCCTCCCACGTTTCCTGTTTCTTAAGACTTGTTGCCACTGCAACAGTGGCTTTGCATCTGAGTTCCTTCGCTCCAAATGGAAAGGGCAGACGTGCTTTTAGACAGGAACAAGTTTCATGGTGCAGACAAACATTCTTGTTTTGAAACTACTAAACTACTTTTGGACTCCTGGTTATCCTTATTTACATCCTGCGTGTGCGGAAGCTTTCCAGTAACTGTTTTAGAAATCCAGTGACTTCCACATGAAAAATTGCAGAGTGCCTGTCCCTTAGCCACTGTCTTCAAGTTTTGGCACTGTTGTATGGGAGGATCAATCACTAGATTAGGAGTGTCTTAGTGCAAGTCTTCTAATGGTATTGGTTGTTGTTTTTTTTTTCCCTTTGCTGTTGTCCAGGGTTGTGTGTGGACTCATCGCAAGAGCAGATTTTGGTGGGATCTCCCTCTTTCTGTCCACACTTCTCTCTCCCCCCCAAGCCTGTTGATGACCAGGCTTTTTCATACCATGTGCCAGCTATCTGGGACCTCACTTGGAAAAGAGGTAGTTTCAGGCTAACAGGGAGTCTTTTGTCTCTGTGTAAGAACAAGCCTATAAGCTTCCCTTAAACTTTAAATGTTTTATTGTTGGAAAGCTTTCAGATGTTCACAGGATAAGGGCTCTTTATATGTGTTCTGGCATTGCACAGTAAAGGATTACTTTATGTAAGTTAAGATGTGCCGTTCTTTTATAAACTGGCTGTGTAAGTTCAGCAAGTAGGAGATTGTTTTTCTCCTTCTGTTCAGTGTTGCTTTTAGAAAGAGTTTCTTGGTTTTGGTCATTCGGGGTTTTTTTTTTTGCTTGGTTGATTTTTGGTTTTAGTAGGGTTACAAACCTTAGGTGTGGGAATAGGTGGAAAATGCTGCATGTGCTCTGTTAAAAAATGAACATGTATGCGTCCATAGATTTGTTGAAACAGTAGTATGAGCAGAGTCCTGGGTGACAGAATCCTCAACCAGTCTGAAAAGGGTAGTTTGAGATTGTTAGAGCAGGGTTTTAGTAACCTACTACTGAAAAGTACCTTTGGGACCAATTCATGACCTAAAATCTATGTGGTATGATGTATTGTAACATAAGCATGACTGACATTAAGACAGATGAAAAAGGCAAGCTATTACTCTGAAGAGACCAACCAACACTTCCTTTGCAAAGAGGATCCAGCTCATTTACTGGTTACACATCCTGATCCAGACGTGTTCCTTTGTAAACTGTTCAGCGTGAAAAACTTAATCTTCCCAGTTTTTGCCAAGTAAAATAGCAGCCCAAGCACCAGGAATGCCTGATTCTACTTGAGGTTTGAAAAACAGCAGCAAAAGCATGTTGCTAATAGAAAAGTGACAGATGTTTATAATTATGTAGATTTTTTTCTTCTGTGTTTGAGTACCATAAACTCAATTGCATCTACTAGCATTTGAAAAGTTTGTAAGACCACTTATGCCTTCAACCAGCCACTTCCTCCAGCTGGGTGAAACTCATATGAACTGCAACATGTACCAAACCAGCACCTTCTGTGGGGCTGTTTTCATGTTTCAGTTATGTTATTATCTGTTTTCAATGGTGGGCAAATTGTCACTGAATAGATTTTGCTTCAATGAACAATCAGGAGTTTTGTGGGTTCACGTCTATGATTATTCACACTTCACTTGGTCCAAAGATCCTTGAAGTTGGTTAGTGCTGATGGATTTGGAAGTGCAGGCTTGAGAAAAATGTACTTACCATGTCTGTTTCCAGTGATTTCTCTTTTGCCAGTGGTAATAAACTTAAATCTGATCCCAGTATGAACTGACAAAAACACATCTGAAAGCTGATGAGGAAAAATAGAGGCTGTCTCATGAAACAAGCAATGTCATGAAACCGAACACACAAATGGTGTGTAGTTATGCTACTTGCCACATTCTGTTTCACAAAATACTTCTTTCTTTACAAAAAGGAAAGTAATTTTTCCACTAGTCTACATAAATACACTGCTGATATATATGCAACAGTAGGAGGGGGATATGGGTTTTTGGTAAAAGGTGGCATGTTGTTGAAGCTGCCTACAGGAAAAGGCTGTTCCTGGCAGATAATAACTCTGATTATCCCCCTGAAGTGTTCTGTTTTTCTTTAATGTTTCAAATCATGTTGCTGTGAGATTCAGCACTACTTCTCATGTCTGTTGGTGTGCTAAGGATTTTCTGTGTCTTACCATGTAGGAGGAGATATTTGGACAGCTTTCATTTGGATACTAGTTAGACAAACCTTTTGTTTCCTCTTCTATTTGTTACACTAATTGTAAAAGAAGCCTATATTAGTGTGTCTTGAGGTCCATATTGGTTTATTTTGCATCGCCTGTGCTGTACTCTCCAAAGTTACCAGAGCTTTTCTGAAAAGTGCTCGTCAAATTTTGGAGATACATAACATGATCCAAAGCCTTCAAGAAAAAGGAATATTTCCCATACATTTTTGGGCAGAATGAAAACTGGTAAGACTAAAATTGAGTCCTGTACAGGCCCCCAGACTGAGCACAAAGAAGGGGTGAATAATCTTTGGTTTATTCTTCTAGCCACGTCAAGCACTTGCCCTTAATTATGCAGCAAAATACTTCCCTTCCCTTCTCTCTCCCTGTTCCACCTCCAAGCCTCTCTTCTCCTTTGCAGCCAAAGAGCTAGAGCACATTTTTCACCATTGTCTAAAATCAAGCAAAAGGCTTCCCCAAGATTTCTATCTGCCACCCCTACAGTTCTGAAGATCTTGCAAGGCTAGAAATGTGGCACATTGTGTATCTGCCTCAGATTTACAAGACATCCTTTTCCCTAGCCCTCTTACTGGTTTTTGTCATACCTGGTCTCACTGAAAGGCTTGGACTAGACTCCCTTGGCATGTATTAAAGCAGCTGTCTGCCTTCCCCTACTGTAACAGTGGAGCTGTACTCTTGGTCAGTCCTTTCCATCCTTTCCTCCCTTTTACCCTAGAGTCTGCACAGGCCTTTTTCTTTTTTATTTCTTCTTTTGTTATTTTATTTTAATTTTTTTATTTTATTTTAGTCACTTTGCAAACTTGGCTGAAGAATTTCCCCAGTTTGCTTTAATCCTGGTTGCTGCACAGGCATTTGTGCTGGGGGGGGAGGGAGGGAGGGAGGAAGGGAGCACTCCAGAAGCTCCACTCCAGTGCTGAGGGGAGTTCAGCCCCTTTTGGCAATGGTGCCAGCCCCTGTCTTTCATGTATTCCTGGGACTGGCAGCATGGAGTACAGAGTTACCTTATTTGTCACTCCTCTGAGGAAATTATTAAATAAGTCTCATGGTGTAGAAGAAAATAATGAGCTAATCCAGAGTTGAGGTGCCATTGGATTGTTTTGGACCTAGCTCATTTCTTAAGCCTCTAACTTTTCTGCATGCAGATTTTATCCAATTAGTTCAGAGGCAGAAGTAGAGTTTCTTGACTTGATTTTTTCTTTCCAGGCCAAATGCCTGGAAGCTAGGGAGGGAAATGGATGGCACTGGAATAATAACCACCTTCCCTGAGTTTGAGCAAAGCAGTTAAGACCTACTTTTTTTTCGGTGTTTTCATAAACTCTGCCAAGCTGTACAAAAGGTGATGGGAGAGGAGGGGGTGTTCATTTTTTTATTTTATTCCTTGATGTAGGCATTCTTTTTCTCAACTGCTAAACTGAGAAAGCAAGCAGAGAAGATGCTTGCTAAAAAAATGTCTGCTCACAACAGCCTCCTCGGATTTGTAATAATGCTTCTTTTTCCTCTTTTCTCCCCACCCTGAACCCTCCCCTCAAATGAAGTTGGAGCTTTATAATATCAGATGTCTGATTGCTAATTGGGACTTAGAGCAGTGTGATCCAGTTTCCATGTTTCAGACAAATACTTATTTGGTTATTCCTTAATAAAAATTTTAATTTTGTAACTGTTTTTCATGTAATGATGACCAGTAAAAATAATTTGATTTAAGAAGCCATTCCCCTTTTGTTTCCTGTTTATGCCTACAGCATCTTTCAGGAGAGGTGCTGGCACAAGAGTTGCTGTTTCTGCAGCTGAGGCAGGTTTTCACAGTCAGTACTGCAGGGCTCCAAGTCGTCTGTATAGCTGTAAAGTTACTCATCCAGCAGTAATTTCACAGATACCTCTCTGGTGGAAAGTTCAGCCACGTTCTTGGGGGAGAATGGGACTTAAAAGCAGTTCTTTCGTCTGGCTTCACTGGTGTGGGCACCTGGGCGCTGAAAATTGCGTTCTTCTCCATTTACCGCACAGTTACCACTCCCAACCCTGAGCACCAGCAGAATCCTTGCCTCCTCCATCTTCTAGGAGTTTACAAACTAAATGTTTTAACATCATTGTTAGTCTGTGCTCCACGAGTTATTCTTTCAAAGATTTTGCCTCAAGGAAAAATAAGGCTTAGCTGTCATTTGAAATTTACTCAGGGTTGGCAAAATGATGGCATTTGTCACTTTTGCTCTCCATCTTCTTCAAACGGGCCCGAGTGTGTGTCAAGCTGGATATTGTGTTGGCTTCCTTCTTCTCCCTCTTTGTTCTCCTAGAGAATGCCGAGTAATTAATACAGTCTAAAAATGTAGTCTGGCACAACCCCCTTTTTCCCTTTGTGTAGTTTTCAAACAAGGAAGCTGTCATGAACCTACGTGCATCAAATTCCAAAATCAGTTTGTTGTAACAAAATCACTAAGAGAGACTGGGTTGACCAATTTTTTTAGGGTTGGATATAAAATAATTGGCACGTTTGCTGTGTGCTGCTGCGCGTTTCATGTTGCTGACCTTGTCTCCCTGAAGTCTGAATAGCCATCATGTCAGTGACAGTGATGTGTCTGAGCAGTCTGAAGGAATCCTGCAATTATTTTAATATTTTGCATAATACCAGTGGAATTCAATAATTAGTTCTGAAGGTTCTAATCCAATTACGTCTTTCCCTAAACCAGGAAAAATGGTGGAAGTTGGTGATCGATGTTAGTAGAGAGAGAAAAAAGTGTAACATAATTTCTGGTGTTCCAGTCACTAATTATTTCTTTCCCTTTCTCTGTTATTTTACAGGGCATGTTTTTGAGCCATTTGTGAGGAAATGTGGTGAATGTAAACTTGCTCTGGTCGGGGGGGAAATTGTGGTAAGTAGTGCTGTCTTGATGAATTTTGGTTTTCAATGAGAATTTCAAAAAGATTGTTTTAGCTTTTTTCAGTTTTAATTTTTTTTTTTTTTTTTAGCTCTGGAAAATACAGAAATATGGTTGATTATATGTGTTTTTCTTCCTCTGGTATGGAGACTGGCAGTATGAGAAACATTGACAGAGAACAGCATGCTGGGCCTCAGGGCAAGGAATGTGTTTTCATTTGCTCCAGTGGCATCTGCTTATTGAGTTTGTAGCTGTTCCATTCTGCTGAAGAGGGGTTGAGCTAAAACCTGGAGTAGAAGAAATAAAAAGGCCTGATTTTAAAATAAGTGGGACCAAAAAAGCATGCTAGGTGTATCAAAGATCAGGAGCAAAAGTAATGCAGAGAGAGCACATATTTTCCAAAGTCATGGGGGTGTCCAGTCACTCTACAATCTTTCCATCTCTTCCCAGAATGTCTGACTGGCACCCTTGCCATGTGGAACTGAGATGGTTTGCTTATGTCTGAGAGTTAAGGAGATAGTTAAATGTGTGCTGTGCCAGTTTTCCCGTTCCTGCTTTCCATACCACATGACAAGCTTTCCTGCTTGTCTGACTGTCCTGTATGCAGCACTTCCAGAGGCATCAGCTTCCACCAGACTTCTGGTCCTCAGTGCTCTGGGAATATGGCATGTCATGTGCCTGTGCTGCTGAGCTGCACTGCTCTGAGGTAGAAGGAGACGGAGAAGAGCAGGAGGCAATTAGTGACATGTCCCAGCTCGAGGGAAGTAATTCAGAGAAAGCTCTGCCAACCTGAAAAAAATAAAGGCAGCAAATCTGGAGCTGTTTGTGGGCTCATCTTGCTTTTCCCTCTAAGAGACTGTCAATATACACAGTTCTGGATAGTACCAATCAGACACCCTTGGGAAAAGAAATATCTCAGCAGAAGACTGTGTCTCTGCTTTCCCTTGGCAAGAAGGGTATGGGACTGGTGCTTTTTCTTCAGGCAGAATATGCAGGTTGCAGATGAAAACTGGCTTATTCTCCACTGGCAAAAGACTTCAGAATTAGATAGCCTGCAGGGTAGAAAACTGAAAGTCACAGACTGGCTCTGTGAGAACACTTGTTCTTTTCTACCATTTAAAAACCCCCAGATGTTATTACATCGTATAGAAAGATCTGGATTAGCTAGCAGATGTCTAAATGCAGATCACTTAGCCTTCTGCAGAAGATATACTCTTAAAGGCAGGAAAAGATGGGATAGTCAAGCCCAAAATTTCACGAAGAAGCTGGCCAAACACATGAAAAGTCCTGGACAATTGTATCTGAGTAAACCATACTGCAGCTCATTCTTTTAAATTATTTTCTCTCTTCAGATTAGCTTTTCTGACAATTGTGTGTATTATAAGTTTGCATCTATATCCATATGAGAGATACAGACAACAGTTATTTAACTAGAATTTGGTTGTAGGGCCACACGTGAGCCACAGATCAGAGCACGAGTTCATTAGTCCATGAGATTTTGTGGTGACTTCCACAAAACTTCGTGAGTTTACTACAAAAGAGGGTAGGATCTATATCTAGTTTTCTTCCTAGTGGTAGTACTGATACTTTGATCCTATTGTCCAATGTCCTTACAGATTGGCTGATCTTTGTGTGGGGTGTGACAAAGTTCACAGGTGAAAGAGGAGAACTATTTGGAAATAGTGATGCTCTGTAACACCAAGGAAAACAAGTTTAGCAGCAGACTTGGTAGTTGGATGGCTGTGCTCTAATTTCCTTTCAAAGATGCCTCAGCTGAGACCAGCCTAGTCTTCATGGCTGGCCTTAATAAGAGAGCATAGATCAAGTGCAGCAAGGGGAAAGCGACAGAAGCATGCTTCTTAAAATCATGCAGAATCCTAATTGGAAAAAACTGACACAAAAGTGCCAAGAAAACTTGTACAAACTGTTTTCTTGTCCAAATCCCCACTTGAAACAGGTCCTATTAGGTCAGGTTGATCAGGGCCTTGATTTTCAAAATTCAGCTGGCTGGAAACTTTACAGCCCTTCTGGGCATCTGTTATGCTTGACCATCCTCGGAGTGAAAAAAGTGCTTTCTTGTTGCTTCTTGCTCTTATTTGCTGTCCGTGCAAACTCTGCATCTTCTCTGCCTGTGAGAGGAAGGCTTGAAGAGTTGCTTCATGTGGCTCCAAGGAAATGTGGTGTCATGCAGATGCAGTAAACTTGCTAGTGGGGAAAAAAAAACAAACCACAATCTGGTTCACAGAGGTTCTACTTGGGCAATGTTTCTCAACCGATAGTTGATGTTCAGACTGGAAGAGCTTGGCTGCTTGAGTTGGTTGAATTTTGAAATGTGGGAGAGGATTAGCTGACAAACTGATGCACCTGAAAACGGCCAGCTTTCCTGACTTGCTTAGTGATGTAAGTCAATGAAAAGAGACACTTCTTACTGCTGGGCTGTAAACGTCCTGGAATTTTTTCAAGTCAGTCTAGAGCTGTTTTGTGCTCCAGGATTTTGCTCTGAAATTTGTTTTTCCTGCAGCCATTAAAATACATAAATTTTATTGGTTTTCACAGCCGTTCTTTTCACTCTTCCCGCTTCAAACTGTTTGCAACATCTTATTTTGAGGTAGAATAATCAGGGACCTTGAGTTTCTCACATGTAAGGATCTCTGAAATATCTCTGACCCCACTGTATGTTTGTCTATGGCATTACAAATTCCCAGAGAGTTTAAGAATAATTGCAAAAGATACAACACAAGGAAACAGTTTTGCCCAGCCTCTGTCCCTAACCTACTGAATCCAAGAAGTACTGGACATCAAGAGGACATTTTGAATTTATCTTGACATAGCTCAGAGGCTTGGCAGTTATTTACTCATCTTGTATTAAAGTCCTAGAAAAGGTCATGCAGCCTCTAGATCAAAAATTCCTAATGGATTTAAGAGCTGATTAGAGACGTATACTTGAATATTGGGAGGGGAATCTTGGCTGAATTTAGACATCCCTCAGCTAAGCTGATGACAGTGTGAGAAGACCCTTCATTTGATGAGATTTCTGACAGCAGCCTTGTGGATGTCAGAGCAGCTATTCCTGTGGCACTGTGGGTTTGCACTGACCATGGCACGTGGAAGGCGGTCTCGGAGCAGCCACCCTTCTGCATCACACAGAGTCACAAGAACCCTGACTGATGTAGGACAGAAAACCTTGGGCTGTTCTCTGTTGTATTTTTTCCCACAGTCACACTGCACTTTGCCAGTCCACACTCCCCTTGAAACTCTTGTCTTTCATAATATTTTTTGTTTTCCTAAGCATGACAGTTTGGGGTTCAGTCCCTGTCCATCTAAACCCTGCAGCTGGTTACAGCCATCAAGATCAGGGGAGGGTAAAGCTGTGAAGTGAATTTGACCTGCATCTTTCTGCACCAGGTATGCCACTGTGCATTTGTTCCTTTCCTACAGATTTCCTCTTCCCAAAAAAGCTGTGAATGCTTCAAATGCAGGCCTTGATGTTGAGTGTGTATCTCAGGGCCTGAGTTCATGGCTCTTTTTCATCTGAATTTAGGATGCCTTCCCAAGTTGAGCGCTTTTTGATGTTTCAGCTGAAATCTGAGATGCTTTGCTTCTATTTGCACACTTCTCTGTAGACTAGAAGCAACTGCACATCTTAAACAATGGATTCAGCTATTTCTAGTAGCTCAGATATATCAAGAAAAATTTGGATTTCTGATAAAACACTCATCTACTATTTTGGTGGTTTTTTCCCCTCTTAGGACAGTCAGGTTTTTCTTCTCGCTTTATTTTAAACAGCATCAACAAAAACGTAGAGGTAATGGCTGCT
Source organism: Petroica traversi (assembly GCA_025920805.1). Classification (NCBI taxonomy): domain Eukaryota; kingdom Metazoa; phylum Chordata; class Aves; order Passeriformes; family Petroicidae; genus Petroica; species Petroica traversi. Next base: position 13,199,734 of record JAHLSL010000017.1, read on the forward strand.
TTGATTTTAAGAAATTACATGAAAACAACTCTTCAGCGTCTTTACACATAGTCAATTTGTTTTCCTTTAGAAAGACTGTGATGCTGTGTGCATTCCTGGGTGTCCAATATGTATGGTACAATTATTTATATCCCTGATGTCTACCAAAAATGCTATTGCATTTCTCTTGGTAATTCTTCACACCTACTAGGTTTCTGACAAAATGTATTATAGAGCAACTGTGTATTATCTGTGCTCTCACTACAAAAATAACCTGCTGGAATTTTTGCTTTATTACCTGTATTCTGCCATAGCCACAAGAGAATCTGCCCGAGTCACTAGCTGTTCACTGTAATTAGGGCTGACCTGGTGCATTTTGGTCCTATTTTTAGCAGCTTTTAGTTTTCTAAGTCATTAATTTTGGGCCCAGATGTGCCTCACAGTGTCCTTCTGTTGCATATCTTCATTATCTCTTCTTATGGGCTGAAGATAATCTTTCTCCTTGGGAAGGAAAGTGTGGGAAAATGCTTGAACATTTTTATATATTTGGGGCTTACCAAGATTTGCTATGCTGTGCTTGTAATTCCTTCAATTTTGGTCTGTTTCTTTTCTTTCAGTCTAATCTGTTCAGAAGATGTGCATGTTGATGCTGCGGGTGTAGTAAATGTTAAATCTGGTCCATAAGATTTCTAAGGCATATGGTTTGTCCCCTGCCCAGAACTGCATGTGTCCAGTCCCAAGCAGATTGGATTTAGTCTGCTCTCTGTGAAGCATTGTTATACTTGTGTTCAGTTTATTAAATCAGATAACCCTACACAGCGAGGTTACGTTCCAGCCTCTTGCAGAAGAGATCTTTCTGTCTCAGTCTCTGTAATTTTCCTACATTTCACTGGTAATTCATTTAATATAGCTTTTTTTCCCTTCCTCCTCCACCCCCTTGCCCCCCCCAAAACAAAGTTTGAGGTGATCCAGTTGTTGGAATTACTCAGCAAAAGAGAGTTGATCTGTGGGCCATCTATGTGAATGTCTCTCCTGCTGTAGCCACTAAAGAAGAAATAGGGAAGGACAGGAAAACAGCAGCTGGAGCAGGGCACATCACACAGGTCTATTTCCCAGCTCTCTTGGCTACCTCAATGGCAAATATGTTTGCAGTGGATCATGATGTTACAGCAGCTTGAATATCCATGATAGGGTTTAGCAAGTACTAAATTGGTTGTGGTTTTGGTGTTTTGTTTTGTTTTTTAATCTAGATAATAAGCCTTCCAGTTGCTCTGCTGAAAGAATACATTGCATTCTGAAAATTCAGATGTTGCTTTAGGAAGTGTTACATCAATGTTGTTCTTTTCTGTGTGTGCATTGGTGCAGTTGATCCAAAAGCTCTTGTTCCATCACACTGGCATGTTTCACACTTTATGTTCCCCTTCCTCCCCTGCAGAGACCTGGATACAAACACATAGGTGATACAGGGCCATCCAATCCTTTAGGAGCTCAGAATTAGCTATGGAACAGCCCTGCAGCTGGTTTCATGTCCAGCTCTGATGACTTAAAGTGTAACTGCAGCTTCAAGCAGGCAGGTGCCACCCAACTGGTCATGGGATCCTGGAGCTTTGTAGGTGGGATCTCCAGGGAATTTAGTTGCTAGGAAGCATCACCTCCTTAGTGAGCTCATGCAAATTAAGGTTTATTTTTGCAGAGGTTAGTAATTCAGTCATGTTTGGGAGTTTTCTGCAGAGATCAAAACACAAAGCTTTTTGCTTGACACCTTGCATGTTTATGGTCCAAATCACAAAACCTCTTGAGCTGTTTGAGGAGTGACCAGAAGCTTTTCACATGAATAAATCACTCCAATTTCCCATGCCTTGCTTCAGAATTAGCTTGAAAAATTTTGGCTGACGTCATGCCCAAAATCCAAAACAGCAACAAAGCAAGGGGGAAAAAAAGCCTCCCAGCAGACGCCCAGCATGGAGAATATTGCCAAACTTGGGTCTGTTTGTGCCAAGTTTATAATCAGGCAGCCACAGGGTCTTAGTAGGTAATGCTCTCAACCCACAGCTAATGAGCCCTGCAGCACAGGGAGTGAGGAACACTGTAGAGAGAGCCTGACAATGCTGTGTGCAAGTTACAGATCATATCTGGCAATAAAACAAAAGAGAGCATGATCTCTGGGCATCAGATAAGGCCATTTCTGTGGATATTACTCTTACTAAAGGAATAAGTGTTGTAATGACAAATAGATCTTTAGGTGGAATTTAAGGCATGGGGACAGATGTAGATTTTCCTGACCTTAGTGTGCTGTATTTTGCAGTACAAGCCACAGGGCTGCTTTTCTTCTGTAGTTTCTTTTATGAAATATGGGAGGAGGGGGATGGTTAAAGTAATTTTCTCTTCATTAATTCTGCCTCATCAATACTTCATGGATTTAATAGATTTTAGAGTTACAGTCATTTGGGAGATTATTTTATCATCCAGGTTCAGTGGAGGTTGCTGAAACTGAGTGGAGGACAGAATCCACGTGTGCGTGATTCAGGATGCTGTGGTATCAGGATTTAATAATTATGGGATTTGTTTAGGAGATTTCTCTGTGCTATTTGTGAAGCTTTATGTTGGGCACTAAATATATTGCGTTTAGGAAAGTGATCTCTTTGGTAAGAGTTTGGTATGGAACACCAGGCACAAGTGTCTGTTTCCACCTCACAGCATAAGCACACTGCTCTAGTTCTTCATCTCTCATTTCATCTCCCTCTCGTTTAAATGTTCATCTGACACAAATGTAATGAAACTGCATACAAAGGATCATGAAGAGGAGGAGAGATCTCATTGCAGATTACCAAAGCTGAATATTTTTGGACATTGAGTTATTTATATTATCATTCTGCTAAGCTCAAAGATAAAAGAAAACCTTGGACGCAATCCAGAAAAATCAAGAACAGAAACTAGTGTAAAGATCATGCATTAATATGTGTCTTGAGATTGCCTGCAGTGCTGTATCACAATACCCATTCCAAAATAAAAATTAAGATGGGTGGATCCTGAAGGCCAATGCTCAGTGATAGGGGAGATAACTGGTTGAGGTGTCACACTCCATTAGCTGAGGTGGAAAGCTGTGTTAGGGAGTGCTCCACATCATTCTGCAGCTGTCCTGCTAGCAGTGGGAAACAACATTCATGGGCTCCAAGGGGTCCTCTGCAGCCTCCACTGGTCTGGAACAGTCAAATCTTCCCAAGACACATTAGGGAACTCAGTGATGGTGGGTTTTAGAAAATAACCAGTGAGCTTAAATTCATGACAAGTTTGTGTTCATGTTAGCTCTGAAAACCTCAGAGCTAACAGAGGTTTATACAGCCTTCTCATAAATAGTGTTTTGTCCTGGTGACCTTTATACCTGTTCAGCACCCACGTATAGGAGTCTACCTAATATAGAAAGTCATATTGCTGCTATTGTTTTTAAGAAAAGAAAACAATAAAAGATTCCACTGTGTAAATGTCATTCCTGCCCAGCCTGTTTAGTATTACTAGACAGGCAGAAGTCTGCTTTGAAATTTTCCCTCTGGCAAAAGCTTGAAAAGGCTTGAAAATTGTGTGCATCCTTGATCATGTCATGCAGTGGTAGTAGTGAAAAATACAAAATCTACTATCTCATTCTGCTAGGGTTTTGAAAGCTGTGCTGAGTGCTGAGCACTGGTCTTCCTCATCTTACAAGGTGGTGTTGAATCCTGTAACAACTTTCAGGAAAGCTATCACGGAACCATGGAGGGGTGGCTTGCATGGCTGCAGTGCTGCAATGGAAGGCTACAAGCTCTTCAGAAGGGACAGGAAAGAAGGAGACTTCAGAGCATGGAGCTTTTAGGCTGTGTATACTCTGAGGTGTGGAGCACCTGTCATATGGGGAGGGGCTGAGGGAGCTGGCGATGTTCAGCTTGGAGAAAAGGAGGCTCCAAGGGGACCTTATCACTCTGTACAACCACCTGAAAGGAGGTTATAGCCAGGTTGGAATCAGGCTCTTCTTTCAGGCAACAAGCCATAGGATGAGAGGACATACCCTTAAACTGCACCAAGGGAGCTTTAGGTTGGACATAAGGAAGAATTTCTTCATAGAAGGGGTGGTAGGCTTTGCATTGGGCTGCCCATGGAGGTGGTGGAGTCACCACCCCTGGAGGTGTTTAAGACTGGATGTGGCACTTAGTGCCATGGTCTGGTTGACATGGTGGTTCTTGGTCATAGGTTGGACACGACAATCTCAAAGATCTTTTCCAACCTAATGGATTCTGTGTGATTCTGATCCTATGATTTCAGACAGCATTGATTTACTGACAAAAGCTTTGTGCTGTTGTTTGCTCGAGCTGCATTTCCTACCTTGTATTTTATTTTATGCAAAATCATCATAACGAAAGGTAGTGACTTTACAGGAAGGAGGATAAAAATAAAAATAGCACAAGACATTTTAGATTCTTTGTAAAATTATTAGTTAAAAATAGACATAGATGTCAAATAGGATCTGAAATGTTAACTACTTTGATCCCTGGTTAACAAATATTCCCATTCATGAAGGTAAGATGCTACATAGGAAGAATATTACATGAAATAAATTGCAATTGTACACTATGGAAACAGGATTTTGGGTCATCTCTTGGCCTCCTTTGCTGTTTATCTAAAGTTAAAAGTATGTCTTTTTCTTCAGTGGGAAATTATACCAAATTAAATACAGTATGCTTTAAGCTAGTGATTGCATCTGTCACCATTGTCTGTTACTGAGGCGTGCTGAGTCTGGTTAGCTGTAATTGGACAGAATCATCAGTCTGGGGAAGTCCTCATTTTCCATTATATTTGTTGCTTGTGCGTGACACTTAAGAGTTTTTGTCCATTTTTTCCTCCTCTGCTAATTCCTCAATATTAGGGAATTAATGTCTCTCTGCATGCCATTTACTATCAAACATAATCCCCCTTTCCCCTATTTCTTTCCATTTACATCCTTTGATGAGAAATATTTAGGCCATTACATGTCTTTATTCTTGTCAGAGAGAGGCTGATGAAAGATATGTTACAGGAAATTCTGCTCTATCTATAGAGCAGGGTATCTCAAAATATATGCTTATACATATAGAAAGCAGAGACTGACAACTGATAGATGCTGTAGAATTCTCATTGTTTTCTACCATGGTCATTATGCCAAATGTGTCAAAACAGAGGGAAACAAACTTGTATACAAGTGAAGGGACACATTTTTTGGCAGGGAAGACAATGCCATATCCACAGTCCTATTTTTAAGAAACTCATTATGACCATTTTGGTATCTGCTAAATGCCTTTGCAGAAGCCCAAGATCATTCCAATTGCTTTTTAAAATGCTTTTTCTCTTAAGTTTTGCCCTCTAACTGACTCTAATTACACAGGGAGGCTTAGTTTGAGTCTAACCACTGGCTTTCCTGTATGTCATTAGATGGTGTTGGGGGATTATCAGGCACAGTTGTAAACTGCAGTATAGGTCTTTGTTTTCTTTTTTGGACTGGACTGTTTATAAGCCAAGTGTTTTAGATGACACAGAGAGAGCACTAACCAAAGCTGGCAAAGCAGAAGGAAAGCTTGTGCTGAACTCCTAGGCTGTTTGCAGCAGCCTTTTGCTCTTCCCAAGGAAGTAAGAGCATGTTGAAGACACAAGCTACATTACCAGTGTGAAACAGGATTCTTGAGTGTTGATACTAAAGTAGTCATCGTTTCTGTGTGAGTGCAGCATGTGCCTTGCACGTGTGTGTCACCCTGTACATGTGGCGTAGGTGCTATCCAGAGAGTTGTCTGGTCATGCACGTGGAATATGCCATTGGCTCCTGTCACCAGTGGTGAGTCTTGAACAGAACTGTGGCTCCTGAGTAGTTTCACGTGGGTTATGCCCAGCAAAAGATGTAGAGCCCTTCATCTAATATCTCTTGCAGCAGTGTGCAATTACATAGCAGGCAAAAAGCAGCCCAGCTTGAAAACACTTCAGAAGGATGTTGGGAAGAGCTCTGAGGAAGGAGCTCCCTTTCGAGCAGAGAGAGGAAGCACTTGAGCTGCTTGCTGTGCACAGCCAGGGGTTTTGGGAAGAGCTCACGTTCACATAGGTTTTGTTAGTTTGCTTTACCATCCAGTCTAGATCCCCTAACTTGCATCTGCTTTTATCCATACTTTTCTGCATGTTTTATTTGGGTGAATGTATGTGAGACCTGAATTCTAAATTTTATGGGGAACACAGACCTGTTACTCTGGTGTTGCAAGACCCCTTTTACAGCACTTCTGAGTTTTCAGAGATCAAAAGAAAATGAGCAAGCTTCTTTTGCTTAATACTATGGAAGTACAGTACCATTCCAGGCCACCATCCTGCTTCAGCAAGAGCTGTAAGAGTACTGCTGCATGGAGAATTTTTGTGTCAAGTTATCAAAACTGTTCTGCAATTCTCATGGTATTTTTTTTTCCCCCAGAATATTTCTACTCTTTTTGAAGCTACTCATGAAGGTAGTCAATGTCTTGCTGTGCTCTTTTGGATCTTTTATGTCTGGGACAAATTCCAGGAACTTTATGGTGCAGCTTTATGCTCCTCTGGATTGAAGATGCTTCTACTTGTCACCTAGACAAGAACTTTCCTTAACTATTTAAAATAAGAAAATAAAAGAAAATAAAAATAATCAAACAAATAAAACAGGTAAAAGCACAACAAAAAATACAAAACGATTTTCCTGTTCCAGGGTGGAGGAAGAAGACACCATAGGCACAGCTGGCAATTAGTTGTATATTTTCTTCAGGTTTTTAACCAGCTCTCATAGAAATCTGCTTTTTGATGGACAGTTCTCTAATGATAGTGGACAGTGAGAGCAGCAAATTTAATATGCTCTGCAAGTCAGGGATGGTTGAAGTACCAGAAAACTGTGAAAGTCTGAGAGAAATGCCCTTGGAGCTTGCTTTGTCTGCTCACAACTTGCCCTGTCTTGTATTTAACCAGTTTGAGTCCAGGTTGTCTGCCCTAGGCTCCTCTGTGTCAGTGGAATGGGGGAATGTGAAGGGAGCTGATTTTTAAAATATTTTTCTTTTTTTTTTTTCTTTTATTTTTAACCCAGAACACATGAGCAAAACAGGCTGTATGCCAGTTGAAATCATGGTGGTTCACACAAAGTGTCAAAGTAGCTGTTGTGTTGTCAGAAATCTGTTCTTGGTTAGTTTGGCAAGACATAAACTAGTAAGTGACTCTCCAAAGGTATTTCTGTGATTATGTGGCAGGTAATGACACATTTACTGTGTTAACAATCTTGACAGTAGCTTGCTTGACATGTCCAACAGCCTCCAATTAAACTTTCTGTAATTTACAGAAGTAATTCCTTCTGATGTTGCATGCTAGTACCCTGCAAGAGTCTGGAAACATCTAAGCCATCCTAATCCATTTATTAAATTTTATGGGTGTTGCTTATCATATGATTAAACAAAATCTTGAGAAATAGGATTCTTCAGTGGAGCCCAGTTAAATCTTTTGCAAGGACTGCCAAAGCTTGCAAGTAGAAGAAACTGACACTGCGGATAATTTAAATCTATATTATCTCATCAGTGGGTAATTTCCAAACCTCACTTATTATGTTAATGTATTCAGGAACCAGAAGAAGGCTTAAGTATGTGAGAAATCATACTTTTATGTGCTGTAAGTCATCTCACCTGTGTTATGTTTTTTTCTGGGTGAAAAACAGTGTCTGACTATGCCTGGGAGCCTCTCTAGGGATCTCATCCTCAAATCTGCAATGCTGTGATTTACAGGAACAGCCTTGTGATGCCTCTTGAACCTTTTGGAGCTTCCTGTTTCTTTCTTGGTCTTTCCACAACTAATGTAATTTTAGCTACTTCTTAGCAATTAGATTAGGCACAGGCAATTTCCTTGTAAAATTGCCTGAGCAGGTTCTTCCATAAACTGTAATAAACTTGTTGTGGCTCAGCGATGTTTGGCAGAATAATTAAACTGGACTTCAGCACCACAAATAGGTACCTAGTTAAAAACCACAGATCTGCTCAGGTGCTTGTTTGAGTTTCTGTAAACATAGTCTCTGTCATGGCCATATGTGTCTTCTATTTATGGTTTCTGCTGCAATCTATGCATCATTCACTCTGGAAAATCATGTTTTATGTACCTTGGATGACAAAGCCCTTGCACCTCTTAACCCACAAATGTGCCAACATTAAACGGTTTCAATTTGTGCCATGTCTGTCTTTGGTGTTTATTTTAAAATAATATCCCAGATTGTGTTTATTTTAGCATCATACTATTTTAAAACAATACCCTTGAATGTTCAGGGATCTTAATACAGAGGAAAGAGAGCAGTTAAAGATTTCATAAAAATCGAGAATCACCTTTGTGAGCATCTTTCCAAATAAGCCTGAGAACTGTACAAACCTGACAATTTCTTTTTCTTGCAAGGGCTGTATTGATTTTGTGCAGCATGACAGGTTCTGCTAGGTCTTTGTGCAAAAGAAACTCTGCTAACCTCCTGCCCCTTCCCCTATCAACCTCATCACTTTCTGCCTGCATGTGTCTGGTGCCCCTGCAGCTATTCCCATAAACACAAATGCCCCTTTAAACATCATTTCTCAAGCGTTTTCCTCTTCATTTCAGAGAGCACAGAGAAAGCAGAGTGTCCCCGTTCACACAGAGACATACCATTACATTTCCAGCCAGTAGTCTGATTGCTAAAAAGAAAAAAAAACCCACCCATGGGTAATTAGTACTGTGTGTGTAGTTAATCGATTTAAAATTAAATGCCACCGGTGTTGCTGAAAGGTCTTATTTGTTATTCATTTGAAAAAATATCTGGTTTAGTGAAGACTGTCTCTGAGAAGGGACATTGCCTGCAACAAAAGAGAAGCTGGGGGATGCAGTTTCCACAAAGGGTGCTGTAAATTTTATTATCACCTAGATCGTGGGGTTTCTGTGTTGATTTTAAGAGAGAAGCTGTTCAATGTGAGGAAGTGGCTGTATCTTCTTACTCCCAGCAAAAGGAAGCTGTGTGCTGGCGGTCTTGTGGGTGAGATAGGAACCTCATCTCCTGCTTCCTAGTCCATCACCCTCATCATTAGATGATTCTGTCTCCCGGGCAGACTGATTACTTCATATTTTCATTCATTAATGATTTATCAGACAGCTCCTCCCCTAAAGGCTCATCTCCTCTGTTATACTCACAGCCCACACGCAACCAGCAACATGTAGCTGCCAGCTGGCACTCTGGCTTTGGGAGAGCAAGCTGCTTGGTAGCCCTTTTCCCATCTCCTGCTGCCCCCTCCTCCCTCTCTTCCCAGCTGCTCAGCTCACCTGCCTGCTCCTTGATGGCTTCCTAGATTGCACCAAAGCCATGAAATCCCCGTGTGTCCCATCCTCCTATGCCATCTCGCCAATCTGATTGTTTCACGTGCTTTCCTATTATTTTTAATGACAACAATAGAGAGAAAGAGAGATGAGGCAACCCCACCTGTAACGCAGCCATGCTTGTGTCTTTGTAAGGGAAAGAGTGGCCTCTCGCTTTGGTGAGAAGGTTTGCTCAGTGGTGACTTAGATTTTAGCAGAGAAGCGGGAGTGCTGGGGAGAGACTGAGTGAGCTGTGTCTGTGAGCAGGAAGGTGTGGGTTGGCAGCAGTTTCAGGTTTTGCTATCAGGTGCTTGGCACAACAGCTCTGTTGAAATCCCTTTCCAGTTGTCTGTGTGAGAGAGTGATTTTTATCACATTGCTAAAGATTAACTCTATTCTTATCCTCTGTTCTGCTCCCAGGAATCAGGCATGCTCTAAGGTCTGGGAAAGAGTGTCCAAATGAATTCTCATGATGAAAAGGGGAAAAATCCAGAATTGTTTGCTACTGTCCAACATGACCACTGCAGGCAGGTGGTGCTTGAGAGCAGTGGGAACAAGGGCTGCAGGACAGGAAGAAAAAATATAAGCTAGGAGAAAAGGAATAAATGAAATAAATTACTCCCTTGAGTCAAAATGAATGTATAAGTCTTGAGTGCTTAATCTGCTCTTGGCAAGTGGTGACTGATAACTAATTTTCTCTCTTCCCTCTCCCACACCCTCCCAGCATCTTCAGAAAGGACATGTGACAGGAATAATAAATCTCATTATTTTAACAGACTAAAATGGAAATTATGGATTAAAAGTGCTATGGATTCCTCAGTAGAGAAAAACTGACTGTTCCTAGGATGCCTAAAGCATAGTTTCACTTGCACTGTTTTTGAGATCTTTCTGAATTATTCAGGGCCTTCCACTTACCTTTTTGGCACAACACTTAAGTAAACCAGTGTTAAAGGCATCAGTGTCCAATTGAGCAGCCTTTTTGCTCCTGCTGCTTGAGGGTAGCTAGAGCCTGACACTGCTCAGGCTTTGGGGAAAGTCTGGATCTAAATCTAGATTGGATTATCTTTTACTCTAGGTCTCCGAGTTGGAGCTTTGTGCTGCTGTTTTAAGGAGGGAGATGGAAGGTGTAGGGGAATTCAGGCTGACACACATAGTGGAGCTGCAAGGCTGATCAGTTTGGGTGCCTTTGGCTTCGGAGTGGAGAGAGAGGCATGAGAACAGTAGCTGGTTGAGTTCTTTGTGCAGCCAGGTGTCTGAGAAACTAGTGTCAGCTCTGAGGGTGTTGGAGCTGTTGCTGCTCCGTGTCAGAGCAGGCCTTAGAGCTCCCACGGAGGGGGTGGAAGGCTGACAGGAGAATACAGTCTGGTGACTCAGGTCAGAACAGGGGGAAAACCAAGAACAGCAGCAAGTAACTCATTTCAAGGGGTAGTCTGTGAGCAGAACAGGGACTTGAGTCTTGCAAGCCTCTAGACCAAGGACACGGCTCATTGCTTGCTGCAAGATTGGTGCATCCCAGAACTGGGAATGAGGATGGCAGCCAAGGTGGATAAAGCACTTCATGCATTAACAGATGTGTCAAAGCTTCTTCTGGGTCTCTCAGTAAAACCTGTCAAACCTGGCAGACAGCTGACAACAGAGCTAAGGGCTTGTTGCCTGAAGAGATTCCCCTCAGTAAAGCCAGGTATAAATTCACCTGACTACTTCATTCTCTGTCCTCTGTACATGAGGTGTGTTACCTTGTGCATAGGGTGCATTAAGTGTGCAAGAAATTGCTGTAGTGCAAAGAGTGTGCTCTGAATTTCCAGCTAGTGCTAACTGTCTGGGGTAAAGCACAGTCTACCAAGCAGTTGTTTGGTTTTTCCTTGCATCCCATCTCTTACCATTTGGATTGGAGTCCAGGACCTAAAAAGGAGGGAATCCAAACCACACCTTTTCCTTGCAAAATGTGTACTACGCTTTTGTTACCTTAGTGAATTGCTGCATTTGTCTCTATCTTGTAAAAGGAGTGAGAGGAGAATTTTTGTAAGTGCAGCAGGTCTTCATATGACCTGGCAGAATCACAACCTGCTGCAGTTAGAAAGGGCATCTGGAAATCATCTACTCCAACCCTCTGCTCAAACCAGGGCCAACTTAAACTTGGTGTCTCAGAGTCATATCCAGCTGGGATTTGGATATCTCCAGCAATGGAGGCTCCATAGCCTCTCTGGGCAACCAGTGCCAGTGCTCAACACCCTCAGAGTATGAAAGGTTTTTTTCTCATGTTTAAACAGCATTTCTTGTACTTTAATTTGTGTCCATTGCCAGTCACTGGGCACCACTGCAAGGTCTTGCCTTGTCTCGTTTCCTCCCACGAGGTATTTATACACATTAATAAGATTGTCCTGAGCCTTCTCTTCTCCAGGCTGGCAAGTCCCAGCTCTCTCAGCCTTTCCTGATAGCATGGATGCTCTAAACTCTTAACCATCTTTGTGGCCCTTTTCCTAGATCTGCTCAAGTAAGTATCTCTTACATATCTCTTCCGTACAAGGGAGCCCCAAATTTTGAGGGATCCCTAAATTGAATTTAGCACTCCAGTCAAGTCTCACCAGTGCTGAATATAGGGGAAGGATCATATCTCTCAACCTGCTGCAAGTGTTTTTTCTAATGCAAGCCAGGAGGCTGATGGCCACCTTTGCCGTAAGGGAGCGTTGCTGGCTCGTGTTAACTTAGTTTCCACTGGAACACTCAGATTTTCTCCTGCAGTGCTGGTTTCAGGCTGGTCAGCCCTGGCTTGCCTGAACCCTGCTGATTCAGGTTGAGATTTTCAGCTTTTTCTCATGTTTAATGTGTCTGTGGCAGCTTTGTGCAGACTATTTGGTCATTTTACATAATTACACTGTTGAACTAATTGAACTATCATCCTGAAATCATGTCCTGTGGAAAACAGTTTGCAAAAGAGGCTTGCACCAAAATGGAACATGTAACCCACCTAACATATTGGGGTTTATTTCCTCCCTTTTTCTCACGCTTCAATGTAAAATAAGCATTATACTGAAGGAACCAGGCAAAGGCTAATTTGCCTCATTTGAATGTGAAAAGGAGCCCACATCCTTCCTGTGCCCTGCAAAGAATGCAGAAAGACTTTACAGAGAAAACAGATGTACTAATATGTATCACTTGTTGGGGGCAGGGGGAATCCAGGGTGCTGCTATTAAAGCAATGCTGAACTTGCAAGAAAACAAAATCACCAGCATACAAAATATAGTTCTGGGAAGCTGACTAGGTTGGGACTCTTTTATTTTGCTTACATTTATGCTCCTGGCATCTGAAAAACTGCTCTGAAAAATATATATATACAAAAGGAAACATGGAGCCTCATTTTTCATGCTTCATCTTCAAGGAAAATGGTTAAGTGCCCAAATGCAAACAAAAAGCAGAGGCTCCAGCCCAGCCTTAGGGAAATCTGGAAATCTCCTGCATTACAGAGACAATAGCCTCGCCAGAAGAATTCACTACTGACATCATAAACAAACATAACTTTTGGAAGTATTCCTTGATTTTATTTGTGTTTTATATGCCTCTCTAACACGTAAACATGAGAGAGTTTGTCCTGTTAGCTCACAAAAATTCAGGATACAGTGGGGGGTTTTAATGGTCTGATGGTTTTTAGCATGGGAGATAGAGAACAAATGAACTCAGATGTATTTCTACAGCTATGCAATCCTGTGTCTTTTTCTAACAGCTCATACCCATCTGTTTATCCCTTTCCAAGAGCTTTGGCATTGAGCAGTCAGCACTGGCCAGTCAGCTTGTGAATCTGCTGGTGTTCATAACTTCCCAAATTCAGCAACTTGCCTGATGCAGATTTGGCCCGGTAGCAGTATGGAGTCTCTTGCCAGCTTTTAGCTTCAGACAGGAGGCAGTAGCATGTGGCCATTTATAATTTATTATATACATGTATTTTCAGTCCCAGCAATAAATAGGATAACTATAGGAGAATGCTTTAAAGTTTTCTCTTAAAAGGGTCCCTCAGACTTCCTGAATTAAAAACTGGTTTTCTAAAAGCAGAGAAGTGAATTGTAGCAGTTACTCAGATTTCTTTGTTAAGCAGTGAGTGCAGTGCTTAGTGAAGGTGTTGTGCTCTTTTCCCTAAATGCAGCACATTTTCTTACAGTCTGCAATACTGAGGTTCACTTCAGAATTGACATTTCCTGCTTGATCTGCTGTTTGCACTTTTGGAAAGTGTTCTTTATTCACAGGAGTTTAAAATCTATAGCACTGACACACAAATATCCGGCCATAAATAAGACAGGCTCAGGAACCTTGAAAAGAGAAATTTTAAGCCCACTTACCTAAATCACTTACATGAACGTGAATGAAGCACAACAGCTTGAAGTGTTTGAGTTGCTGTTTAAGTGCTGGCTTGTTTTGTACGATCAGAGTAAATAAAATCTTGGCCTTGAACTGGTGTCTGTGTATTGGAACAAACATCTCAATGCAGCACACTGCAGAAGGAAGGAAGCAGAAGAGAAATTAGATCACTTTCCTGCATTATTTCTTGTAAGTGTAGTCTTCTTACGTATGGAACACACATTTCCTGTTGTAAAAATATTGTAACAGCCTGCAGTAGCCAAACAACAAATAATCTGCTGTCACTGAAAACTGGAGTCAGAGGGGCATGTTTAGAGGAAAGCATCAGAAGATCTGCAGATGATCAGATGATCAGATTTCTCATGCTCTGAGGAGATATGAGCATGAGCTACATAACCACTGCTGTGATTGTCCTAACAGCCACGGCTTTACAGAGTGGAAGAATTAATAGACTGACTCTTGGTACAAATGGCAATGTAAAGGTATGAGTGCATTTGGTTCTTGCTTTTTGTTTTGTATCATCTGTGCATTTAGACAGAACCAGGTGGGATCTTAATCCCCTCTTCTTCATGTGCCTTAATCTTAAAATGTACGTGCTTTCTTTATCTCTGTCAGTGATACAGGTTTGTACCCGTACTCCACACATTCTCTTACAGCACCATTGACTCCCAGCTGCATGAACTGCACCAGCTGTGTTTTGTGATAGGAATCACAGAGGTGAGAATCCAATTCAGTAACAGAATTGCCAATCACAGAATTGTTTGCATTGGAAGAACTTTAAAAGTTCATCTACTCCAACACTCTTGCTCTGGACAGGGACACCTGCCACTAGACCAGGTTATTCAAAGTCCCATCCAACCTGATATTAAACATTTGCAGCAATGGGACTCCTGCAACTTCTCTAGGCAACCTGTTCCAGTATCCCACCACCCTTATTGTAAAAAATTTCTTCCCATATCCAGTTTAAATTTCCCCTTTTTGGTTGAAAACTATATGAAATCACTATAAGTCCTGGTAAAGAGTTTCTCTTCATGTTTCTTATAAGCCTCCTTTAAGGCTGCTCTCAGGTCTTTTTGGAGTCTTCTCCATGCTGAACAAACCCAGCTCTCTCAGCCTGTCTACACAGGAGAGGTGTTCCAGCCCATGTTCCAGCCCTCTGATCATCTTCATGGCCCTCCTTTGGACCTGCTCCACCAAGTCCAAGGTCTGGTGCTGGGGATCCAAGAGCTGGGTGCAGAACTCCAGGTGGGATCTCACAAGAGCAGAGTAAAGGGACAGAATCACCTTCCTTGACCTGCTGGCCATGCTGCTTTTGATACAGTCCAGAATTCAGCTGGCTTTCTGGGCTGGAGTCACATGTTGCCAGCTCATAGCCATTTTTTCCTCCACCTGTACCCTCAAAGTACTTCTCCGCAGGGCTTCTTTCAGTTCCTTCATCCCCCAAATTGTACAGATGCTGGTGATTGCCATGACCCAGGTGCAGGACCTTGTGTTTGGCCGTGTTGAACTTCACAAGATTCTCACAGTGCCACCTCTCAAGCCTTTCAAGGTCCCTCTGGATAGCATCCCATCCATCCAGCGTGTCAATGGCACCACTTAGCCCAGTGTCATCCACAAGCTTGCTGAGGGTGTGCTATCCATCTAGAACAAGGCAGGTTTAGATGAGATCTAAGGAAGAAATTCTTTACTGTGAGCTTGGTGAGGCACTGGAACAGGCTGCCCAGAGAAGCTGTGGATGCCCCATCCCTGGAAGGGATGCCTTGCTCAAGGCAAGGATGGATGGGGTTTTGAGCAACCTGGTCTAGTGAAAGGTGTCCCTGCCCATGGCAAGGGGCTGGAACTATATGGTCTTTAAGGCCCCTTCCAACCCAAACCATTCTATGATTTTATTACTAAATTGCTTAGAATTCTGGTAATTGATGGCCTTAAAATCCTTTTTGCCTGCGCACTGTAACACTTATGCAGGTCCCAACACGGAGTAAAAGATTCTGCGGCCTCTAATGCTCAGCCAAACTGTGGACCACAACTTGTGGCCACATTCTGGGGGCAGGTCACAAAAAGGGCTGTAGATGAAGGACAAAAGTCTGGTTTTACTTTGTGTAGGGATGGTTTAATGTTCCACATCAAGTGGCTTCAGTGGTTGTTAACACATGATCACTCTTCTCTCAGACCACACTTCTATGGACAGTAAAAAATAGTCATCTCTATCTGTCTCTAGATCATGGTCAGATAACAGATGCAGGCTTTTATTGTGGTAGAGTGACCCACACAAGTAGCTGCAGAAGAGCAAAGTGAGAATCCTCACAAGACTTTCTCTTCCTGGAAACCCTCCAGGCACACAGAAAGGGGAAGCCTTAAGTATCTCATCTGGTTTTTGCGTTATACCATTGCAGACAATCTTTCTGTATGGACTGATGGGGGAGGAGCTGGAGGACTGGGAGAAAAGAAAAATTGTAAATAGCAGAGCTGGAAGCCTTTCTTAGGAGAGGAAGTAAAAGAGAGAGGAGGAAATTAGCTTGGGATCTGCTTTTTTGTTCTGTTTTTATTGAATAAAGTGGAGGGACAAACCACGTTCAACCCTGGTATTTTCCCTCATGAGTTCTGAAAAACTGTACCAGTGATGTGTGGGTCTTTTCTCTTTCTTAAAGAAGTTATTTGAGGAGCAACAACACCAAGTGGAGAAGAAAATCTTTAGCTTAGTCTTTTACTCTTAGGGTAGATATCGTGGCATCCTTGATCTGGTTTCCTACCATAATCCATATTTCCTGTGGACAAAAATATTCCAAACTTCTCTTCTTGCTGTCCCTGAGCAGTAAAATGTCAGTACTACCTCAATGTTCTCTGCCTTCAATGCAGCCTCAGAGCATGCTAGAGCTTGGATTTTATATTAAGTGAGTGGCAAGGCAGGAAGGTTTAGTCCTGACAATTATAGTGAAAGCAGGTCCATGCAGCCCCCCCAAATTTTAGAAACATGTGAGAAAGGGAAGAAGAGTGGTTTACATTAAGTTGAGGGAACTATGCTAGGAACTCTTTTGAATGTACTGTGGCCATAAAAGACTGCATTAGGCTGTTCCA
Organism: Petroica traversi; assembly: GCA_025920805.1. Taxonomy (NCBI): domain Eukaryota; kingdom Metazoa; phylum Chordata; class Aves; order Passeriformes; family Petroicidae; genus Petroica; species Petroica traversi. The sequence continues at coordinate 13,216,483 of JAHLSL010000017.1, forward strand.
GGGGTTTTAAATTAGTGTCTTCTATAGCACAGATGTTTCGTGCATGTTATGTGCAAAGATCCAATTATATCACAAGCCATGTAAATTTAAGCTATAAATGAAATGCTGTGTATACATACAAATGTTACTTTAGAAACATTTGTCTTGGTTCTCCCTTTCTTAGACAGCATGTATCCGTATTGCTGCTGGGAGGTGGGCATGTGCCTGGCTGTGCTTTGTTTCCTCTCATTGTTTTCCTGGTGAGGAAAGGAGATTGGATAAAACTCTTTTCTGGTCTCTGTTGACATCAGCACATTCGATCTGCCTGCGTCCAAAAGAATTATGTCAAAGCAATTGCCTGCATTTGTTTCTTAGCGTGTTCTCCAGCAGCACTGTCGCTGGAGGGTCAGACTGGAATACATTAAACTGGAATTGGGGCAGAAACTGCAGCCAGCCTCAGGTCAATGATGCCTCTTGAGATTTGTGAAAGTGACACTTCTGGAGTTCATTGCATTAAATTCCGTAGCATTTCTGTGTCTAGTCTGGATGAATTACAAAGCCAGATGGGATGGTTAGTTTCACATTCTCCCATTTAATTCTGTGTCTGTGTGTTTAGAATAAAAGGACAAGCCTTGCATCTGATTTATTTAACAACAGTTCAAAAAAAAGATTTTTTTAAAATCCATGTATTAAAGCTCTTTGCTTCTATGTAGTTTTTATAATTTATAGTTAGGAAGATTATCACAGTTACTTCATCTGTAAAATTCTGTTTCTGGAGTCTGGTCTATGTGATCCTTCGTACATCTTTTGACATAAGCCTTTACAAGGTTTAAAAACACAGTTGCATGTGTGCTTAACAGAACATCCTCATGCTGTAGGATGTAGCTGGGGTTGTGCCAGAGGAAGAGGGAGAAAAATACATCCAGGAGGACAGAAACTATAAAGATGCAAAAATGCACAATTCACACTGTACTTTTGTAGGCTCTGATTCATCTTTTGTCAGTACCTCTGAAACCTTGTCCTCGATCAGGTTTCCCTGAACTTCTGCTCTATTAGTGACTATAGAGTTGCCAGTCACAGTTTTGAGTCTTGAGAACTGCTGATAGGAATGCTGGGTATAGCAGAGCTGAAGTGGTGGGGTGTGTGTGAATTCATGCACACATACATGTATATACACACCAAGCTTGGGCAGGCCTTTTTCCTCCCTAAAATTTTTACAAACTTCCTTGCTGTAGTTCAACTCTGCAGAAGCTTTGTACTACATGTTTACTGAAGACAGAATGTTTCTTTTATGCTTGTAACATATGACCAAGATTTTACTATGCTGTGCATGCTCTGTTCTAGCAGGCATCACTTACTGAGCGTAACCAAAAGTTTGAAAAACACATTTTTTCCACCTGTTGAACATAAAAATAACTGTAGAACCATAATTAAATTTAATTAGATGTTTGTGTGAAATAACACCTTCTAAATCTCTGAAGTGGCATATGTGAACTAGTCCTGGGCTCAAGTAATTGAGATTATTTTATCTGTTTTATTTGCAGAATTTACACTGCAGTATTCAGTCATAAATGGGTTCATTCCAGAAGCTTAAAATGACATGATGCCAGCAACTGGCACAAATCAAACACTTCCAGCCTTCCCACTCCTGCACATTGATAGGATTAATACTTTCTGGCCAAAGGCCCAGGTTAAGACAGACAGCATGCACAAAAGCTTGTGCTGCCTCCTTAAAAAACACCAAATTTAAATATTGGCAGGCTGTGAGATGAAGCAAATTCGGTCACCAGGGCCCCACAGCTGAACACATGGTCCTCAGGAACCCAAATGCCCAACCCCAGCCTTGGGACAGATACCAAAAGCTTTCTTGGCAGCACCCAATTCCCTCAGCATGGAGAAAGGGAAGAAGATACATAGAGGTTCCTGCAGGAGTAGTGCTCACATCCATTCATTCTCCTTACAGCATCTAACTTGTTTTCCTGAAGAAGATAGCTAGTCCACAGGTGCATCCCACAAGGGTGAATTTGGGAGAGGAAATATCTGGGAGGTATGGAGGATTCTTTTCCACAGCATAATTCTCTGAGGTCGCCTTCTGTGGCCAGGGGTGCTGGGATGAGATCCTAGGCAGATCCCTGGTAGGAGGTCCCAGCAGCACACAGCAGATGAAGTGAGTTGCTGAAAGAAGGAGTCACCAGTACTTTCTTAGTGGCAGAGCTGTAACAACACCCATTGGATTCCTAAAATCGGTTTCCTTGGCATCTCAGTGTGAGGAGCTTTGTACAGTGAGGTTTTGTGTGGAGCCAGGTGCTGGGAATTGAGAGAGGCTGCTTGCAGACCCTGCAGAAGATGAACAGTTGGGTGTCATCTGTATTTGGATGGCATTTCATCCCCAAAAGTCTGGGGTTTCCCTGGAGATGTTTTGTAAGCTATGAGCAGGAAGACTGCCAGGATTACTACCCTGCAAGGAGAAGGAGAGTTTTTTGGTGGCAACACAAAGCACAGTGTGATGCAGTGACCTCTCAGCTCACCTGCAGGAGCTCCTGCTTTGTAACAATTATCCCGAGCCGTGTGGGTATGCATCCATTTTGAATCAAGCACATTTACTTTCACAACTTTGCAGAGGTGGGCAGTACATCATAACCTGTGCTGCAAAAGGTTAATTACTGGTTATTGGCCTATAACAAATCATTACTGAATCAGCAGAACAAACTTGCCTGTTAACAGCATGGACTGGAATAATTTTCAGTCCTGGTGCAACTTTCTAACTTTGCTAGATCAGAGCCTGCTGCTATCAGATTTATTCAGTGCAAGAATACTGCTATACCATGAATAAAATAACAAAATTCCCTCCAAGATTTTTATTTATAACAAAGCCTTCTGTAGCCCAGTGTTTTCAGTTATTTGATTTCTCTTCTCTGAACACTCTTCCAGTTTTTCCAACTCTTTTATTGTAAAATGGAAAAGCAGAACCTGATAGGTTATTCGTGGAGCAGAGGAATGAGAACCAAATACAGAGTCACTGTAACCTACCTACTCATCTTTTGATTTTCATTTGTTTGTACAGCTGAGGCTCACATTAGCCCTTTTGGCCACAGCCTTGCGTGGGGAATTCATGTCGAGCTGATTGCTTCCCAGGAGCCCGGGTCTCATATTCAGTCTCTGCTTCGGAGGATAGAGTCCTCTCTCTCCCTCTCATCCTGTAAGTATGGCCTGTATTGTTCCTTCTAATAAGGTCATTTGATACTTGGCCATATTAACACCTCAACTGCTTTCTCCCCTCTTTCTACAGACCCCAGTTGCTCGGTGTCAGGCTTGTTCTTTTGTGGTTGGTTTTCTGCCATTCCCAGTCTCGTGTCTAACCACAAAGATTTAACTTTAATCCAGGTCACTGATAGGGTTATTAAATAGTAAAGGGGTGATCACCAGTGTCTGTGGAACCAAATAGGAGCCCATTTGTTTGCTAATAAATAGTTTCTCATATACAGTTACACATTGGTTTCCTAAATTTATCAGCTTTTTAAAACTTCTAATATGATTGTGGACTCAGAATTGACTTCAGTATAAAACAGGTTTAAGGTTTTAGCCTGATCTTACACAGTGCTCTCCCCCAATGGAGTCCTGCTCTCCATGTACAGATGGAGACACTCCATAAAGGCCTCAAAGCATTCATAAAGATATTCTACAGAACAAGTCAAATGACTTAGATTTGTAATACTGTTAGCGATGCTGCCTTCATCAAGTGAACTTGTAATTTTTGCAAGAAATTACATCAAATTAGTTTGACAGGATCTATTTTCCTTAAAGCCAAGTTAATTGACTTTAATTACAGAGCTTTGAAAAAAATTATTGAGACCGATGTTGGTTGTTCTATCCTATGCAAAATACTGGAAACTCATCCAACTGGCCTATAATTACTTTTTACTCTTCTCAAATAGTAGCCCAGTATGAGCCTTCTTCCTGCCCTTGGTCCTTCCCTAGGGGCCAAGAACTGCTTTAGATGCAGTAGCAGCTCCAAGGCTACCTCTGTAAACCTTCTGAGACAAGTTGATTTCTAGCAACTAATCTGAATCACCCAGAATCGTTTATCTGCTGCTTAACACCCCCTCTCCAGGGGCTGCTGTGGTGGGAAGCTATTTCATTATCATCATCATAAACAGATCATTCAGCTTTTTACCTGTGTGCTAATCAGAAACATTTACTGGATAACTTCTGCTACTGTCATATTGTTATGAACGATTCTACAGTTTTTATTATTCAGGATTCATCTTTCATAATCTGTTTAGAAAAATAAAAAAAATGTATTTCTGATTTTATGTGCCTTTAATTTTTTTCTAGTATCTTCTTGATTCCTCTATGTAATCTTTATTTTAACTTTTTTGCTTCTTATTATAATTTCCTCTTTCCCCTTTCATGTATCTGTTTTCTATATAACATTTTATGTTTTTTCACTTCCCTGGTAAACCCAGCTGTTGGGGTTTTTTTGGGTTGTTTTTTTTTTTTTTTTTTTTTGTTGAGTGTTATTTTTATCTAGCCCATTTCCATGGTTGTAACACTGTAGGCATTTAGGAAACGTCTTAAATTGTTTGCAGATGTCAGCAACTTTCTGTATGTTCTGCCTTCAGCTGATTTGACTCCCATTCACTCTAGTTTTGTGAAACTGCTTCTCAGAAAGCAGGCACTAGGATTTTAATCTAGGTATCTATAAAGAGCGTACACTCACATATTGCATAAAATTCTGGTCTGGATTTGATTGCAGACAATGTTAGTTATTTGCACAGGAAGCATTGGTCCTTTTCAGTCTAAACAAACAGTAACCTTCTGGTTTGTGATCGTTTCCTCCCTACTGGGACAAGTCTCAAGCAGGGATGCTCTGGCTCCTGTGCTAAACCAGGTGTGACTCACGGGCAGTCCAGGTGTAGCTACACCACACAACCAGCGGGGAGTTGTGCTCTTGCTGGTGCCACAGTTCCTGCCCTTTGCAGCCCCTGGCTGGGGCAGGAACAGAGTGGGTCCTGCTGTATGTGGGGTGGGTGTTTGTGTGCCCACTGTGGGGTGTAGCTTGTGTGGAGTTCAGCTCCTCCCCTTGTGGTGATCGTGCTGGGAACTGCTCCTGTCCCCTTCGGTTCTGCAAGGTGATGTTGTAGATGACTCCTGTAGCTAATTGGCAAGAGAAGCCAATTAACCCTTAATTTCACAGGGTTAGAAAGGCTGATCCCTCTTTGAAATTAGGAGTTAGTAACTTCTCATTTGTATCCCCTTGGAAAGTACAGTCCTCTGGTAGTGCTAGCGACATAAGGTCTCCAGAGTAGCATGAGAGGGGGTCTTGTACTTTTTGTATGTAAGTGTTGAAGAAGCTTATCATCCCTGTTACTCTCCAAGATTATTTCTTTCCAAGTTGTCAGTCATTCAGATGTCATTTGTGACATATTTGGCCTGGCACCACCCTCTCCCATTTGGAATTTTTAAATTGGCTACAGCTGTTTCTGTTAATAATATAATAATCTAAATATGGCTATTATTTTTTTAAGAGTACTATTTTGCATTGCTGCTTTGTAGGCAGAGGGTTTATCCACTCTTTTTCAAAACCCTGTAATTAGCATATAAGCAACTGAAAAGGGTCATCTTCTCACAGCCTTGGCTTTGGTTGATGCTCTCCTTGATATCATGGTTTGTGCTGAATGTGCTTGTGGTTGCTTATTTGACCTGACTCTCCCAGCCAGCCTGGCTTAGCGTGTCGAATTGTTCCCTATCAAGAGGTCCTTTTTCCTTTACAACACAAGTTAATTTCAGTGGCCTTCAGTTTTTTGTCTTCTGTGCTAGGAAACAGAGATGAGCTCCAGACAGGATCACCACATCTCCTCAATTGTCAAGAGCTGTGTATTTCACAAGGTGTATCAAAGAACAGTCATTTTCAGTGTAACCCTCCCTGTCTGCTCCAGATCACCATCCAGTTCTGCACTTGCCTTTTTGTCTTGAATACACATAAATAGAGCAACCTCTGTGGACTCTTTTCTCACACACTGAGGGTGATACGGTGTAGACTATACCTTTGGTCAGTAGGGTTCAGCTTTGCTGGCTCTGTCCCTTCCCAAAGCTCCCCCTGCCTACTTGCTACAGTGGCAGAGTGAGAAAAGAAGAAGGTCCTGATGCTGCATGAGCACTGCTCAGCAAGAGCTTAAGCACAGGAGAGTTATCAACATTGTTCTGGTCACAAAGTTAAAGCATAGATGGGTTTGGGATGCTATGGAGAAACTGAACCCCATCCAGACACAGCAAACTTACCTAATGTGTCATCTAGCAGTAAGCTGTCGTATACTGGAAACCACAGCAGCACCAGCCGGGTTTGAGAGAACAGGTCTCACCAGAGAACTTTTCTGTGGGTGTGTAGAGTATAGGCAGAGTTTCTGTGTGTGCCCATTACTGGTGTAGTCAGTACCTTCAGCACTCTCTGCCTTTATCTATCACAGTGTGATTGCCACCCAGTTTGGGGACCCTGCTCTCAGCATCTTTGCTGTTGTAGATGAAGTCAGCTGCATGATGGTGAGAAAGCCGGGGGTTTCTTAGTGGGCTGGCCACAGGCAAATTTTTGCTCATGTTTAGGAAGGAGAGTATTTTTTTGCACCATTTAACTGGACAAATAAGGGACTTAAATAAATCTTTTAAAATGTCAGCAGTAGCAGCCTGGAAGAAATGAGAGCCCCTTCAGGACGGGATGGTGTCTGGAAGGGTCTCAAAGTAAGTCTCCTCATCTGAGACTCAGCTTGCTCCCTTTTTCTTGCTGTCACATCCGCCAAGTTCTTCAGTCACAAAACAGAAACCAGACGAGGCAAGAAGGGGTTAGTTTCATTCCTGCATGGGTGAAGGAGGATGGGGAGGAGCAATGAGGGGCTTTTTTGAGAGAAAATCTTTTTTTATGCCTCTTTCATAGTCCACGGTGACAAACAGGCAGAATATCTATACTGTGTCCTTCCCCTTTCCCCCCCCCTTCCTTCCCTGCCCATCCTGATTCACATTTTGGCACTCTGCTCCGTGCCGCTCCCATACTGTGGGTCAGATGAACACCCATTAGTCCTGGGTAGAATCTAAAAATAAGAATTGAAAGAAAAAAAATCAGAACAGTGTGAATCAACCTGCAATCATCTTTTTGTTCTCCTAATGGGAGAAAAGAAAGGAAATCAGTGGAGACACTGTTTTACTTCCTCTCTTTCCAAGACGGAATTATTCTGGCATTTGCAGCAGTTGTTCTCTCGCTATAGGTTTTCTAATTTACACACTTAAAAAGCATTTTAAAATTTAGGTGCATTAGCTCAAAATGCTTATGCAGACCATCCACCCGCTTCCCTCTGCTCATGAATAGAGCTAGCACAAGCAGCCTGATGAAGGAGGAATGTAGCTCAAAATCACACCATTGAATTTATATGTGTTCTCTCAGAACCAGAGATAGATCCATCCTTTGTGGGGCTTAACTCTGGAGTAAGCAGCATGTTTACTGTATGTAGCTGCTGCCGTTAGCTCTTAATTTCAATTATTTTTTAACACATTTTAAGCATTAAAAAAAATTCTACGTGCAGCTTTGAGTCTGACTTGCTCTTGAGCTCATGAGCATAAAACCTGCGGGCCTTCACTCTGAAGTTAGTTACACATAAGACTCTTAGATTACAAGTGAAGTTTGGAGGTTGGTGGGGAAAAAAAGGAAAAACACAGAAGAACCTTTTCTCAGAACTGCTACGTTTTTCTAGGGCATCTTTTTTTTTCAAAGAAATAAAAGCCCTGAGACAGTACCAGGCATAACTCAGTTACTGTAACTTTAAGAGATTGCAGCATGAGCCTTTAATTGCTTCTTGTGTTTTGTTCTGGTTTGGTTTTGCTGAAAGGGATGTATCACAGGGAGTGGAAGATAATTCACTGGTTTTTGAAAAAGATGAGGCCCCGACATTCACAGACTTGGCTGGCAAAGAAGCTGCACTAAACCAAAAGGGTGGCGATGGGTCCTTTCATGGGCAGTTCTCCTCTTGCACTGGGGAGCTTTTGATTAGGGCAGCTCAAACAGCATTGTGGTAAAGCAGCTTCATGTGGCCCTGCCAGGTGACCTCCCCACCAGACAGCTACCAGCCTGTCCCACCACCACAACTGGCCCTCGAAGAACACATGGACATGTTCCTCCTGCCCAGCTGGAACACTGACTTCCTTTTTCCTTTCTAACTTGAAATAAAGAGATCATATAGCTATATGGATAGTAAACAGATTATCTGGGTTGTAATAGATCTCTTGCCAGAGAGGGCCCAAGACATTCACTGCTCTTCCCTCCTGGCCCTGAGTGGCCACTCGCCCTGCCCCATGGACAGCTGTGCTCACAGGCTCTGGCAGAAGCCAATGCTCTGGTTGTAGCTCAGTGAAATCCTTCAACATGCACCTTTTCCTCCCTGATCCTGACCCCTGAGGCTGGCTGAAATTAAACAGGCAAGTTGAAGCCCAAACCTTCATTTTTCACAACTGACTTTTGGTTCCGGTCCCAAAGGGGAAAAGAGGGAAGGCCAGCACAGGGCCACACTTTGCAGGCATATGTTAAAACTTAAACCTTGTCTGTAGTGTCAGGAAGCTGTTGTTTCCAGGCTGAGTCCCCAGTCACTCAGTAATGGGGAGGAACAGCAGGGCAGAATGTGGCACTTCAAAGCCCCTTCCGGGGTCTGCTCTTCTCTCAGCAGCTGGAGCTGCTCCCTTTCCTGAACCCCTTCTGCCACCATTGTAGAGGACTTCCAAAGCAGTTGTAAGCTGACAAAAACAATAGTAAGAGCACTCCAGCAGTGTAAAAGGCATTTGCTTTGAACCAGGGCAGTATGGCAGCAGGAGCTCAGCTAAGACTGCTCTTCCTGCTCCTTCCTCCAGCCATGGATGTCCATGGACACTGGGCAGCAGCCTGACTTCTGACTGCTGCAGATGAACAATTGAACTGCTGGGGGGTTTTTCTGCTCAGCCCACTAAAGCAGAGTCGGGAAGTGAAGAATTAAAGGACTCCCTTAAAAAAATCAAATTAATGCAGCCCAGGAATTTCTGAGTGTTGTTTTGAAACATACTTGAAGCTTTGCCCTCGTGTTTCTGGCTTTTTGTTCAGGAACATGACTTTGTGTATGTCAGATTTTCTGCTTATCTTTAACAGTCAGAGGACATCCAGTGGTAATACTGTGTCTTCTCTGATCTACATTTTTTAATGCAGCATGACAGGTGTGGTGCACATGTAGATTTGCAAGAATTCTACACAAATCTCCAGCTTCATTCAAGGCTGAACCAGATCTATCACACTGCAGTAAATTTATATTCTTTCTAGATCGGACCTTAGTATAAAAATTGTGTGTATATATGGTAACCTACAACCCACAAGCCTGAGAAATAATGAATAACACACAAGAGTTTGAATTTTAAAGTATTTGTTGAATCTCTCTGACCTAAAAATCGTGGAATCTCTGGCTAAGCTGGAATCTAGGCAGTTCTCTAAAATGTCCCAGAGTTAATTGATAAAAACAAAAATAATGCAATAAGTGCTGCTGTTTTATTCCATCTGTTTCGTTTGAGTTGGCTTGAAACTGACATAGTATTAATTCTGGAAATCCAAAATGCTCCCATCAGCAGAGATGTGAGTCAAAGAGAGGTCAGCAAGCAGACAGCATGAGAATTACTGACCTACATAAGGCTGGTATTAAGTGCTTATTTGTTGCCCAACTTGGAATGCCTTCCTAGTGACTTGTAATCAAAGTGGGTGAGGGCGACTTTTCTGTAAATTGGGGAGTTTATTGTGTCTCAGAGTAGTGTTTCAAAATACATAATCCATCAGTTTCAGTCTAGGGAGCTACTAATAGGGAAAGTAAGACATTTCAACTTCGGGGTAGATTTCTGTGTTGATTATTCCTGCTATAAAGCCTGCAGGAGGCATTCCACAGTCATTTTTAAAGTCTCTTTTAGAAATTCTTGGAGTTCTTATTCTTGGAAAGCCTTTTCTGTCCTCCTTGAATCTTCACGGTAACTCAGAATGTGGCATTTTGAATATTAAATCCTACGGTAGCTCATAAAATTTGGTTTATTTGATGTCCCAGACTGATAGTTCTGTGGTGCTTTCAGCAAAACATAAAGCACCAAGAAGATGGCCCTTAGAGATTTCATTTTTCACAGCCATGCTGGATGCAGCCCTTCATTTGATTCATGCCTGTTCACCACAGAGACTGAATAAAAGCCAAGGATTTTGTGCTTCTGATTTCCTTTTAACATAAGTATTTCTTAACTCAGCTTCCCTGCTGATGCTTTCCAGACAAGATTTGTAAGATTTGGTCAGAAAAGGCAGTTGACAGTTACCAGTCATCCAGCCTATCCCTTTCATGTTTTTTTACTGAGAGAAGTTATCTTAAAAATATGCCATCAGATTTCATTCCAGAGAAATCCAGCACGAAGGAGAATGCACCCAGCTGGGTCTGGACCTGCTCTTCAGCAGGGTGAAGCCCTGTGCTGTGCCAGTTCCCTTTCCTGTGCAAGGGGTTGGAGGACAGAGGCCACAGCATGGATCGAGGGGTGCAGAGTAGACAGGTTTTTCCCTGCAACTCCCAGTTTCTTTCTCTCAAACAGTCTTAGGACCTATTTTCTCTTACAACTCTAAAAAAAAAAAAAAAAAAAAAAAAAAAAAACAGGTTCTGAAGAAGTACCGTAACTCAATGTTTCAGCTGTGAGGTGCAAAATCTTATGAGAAAACTTCTGATGCTCTGAAGAAGTGAATTTACACCATACTGCCCCCCATCCATATGCTTACTACTGCAGAAGCAAAGGTTAATCAGTACTTTTTGCTTTTCTGATATCACATGCTGAAGCTTTTACTTTTAAAATAGAAGTTTAAAAAAAGGAATTTTCCTGCTACTCTTGGACTTTTCCCAGGCTTTGATTAGCTAGCAGAGGATGGTTTGGTTTTTTGTTTGTGGTTTTGTTTGGGTTTTTTTTGTTAATGGCGTGGATGTCTGGCTTCCTTGGGGGGGTTCACTTTTGGCTTCCATTTTGTATAAAGAACAAAAAGAAAAACCAAAGGAGGACAATTTTCAGTAATAAAAATAATGTTAATACATCTCCTTAGCCTTCATCTGTGTCCTACCTGAAAGTGATTACGGTGCTATGACTATGTAAATGATTAATAATGATATAATGAATTTTATATCCTTGTCAACTAATGTTTCCACAATGTGGGTAGAAACTACTCTTCTGGTTAGACACATGTTGGATTGCTTGTAATGTACATGTTGGGGTCCAAGAAATGCAATATGGACAAGAAAGGAGACAAATAACATCATGTTTATTTTCCTTTGTCTCTAAGGAAGTCTCAATACCCGTGAAAACGGGGGTTTTGTGTTTTCATGAAAACACATGTTTTACATTGCCCATAAAAACACAACTTCAAAATAAACAAATTCAACTTGCTTGCACTAGGAAAGTTCATTTTAATTAGACCAGTTACATACCTTTTAACATTACCAGTGTCAGACTATGATAATACTTTGTGACCCATAACTCCCACATCTGAGAAATGCTGCCTTTCCTAGTGGAAATGGATTAAAAACTTGTTCCCTTACTGGAAGATGCACAGCAAGTTGGATGAACAACATTGTGAGCTCATCTCTAGAGAGTTTAGTGTAAAACAACTCCAGATTTTGTTTGGTGATGTCAGAGCTGGCTGAATAATTCCAGCCTTCCACAGCTCCAAATGCTGACATGTAGGGAGATGAAACTTTTGGATATTAAAATCTTGCTCTGTGATACTGAATGAGATTAGTTTTTGGATTACATTCATTCACACAAAGACCACCGCTGAATGGAGGTGATATTTATTGTCTATGAAAGCCCTGAGTAAGCTGAAATCACTTCAGGCAAGTATATGCATACATGTATTCTCTCACATTTAGCCAACTCCCCACGATGCTGTTTCTTTGAGCCAAGAACAGACAACTTTCAGGGACTTGGCTTGAAAAGATGTGTGCATGTAACACCCTCTGTCACATTTTACAAGAGGCTGCAATCAAGCAGTCTTTATACTTGGATTGTCTAGACACTGTGACAGTGGGAGGGGACAAGTGAAAGAAAAAGCCCATTTTGTCAGTCGTTCACTTTGCATCAAATTCTCCTTCCCTGTGTGCTGCCACTGCCAGCAAAAAGATAACGCAAGCAAAAACCAAACAAAAATCAAGAAATTCATAATTCATTGGTTCTCTATACATATCATTCCTAGTAATAAAAACCCAAACCATTTTTAAACTATCAGTACATATGTATACCATCCTCTTGTTTATTCATTTTTTTCAAAATTAATACTTTCAGCAGTTTTTCTTTTCGCAGCTGATTTGTCATTTTAACTTTTTTCTTATCGATGTGGAAATGAAATATGTAGGGTTGTCTTGTCAGCAGTTGTAAATTCATACATGAAATATTCCCACATTTCAGTGGAGATTTTTTTCCCTGCTCAGTCTGTGAATGAGCAACAAGAAAACCACTTTCCCTCCCACTGGTCTCCCAGATTTCATGTTTCCTATCTCTTTTTTTCCTTTAATTTTCTTCTCTCCTTTTTTCATGAAAGCACATTGGAAAAAATAAGAGAGTAACAGAGCAGGGAGGGAAAGGGAGGAGGTGATAGAGTTTCACAGGGATGTAAGTCTGCAAGCCAATAAAAAGGCTGAGAAATTCTCCTTTAAACATTAAATCCAGCATATCACTTACTTGCTTTGAGGTGAATAAGCCCATGTTTCAACTTCTAAGCAGGCTGGTTTAATGGCTTGCTCTTCCCTGTTCAGGTGGTCAGCACCTCTCTGCCCTCCCTATTGAGGAAAACCTCACCTGAGTGACATCTCCAAACCAAGGGTCTCCAGAGCCAGACCGTCCTGCTGTTGAAATGCTAAAAGCAGCAGTCGTGTCTCCACAGCAGTTTTTCACAGCTGATATGAAGCTGGCCAAGGCACCTCTGCACCTCTCATGGTTCCTGTGGGCTCACCTGGTGTCACTACTGGTCCTGGGCAAGCACAATACTCTGCACCTCCAGCTCAAGCCCAGCTTCCAGGGCGAGCAGAGGCAGGAGCTCAGCATGGCTGCTGCAGCAGTAACAGCAGCAGTGTGTTTTGCAGCCTCCAGGCTGCAAACCCCTTTCCCTCAACCAGCTGGTGCTTTAGTTAGAGGGATCCCAGCTCGTGCCACCCATGCAGCAAGTACAGAGTCAGGAGTCCATTTTTCTGTTCTCCTGAAAAGACTTAAACATTTTGGCGAGGGAACTTTGCTGAGTGGATGTGGTGTCTTGAAGGGAATAAAGAAATGCAAAAATATCCATTTTAAGTCAGAGCAAGAGAGGGTAGACCCATGCTAACTGCAGGCAATACAACTCCAGGGAATAAATAAAAATAAAATTACAGCATAACAGAATCATTTAGGTTGGAAAATACCTCTGAGACCATAGCACCCAGCCTTTGGCTGATCACCACCTTGACAAGTAGACCAGGGCACTGAGGGCCATGTCCTGACCTAAACCCAGTCTGGCTGGGTCTGATCCCTTGGTTGTCCTGTGTGTGCCTTGTGATTGCGCTCAAGATGATCCGTCCCATAACCTTCCTGGGCACCAAGGTCAGACTGGAAGGCCTGTGTTTTCCCAGATCCTCCTTCTTGTCCTTCTTGGGGATTGGTGTCTCATTGGATAACCAAAATAGTGCTTGTTTTTCTGAACAGACTTGTAGAATAACTGGAAGTATCTGCAAATTGTAGAAAATACCCTTCAACAGAAGTGGTTTTCTTTTTAATTAGGCAGGTTAGATGTGGGAAGCAGGTATCCAGTTTGTGGACTGTCACAGAAAAACAGGGAGCTGCTGCATAATTTTTCAAGCATTAGCACTGGTGAAACATTCTTTTTCTGAATCCCATGAGTTTGTCAAAACCAATTTCCTGTGTTGATGTTGGGGTAAGGCATAGAAAATAGCCAGCCTGGCAGCTACTGAAAAATTAGGAAATTTTTAAAAGCATAGACTTTTTATTTACCCAAAGTGACAGATACTGTCTGAAATGTGAAAAGAAATGTGGGGCAAAAAAAAAAAAAAATGTAGTTCACTACATTTTTTTCTGTTCTCTGCAGTTTTTCCCTATCTATTTATATTTTCTGAAAAAAAATATGTCTAGCAAGTAATTTTTAAGACTTCTCTTCTGCCACTTCTCTTCCAGCCCCACTGTTTAGAGTGTGTTGTGTGCCAGGTTGCATGTAAGAGTGACTGTACTGGTTCAGGTCAAGGATGCATCCAGACAAGTAACTGGTTCCCTAGGTTCATCACACCCAACTCCAGAAACCAGGTTTTGTGTATAGGTTCAACTTGGGCCAATAGGAGAGAGTTCAGTAACACCACCACATGGATTAGAGAAATTTAAGCTAGCAGATGAGAGGCAACACCAGGTTACAGGAGTAATCCTGCAGAATTGCTTCTGAGATGTGGCAAATCACCCTGTCTCCCTCCACACAGAGAGAGGCAGGCACGTAAAATAAAGAGAGATTAACCCAGGCCCTGGTAGTGCCCCCTAAGGCTGCTGAACAAGAGGTTACAAGAATTTTAAAAACTTGGAGTAACCTTTTTGAAGCTGTAATTTTTGAAACCCTCTCAATTGCTCTGCATTTGACATGTTAATTCTTCTGGGACTTCTCTAGTTTCATGAAGTGTACCTTTGCCTGCCCCACCTTCTGCTACCAGTGGTTTTAGCCTTCAATTTGGTACTGCATGAAAAGGAGCTTCCTTTTTTTTCAGTTGTGCCCTCTAATAGGTCCCTCCTACTTTCCTCCTGTAATAACTCTTGGCTGCTTTTCTGCCTGCCATGGAGAGTTCCAGCAATGAAAGAAGGGTTTTATTGTCTTTAGGTGAAGTCCATTCTTGTGTAGTTGGCAAGGTCAAATATTAACCACAAGCTAAGTGCCTCATTTAGTGTTCTGAGGGCAGTCTTGAACACCTACAGCTTCACTTTTTTGGCTGAGTCCTTGCATGCCAGTTGCATCCTCCTGGCAAAGGGTGAGCAAGATGGGTTTCATCTTCTTTGTCCCTCCATGCAAAATATTGCTTGTCAGGGCTGGACAAAGATCTGCCCCTACCCTAAGAGCAGGCAGAACCCCCTTCCCTAGGCCTCGATGGAAAATTCCTGAGGAGAGGATTTTGTGTGAGCTTTTTTCCCAACATGTTGCTGTTTATATTCAAACCACTGCAGGTTTTTTTCCGAAGTACTTAACTTTTGAGCAGTGACCTGAATTTGAGCCTCATCATATGTGTGTTTGGAGGAGATCAGGTGAGCATCAACCTGTCCTTTCCTTCCTCTCCTAGGATTTTAGATAATGGGCTGTGTGCAATGTAAGGATAAAGAAGCAACAAAACTGACTGACGAGAGGGATGGCAGTTTAACTCAAAGCTCAGGCTACCGCTATGGGACAGATCCTACTCCGCAGCACTATCCGAGTTTTGGTGTGACTTCAATCCCAAACTACAACAACTTCCATGCTACAGGAGGCCAAGGACTGACTGTGTTTGGTGGAGTCAACTCCTCCTCTCATACAGGGACGCTGCGTACAAGAGGAGGAACAGGTGAGCTTGAAAGCCTTATCTTTGTGCTTGTATTGTCAATCACACGTCTACAGCAGAGGCCCGACTGTCTCAGCATGTTGCTTTTGGGAAGAGTTATTTCATGAAATAGTGGGAAGAACTGAAGTAGGCTGGAGCTGGGTCTTCACCCCTGCCTTTGATAACTTGCAGGTTCACTTGGGGATGCCAAATTTGGCTAACTGCCTCATCCCTCTATCAGGGAATGGAAAGTGTGGGCTGAGCCACCTCAAGTAACCACTTGGAAATACTTGGCATGGCTACATCTAAACTGTCTCCTCAACCCACTTTGCCTGCTTGGGATCCTGTGACTGTACAGACTGAAGGAGGTGGAATGCCCACTGGCTGCATAAGACTAGAGAGATAAGAATCATTCCAAAAGTAGGAGGGTTCCGTTTGGTTTGCTGCTTAGCAATTGGAGTAGCTTACCTGTGGCTTAGCCACATCATCTCTTAAGGTTCCTTTCCCTCCTGTCTTTTGTGATGGAGTTTAACCCACCTGTCTTTTTCTTCAGGTGTAACTCTTTTTGTAGCGCTTTATGACTATGAAGCAAGGACAGAAGATGACTTGAGTTTTCACAAAGGAGAAAAATTCCAGATACTTAACAGCTCGTAAGTTTTGGGCTTGGGAATCTGCATTTTAATAGTTTCCAACTTATAATCTTTACAACAATGTTTGCTTATGTTATAAGTAAGATCTGATGCTGGATATTCAAGTATGGAGGGGATTTACTCTATGCTTACTTACTTGTCTTTGTATTTAGTGCACTTTTGCAAAGTGTTGTATTGGTGGGGACAAAAACTTCAACCACATGCAGCTTTACTTTTAAAAAAAAAGTGTTAGATTGTGTGATTACTGCTTACATTTTACAGTAACCTAACATGAGACTACCAGCTCTGTACTTTATCATAGCCACAGAGGATCTGCAAGGCATGTACTAACACTTTTTCCAATCCACTACAAGTATCCCTACACAGAAATGAGCGGAAAACTGATTCACGAAAGGGTTGTTATCCAGACTCACATGCTATGTTTAAAAGCATTTCTGTCTTTTTAAAGGTAGGTGATACAGTCAGAACATGCTATGAAGTTCTGTTGCCATTGTAGGGTTAAATCTGATATGAAAACCACATTTCCATCCTGGAAATCATCAGCTTAAAATTAATTTTATCAACTGCCCATAGAAAAAAAATCCCCTAGCGATTTAAAAATAACTTCTAAAACTCACTGTGCTACTGACCTATATCTGAACATCTTGTAATTCTTGGCTAAGAACATAAAGTGGCAGGCTCTGTGTTATGTTCACTACTACCATCATGAGAGGTAAAAATGGGTTAACAACCAAGTGTGTCACTTTCTAAAGGCTTTGTGATATCGGTCTTCTTTTTTTTCTTATATTATGTGACAATGAGGCAAATTCACCCCTGGTGCAATTCCTCTTAATTTTAATATAGTAACTTCAGGGTTGGAAATGGCTCAACGTGCATGGAAGTTGAAAAAAAGGATCAGGTAATTCTGTGGAATATTTCATGAACCTAAAGAGCTTTGATGTAGATGAAAGCACAGAATTCTCAGTTATGACTTGTAGAGGGAGCAGCAGTTTAAAACCTTTCTGCTTCTAAATTAGCGGTTGGAAACGAACCCATTTTAAACCTATGATTCATTTTTGTTCACATTGCCTTGTGCTTCCCTAACCTTGCACAAACCATGCCATAGCTTGAAACAAGAAGTTCCACACATTATAAATACCTTGTATGGGCCAGCTGGTGAAATCTGGGGGTGCTCACCAGGACTTGAAGAGCAATTGTCCTTGGAGTTAGTGAGACAGAGAGATTCCCCTTCATGTGGCTGGCTGCAGTACATGTATTTTGATGTAGGTAATTACTGCCTGGAAGAAGGTTTTCTTACAAAGGAAAAAAACCCAAGCATTCATTGATTTTCACATAGGATTATAGAAGCTCAGTTAACATTGTAGTTAGTTCTATTTGCTCATAAACATGGCTCTAACCACACCCATGGAGCAGTGACAGCCAGTAGTGAATCTCCAGAAAGCTGCTTTTCTGTAAGAATGCTTCCTCTCTTCACTTACATCAGGAATTATATGAAATAAGCTCATTTTTAAAGCATCTGCCAAAGCTGCCTGTAAATAGAAAGCATATATGTGCAAAAATAGTTTGTCTGGAATTTTTGGAGGGGTTTGGATTTCTCTTCAGCTCTCAACAAATGAAATTTGATCTGTGCTTTAGAGTAATCATTCAGCACACCTGAAATGACATACAGGGGGTATCTCTGTCATTCGAACTCAGAAATTTTACTAAAGACAGTCTGGGGGACAGATGTACCTGCAGAGTGGCTCAGAGCAGAGCCTGACTTTGGGGCTTTAAAACACTGGTCCATGCCCAGCATTCCCACTGCCACACCCTGTCTGGCCCCATTGACTAGCTGCCTCCTACCTCAGCTGCAGGTCTAAAATTAAGAGCTGTGACAAAAGCCTGCATTCCTCCTCCTTTCTGGCAGTGCTTTGAGAGATTTAAGCTTCTCTGTCAAAGCAGAGAGGGTTGTTCCTGATGCTGTGATCATCTATGGGACTGCTTTTTTCCTCCCTAGATATGACAAAATACCTCCATCTAGTGGACTCTCTGCACAGTAAGGAGAAGAAATGGAATGGTACAATTCATCAAGTTCAGTGTGGCATAATGCCTCAGAAATATTCCACAGCAGCATGTGGGGGAAGGGTTAGCACTTCAGCTGGCAATACTAGAGACACAAACACAAAGGGCCATTTGCCTGAAATACTAATGCACACAGGGTGTATTAAAATAGTGTCAACTGCCAGCCTCTACAAAAGCTATTTGCTCTTCATGTTTCTTGAACTGTAAAATTGGAAGCGTCTCCTTTTTGACTAATCACAGCTGTTCTCTAGTTGTTTTCCATACAGTTCATGCTCCTTTAAACTGTTAAATAAAGTGAAGTTGAAAATTTGAAGTAAGAATTCACCTTGACACAACCTTTTCTTCCAGTAATAGCTTAGACAGTGTGTTTTCTGTGACTGCTTGCTTCCAGAAGAGGCTGAATTCTCCAGCCACATTTGATAATAGTGTTTTATTTAGTGAAAAAGTCTCTGGTTTACAAAAAGGAGAACTGAGAGTTTCTAAGCAGTCCAGAAACACAGAAGCAAATGCTTATTAGTAGTGGTAGGAGTTAAACACTAGTGAATCTGGTGCTGAGAATGAAATACAAATTGCTAAATCCCAAATCATTGCATCCTGAAAAAAAAAAAAAGAAAAAAAAAAGAGAAATAAACTTCTCTTAAAGGTGCACATCCTGCAGCAAAGTGTATTGTCTGAAAGGCAGTACCATGTCCCACTGTGTGCACCAGTGTAAGACAAAAATTCATGCTGAGCCTACAGAATGCTGCCTTAAGATGGTCCTGCATGAACCTCTTCATATTTAAATGTTGTAGAAGAAGAGCTTTTTTGTAAGTATTTGAAAATGCAGTCTAGTCCTTTGCTACCTCCTCCAGGTGGCCAGCAGAGGGAATCTAGACAATGGAGTGTGATCCTTAAGGGCTGTCTAAAATGCCATGTTGATAGATGGCTTTTTGATATCTTTGGGTTTCAGATTAATTACACTCATAGAACTTTAAAATTAGCAGTGAATGTGACATTGTGTTGTGGTTTAACCCCAGAGAGCAGCTCAGCCCCACACAGCCACTCACTCACTCCTCCCACAGTGGGATCAGGGAATCAGAAGGGTAAAAGTGAGAACACTCACGGGTTGAGATAAAGGCAGTTTAAGAGGTAAAGCAAAAGTCCTGCACAGAAGCCAGCCAAAACAAGAAATTCATTCTCAGCTTCCCAAGGGTGGGCAGGTGTTCAGCCATGCCCAGGAAAGCAGGGTTCCATCATGCCTGACTGTGACTTGGGAAGGCAAACACCATCACTCCAAACATCCCCCCCTTCTCCCTCTCCTTGCTCAGCTTTCCATGCTGAGCATGGTGCCATATGTTATGGAATACCCTGTGGTCAGGTGGAGTCAGCTCTCCCGGCTGTGTCCCCTCACACAGATCCCTGCACACCCCACCCCCTCTCTGGTGGGGTGTGAGGCTGAAAAGGCCTTGACACTGTGGGAATGCTGCTCAGCAGTAATGAAAACATCCCTGCCTTATCAACACTGTTTCCAGCACAAATCCAAAACACAGTCCCACACCAGCTACTTTGAGGAAAATTAACTCTATCCCAGCCAAAACCCGCACACAGCATTCACTTTGGCAGTCTTCCCATGAGCTCTCTCCAGGGTCTGTATTAGAATAATTGCTATGGATACAGTTTTCAATATTTTAGTCCAAATTCAGCCCTCAGCAAACCTGATTACACTGGGCTGTTCTGCCTCTTCATGCCATTATGCTGCATCTGGAAGGCTACAGTACTGATCACTGCTGCAGTAATTCTAGGTGTAAAGAAATATGTTCATTATTGGGGTTTAGATGCAAACAGCTCTCCTGGAAGCACACTGGTGATAAAGAGATGAGTTGCTGTGGCTTCTTACAGTCACACAGTCAGATCATTGTCTTTACAGCTGTGTCTTGCTCTCACTTCTCACCTCTGTTTCCACAGGGAAGGAGACTGGTGGGAGGCCCGTTCCTTGACAACAGGGGAAACTGGTTACATTCCCAGTAATTATGTGGCTCCAGTCGATTCCATCCAAGCAGAGGAGTATGTTTTCTTTTTTTGTTCTAAAGACCCATTAGTGCTGTATTAGAAGGTGGCATGAGGAGTTGGTTTTGATTGATTGCAGCGATTTTTCAAATGACTTACATTATATTTATTTCAGTTCATAACTGCACTGATAAATAATTAGGTAATTAGTAACAAAAGAAGCACGAGCTCAGTGCTTTTTCAATGTCAAAACAAAGGAAGAAAACCTAAAAGAACACGGGTCTGCTTCCTTTTTTCAAGTGTCAGCTAATTTCAAGCTTTAATCAAAAGGTGCCCTTGCTTTTCCTGAACCAACTTGTAAAAATATTTTGAGTCAATTAGTGTGCAAACTGTCCATTAAAGAGGACTCGTTGTATCAACAAATACAAATCCTAGTATAGGTATGATGCCCACAATGCATACACAAGACTGCCTAATGGGGACCTATCTATGCAAAGAAAAGGAGTGATGTTTGTGTTCATGTTATTTCCAATATAAAAGATACAGTGGAGGAGCTTATAGAGCTGTGCAGGTACTACTGGAGTCTGTACTTCAGGCTGTCTTTGTTGATTGTGAAACAACACAAAAACATTGCTGCAGGAAGGAAAAAAGGCTGTAACTCTGAAAGCCTCATACAGAGCCACAGTAAAAGGGTTGAATCTCATCCTTCGACTGAGGTTTTATAGCTTGCTGCAACAAAAATATTGAGTACTAGTTAATCACTATGGAAGTCAAATATGTAGTTTTTAGCAACATTGTAAAAATACTGCTCTTGGGCAGCAACACAGTTTTCTGCCCTTTTCCTTATTTTACCCTCCCCACCCACCACATCTTGGTCTCTGTTTGACCAAGTCTGACCTTTGTTGGAGGACACCAAGTGTTCTCAGCACCTACTGATTACAGGCTTAATGCAAAGAGCTACTGCCCAACACAGGAAACATCTACTACATGGTTTGTCACCTTGGCTTTCCAGCACGATAAAAGTGGCACAGTGTGACAAAAATGGTCCACTATATCTGAGTGACCAGTTTCCACACAAAATCATTTCCATGTCTGGGCTTTGGGACACTAATTAGTAGTGCTGTGTAGCATTTATCTGACTATTTCTGATGTTTCCCTAAGGTGGTACTTTGGCAAGCTTGGCCGAAAAGATGCTGAGAGGCAGCTGCTGTCATTTGGAAACCCCAGAGGTACCTTCCTGATCCGGGAAAGTGAAACTACCAAAGGTAGGCTGGGCAATGGTATTCTGACTATGAAAGAGAAAAATTGTGCTGAGTGTGTGAAATACTGTTTTCAGTGGTATAAAGGTTAAGGGTCATTTTGCATATATTTGTGTTATGGAATTGGATTTCTGGATATCCTAGGTCTTAGGGTGAGTGTTCGAAGTAGAGAACAACCAAAGTACAACTCATGCTCAACCCATGGTATCTGCAGTGCAAGGTGCATGGTGTGATCCTTTGAAATGCTGGATCCTTGTGGGGAGCAAAAGAAAGGGGAAAAATTTATGCAGCAGTTTTAAATTCACTTATTAACAGGGAAAAGACTTGAATATACTTCTAATTAAAATATTCATAAAGTATTCAACTGTATTCATTCTGTTCAAGTCAAGTGGAAGGCTGTATTCTCCTCCTTCCCTCTAAAAATATTGGAGGAGTTCCAGTTTTCTTGGCGGGTGCTATTTTTGCTTTTACGTTTTGCTCACAAGGCCTGTCAACATCTTCTTCAAAAGCTTCACATGTAGGAAAAGATCTTTCTAACTCGTACAACTAATGAGCAGAAAACCTGCAACTAAGTAAAAACAAACCTGGCCATTTCTCAATTAACCAACAGTCCAAAACAAAAGCTGTGGGAGGTATAAGTCACTGGAATTAATTTCATATAACTTCTGTAGTCTAATGATGGTTCACATAATTAAAGCACTGACTTGTCAGTGCTTTGATCAGAGCACATTATCAGCTAGGCTTAGCATGCAAAATATCTGGAGTCATGTCTGGTGCAGGGGTTTAAAGAACAGAAGCAGCACTTCCACTCCTCTCTCCCTGACCTGTCTTCAGATGCTGCATTCAATAATGCAAAATTGCACATCTTGTATTATTGCCTTCTGCAGTCACTGGATTTTTCCTTTGCTGCCTATAACTCCGAAGACTTTTTTTGATGCAAAATCTGAGCAGACTTGCTGTCGTTTCAGGCAGACAATTTCTTGTCACCCCACAGCTTCACCATGCTTCCCATAGCAGTGAGACACTCTCACCAGGAGCAAGACAGGCTCTAACTTGCTCTTTTTCTGCAAATAGCCTCCACCTGTTTTTTTTCACCAACAGTTGCTGTGATGTGTGTGAGGAGCAGGACTTCATCCCACTCTGTGCCAAGTTTAAAAACTCCCTCATATATGCAGCCATGGATCCTAAAAACAAACACAACACTGTTTCTCTTAACCGCATTATCAGTTTAGTCTGGTTTCCCCAGTTTTTATTACAGTGATAGGGGATATGTTTTGCAGTGCTGTTTACTTAGCTAAGTCAGGGTTTTTTCTATTTTCTTGTCAGACACAAAAGCGTTGGGGAAATGTAGTAATCCATCATGGATGGACTTAGAGCAGCAAGTTTAATTTCTCTGGATTCAAACTTAAGGCTTTCTACATCTTCAAGCAGAGTTTGCATCAAAGCTATAGGGAAAAAACAAACTTGCCCTTTTTTTGTAAAAAATGCCTATTTCCTTCTCATCCTTGTGGTGTTTCAGTATGTTGTTGGAAAAAAACAGAGAGATTCTTGTTCAAGAGAGAGAAAAAAATCAGCTGGGTGGGCTCAAATGGTGTGTTCTGCCTTAAGTCTTCTCAAAATGCCTTACCCCAATTAGTCATTGTGGGCTTAAGGCAGGAATTGTTTTGTGACCTAGAATTGTCCCTGCTTTAAATAATAGCAATAATAAAATTAATCAGGATCATGTTAGAAGTATCATTATGTATGATTTCAGCATGAATTTAACCTCCTTTGATCATGGTTGCCTTCTCTTCTTACTTTCAAAATAAATCATATGGAGCTGGCTTTTCATTTTTTCACTGCCTGACTACCCAGGTACTTCATCAGCTCTTGCCTGTAAAGTCCTTCACCAGGTTTCAATCTCCACCTTTCAAGACTGTCTGGTTTTAGTTGTTTGGCTTTTTAAAAAAAATCATTAGTATGATATATAGTAATGCCGTACTTCTATTCCAAATTTTTATTATTTATATCACTTAAATTTATCATCAGATAACAATTAATAGTATAGATAACCAACAGCTTAAATAAATGAATAATGAAATCCATCTTGGTTCTTGTTTACGTCCAGATTTGAACTAAAGCTCCAGTCCTGCAACTTGATCTGAGGTCAGCGGGGGTCCACGGAGGGCCACCCACACAGCTCTGATTGCAGACCTGGAGCCACAGATTGTTTACATTTTCCTAAAGAATCTAAAATAGTGACCAGATAGGCAGAGAGCGTGACTAAAGAAAATACAGCTGCTGCCAGTGGATCAAAACCCAAAAATGCGGAGGTGGAAGCCTTGCCTGGAAAATTCTGAAAGGAGGCTGACAATGTACAGCCCAGAGCAGTGGTACAAAGTATGCACAAGAAGTGCTTGCAAATCACCAAAAAGCTTTGAACTCCTAGTTGAGAGAGATGTACTGACTCAGGGGGGAGAGCTTCACAAAACTGTCCTAAACAAACAGTATTTTTCTACACTTAGAAATCATAGAATCTCAGCAAGGCTGGAGTTGGAAGTGACTTTAAAGATCATCTAGTTCCAGCCCCACCAAAATAAATACCTAAAAGAAAAATAAAATTTTAAAAAACACATAAAACAAACCCCTGACATTCCTTTAAGGGTGCCTCCCATTCAAATAAACCAGAATCCTCTGCCTAAGTGCTGGCTCTTTTCCTCCTATATAGGAGACCAACAACAGGGAATTTGAGAAGTCCTTGGAGTCAGGGTGGAGACATTTTTCTCACTGCATCTCCCTCGGGGATAAGCCACCCACCAGTGTTACCTGTTGATGGTTAATGTGGTCAGGGAGGCTTCTTCCTGAGGATACATCCAAGAAAGACATCTTACACTGGGACCACCTTTCATGTCGTGTAAAATTCTTCCCTGGTGGTTTTCTGCCCTTAGCTGACATGGTTACCAGTGAAAGCAGCAGAGGCTCCAGAAGGAGGACCTTCCTGAGATCTCTGCACCTGACATTTTCCTCTTCTCATTTTAATGCCTAAATTCCCTTGAGTAGGCACAGTATTTGTCTGAGCCATGAGGGAAGACTTGTTTTCTTCACTGCCTTTGAAATGTTTTTGTTCAGATGCTGTGGTATGCTGTAAAAAAGCAGCTTTGCTTTTGACACTGTAGAGAACCAACACGTGTGTCACTGGGTGTAAAATAGGACTGTCCTGCAGAGTAAGACACCTGAATGTGTAGGTCTCCATGCAGGTGGCCGAGCTGTTTTTGCAATCAGTGGGAAGCCAAGGCTCTGTTCAGCTGCCCGTGACTGCAGACACCAAGTGCCCACTCTGGTGTAACACCACAGTGCCCTAACATTCATGGAAACTGGGCTGGGATTCAGCTGCCCTCATAGCACCACATAGGTTTGTGTATGGGCATATAAATCAAGCCCTCAGCCCACCTGCAAACAGCCACCACTGCACCTAAAACTAAATCCAGCACATCAGCTGATGTTCCTTTTACCTGGCTGTGAGCATCCATCTGAAATGCCTGCAGGGCATCCACATGGCTGGAAAAACATGACAGCCTGTGGGAAAACTGCCAAGCAGCATGCCCTGAGGCACCTCACATGACACTTAATCCCTGTGCTTGGGCATCTGAATCCCACTAGTAAGCTCTGAAGCCCCACGTGGCTTTGGGAGGTTAAACATGACGTTCTTGTGGATCTCCTGGTGCTCTATATTGGTGTAGCTTTACCATCCAAAGACTGTGGTGTATGAATTATGCTCATTTGGTTGTTTAATGTTTATAAAGAAGTTGGGATCCATCCAGGTAACAACTCTACCCACATATAAAGTCATTATCTCCAGAGCTTCCTGTGAAAATCTTGATATTTACCACCCACTGGCATTTACATAAAGTATAGTATTTGCAGTGTAACCTGACACTTAGAATAGGAAATGTCAATTTAACAGCTTGGAGCAGTAAATGTTAAAATGTGAGTTTTCATTTACACAGAAGTCCTGGTATCTTTCTAGAACATTGTGAAAGGGACATGGTGTGAACATCCCAGGATTTCTCTGACACTTATCTCATTGTGTTAGATTAATTTGTTCTTTTTCAGGGTACAGTGAGCTTTTTGGAAGCAATTTCTCTTTCACTTCATAACAACTGACCAGGAAACCGAAATCTTTGTGACTAGAAGCTAATTACTCTTTTTTATTTCTCCTTTGCTTGGAACAGGTGCCTATTCCCTGTCCATTCGAGACTGGGATGATATGAAAGGAGATCATGTCAAACATTATAAGATCCGTAAACTTGACAATGGTGGATATTATATCACAACTCGGGCACAATTTGAAACTCTTCAGCAGCTGGTTCAGCATTACTCAGGTAATTTTTCAGCTAATTCATGGCACTCTGAAGTATTTTAAAACAAAAGTGTTTGCTGCTGAGCTGATGTATGTGTAAGATGCCCTAAAGAGTCATTTGATCTATGACTCTTGCTTGTTGTAATGCATCTTCTGTTATCCCTTTCCCATTACAGTTATAAATGTCTTTGAGTGCTGTTCACAGTATGCAGCAGCAGAGCTTTTAAAACCTAACACTTTACTGAGCTGAAGGTTTTGTCAGCTCTCCCTCTTCTAAGCAAACAGAATTATCAAATTTGACTTGCACATCTCCAAGCATGAATTCCCTGTGAATAGGCAAGTGCTAATATGTGCCATTTTGCAGCACACTATTGCTAATAAAGCAAATAGGAATTCAGTCACCTAAAACAATGGCCAAAAGGTTTGCATATATTAGATACCTTACATTTATTTTCCCACTGGATTTTTGTTCTATGTGCAAAGTGTTAACATTTAAATTATGTTAAATAAATAAGGCAATGTGGGTGTTTCTTTATTCACACTATTTGTGTCCACTCATTAAACTTTTTTAAATTATTCCTGTTAATATAAGTGTGGCATGGGCTATTCCACTCAAAAGTACATCCTGTTGTCACTGGCAATTGGTGTACAACAAATGCAACTTCAAAGCCCCCCAAACCTCTGCATAGGACAACTGGTTCTTACACAGAAGACTGCCATGCTTCTCGGCATGGTCATTTTTTAAGCAGAAATTTATATTCTGAATTATTTGCTCTTTGGGGGCTTTTTCCCTTTACTTTAGCTTTTCGTAATATTATTAACAGATTACCCCAAATGCTTGCTGCTCAAAAACTTTTCATAATTTTTACTTGGGAAATCAACTTCTCTGTGGGGCATTTTTTCTGTATTCTTTGTATTCTGTCTGCTGTATTCTTATGCTATTCATACTGGACATCTGGCTGTCTTCTCCACCCAATTCCTGATGGGTGTATGCTGCCAGGGAGAATTTCTAGTTGTTTCTGGTGACTCTACTTGAAGATAAATGAGGAATAAAAAAACCCTCACATATAAGGCAGATAATTTACAGCCTCACTGTACCAGTTGGTGTATGTCAAATTCTAGTTTCCTGTGGTCAGCTTATTTGGGTGGCGTATTTTCCATGCACAGATGCAGAAACAAAGAGATGTGGAAGCAGCAATTTCTATGCAACATGGAAGCACAACCAGTGGGATCCAGGCAGGGTATCTCTGGAGGCATGGTACAGACCAGCACTCCAGAGGTTTCCCCTGTGGTCTCTGGGATCCAGGTGAAAACAGGAGCCCTCATTCCATGCCAGCCCCAGGCCATAAGGGCTCCCTCTAACTGCCTGCTCTGCACTCTGGATTGTGGGAGAGCCACAATTCACAGTTGCCCTGTGAGACAGAGATAGAGCTTGCTGTTGCAAGGAGCTTCAGTTCTTGCCCACCTTATGATGCTGAAACGAACTGTTCACCTGCATAGAAGGAAATTCTGCACAGAAGAACACAGGTTGTGTATGAGTCTGAAGTGCAATTACAATTCCCCACATTGTTCTGCTCTGCTGCAGCTGCTTTAAGATGCAAGTCCCTGTACAGGCTTTATATTGTCTGCTTTGTGCAGCATGGTATACTCCTCATCCATATGTGTGTATATATGCATTTTATATATATATATATATATCACCGTTTTTACCCTTTTCAAAATATATCGTGTGACTTTTGTCACAGTTCAGTTTTCTGGGAAGCTTTGCAAGAGACAATATAATGAACCTGCCCCAAACTATGTAGGACTGGCTGCATATGCTAATGAAGGTTTGCTCTCAAAAGAATGTCAGACTTTGCATGACACCTACAAAGACACCTTTTCACAGAGCAGAATATACAAAATGCCTTTTCCCAGGTGACAAAAAGTCCACTACATTTTCATGGCTGTGAGTTTTCAGAGAAAAAAAAATTAATCTTCTCCATGTTGCTTTTACTCAGTACAGAAACAATTTAGCTTGTAATTTACAGATTGTTTTTAAAAAGCTATACTGCACCATAGTAAACCAGTTACTCAAGAGGTTATCTTAATGCAGCATTGTGGGAGGAGGGAAATCCTGAGTCCACAAGAGAAACCATTGGGGGTCACCTTCCATTTCAGGCTGCACAGAGACTAAAATATTTCCTGTTCTGTCTCAAATGAATATGTTTCAATGTTCAATTCCTAATCTTCCAGGATGCTTTGTGGTATGCAACTAACAGCTGTTGTGAGTAGCATTGTTTTTATGCTTACTGTATTTGTTTCATGTCACACTTTTTTTTTCTTTCCTCTCCTTTGCTGTTGGCTTCACTTCTGGCTCCATCAGAGAGAGCTGCAGGTCTTTGCTGCCGCTTAGTAGTCCCCTGTCATAAAGGAATGCCAAGGCTTACTGATCTGTCTGTCAAAACCAAAGATGTCTGGGAAATTCCACGAGAATCCCTACAGTTGATCAAGAGACTGGGAAATGGGCAGTTTGGGGAAGTATGGATGGGTATGGAGCAAAATAATTATTCTAAAATAGCTCTCTGTGTGGGGATTGCAAGATAGAAGGTGAAAATATAGGACACTGATCCACCAAAAAAAAAAAAATTATAAAGCTCAAACTGTTAGGAAAAATGTCTTTGGAATTGTATCTTTGACTTTGAAATTCTTTAATCTTCAACTTTCACTATAATTGATGGCAAAAGAAAACTGAAATTCCTTGTTTCCTTGGAAGGTCTTGATTTTGACGAATTACCACTGTCTTAATAATAAATCAAGGCTCACATAGTAATCTCTTGGCTATACCAAGAAGCATTTTTCTGCAAGCTAACAAAAGAAATCCTTACCTTCAGCGTCCAAAAAACAGTGTTTGCAAATGAACTTTATTGCAGCACTGAGAGACCTTCACCTTCCATCTTTCTCAATGCATGCATTGTTTTGGATTATAAGTGTGTTTTTTTTATTAATTTCCTCTCCTATAGAGAAAGCTGATGGTTTGTGTTTTAACTTAACTGTGATTGCTACGAATAATACCCCACAAACTGTTGGATTGGCTAAAGATGCATGGGAAGTTGCACGTGATTCATTATTTCTGGAACAGAAGCTTGGTCAGGGGTGTTTCGCTGAAGTGTGGCGTGGTAAGGCAGAGAATATATTTTGCTTTGGATGGATCTTTTAAGGCCCTCTTGGCAGAAATGAACATTTCAAGTATAGTTCTTAAAGCTAAAAGATCAGAATGTTAGTTTATATTGCCTGAAACAGTAAAACCTAAATACAGTAATCCATGGGGAAGCTTCCTTTCACTTACACACAGTGGTATGAGAGGTTAAGACATTAAATTTTAATTTCATTGGGTTTATTTGGGAGACTAGACAATTGCTAGGTATTAAAATAGGAATGATGCTAAACCTGTAAGGCAGAATGGCCAACCAGAAATGAATCTGGTAAGTAGACATTTCTTTTTCCTTGAGTGTGTAGCACTGATGGAATCAGACCCTGAAAATGTTTCTATCCACTCTCCCAGTTTAAAAATAAAGGCAAATATCAGCAAGCTGATATTGTCAAGCTAGCTTTCCCATGCATCCACTTCTTCAAGTCTTTTGGAAATTTGTATCTGCAGCAGAACCCAGTAACTCAATATGGAGACCAGGGACAACAGAGGCAAAACTTGCTGGGCCCAGCTGAACCCTCACTTTGAAGTCCAGAAATACTGACCTTCTCTAAATCCACTGACATTGTTTTCTGCACATTTGCCATTTTAACTTAACCATCATGGGTCTCATTCTTTTAATGAGTATAAAACAATAGCAATTTACAATTTACATAAATCTTAGTATGGCCATAGCATTTAAACACAATATTGTGTCCATTTCATGAGATGTGGCTCAATTTCTGTGCCAAATTGCATTCTGTATAGACTCTAAAATTACCAGTTCAAATAAAGAATCATTATATGTTGTTTTCTTCACAGAAATTTGGTGGGGCAGTTTGGCCACTCCTTTTGTTGCAGTGACACAAAAACATGTACAGCTAACACATCCAGTGGGCTCTCCTGGGCTCTTGCAGCTGTTTCCCATTGCAAGACTACAGCAAGGAGCACAGCAGCAAGTCTGTGAGACTTACAGAATTTATAGACTAGAATCACAGAAATTTGTAGAATCTCACAGAATTACAGTTGACCTGTTGCAAAGAAAGCTGCCTACACTTCTGTTGGCATTTCCAGATAACAGCAGTTTCTCCTTCCGGTTTTCCATCTTGAATGCATACACAAGTTTCCAGTTGATGTTAATACTTAGTGATCAGCTCTGTGTGCCATAGATCTTAAAGTGATACAACAAGTTAAAGGAACAAATGTAAAAAAAAAACCAGAAAAAATCAGCTATGAGAAATAAAGTGCCAGTACCAGTACCAAGTATCTGTCAAAAATGCAAAAAATATTACAACAATTAGGAAATTATGTTTCTTAATGTATAGTAAAAATATGTTAACAGCCCTAAAGCATTACCAAATTGAAATAGATTAACACAGTAAAAATTAATAAAAAACACATTAAATAGTAACTAACTACATATGGGAGGAATTCAGAGGGAAGTCTATGCCAATTTTCTATTAGAGAAATATGCCAAAACAGAACAAGAAGTTTAAGAATTTAAACTGGAATCAGGGCAGAGTGGATAAGTTAACATTTTTGTTTGATTTTCTTTTTTAAACTGGAGAAAATCATAAAAGTATTTTAAAACAGACTTGCTGAAAACACTTCACGGTAACAGAATGAGTCCTGAGATTTTTATTAAAACAGATAGTACACAGTTAATCCTGTTAAGACACAAGGTGAAATCCTGTTTTATTAATGCCACTCTGGTGCCCGTGAAACTCTGGTTTCATTCCTGCTTTGTGTAATTTGTGATACCTCTGCAAAGTGGCCGTGACTGATGGCACACTGCAGTCAGAAGCCTCAGTGACTCCAGACAAAACACGCTCCCTGTCACCCATCAGAAAAGATTTTGGCCCCCCTGCTTCAAATTAGAGGCAAAACCAAATCCTTCCCAGCTTGCACAAGAGTGCACTGGAGAAGAGTCCTGCTTCAGCTCTGCTTTGAAGGACTGAGAGAAATTAAGGCTTCAGGAGTCCTCCTGCTGGGGTAGCAGAGGTGGTAACTCAAGGCATTACTCTGCTGACAGCACAGTGATACCGTGCACTGAATTGGCAGAAGAAAATCAAGGCACGATGAAAACCAAACTTGCAATGCACAATTTTGACTAATATGTGCCTCAAGCCCCTTAGACTTTTGGGATTGCCCTTTAAAAGTGAGGAGCAGCAGCTCCTCCACTGCTCCTCTGCTGTCCTCAGCCAGGCAAGGTGGACCTGGGACCTGAGCATTTGCACAAAAAGGGACCCATTTTATGCCTCATTTTATACTCTGGCAGGTTGCAAAAGCTCATGGTAAAGTTTTTTTGGCCTAGCCAGTTCCCGTGCAGCGGCTGAGCCCTATTATTGTTCATGTATAACAAAGACAAACTGGGTTATTTTACACATTATCTGTTTTCATGACACAGCCTTTGTGTACTTTGTAGGCTTTCTGCTATCCTCATGCTTAAGTGCAGAGGGGTAGTTTTTAATGTAATTAATTCCCGAAGTCATTTAGTGTTGTTCTGCCTTACCACACAGCAGCTCCCTATCTACAGATCACATTCAAAACCATATCAGCCCTGACTTTGGGGCAGGGTTCTGGCTAGTCTTGGCCAAGGACAACCAGAAGGCAGTAAGGAAAGTGGTATTTCTGCCTATTTTCATTTTCCTTCCTTTTCCTTCCCACACAAGAAACAAACAAAAAAAACCCAAAACAAAACCAAAAAAACCCCCACTGTTAACATAAATAGGTCTTTTAGGTTTTCTTTCTTTCCAGTCCTCCTCCTTCCCCTTGCAAATACCCAAATCCCATTTGTTGTGGGATGTCCTGGGTCAGCCTTCCCCAGCTCTCTCCAGGTTCTTGTGGAGCTTTTGGGTGTTCCAGAAGGCTTGGTACGTGATGGCTGAAAAATGATGCAACTTGTCCATTTCAGTGCTGACCACAAGTAAAGTGGAAACTGAAGTGGACAGGAACTGCCTCATTTTCAATCAGCAGCTCCTGGGGATAAGGAGGGGAAGGAAAAAGATGCATTTCAGTTTGGAAACACACCCATGTTTCTAAAATGAAATCAATTCAGGATTTCTTTCTCAGGAATATTTATTTTAATTTTTTTCTTCATCTGACTCAAAACAAAACCAAAATGTTAAAATGTTAAAATGTCTTGCAAATGAGAAGTTCTGGTTTGACCAGTTTTGTTGTCCAGCTCTGTGACTGGAGCTGTGTTGCTGTCTGTAGCAATTACTTGTTAAGCAAGGGACTACACAAAGATGGGTTTCAGCAGTCCCACATTTCTTGCTCAGAGAAGGTTTCTGTGGAGATCACTGGAAACATTGTCTGAGCAGGATAACAGCAATTGTGCCCCAGTGCCAGTGGGAGTATTATTTTTCAGAGTAACTGAAAAAGATTAAAATATGAGGGGGGTGTGGGAGGAATATAATGATAAGGCAACATGGGAAACCAAATTTTTTAAAAAAACTTTATATTAAATGTCCTTGGGGTTTTTTTTTTTTCCCTTGGTTACATTGGGTGTCAGGCAGAAAAAGGAGCAGAAAGTATTTAAACTAAATGTCTGTGCTTGTAGGTACGTGGAATGGAAATACTAAAGTGGCTATCAAGACCCTGAAGCCTGGCACCATGTCTCCAGAATCCTTCTTAGAAGAAGCCCAAATCATGAAGAAGCTAAAACATGACAAATTGGTCCAACTTTATGCTGTGGTATCTGAAGAGCCCATCTATATTGTCACGGAGTACATGAGTAAAGGTGAAGCCAGAGCTGCTGTGCTTGATAATATTTTTCTGTATTGGTTCTCCTGGGGGATAACGAGGGAGGTGCAGCAGGGTGCATGCAAGGAAGGAGAGAGGGAACAGGAAAATAGAGTTTCTGGCTTCAGAAGAATTATGAATTCCACTGTGAACTGGGCCCAAAACCTGATGTACAAAAAAAAAAAAAAATCTGTGCTAGCTGGGGGAGAGAGAAGTTGGTGCAGCCTAAGTGATTCCAACTGCATCAGCATCTAAACTTCCCTGACAAGTGGTTTGCATTTTCTAGGTTTGATGATACTGCATGCTGCTTCCCAAGATCCTAGTTTTTTCTGGCATCAGAGAGTTCTTATGACATCTTCTTTCAGTGTTTACTTGTTGGCCTAGGATTTCTGTTTCTTTGTTTAGCCAGTCCTGAATCCTGTCACTGCACCTCATTCTCTCAGATCTCACTTCGTTTTCAGTCCACCCCATTTATCATCTTCATACATGATTTGCACGTATTATTCTTTCCCTCCTCTTTTTCCTTCACTTTCCCCTTCTCCCTTCTCTCTTCCTTAAGCTACTTAACTTGTAACGATGTAGTAAAATGAGAAAAAGAAAACTTTTTGCTCTGTCAGATCTCCAGCAGGGGTGCTGAGAGCAGAGAAAAAAATCTGCTTGTTTTGGAAAAGCAAATGAACCAAATAGGAAACATAAGTTCTCACAGGGAAGTTTCATTGTACATTGGAGGATACACTCTGAAATTTTAAGTGCATTCTTTCAGTCTATTTGGAGTTGACTTTTATTTTCCTGGCAGGTGCTTGCCCACCTCCCTCCTCAGAGGTATCCAAGCCCTGACTAACTCACACTTTAATCATACATCTTAGTGACAAGCATATGCTTTTTCCCTTTAAAAATAAAGGCTTTTCAAAACCCTTCTGAAGTATGAGGTTTATTTTGGCTTACTTTACTGGTTTGTACTGTAACATTTTACATCTTTGGATCTGAGCTTGAGGCTGACAATTTATCAAGGGAGAAACGCTTAATCATCTGTCTTTTTCCTTTATTTATTAAACCAATTCACTGAACTTATTTAAAGGAGACTGCCACACTTCTCTGTTCAGATACAGGATTAGGACAGAAGCTATAACATCCTAGGCTCTTTTTTTAAAGTACAGGGTACTTTCTTATTTTCCCTTGCACTGGAAAGCAATGTTTTTATAGCTTTTGCTGAAGTTGCTTTCATTTCATCTCTTCTTTGTCTTCTAAAATAAATAGCTCTTGGTGTATTTAGTTCTGGGTAACCTAGAGGAGGAGCACTACTAATTTCTAAGGAAAAACAGTCTTTGCTAATGCTATCCCCCCTGAGCTCACCAGGCTCCGGGCTGACCTTTTTTTTTGGAACAGGCTGAGCTGGGATCTGACTTCTTCCATAACTTGTGTGGCTTAGAACTGAGCTGCTTTGCAGTTAGCTGAGGCCTTTATTGAGCAGCAGGTATGCAGTTTTAAAGAGCACTGGAAAAGTTAAGAAAGATCAACTTTCTCAGTAATGGTCAGGAAAATTTAAAACAATGTTGTTTTTTTTTCCCTGCGACTCTTGTTGTACTAGTGGCACATTCTTCTGCGAGCCAACCTTAAAGAGTGAAGCAAGTATGATAAGAGAATTCAAACATATTATGGGGTTTTTTGAAACTGTCCCTTGAAATTGAAACATTGCTGTCGTTAATTTTGCATGTATTGCTGCACCTCCATTCTGATGAGTTGTTTTCCTAACACCTCTCTGTTGTGTCAACTCTGCATTCGCAGGGAGTTTGCTAGATTTCCTAAAGGATGGAGAAGGAAGAGCTTTGAAGTTACCGAATCTGGTGGACATGGCGGCCCAGGTCTGTGTTCAGAGCATTCAGCACTGAGGTGTAGATGTTTCACAGCCCATATATGTACTGAGTCTGTTCTAAATGCATGGTTTGTGTTTCCTGCTGCTCACAGGTGGCTGCGGGAATGGCGTACATCGAGAGGATGAATTACATACACAGGGACCTGCGCTCCGCAAACATCCTGGTGGGCAACGGCCTCATATGCAAGATTGCTGACTTTGGGTTGGCAAGACTGATTGAAGACAATGAATATACAGCCAGACAAGGTAAATGCAGCAGCAGTGTACCACTGAGTGTCATTCTTGTGACAAGGAAAGAGTGGAACGTGGTTTTGAAAAGCTCTCTCCTATGCTTCAGAGCTGCTTTCAATAAATCCTGAACTCATATTTAACTCCTAGTCAGAAGTTCACTGCTGAATGCATATCCTAAAGAGAATATCTTATTTCGTTGTTTTTTCATTGAAAACCAAAATAAAACAAAGGTGATGAGTGTGAACACAGCTGGAAGTGACAGCAAAGACAGGATCTTCATGATGCCATAGCAAAGGAGATATTTTACTTACTGATTATGAGAGTCTGAATGTGGTAATCCAAAAAGTGTATACAGGGTATTTCTTTTGTAGTATGCCTTATAGTATTTACTAACCACTATTATCACTCCTGTACTATTCTTCTTTTCTTTATTTCAGACAGGTCAAAGAGTTGTGCCTCTGTGCAATGGACCTGTCCCTCTGAGCTCGATGTTTTCTTTCTTTCTTTCTTTCTTCTTAAAAAGTTGTTTTAATAGAAATGCCTTTTTCCAGTGCTACACAGGGTGCTGGGCACAGACGACCACTGATACACTGTAGAAATATATCAAAGAGTTTTGTAGCTTTTTCTAAAAAGCATGTGTGTTCAAACTGAGCCATGGCACAGGCTCTTTGTAGTTATTCTTTACAAGTCATGCTTAGTTGTCAGATGTTGGTCCAAGCTGCAGAGCTACAGTTTTGTTCTCTTTCTGCTGGCAGGACTTTGGTAGTGCTTGCTCAATATGTGTCGGTAAACACCACTCCATCCTTTCAGTGCCAAAGCCAAGGAGGGTCCCATTAAACCCTGTTGGTCATCAGCAAAAAGCACAGACCAGCTCAGTACTTCATAACCTGCATTTATTCCATCCTCCTGTGAGCTTCTTCTCTTGAGCAAAGTCCCTGTTTCAGCATGGACCCTGACATTAATTCTTAGGAAACAGCTAACCTCTCTCTGTAACTTTTTCTCTAAGTGTTGACAGAAGGAGCCAGAGAGTTTGCAGCATGCCTTGCCCTGGCCTGGGAGCAGCAGCAGCTCTCAAGCTGTTCTCACCCCTCTGAACTGCTGTCAGCAGTACCCAGTCACAGGGATGTGGACCACAGGCTGCATCCACCCTAAAAGGTGCCTGTTTCACATTCAGACAGAGAGGCCTGATTATTTTGGTGGGGTCCTTGAAGAACCCATGATAGATACTAATGCAGAGCCTTAACCACTATTGATTTCAGCCTGAGGGTGAGAATTGCTTCTTGTTAGAAAAAAACAGGCTTGTGTCATTCTCTCCAGAGCAATAAGAGTGCCTAGAGAGGCTCTGGTAGACAGAGAGCTGCCTGCTTGCTGTTCCCCTGTGGAAAACAAGAAGAGCTTTTCCTAAACAAGGCAGGCAGAATCCAGTCTGCAAAATGGCTTTGAAACAGTGTCCTATATTATCTCCATTTCTGCCTGGTTTGCTGCCATGTCTTTTGTTCCCTTTGGAAACCACCCAATGTATAGTTTTACATGACTAATTATTTGTTTTCATAGACAAGTATGTGACCTACTTCTGGCCAAATCTCTTCAGGCTCCTGATCCCTAGGAAATCCTGCGATGACCTGTTTGCCTCCCAGTTTAAATCTCTCAGAATAGTTCTGCTCTCTTCACATGTTAAAAGAGAAATTTAGATTTTTAAATAAAAATCACTGGATTTGGGGTGGAAAAACTCTGACACCAGCCTGGGAGAGAGGGAGCATAATCGTGGGTATCTCCTTTCTTTCATGGCAGAAATCACTTGTATTGAGGAAAAGGTGTTTGGGAAGAGAGAATTAGTTTGGCTTTTAAGATGCATTGCTGATAATCTGGAGATCTGAGTGACGTTTGCCTGGCTTCATCTCCTGGTGCCAGTGTGGAGAAGTCACCCATCCTTCCCACCCTTGAGGGCAAGGGACAATACTTCTTTCCCTGACCTCAGAGTCAGGCTGAAGTCCTTCAGAGCTACAGAATTCCTTGAAAGAGAGACCCAAAGACCTGTAACTGCAGGCATCATGTAGAAAGGTTTTCCTACTTTTACTAATATTTTTGTTCCTTTCTTAAGGAGTAGCTTGTTCAAGGAAGGGGTAGCTTTTTTTGACCAAGTAGCACACACTCAATTTACATTTCATTGCAATTAACCTGGCTTCCAAGCCAGGGTGAGCCTAAGACCTTTAATTTCTTGAGGGAAAAGCATGGTTCCTAATGCACCAATGGATTTTTTTTTTTTCAACTGGAATTCAGTTCTGGCTTGTTTAGTTAAGCTTCAGTTTGAGCAATGCTTGTTGGAGACCACAGTATCATGAGGAAATGGTTGCCTCTGCTTGTTTCCCATGACCTATTACTTCAGCCTCCAAGGGGATGCATCTGGGGACTGCTCTGTTTATCTAGCTGACTACTGCTTCAGTGGGAATTTTGACACAGGAGGAAAGCTTGGCCAGCAGAGGGGAGGGGAACAGGGAGCACTCCAGACTGG
This sequence comes from Petroica traversi, assembly GCA_025920805.1. Classification (NCBI taxonomy): domain Eukaryota; kingdom Metazoa; phylum Chordata; class Aves; order Passeriformes; family Petroicidae; genus Petroica; species Petroica traversi. The sequence goes on from JAHLSL010000017.1 coordinate 13,253,873, forward strand.
CAGCTCCTGTGGGAGAATGGAAATGTTTTTCCTTGCAAAATCTGAAGATTAAAGTCTCTGGTCACTCTCTCCTCTTTTGGCTTAAGTGTGTTAGTACAGAGCTCATTGTTGGCGTGGGGAAGAGGTGGTTTTCTCCAGCTTCGCTTGATCTCCTACTCCCTTCCCCCACTGTCACTTTTGTCTCTGATTAAATATTTTGAAAGGAAACAGATGGGGATGCTTTGAGCCCCAGCGGGTTAGAGTGCGGGATTCCTGAACCTGTGTGGGTATTACTTAGCCTGGTGGTAATGTTTTACTGACCGGTTTATTTTCTTTTGCGTTTGAACAAAGGAGGCCTGACTGCTCCTGATTTATGAGAGGTAAATAAAAAGCAGTTCCTTGTCTGCACTGCCATTTCTCAGGAAAGAGATGGTCATGCCACTAATGATTTAAAGTGTGTGACTAGCAGCTATACACTGCCGTTAAATAATACAGAAAAAAAAAAAAAAGTTCCTGGCTTGTAATGAGCATTTGGCTGCTCTTGCTTTTAGAGGAAGTGAGTAATCAAAGAGGAAAAACATGCCTGTTTAGAGTGACGCCCATTCAAAGGCTACACTGGGGGACTGTATTGCAGCCTGCCCCACTGGGGCTCGCTTCTTTCGGCTGTTGCAACATCTTCTCCACACACACAGTGTCAGGCATGGAGTCTTGCTTCCTTCCCTTGGTGGTGATGCGTGTGACTTAAAACTCCTGATATCCTACAGGAAAAGGAGAAACTTCCCATCACCTCCAGCAAAGGATTTCCCACACAGTTCTGCTCCCCTTACACTGATATGGTTCCCAGTTATGTGGAGTTTTGGCCGAGCACATGGCATTTTTGTGGAGAGTGCCACTGCTCCACAGAGTCTCTGGGTTAGAGTTGTTACTATTCTAAGCAGCAGCAGCTGATACAAATTTAGAAGTTTCTGAATAAAAAAAAGTGCAGAGTTATTTTCCAGGCCCTGTTTCTTCTGCACACACTAGCAGCACTTGCAGTAGTGCCACTCTAAGCACACATGAAACACTAAGGATCTTTCTGATGCCTTCCAGACGAGTCAGAGCTATTTTGGGAGCTCTAGTACCTGTTTGTAAACTCTCAGATCATTTTTGCCTCCTTAACACTTAGAAGTAACTCCTTCCTGCCCTGCTTAAAATCAAGTGGCGCTTCTTAGTTTGATTTCCTAGAAATAGGCAGGGATTCCTTCACCCCCCTCCTTCCAGGCTCTCTGCAGTCCCTTCGCAGGGACTTGTTCAGCAGCTAATCAGACCTGTTTTGTTGGTGACTGACTGTAGTGCGGGCTGGAGCATCCTGGGCTTTGTTCTCGCTCTTTACCTGCCGTTCCCGGAGCCAGACAGGAGCAGACAGGAGAAAGGACTGCTGGTTCTCAGCCAGCGGGGTCCCGGGGGGATCCCCGATACTTCTGCAGAGGTGCCACCTGCCTTTTAAGAGGGAACACGGCCAGGGCAAGAAGAAGGGCGAGGGAAGGGGGGCTGCAGGCAGAGCTGGGGGTGTTCAGCCCCGCAGTGCCGCCCCCGCTTCCCAGGTAGGGGGTCTGCCTGCAGAGCCTGCTCCTCATTGCCCCTGTTTGCCAGGCTCCTCATTTCATGTTCTTTCTCACAGCACAAAAAATGTGATTGCACGGTCCCTCCCACACGGCACTCATCATCGCCTGCCGGGGCTGACTCGTTTCCTGTTCCATGCTTGCTTCAGCACTCCGTTTTTACCTTTTGCAGCTTTCCCTTTTCAGCCAAGCGATTCAGTGCCTCACTGCATTCCCTCCTTGCTAACTCAAGAGCCCCCCCGAGTTTCTGGGTCTTAGAGCTTGGAGTCCTGCATTGGTTTGGTTTTAAGGTACAGGAGGTAGCAGCTTTGTAGCATTTCCAGAAACAGGATCATTATCAAGCTGGCAGTGGCTCTGGGGCATAAATTTCAGAGGTTTCTGCTTCATCAAGATTTGGATCTGAAAAGAAATCAAAGCTCTGAGGGATTTTCACTTGCCTCAGAAGAAGCCATGCTGAGAGTTGAATCTCAAGGTCACTCAATCATCCCAGCCCCCTCTGCTCTTTCTCATCACATGACCTGCTTATAGCCAGCAAAGAATTAAAGCAGGGCCATGGATTGATTTTTCCCAGGGAAATCCTCCTGGGAGCTAACCTGTGTGAATGCCTGGGCAGAGCCAGGCAGAGGTCCCAAGAACAGGGCTGAGCCTCACAAAAATCCTCACAGACTCAAGGCTGCCTGCTCTAATCATAAATTGTATCAGCAGCTTTGGTTTCATGTGGTTACAAGCAGTGCAGAAACCCAAAAAAGGCCTTCCCCGAGCTGTAACGTTTCAATATAAAAAAGGGGGGGGACTGAGATAAAAGCTGCAGATTAATACCTTGTTTTCGGGCAAAGACAGGCTATCCTGACCTGATGAGTGCATTGTGCTGTTGGTATTTATGCGTGGGGTTACTGATGTGCTAGTTTGTAATAAAACAGGTTCCAGCAACAGAAAGAGAGAAATCCCTCCCCCACTGATGCAAAATCTGCCTTCAGAGTAGGAGATGGGCTGCCTTGTCAGCTGGGGTAATTTGGCTTATCAGATTTATTAACATGCTTGTCAGTAATACACGTTTTATCTGATGCTGTAATTTGTTTGCAGCACACAGTCAGCTTGTTTAATAAGCTTCTGAAACCTGGGCAGAGGGAGGCGGTGGGGTGTTGGGAAGAGAGTAAGCACAGGAACTGTGTGTCCATCAGGAACCACACACAGCATCCAGCCTGTGCTAACACTCCATGGACCCACAGCAAGCAGGAGGTTTTGGGGCAGTGCTCAACACATTTGGGATTTTTTGTGCTTTCACAGCAGTGCACTGTCTCTGTCTCCAGTGCCAGGCATTGAATGAGAGGCAACACCTTGGAGGGATCCCTGTTAGACAGACACACACCCCTCATTCACACAAGCTGTGTGTGATCTCCTTGTGCTGTGGCAGTGCCTGTGTTGTACCTGCAGGTGACCAGCCTGGTGTGTTGTCCCTGGTCTCTGCTCTCCCTTCACTGGCAGCTCTGCCATGCTGGATTGCAGGCTCTCTTGGACCAGCTAGCCTCCACCATGTGTTTCAGGGCCAGAAAACCATGAGGCAGGGCCCTGCTAGCAAACTCTCTGCCAACTTTGCATTTTTCTCCTCCCCATCTACCACTCCAAATCTGTCATCTATCAGGAAATACTGCACAAACTGCAGAACGTGATTTTTTTGTTTTAGTTGCTTTAGACAGAGAATCATCCACAGCAGGGGCAACATAGAGAAGCAATGAATAGCTGTCCTGTCATTGGAAAATCCACAGCACAGACCATTTGTCTTTCCAGCAGCGCTCATCACACTCCAGTGAGGATTGCACTGCTCTAGCTCTCAGGAAAAGGGATGTCCTGGAATTGATCCCCCTTCTCAGGGACTTACCTTGCTTCTCATCTCCCCATGGTTTGACAACACACCACACACTCATCTCCCAGTGACACACTGGCAGTAGGTTGAGGAAGACAAAAATACTTGGGGAGTTGGCAACAAAAGAGTCTGAAGAGATTTCCTTTCTCCAAAGAGGAGTTGTAGGTGGTTGCTACCTTTGGATCTGAGTATGAAGCACAAGGGAGTTAGAGAAGATTTGGGTACATTTCTCAGGAAAACAGAGCTGATTAAAGAAAAAGAAAATCGTTGAATAAAATGTGTGCAACATGCAAACAAGCAAACCCCCCTGCATGGCCATGTCCATGGCACCAGCCAACGTCCAAGGCTCCAGGCTCCTGGCCAGGCTGGAGCTATTCCTTCATTCAGCTGGCATGGGGGGTGTGTACTATGGGGGCTGCACGTAGCAGAGAGCACAGGGACATTGGCCCTCACGTTCAGGGCTGCCTGCACAGACCCATCTAAAGGCATGCACTGCAGGCTGGGGAGCCTGACCACCAGATACACCCAGCTTGCAGTTTTTCCAGGGATTGACATGGGCTGCACAGCCCCAGGATCTCCCAGCAGCTGGAGCAGCCAGTTGCCAGCCCCAGGTGGCTGCTGGTGCTGCTTCCAGGACAGAGGCCCAAGTGATGGCAGCTCCTGCTGCAGGGGGGCTCACTCACCACAGCCAAGGCAGAAGGAGAAGATGAAGTTCTGCAAATTTTGAGTCTTGTAAACCAAGACTGGTCACACAAAGAAGTGTAAGTGAAGGAGATTGTGACCAAAGCCAAGCACCCAAATTTCAGTTCCTGCCTACCTATCGACCAATGAAAATACATAAGAAGACAGGCTTTAAAAAGTGAACAGGCATCCAAAAGTCCTTCAGCACCTTTACAAATCTAACCAGTTCTGTGCTGATGTTAACTACACTTAAGTTCCTGACTTCAGGCATTAGGTATCTGAAACTTTCTCTTCCATCTTTTTTATCCTTTAGCAGGACATTTTCAAGTCATTTAGCAGGACTTACTTGAGCAACTGCAATTCTCCCTAGGAAAATGTATTTGTTTCTGAGTACTGATCTCTCTTAGAATTATTTACATGTAGAGCAGAAAAAATTGTAGCACATTGAAGTTTTACTAAGTAAGGAGATGAGAATTACCATGTTTACTTTGTACTCTAAGTCACGTCAGATTGGGGTGTATGGCAGAAGATACAGGACATTGAGCACTGAATGTGATGAGGGAAATCTAAACACTGCCATAAGTTCACTCCCTGAGAGTGATTTGTCCACATTGTTACACTTCCACACTCCTCCTGAAAGCGAAGGGAACTTTTATGAGACGGTGATGTGAAATTGAAGTCAGTCTGTTTCCAAATTCAAGAGTGTTTGTCACTAGGGATCAGCAATAAGCAATGCAACTCTTTTGCCTGTATGTTAAATACAAGGCACCAGGGATATGTCTGCATATTTTTTTGTACATACTATGAGTTAATTATTACCACAAGACTTTTCTTTAAAGTCGTACTGAAAATATGTTCCCTAAGAAAACAGTCAGTGATTGGAAAAGCAAATAAATCAGTGTTTAAAGGCTTGTTATCTTACTATCCTTAGTGCAACTGGCTCCTGCAAGCTCTGATGATGGATGAGCACATTAGAACTGCACGTATTTAAGGCACTACAGGCTTTTCAGTGCCAGGAGCTTAAAGTACACTGTCAAGTTATAAATCACAGGCCAAAGTTGTGCCTTGACATCAAGCACTCCAAGCAACTCGAATGGCAGTATTAAAGTCCTCTCATGTTTCTAATGAAATACTGGATTTGCTTTTAATTTGTGTTTTCATTATGTTTGTTTGCATTTTGCTCAGCTTGAGCAGGCAAACTGGGAGGTACATAGCCAGTATATCTCAGTTCTGCTTATATGTGCAAATATTGCAGGGAAATGTTAATTTAAAATAATTTCGGGAGAAATTATTTCTGTTGTATTTGCCTTACTGGTTGTTAAAACTGGGGGTTTTTTACATTTTATACTTCAAACTTGAACTAAAATGTCTTATTCTTCCCTGGGGATGTGGGACAAGCTGAGCCCTTCCCTGCTTGGTCTTTCCTGCTGCCCGCCTGTGCTCCCTGACTACTCCATGGAGCTGTTGGTAAACACCTGTCTGCAGCTCCTTCCACCTGCACGTGTTGCAGAACACAAGAGTCACCTGTGCCCTGGTGCTTTGGTTCTGTCTCTGCTCTGGTTGAGACTCATGTGTTCTCTCTTTAGGTGCAAAATTCCCCATTAAATGGACTGCACCAGAAGCAGCACTGTATGGAAGGTTCACAATAAAGTCAGATGTGTGGTCATTTGGGATCCTACTGACAGAGCTGGTAACAAAAGGGAGAGTGCCATACCCAGGTAAGAGAAATATTGCTTCACCTGGAAAAGGGAGTGGGGATGAGCCAAATGTTTAAGCTGGAATGTTTATTTATACTCACTGAGCTCAAAGGAGAATGTCTATAATGTGGAAGTTTTGTGTATGCTTGAAAACAGTTCTGACTCAAAGTTGCTTTGTGATGTTAATGATAAAAATGACAAGGGGACAATTCAACATATTCATTTCTACTGTTTTAATTGTGCTCAATTCAATTAATATGATTTCTAGACAACTAGTGAAAGCAGTGTAAAATTATTATATTCTGGAGCAAAGAGCTCTCCACAGTATTGCATTTACTTTAAGATACCAACAGTTAAACTCCCTCAGAGGCCTTACTCCGTTTATTCTGTCAGTCTGGTTCACTGCAAGGTTTGATGACTGTCTGAATGTCTGGTATTATCAAATCTCTTTTTCATAAACTCTTAAATTTCAATCCTTGCTTTTGAGATGGATGGATAGGGAAGAAAACAGTTCTGTAATGTGCAGACCAGAGCTCATGGCAGGGTCACAGCAGGGCCAGATTCTCTGCATGGGGGAACTGGAGGCCCCATGGCTCTTTGTTGAAACCCTGCCAAGTGTCCAATGGATTAAGATTTGTAGAAGAGGGTGATTGGATCTGCTTATGCCGAAAGAACTTTTCATTCTGTTCCCCCCCCTGAAGATTGTAGGCATTCAGGTGAAGAGGAAAGGGGTGAGGTGAAAGCCATGCATTACATGGAAGAGAATTTAATCCCTTCTTTTTCTCATCAGCACAGATAGTAACAACAGGGGATACCCTGTACTTAAAGATGCATCTAGCTGCATTTTTAGTCTTTTTATTAAAAAAAAAAAATCTAAATACTCAACAGTCTGTCTGTGTGCACTGCAGCTGATTTAATGGAAAGTGCCCTACAGCAGTTTCAATTTTCCAATCTGTGCTGTGATCAAGCAGTCAGATCCATATATCAAACTGAGCAGGAGAAACATCAAGGTGGAGTTCAGTTTATCCTGTGGTTTCTCATACCACTTCAGAAGACTGAACTCAGCAAAATGAATCTTCCTGACTTTTACCAGGAATTTCAAGTTTGCCAGCACCTAGTAGCCAGGAGTTGATATTTGAGAAGAGAATATGGGGACTGGAAGGCATCTCATGATCAGCAGTGAACTTTGGCACGATTAACAGGGAGCAGCTTAGCAAAGGTGTGGCTGTGACAACTGAATGAGGTAGCAGAAAATATGATGGCATGTTTCTGTGGAATGGATGAGTCCCTCTGCCCAGCACTTCCCCGTGTGGGGTGTTGCCTCCAGTCAGAGCAGCTGTGTCACCAGTCAGCACAAAGGCCTTCCCACCATAAGGATTCCTGGTAATGGTGTGGGAAAGCTGTAATTTCTGCAGGTTTATTGAGAGTTAAATGCAGACATGGCACAGTGTGCAAAGGTTAAAGACAGAAAAAAAGATGTGTAAGCTTTAGTTGGTGCAGTGTTGCTCCCAGAGGGTGGGCTATGTTCCTGACTGGGCTGCAGGAATTCTCTGGTCACTGCCAGCAGAGTGGGTGCATGGGGACTGTCACCAGCCAGGGCAGAGTTAAGGTGAAAATACCATTCCATTCAAAAACAACCATCTAAGCCCTGTGTTTACTCACAAGTCCATAGCTGAACACAGGGTTGGCCATGGCTGCAGAGGATGTCTGCACTTCTTAAACATTTCTTTCCCTTCCCAAAGGAGAAGGAGCCACAGGATGTGCATTTAAGTGCTTGCAATGTATAACTGCTTGTAGGAGCCATGACAGTAATCTCAGGCATGGGCTGTGTCCTGAAGTTCTGGACAGTTTTATTACGTGGCAGCCTGAGCACATCAAAGGCAACCAGCAGGATCTCTCCTCTTTCAGCACTGTCCTACCCCTTCATCCCTCACTACATAAAGCCCTCACATGCCGAAATTCCTTCCGGCTCACTCTCCTCCACCTGCACTAGCAAGACACCAAGTAGCTGGAAGCAATTTTTTGTGTGTTACATATCACTAAGTCAGTAATTTTCTGGACAGTCAGGTACTGCCTTGGTTACTCCCTGCCCATGCTCTGTTGCAGGGCCATTCCTCCCCACCAGGACTCCCCTATTGCTCATCTGGAAGGTCATAAGCTTTCTCATGGCCACCATCACTCCCCTCTGCCAGTTTTACCTAAGGGCAGCCTGGATCTTACATTTGAATGTCCCAAGTCTTTATAGATTTCAGTCCAGTCTCATTCCCTCAGCCCCTAACTGGAAAAGCTTTTATAGGCTGAGGCAACAGTGGAGGGGAATTGGGGCCTTCTCAGAAGGATCTGTCTTTGCAAGTGGATTGAAAACAGAACTTGAACTTTCCAAAGTGGCAAAGGCCTCCTGAGCTCCTTAGAAAAGACTCTCTTTTCCCTGGACATAGAAAGGACCATCTCCTGCTTCCTGCTGGGAAGAGGAAAGACCTTGTGAAGGACAAAGTTTCATGAATACATACCCCTGTCTGAGATAGGGAGTAGGGTTCAGATCCACCCACAGGGCTTTTCCTGCCATCATGGCATGGCTTGCATGAGAAGGAAAAATGGGTTTCAATCATCCTGAGAGGCAAGACTCAGCCCTCTTCAGCCAAGTAGACAGCCCATAGGTGAGAGAATGCGGTCTGTTGGCACTGCCTGCCACTTGGGCACTCAGGACGTGACACTGAAAAGTGTCAGCCTTGAAACAAAGAGGGTCATGGAGCTGTCTGTGTGCTGTAATACCCAGTTTCTGAAATAGTTGTGGGCATGTTGTCCTGATGTTCCTTCTTACAGCATGTAGCAGGCTGGGGAAGCAGAGAGAGGCCCCAGACAAAGGGATTGCTCTCTTGCTTGACAAGCTCTTAGTGCCTGGAGAGATGATTTACAGCACACATCCCAGTCCTGGGGTGGTACCCATGCCTGCAGGACACCATACCTCGTGCCTTCCCATGTCTGGAACCAGGCATTGTTTTAAGTTTGTGTAGAAGGAGGGAGAAGCACAATGAGTAGGACAGAGAGGGGAAGGCAGGCAGTTTACAGGGGGAAAACAGACTGGGTGGAACGGAACTTGGCATTCTTTGACCTGCAGATTTCAACCAGTTCCTGTCCTAATGCCCCATTTTAGAAGAGGCTGGTACAGTAGTGAGATACATGAGTAGTAAAGATTTTGCTGGTGAAGATAAAGATCACTCTAGAGTTCATAATCAAGCCTTGTCTGAGACCCTATAGCTCCCACAAGCAAAACCAACTTTTGGAAGGTGTCCTCATGTTCATACTTTAACCAAGCCTGCTTCTCTGTCAGTGATCATAATGGGCCACTGCGATAACTAATTTATGCCTTTTTTTTATGCTTTCCTATCTTTTTCACAAGGCAACAGATTCAAATAAGCAACTTTCACAGCCTTTCACAGAGGTTCTATTTCCATTATTACAGTAGAGAAATGAAAAATAGATAGTGCCAGAGGAGGAGCCAAGCTTAAGAAATAGTTGGCGTAGTGGACCTTTTTCAGTTTCAATTCCTTCCCTAGAAGTAGTTGTGGGTTTTTAACATGCTGCCTTTGGGACAGGCAAAAACCTCAGCCACAGCAAACAAGCAACTCTGACCTTGTCCCTTCTGCTTTCTGCTGCACTTGTCACGTCAAGAGCAATTTCATTTTAAGTCTAGTGTGACAGCCACCTCAGTGCTACCCACATTGCTGCCTCTGGCCAGGCATGTCTTTGAGTCTGGGCTCCAAGCAGCCCTGCAGCCTTTGGGCAGCTGTATTCAGCCTCCTCATCCCTGGGGGAAGCTGGGCCACGAGTGCCAGAGAGTGTGAGGTACCCAAGCCTGGGGCCAAGTACATAGCAGTGAGCCAGCATAGGCAGGTGGGTGTAGCATCATTGTGGATGGTAAATAACAGGTTAAGAAAGATGTGTGCTCACCACCTAGGGTAGATAAGGTCAGGTGGGTTTATTTGTAAGCAAGGAAGCTTTACTCACAAATGCTGTAGCTCAAGGTGGCATATATTCATCTGTTATACCAAGCAAATAAAAACTTATTTAAAAAAAACAGATATTGATAATCTAGCTTTGAGCATGAAGACGTTGGGGGTTTTCAGCTTTAATTTCTAAGTGAAGTGGCATGACTTCCAGGTTTTAAAATTTGTTACTTTTCCTCAGAAACTTGCTTTTCCTCAGAAATAACTAGGTTTGCATTGCACTCAGTAAGAACAGCATTAAGAGGATGTGTTCCCTTAGGAGCAGCTTTGCTGTTCCCTTCCATGCACTGCATTAGTTTGATCATTGGTCTGAAGGCACGCAGTGGCTCTGGAAGGCATGTCATTCTCAGTTTGTGTGTTGGGTTTGCATGGCCAAGCTTTCGTAGTGGAGGGATTGCCTGAGAAGAGGCTGTGACCTTGTGGGAGGCCTGTGGAGAGAGGAGCCCCTGCTGGAGCAGCCTGTCCTTGAAGGACTGCACCCCATGGAAGAGTGACCCACACTGCAGCAGTCCGGGGAGGACTGCTCCCCATGAGATGGACCCCTGGTGGAGAAGTTTATGGAGACCTGCTTCCCATGGAGGGACCCCATGCTGGAGCAGGGGAAGGACTCCTCTCCCTGAGCTGCAGGAGAAACAAGCAGTGATGAGTTGACCATTAACACCCACTCCCTGTCTCCCTGCACCACTGTGGGAGGAGCTAGAGCTAGGAAGGAGGGAAGAGTGTAGATAAGGTGCTTTTAAGGTCTTACTGTACTTCTCGTTATCCTGCTCTGATTTTGTTAGCAATAAATTCGGTTGATATCTCTAGTTCTAGCCTGTTTTGCAGTGACACTGTTTGGTGAGTGATCTATCCCAGTCCTTATCTCAACTCGTGAACCCTTCATTATATTTTCTCTTCCCTGTTCATCTGTGGAGTGGAGTGAGAGGGAGGCTTTGGTGGGTGCTTGTCATCCAGCCAGAGTCAACCCACTACAGTCTAAGAGAAGGAAGCAAGAATAAAGTAGCCTAAAGCAATCACTCTCCTTACTGGACTTCACATGTCCCAAAGTAATCTGTAGAGCTCATCAGTTTGGATGCAGGGACACTCCCTAGTTACAGTAATGTTTCCTGTCTTCCGGAAGAGCAGCATTGCCCAGATCCATGCTATTTGTACATCTACTGTGTTCCATCTAATCAAGCTCCTAAGAGGACACCAAAGTACTTTCCAGTGTTTTCTTCAGCCACAAATGGAAACTCCACATCCTCCTTTGTGTCACAGTAACTCTTAAAGTAACTCTTAAAGTCACTGTAATTTAAAGTTCCTACAATTTTTCTAGGAAAAGCCAAGCAGTATTGCATTTCTGTCCCCAGTCTATATGGGCAGTAGATTTTTATTGTACTGAGCATGAGAGTGGCCATATCCTGTGCCATCCTGAGATTATTGAAGGTTTCATTAATAAAGCTGGATGGTGGGAGGTTATTTGATTTTTGGTCTTCTCAGGGAATAAAAACCTAATGGAAAAGCCATCTTTTGGGAATTGGATGTTTTCTTCTTGGGCAAATTGTAATTCTAGAAACATCATGAGCACAAGCTGATTTTTCATAGAATTCTAGAATGATAGAATAGTCTGGGTTGGAAGGAACCAAGGTCATCTAATCCAATCCTACAGTAAGCAGGGATATCTCAGGTTGAACCTGAATGTTCCCAGGGATGGGGCATCCATGACCACTCTGGACAACCTGCTCCAGTGTTTTACCACCCTCATTGTAAAAAACCTTTTTTTTCTTATACCTAATTCAAATTTAGTCTCCTTCAGTTTAAAAACTCTTGTCCTAATGCAACAGGCCCTGCTAACAGGCCCCCTTCAAGTAGTGAAAAGCCCCAGTTTCCCCAGAGCCTTCTCTTTTCCAGGCTGAACAATCCCAATTTTGTCAGCCATTTCTCAATTCAGGGCCCTTCTCTGGACTTGCTCCAACAGGTCCATGTCCTCCCTGGGCTGGGTACCCCAGAGTTGGATGCAGTGTTCCAGGTAGGGTCTCACCAGAGCAGAGCAGAGGGGCAGAATTCCCTCCCTTGCCCTGCTGGCCAGGCTGCTTTGGATGCAGCCCAGGACAGGATTGGCTTTCTGGGCTGCAGGTGCCCATTGCCAGCTCATATCCAGCCCCTCATCCAGCAGCACCCCCAAATCCTTCTTGGCAGGGCTGCTCTCACTCTGTTCATCTCCCATCCCGGATTGATTCCAGGTGTTGCCCCAACCCAGGTGGAATAGCTGTGCCCAACAAAAGAATATTGCTGAGTATTTTATTTCACAGAATTAAGGATTTTAGGATAAACTTTTAAGGGGTCTGGGAGCATACTGCAAGCAGAATGTTATTTATTATTTATTAAGAGTTTAAACTCTTGGGTATTCATTAGGAGAGAGGAATTGTACAGACTGCTCAGATATTCTCTCTGTGATGTTAGAAGCTCCAATATGACTGACTTCTGCTATCAAAAGAGAAACACTAAAACTTGCAGGATAAGTAAGTCTATAAAATAGGTTTGTAAACATAAATAGGCCATTTAAGAGGTAAAATGTGTACCTGAAGCACTGCTATTTTTGTAAGTCTGACTAATAATCCGATCGATTTAGAAATAAAAGCCTTTGAAACTCTGTTTTTAGGTTAGCAGTTCATGTCAAAACCAACAGAAGCTCTTTGGCAAATCCTAGGTGCTTCAGCCTTTGCTGGATGTATGAATTCCAGTGAGGAACATGAGGATTACTTGGTTTAGTTTCATAGCTGGGGTTTACCGTGAGGGAAGGGAAAGGGAAAAGGAGAAAGGAGAAAGTAGTAAAGAAAAGAAGAGCATTTTCCTGGATTAAACTCTGATGAGAAAACCTGGCTTGACTCACTTTCCAGGGACAAAAAAAAATGACTATGATTTCAGACAGCAATGTCTCTTTCACGTTCTTTTTCCACCTTTTTGTAAAACAAAGGGAAGTGAAGAGCTGTTTATGTTTTTCCTCCCCCTTCTGACTCCTCAGGGTTTTTCTTCCAGCATCCAGTTCGTTATCAGGTTTCAGAGTGTGCTCTGCAGCACTGAGTAAAGCACTGGACAAAAAAAAACAAACATTTAATATCTTAGAACAACAAATCAGCTGGGAAGGAGCTTTTCTGCTGCTGTTGCTTCTATGGATGTACTTAAGGATGTACTTCCAAAATAAAAGCAAAGAATGCAGTTTGTAAGTGGTTATGTATATACGTTACCTGTAACAATTATTTTCATAGCCTTTAATACGTAAAGGAAGCAAAGCACAGCAGAAGTTGTCACCCCAAAACACAAGGTCATTCAGGTGACTCAAACACAAGGATATGAAAAAAGGTGCAGATTTTTGCTCAAAACACAAATTTATAAAGCTATTATTGAGAACACAATGTGAACAAAATGCACCTTTTTTTCTTCGTGTAGTATCTTGAAAACAGAAAGGCCAGAAAGTTTGGATTTATGCTGCCTTGGGTTTGTGATGTCTAACAGACCAGTAGTGTTGTTTTGTAGTCTAATGAAAAAGTAAAATATCTTTGGAATGGGTTCTTGCTGGATAGTGAGGAGCACCCCAATGTTTGTTCGGTGTGTTCTGGTTTGTTGTGAGCCTCTGTGACAATAACAACATTGGAGTCAATTATACAGGAGAACCTTCACTCTCTGCAGAATCTGATGTCCACAGAGGCTTGTTATTAGTCTATTTTCATCATTTTGAAGACCTTATCATGGTCCACTTTAGGAGCCATACAAAGTGTTTGCTCCTAGTTATGAACATCTAACCCCAAAAATAAGGTAGGTGGATAAGGCAGCTGATAAATGGAACACAAGAAACCAGGGCTGAAGTGTTGGTCTGCAGGCAAGGGAATACTATAAATCAGTACTCTAACCTTTCTTTTTGCAATTATCTGTGTGAAAGGGAACATTAGGGAGTGCTCTGTAGAAGTATGAGACAGTTTTCTGGAGAGGCTCCTCCATGCACAACAGGCAGCAAAAGAAACAATGCCCTACTTTTCCTTTCTTTCCCTTCCCTCACAGTAAAACCCAAATGTGAAATTAAACCAAGTATTCTTTATGTTTGGAAATGGGAGGTGCTGCAGTAAGCTAAGCAGAACCATGCTGTGACCATGACATGGATAATTGAGAGCCTAAATATAAATACAAGGAGTAAGTGGGGAGACCATGCCAGGGGTGGTTACAGTGACAGGATGGGAATATGATCCTTGCCCAGACGCTGCAAATGGATATCAGTAGGAGGAAATTACTCTGACAAGATAAGAGGAAAAGAGGTTTTGTAATCCTAACATGAGATGAGAATCTAGGCGTGGATGGTCAGGAAGGACTGTATTTTGCAGATGTTTCTTTCAAAACATCTTTAATAATTAAACACAGCCAGGACATGAGGATACAGACTAAAGACCAAATCCAAGGTTACAGCCAAGTTACCAGCCTAAATTCAATGTAGTGTAAGTATTTTATTCCCTGTCATGGCTTAACCCCAGCCAGTAACTTAAATACCACACAGACACTTGCTCTCTCCCACTGCCCACCCCTGGGCCCCCCAAAGGTGGGATGGGGAGGAGAATCAGAAAAAACATAAAACCTTTTCTTCTTATTTTGACAGGGTAATATCCTGTTGATATTCAAGAGGTTGAGATAATAACAGTTTAATAACTGGAATAAAGTAAAATATAGTAATAGTTTTATTGGAAATGAAAAAAAAGAGGCATGTAAGCCAAGAAAAACAAATTATGCACAATACAGTTTCTTCCAGCCTCTTGTTCACCTCCTCACTGGCAGAGCATGAGAAACTGAAAAGTCCTTGACATAGGATAAACTCTACTTACCAACAACTAAAACACCAATGTGTTACCGACATTATTCTCATACTAAATCTAACCCAGCCAAAACCAGACAGTTCTACAAGTCAAAGTGTAGAGCAGATAAATGAATCTGTATTGAAGAAGGTAACGGAATTATTCCTCACGAATAAGTTTACAAAAAATACAAGGTTTTGGGTTCTGGAGTTTGGACAAGCAAACTCTTCAAAAGGGCAGCCTGAAAGAAGAAAGTGGAGGATTACCAGGGAAAGATAATGTCGTGGAAGCCAGGAAGAGAATAAGCTAACAGAAAGTGCAACATCAAAGTGTTGGTTTCTAGATTTGGTCACGGAGAAATGTAAGCGGCCCTGCTGGTTCTCCTGCAGAGCTGCTTGGCAGGACCTAAGTCAGGAGAATGCAGATATTTTTCAGCAGGGGACTGGGGCAAGGCAAGTACAAAGCTTGCAGTCAGCATGCAGCCTTCCTCTGAAACACCTCTGAATGCCTGCAGTGCTGGTACTGTTAAAAAGAGAGTACTGGGAGAGGGATGTACACTAAAGCTGAGGGTGACTGCAGTTAATGTTTGGTGAAAGCACTTCAGAAGAGGAATCAAGGGGTTACATAGAAAAGAAAAAGTAGCAAAGGGCCTAGCCCGACTCTCAGAGTCAAGCAAGATGAGTCACCATCCCTGGAGGTGTTTAAAAGTCTGTAGATGTGGTGCTTAGGGACATGGTTCAGTGGTGGACTTGGCAGTGTTAGGTTAACAGTTGGACTCAGTGATCTTAAGGGTCTTTTCCAATCTAAATGTTTCTATGAGTCCATGAAGGTAATACAGCTTTTTACTTCTGAGAGAGAGAGAGCTATGGCTCTTTAGTGGAGATGTTGTGCTTGGCATTTGACTTGTTTTGTGAGCAGCTTTGTTCTGTTTTCGTTTGGGATGGAACAGTCAAATATGATAGAAACCGTACTAACCAGCACAGATGGAGGGAGTGCAGGTCAGCAGCAATAAGCTTCTGGGCTGACATTGAGGGCAATGCTGCTGGACAGCCCTGGTAGCAGGAGGAGCAGAGTTTGTCCTGAAGTCCCAGGAGCATGACTTCACAGAAAGGCCCACTCGCAGTGTGAGAGTTTCAAAAATTCATCTGAATTTCTAGAATTTTGAATTTTCCACTTTTTGCAATGCATTTATTTTACTTAAGCACATCACATCTTACATTTCACGGCTCCTGCTGCCAGAGAGGGAAAGCACCAAATCCTGCCCATTGTGAGTAAGCCAAGAGGGTAACCATGGGAGCAGTGTTCTGCTCATCACTGGATCCTAAATCCCTCTACTGAGAAAGAAAATAATCCAGGTTACTTTGCAGTAGATGAGGACCTGAAACAGCACATCAGGATGGCTGTATTTCACTTGTCTTAACCAAAAGAAATTAGTATGATTGAGCAAACCACATGAGCTGTAGATATAGTTATACTTGGCTAATTTTGCTGTAATTTACTGTGGATTTGTGTGCCCTTCACAGGCATGAATAACCGTGAAGTCTTGGAGCAAGTAGAACGAGGTTATCGGATGCCATGTCCTCAGGACTGTCCCATCTCCTTGCATGAGCTTATGATTCACTGCTGGAAAAAAGACCCAGAGGAGCGTCCAACTTTTGAATATTTACAGGGTTTTCTTGAAGACTACTTCACTGCAACAGAACCCCAGTACCAGCCCGGCGACAACCTGTAAATCCCTGGTTTCCAAACACTGTCATGAATTACCAGGTGTTTCTCAGCCCTGTCCCACCTGCTCTCCACCTTCCAACTCTGTGATCCGCTTCTCCAGAGTGCAACATCTTCCAGCACTGCAGTGCACAGGAGGGGCTGAAGCTGGGAACTTCCACAGCCCTTGCCTATGACCACTTGTCCTAATAATCTGAATGTCCTGGATGAAAAGGAGAAAAACATTTGTTTTTTCTTAATCAAAGACTCCAAAACTGCATTGTATTGATGTTATGTAAACTGCAAAACCTCTGTTCATTGTAAATAGTAACTCAGTGCCAATAACTGATCCTAGTGCTTTCCTTTTTTTAAAATGCAAAACCTATGTGATTTTAACTAGTCTTCTCCTGATTCAACTAAAAGTATTATTTTCCAGAAGTGGCCTCTTTGTCTAAAACTTTTTTTTTTCATGTTTTAACAAATAAAAAAAAAATCAGGACAGGTGTTTGGGTTTTTGCTTTTTTTATATATAAAATATATATAATATATATACATACCTGTACATACAGTATATGGGTGCTATTGCAGAGGAGGTTCATTTGGAATTGAATGAATCCTGCTGCAGCTGTACCCAGAAAGCGATAATTTTACTGCAGACATGAAAGCACTGGTGGGATTCTGAAAGCCAGTGATCTAATTTTTGGCTTTTGCCAAGCATGATTTTTTTAAATTGGATTGCACTTTTTGTTTATGATTATGTACCTGTAGATGGTTGTAACTTTGCTCTTTCAGGAATCACGTGCTGTATTTACAGTAATGTTTCCAATGTTTGACAAGTGTGTGATGATTTGTTCTTGAAATTAAAACGAACATATTTAAAGCAAGAAAACTACACCATCACCGTTTGAACTGGAAAATTGAAACTGCAAGGACTTCTTGTATCAAAACATGTATACTGAAATGTTTCAAAAAGATTTATTAAGCAGTGTAACCACATTCAGATGGTCTTAAAATCATAGCATTTTAGCCATGTCCCCCTGCTAAACTGTTGGTCATGCAACTAGGATTTTTCTGTTTTATGTGTAACATTTTTCCATTGTAAAATAAGTGTGTTAAGTGTCCTGTACTGCTAATGAAATTACTTTCTCTGTGTCTGCAAGTTCTCCAGTGGAATTACTATGCACTTCTTTACATTTCATGGGGGATGCACAGAACAAAGTATTACCTTTTCAGTTGTCTGTACCAGCCTTGAATTACTTACGTTTAACCAAAAAAACACAAAAAAAATTCCTTTCTATTTCTATTGAGTTTTTAATACTGAGTTGCAAATTTTAAAGTCTTAATTACATTTTGCTATGGTTTATTTGCAAGTTTACATTTTAAAACTGTTTAACTTTCTTAATTTAGTAATTAAAAAAAAAAGAGCATTTTACATTTGGATAGTTGTTTTTTTGTTTAAACTGTGGAGCTAATAGTGGACATGAGATTAAAAACTTTCCAAGAAGGGGTGTCATGCCATTTGGGGCATCATATTTCATGGGAGTATGCAGACCAGTTACCTATGGGACATAATTTTCCAAATTATGAAGTCAATATGTTTTTAAATAGCTGGAGTTCAACTGTAAGGAAGATGGCTGAATGCATAGCTAGTCTCTCATTTCTCTCCTTTACAGCAGTTTGTTCTTTATTAGTTCTGTTGCATTTAACATGAATTCTTTTACATTTACAAGTGTTGCAGGAAAAGCTTTTCTATGTCTTGTGTTGCTGTTACTGCTTTAAAAGATTGTGGCCGACTATGACTTCCTGACAGTTGAAACTTGTTTTTTGTTAATTATTTAGTACTTAGACTGTGAATTCATATTCTGAAGATTCACGCATTTTCTAAAGAGAACCTATCTTTCTTTTGTGAAAACTAACCCAATAATTAATTGAGATTCAGAGAACAAATTGTCATCATTGTTTTAATATTTTCTATACAAAACTTTGACTGAAAATCCTCTTGCAAAGGAGGCTGCCACACTTAGCCTTTCTCAAAGTGTGAATTTATAAGGCAATGTTGCTTGTTACCAGATTTCCATTGGTTAACGTTTTACATGTAGAGTCTATAAGTAATGTTCTGTACATGATATATTCAATGTTGCTGTACCTGTAGCTGTGGAGTACTGAAGAGGCCATGATCCTTGTTGGACTTCTAGCTTCCTCTTAGTACTTACAAAGCAAGTCGTGGCCCTCTTTTTTTTTCCCACAGCTACCCCCCTGCCTTAAAATATCATCCATGGAACTGAGGACTCCATAGTAACTCAGCGGGCTGGCGAAGCCAAAATGTCACCTCCTCAGCCCAGAGCCCGGTGGCGAAGCGTGGCCACTCTGCCAAGTTCCTTAGCAGCCTTTGCTATGCCACAAACTTAAGTGCAGTTTCCATCTGTAATGCAGGACGAGCCTAAAGCATTAGTTTGCCTATGTTTCTTGTTGGAAGTAAGACTCAGACGGGGCGTTGTTGGGGTTTTATGGCCTTTATTTCTGATCCTTGGGTTTGCTGTTTCTTGTATTGCATTCGGTCTCCGAGTACCATGTTGGTCTCTGCCGGATCTCTGCCTGCAGCTGGCTTGTGTGCAGACTGGTGCCACTGTTGAGTGGCAAATCCAGACCATTTCTCATCGGTAGCTCTTCTGCTTCTTTTTCTTAATGTTGGGAGTTTTGTTGTTTGGGTTTTTTAATCTCTCAAATAAAAACATTAGCAAAAACTTTAAACAAGATTGTTAGGTTTTTTTTGCTATCAATTAATAAAAGCCTTTTCTTAAGCACTGTGTTCACCCCACAAGTAGTTGTGTGGTGACTGTAAAGGTAGAATTTATGAGATTAAGAATCTTCTGTTCTTTCCAATAATTTTTTAATGTAGGACTAAATAAATTCCACCCAGATAAAAACAATTAGCCAAATACTCCCCCCACCAGCTCACCTGACTCCTAACTAATAACTAATGTGGTGGCTGAGTTACAGAAGAGATCTTCTAGAAGACCTACCAGCAGCAGAAAGGACTCTGTGGGGTGACACAGGCATCTCAAAGGCAAGATTAATGCAAGACCAGTCCCAGGAAAAGTGTCAGGTGGAAATGGGACACTGGTGTGAAAGGGATGGTTAGTATGGTTATTATATTTCTGAGAGAAGGCAATGATGTTAGACTTGGTGGTCATTGAAAAAGACAAAATTTTGTCAAAAGGCTCTAACAT
The DNA here is from genome assembly GCA_025920805.1 of Petroica traversi. Taxonomy (NCBI): domain Eukaryota; kingdom Metazoa; phylum Chordata; class Aves; order Passeriformes; family Petroicidae; genus Petroica; species Petroica traversi. The sequence goes on from JAHLSL010000017.1 coordinate 13,273,453, forward strand.
GGTATTCTTTGGCTTTTGTAAACAGTGCTTGACTTAGTTCTGGGTGGCGCTCTGGTTTTGATTTAATTACCACTGTAGAAAAACAAAGTAAATACAAAACAGAAAAGTGATTAACTGCTAAAATTACAAGAATAATCATAAATGGAAAATCCATCTCCAGTGTGAGTGTTTCTCCTGAAGCCTCTAGACTGGAAGGGAATACCTGCAGCCCAAGAAAGCAGATTGCTAAATGTACTTGACCTTGCCACATAACTTCAAGGTGAGTGTGCTAAAGGTACTTGACCTTGCCACATAACTTCAAGGTGAGTGGAAAGTTGCTTAAATTTATTTTAACATGCACCATCCTTTTCTCAAGTGCTGCAATAAAAACTGCAGCATGCTGATGAATGCTACCATATTGTACCCAAGGGGTTTAAGGGCCTCACACAAGGCTGAGCCCAAGCATGCAAGAGCTATTAGGAGATATACAGTAGCTCCTCTTCTAAAGTGTAGACAATATTCATTCATCAAAGAAGCCTTTTCCTGTCTAATGGGAAATTACCACCAGCAGTGCAGACAAAAGGATATTTATTTTCTCCAGTCGTGTCAGTTTGAGGGTCTGTCTGTCTTTCAAGAATAATTGAAGTCTGTTTGTAGCTCAGAAATCTCATTGTGTTCTGCAGTCTTGGAAAGCAGTGATTATAATTTCCTGTGACTCATACACAGGGATATTTTATCACTGAGGGGACTCCTGTCAACTGGAGCAGCATTCCCTGCCATCTTAACTGAAGAAAAGGGCACTTTAGTTTCAGACTTTCCTGCACAAACCAAACCAGAACCCATGTCCTTTCAGCAGAAAAGGAAAAGAGGCCCTTTGCTGGGATTGCCACATGATAGTGTCTCCCTCTCAGTGCTTCTGAATTTCTCAGGAGAATTTCTGACAGCTAAAACCAGGTTGCAGAGGTTCATTTTGAATGTTAGAGAGGAAATGCTGGCTTCCCTTAAGCCTGTGAGATATTTTCTGTTGACTTTTAACACAGAGCCCATTCTTATGTGTGTGAGTACAATCATCTGTAACTCAAAAGGAAATGCATACATAAAAACATCTACACGAACACCAATCTATTACCTTGTATTCCTCCCCTGCAGCTAAAAGCTTAACAAAAATACAAAACTGGAACATGAGTAGATTAGAGGACAAAATGTTGTTAACAACAAAAAAGCTGCTCTTCTTTCTTCTTTGTTTTCCTTTCCTTTTTTTTTTTTCTTTTTTTTTCCCTGCTGGCTCCCACTACGTGATCTGTTACAATCCCTACTATTCCCAAACCAGGAGAGGTTTTAGCAGCAAGCACTGCTGCTACAGCCCAGAGATGCTGTGGGTCTCTGGCTGCTGCAAAGAGCAGCCTGCAGCTGATTTTGAAGTCGGGGTGAGAAAACATTTCTCCCAAGGGCATGGCTGCAGTTTGTTGCCTGGGGCAGGAGTGTGCAGGAGTGCTGAGAGAGCTGCCCTCCCAGGAAAAGCAGGTCATTAGCTGGTCGGCACTGCATCGTGTGGAGAGGCAGAGCCAAAGGTTGCAGCAGCAGCAGCTGTGTTTGCAGCACCAGCTGTGCCCACAGCGCCTGTGCTTCCTTGTGCCCAGGGATTTGGGTGATGAGATTAGGGCAGGCTGGAGAGCGCGAACTGCAGTTTCTGCTCCCAAATGTAAATATCTTCTCTGTTACAGCGTAGAGGAAAATAGTGTATGCTCAAGATGGGGGGGGGAAAAATGACAGGATTGGTGTGGCCTATGACTGCAGGCAAATGTTGGTTCTGCCTGACCAGGCCAGATGGAAATTTGATTGTTTGGCTCGTTGTTGGGAATAACTTGGCATTAAGCTCTGTGAATAGCTAAAAGGGCAAAGAGTAAAGAAATGAGATTATCCTACTTCCTCTGCAGTCCGGCTAGAGCTTCCATGGGCTCAGGTTTGCATTTTTGTGCTTCAGCATTTGTTGCTGAGCTCCTGCAACTCAGAGCCTTGCAAAGTTTGCTCACAGCTTTGCACAAAATTCCTGAGCCCTGCAATGGATGAATCCTAATCTGGAAAAAGAAAAAAGAATGCAGGAATGCTTTCTGACTGTTGGGGCTCAGCCTCATGCCAGAGGCCTGTCCGTGAGCCCTGGCATTCCCTATGCTTTATTCACTGCTGCAGTTCAGGCTCTGGGCTGCCTCTCAATCACACAGACTGCTGGATTTCCCCAGTTAGAAGATGCTACTCATATAGGAAGGGTCCCTGGTGTTGGGAAAGGGCTGCGGTGGTCCCAGCACACTCCCCACCCCTGCACCACACAGGGCCATGGCCCTCTCTGCTCCTGGGACAGGCTTCCAGGAGAGGGTGGCAATGCAGAAGGGGCCTGCAGCTTCCCAGGAGGCCCCTTGGACACCCAGAGCTGCCATGCTCTCTTGGCAGCAGCTCAGGCACGACTGCGTGGAGCTGCTGACAGGTCTTGGGGTGACTTGGCCAGGGCTGTGTTGCTACAGCCCATAGTCCCAGTGACAGTGGAGAAGCAGATGCTAAATCCTGCCCTCCTAAAAAAGCAAAGGCAACGAGCCACATGGGGAGCAGCTTTGTGACTTAAAGAGGGAGGACTAGGTACGTTTGATCAAACGAGAGCTCAAGTGTTCCCTCAAATTCCCATGCCTCCCAAAAGCAGTGCGGCCGCCAGCTGAGCTTTGTCTATGACCTCACATATATTCAGTGTATAAAACACATACCACATATTGAACATTTGCATATGTTACATGTCTTTTGTTCCACTTGGGTGGCCTTTTCCTCCCCTCCCCCCCACCTCTTGCCCCATCCACGCAGCTCCCGTCACATTACTATGGACGTGTCATTTCTGAAGGACTACACATCCCTGTCCTGTGGAGAATGGGGGCTCTGTTAATTGTCAAATGTTGAGTGGGTAATGATCAATGGGTGACTAATTGGACGCAAGAGGGAATAAAATAGGTATTACTTAGCTTCTGCTCTTAATTAAGAGGATGCATAATGCTGTGGGGAAAATCTTAACAAATGGCAGGAGGGATTTTTGTCATTATGAAGGTTTTAATTAGAAGCATTGCACAAGCTAACATCCAGGTACTGTTTTCTTTCCTTTCAGGTGTCTCTCCAGGGTGTGACTGAAAAATGCCAAAGCAAGAGCTCTAAAACAAAGTAAGTGGGAAATATGTTTGCAGGCATGTGCCTAGCAATGTAAACAGCAAGACATGGAAGAAAGCCCCAGTTTTCCTCACAGTGCAAAAGCAGCAAGGGGCACATGCAGAGAACCAGAGCGAGACCATCGTGCGCGTTACGCTGAGGCAGAGGGGGTTAAAGGATCACTGCAATGTCTTCAGGTTAATTCACAGCACCAACGTTAAAGGAGGAGCAATATGACAGCCCTTTATTTAAAGAGTTAATCATTTGGAAGCAAAAACATGATTTATTTCTCTGAATATAGAGATGTGTAGGAAATATGAGAAAGGGCACTTGATACCAATACTTTCTTCCTAATGACAAAAGAAATATTACAACTCCTACAGGATTAGAAGTCTTTTTTAAAAAAAGATCCCTGTTACTTGCCTTGCCAATTAAAACCATCCTGCACTTGAATCTGTCCTTTCTATGACAGGCCCAATATGACTCATCACATTCTGCTTGTAAATAATGTACAGATGAGATACGAACTTTAGAGAGTTCAGAGTTTGATCTGGCTTTCAGTGAAGTCAGTAGGGTAGGAAGACTTCAAATGTATAAAAGAGGCTTCAGAAAGCAATTAGGATGGCTTCAGTTTTGGGGATGAGGGAGGATTTTGAAATACTGAAATAAATTTGGGTATCTGTTGTCCAAGTTTCCTAATCCAAAAATGAGTTCATTGACAGCAGTTTCTACAGCTTTGTGGGAGGGTACTTAGGTTTGGGCTGGACCTTTGAAACCCACTCAGCAGATAGTGCTGTTAACAGAGTCAGCAGAGTGTGACTTTCAAGCTATTTTTCCTCTCTTTGTCAGGCTGTTAATAAAGTACATAAAGCTCAAGTGAGAGGAAACTGCTCCAAATATCTGCTGTTTTCTGGGGCTTGGCAAGTTAAAGAGGGGACAGAGATTTGTTCTTTGGCTGCATCTGCAGAAACCATTAGGTCTCTACATTTCTGGGCCTGGAAGTGCTCACACAAGGGACAGATCTCACAGCCAGAACCTTCCTCTCCTGGCCAACTGGCTGCTGTCTACAGGGGTGGCAGGTGAGCACCGTTGTTTGCTGGATGTTACAGACCAGTGTCCAGGGTTTGTCCAGAGAACAGAGGACTGTCCATAGCTACTGTCGGTGAGGGAGGCCATCCATTGCTTGAAGGGAGGTGTTGATGGCTCCACAGCAGAGCCTTCTACAAAGAAACTCCACAAATGTGGGTAGTGATGCAACATTCCCGTGGGATACTCTGCCTGCCGAACCCCATGCAGCCTGCATTCCCTGGGGAGCTGATCAATGCACAGCAAACACTGCATACATCCCTCACCTAAGTCCCAGGAAGGTCAGGCACTCCCCAGAGCAACTCTCCCTCCCTGCTTCCATCCTGCCTACATTCACCAAGGTCCTGATTTGGGCTCCTGTGTGGACAAAGGGCCCTCGCCACCCTCACCCACTGTGGCACATAGGTGACAGTGGAGCCATCACTGCTCCCAAGCTGGAGGCCAGTGGGAAGACTGGCAGGAGAGGCAGCCACTCTAGCCCAGTGTGGTGCAACTCAGGGCTCAGGCAGCCTTGATGAAAATGCCAGCTGTCAGGGTGTTCGTGGTGCAAAACAGCTGTGAACAGAGGCCCAGCCAGAGGGATTAAACCTTCAGCTGATTCAAATGACTGTGGTTATAATGCAGCCAATCCAGCCGCAAGCATCCAGTGCTCATCACGTCTGGGTAGCAACAGCAGGACTGTCCAGGAAGTCTGGCAGCAGTCAAGAAGAACTTCAGGATGCTCCAAAAGGGAGCCCTGGTGTCCTGCTGGCCTGTGCCTTGGCACAGGAGGGAGGAAACGGGGAAGGAGGGGATGAGGATGGCTAGTTCCAGGGTCAGGCTGATGTAGGGTTTCTCAGGGAGGAAGGAGGCTGATATAGGGTTTCTCAGGGGGGAAGGTAAGCCCAGGCTGCAGGGCATCACTGCACTGCCACCAATACAGTCATATTTAGTGCTCTGTTGGGGGCACATGCTGCTCCCAGCTGCTTGAGTTTTCCCTCCAAAAATGCAGACGGTCACTCCCTGATGAGAGGAGATAATTGCCTGGATCATTGCTTTGCCTTTGGACTAGAAAGAGGGGCTGGCAGAGTGGTGGGCACCAGAGAGAGCCCTTCTCGGGAGCAGGAATGCCGGGCTCCTTCCTCCGCCCCCAATGTCACAGGAAGGGCACAGGAAGGAGCAAAGGTGGCACTGCCAGAGCGAGGAGCGTGGGGAATGTCCCTCAGATGTCCCTGTGTGCGCAGGCAGACCTGACAGGCATTGATGTATCCGCCTGTGGTCACTTGGAGGATGATGAGGAGCCGTGCCCAGGCTGCAACTGAATGAATCTCCTTCTAGGGCTAAGCCAAGAAAATGAGGCTGGCGATCAGGAGGAGCTTCTCGGCAGGGAGATGCGCCTGGCGGGGTTCAGGGCAGTGCTGGGGGCTGGGACAGGGCGGCCGGAGTGGCTTTGCTGGGGCAGCTCACCGGGGAGCTCCGGAGCTGCTGGGCTTTCAGCAGCGGTGGGAACACAGGAAAAGCGAGTTTCTGCTCCTTGAGAGTACAGAAACTTAGAAGTGTCTAGAAATCGAACCTAAAAGAAAGAACCAGACGATAAGTCCCTTTTTTTGTTGTCCTTTATATAGTTCTTACACGCATCATGTGATTGACTTCAGTGGTCTGAATCACAGCTGATTTAACATTTGGCAGTGACAGTACCGAAAGCAGGGGGTGACTTTCCCGAGGAGGCACTCGGTTTAGGAATCACACCGGGCTTTCCCCAGCGCTCTTGGCCCGCGGCGCTCCC
>JAHLSL010000017.1:13284462-13340453 GCA_025920805.1 Petroica traversi
GCCAGGGATGCGAGGGACAGAGGCAGCTGGGGCAAGGTGGGTGGGTGGCTACCGATGGTGCTGCTGCCTGCAGTGCTGTCAGCCTCTGAAGCTGGGCTTGCCCTTGCAGAGTGCTGGCAGCGTCAGGAAGCATGCTGTATTTTTTTTTTTTTTTATTTTCCTATGGCATTGAGTTTTCTTTCTGTTTCCCTAAGGCAGGAAGCGAGGCATGTGCAATTATGGTGTTCGTGTCTGCCAGTGCCCCCCCGCCCCCAGCAGTGGCTTTTGAAGTTTGGCAGAGGGTACATGTCTGAAAGATGCACACATTTCTGCACGTTTCATGGCTGCGAGTGAGCGAGGCAGTTCTCACGCCAGCTGAGGGAGACACGTCAGGTCCCGCAGGCTTCCCCAGGGCCTCCCACCGCCCACGCACCCCACAGCCCTCGAGCTGCAGAACAGGGAGCCTGCTTAGGGATAGGAGAGACACCAGCCCCGTGAAACAGCAGAGCTTCTTCCTTATTAGGAACCACTCTTCAACATAAGGCATGAAGCTAATGGAAAGCAGGCTGAGGAAATTGATGCCTCTCAGGGTGATCTCCCCATCCCGCCCCATTGATCCAGCCCCAGTTTTGTGACAGGAGTTTTGGATGTCCCAGGGCCATGGGATAGCCCAGAATGGGGGGTCTTAAGTGCCAGTGAGAGTTTTATCAGCGCCAGAAATGGGTGGGAAGTAGCCTCTGGAAAACAATCACATTTTAAAGGATACCAAAGATATCCTTTAACATTTTCATATTTCACAAAGTTTAGAAAACTGGCGGGGAATGCTGCCTGTATCTGAGATGCCTGTTTGGATCCTGCTAGAGGGTGTCACCCTTCTAGTTTCTTACTACTGATTGTCCAGCATTCCTTTAACATGTATATTGATGTCTACACTAAAAAGGCAAAAAATAACAGGTCTGCTCTAGCCTTTGCACCAATGATTGTCCAGTGAAGCAGCATTAGAGAATGTGATGTTTGCCATGCAGGCAGGATTTGAAGTATGTTCTCCTGGAACATGTAGATTTTCCTGCCATGTCTTCAGAAAATACATGAGAGCAACTATATAGCCAGCAGAACCTTGTTTTCATGTTCTTTTTCTAATTTTTTCAGAAGTCATGGAAATAAACATTACTTGCCCTAGAGGGCTGAAAGTCTGGGCTAGGAATGTGACACGTTGCCTTAGTCTTTGCTGTGAAGGGTACCCAAGAGAGAGGGTCAGCGACCATGGTGACAGCAGCCAAAATTTTTCACAGTGAAGTGCGAAACTCTGAAGCTTGGATTTACTTGGCAGTGCTTATTTAGGTTGTAGACCCAAAGCAGTTCCCACATTTGCACTTGCTCCTCCTGTAAGGGTTTCTCTCTGAGGTTTTTTTTGAGGAAGGTTGTGTCTAGTGCTTCTGTAGAGAAAGCTGCATTTGGAGCAAGTGCTCTTGGACACTTATGCTCATCTCACCCCATGGCAACAGCATCCCTTGGGATCTCAGCATGTGCATCCTCACAGCAGCTTGCAAATTCTGCATCCACTTACTCCCATCCTGCAGGATATCAGCAGCACCAGGAAGCTTAAGGGATTCAGCCAAAGTACGCAGGAATTATTTGGAAATTGAGAAATTCCTGTCTGTCCCCACCCCTTGTGATCTCAGCTTTGCCTTAATGTCTACCCACACCACACCAAGTGCTGTGACTGGTGAATAAAAAACCCAGTACTTGTGTGTTGTGCACCACGGAAAGGGAGGTTTCTTTCTTATCCTAATGTTTTCTGTTTTAACAAGGGAGGCAAATAAAACTTTGATCAAAAGAGCAAAGATATTTTCCCACTCTCGAGAAGCAGCAGAGAGCATAACCATGCTCATGTTGCAGTTTCTCTCTCTGTTTCTTCATGACAGAAGGTTTCTAATCAAAAGCAGATAGATGGTTAGTGTGTGTTTTGGGACAGTGCATCCTGACAAGTCTTTGTGCTGGAAAACAGATGAAATAAATACCTGATGGATTTTGCAATCAGCTGCAAGAAAACAGCACAGATGAGCTGAGCCCAACACCCTTCCCCTTGTCCCCTTGCCTCCTTGGGAGGATTTTTAGGGGACTGAGGCCGATGCTTCAAACATGGGTGCTCAGGCCTCTCTCTGCTGACCTGCAGAAGAATTTGTTCCCCTTCATTTATGCTCTCCCTGAAGATTTCCAGAAGTGGCCATGGCCAGCAGCAGCAGCTGGCTGTGAGCAGGAGGTCTGGGTGGCTTCCCCTATCTCCCTGGCAGAAGCAGAGGAAGGAAGCCTCACAAGGGAGCTGGGATGGAGTTCTTCTCTGGAGTTTGAATCACTCAGCACTCACCCACAAAGGTTATTTGCTGAATTAATGCACATTGCAGAACAGGGTGTATGAGGAGAGGAAGGAAAAGAAGGAAAAAGAGTGGTTTAAGGAGTTCCCTTGACATTTTTGGGAGCAGTCCAGGCTCTGTCCCTCTAGGAAGGGCCTCTTCGCTTTATTACAAGCAGAAATACATGCAACTGCTCCAGCTGGTTATCAGTAATCTCCTGAATAGTCAGAGGTGCAGGGGGGATATTAAATTCTTCACGTTTTCTGGCAATATCATGAACTGACTTGAAGTTGGGCACGATCTCTGCTCCCCAGCAGCCTCTGTGCCAGAGACAGGATCAGGCTACAGGTTCCTGAGGGTATTTTAGTATGCTGAAGCATTCCTCTACTCTAGTTCTTCAACACAGGAGACCAAGTGAGTCATTTTTCTGCCCTGTGCATAACTGTATTTGCAGGATAAGCTAACTAGAAAAGTCAAAGAATACAAAATGAAACTCAGCAGCACAAGGCAACATAAAATAAGCGGATAATGGGCTCTTTTGGGTCTTTTTCCAAAAGCCAAGAATCTTCAGCTGAGTAGAAACAGCACCCTGAAGTATTCCTGTTGGAGGAGGATGTTTTTGAATAGTCTGTTACATTTTCAGCAGTGTGGGGATTTCTCTTGGGAATTCCCATCCACATGCCACTGCCAGCATTGCTCAAAAAATGTTCAGCATGTCCTGGGGTTAATTTATCCCCGGGGCCACTTCTACAGACAGAGTTCTGCTGTTGTAATAGCTTCTCTATCCAGCCAGGGCTGCTGAGGGAGGAGGAGGAGGATGAAGTTAAATTTCCTACTTCTTTAAAGGGAAACCTCCCCTTGGTGCCTCCTACCTCGACCCTGTGGTAGCAGGGGCTGTTTCTGGATGTCAGTGCTCAGCTTTCACCTAGACCCTGCAGCAGGGTCTAAGCAAAAACCTATCTAAAAATCTAGATTTTTTTTCGGGTAAAAGCATAATTGATGGAATTGGTTGTCGCTTCTGTCTGACCAAATTATTTCATTCAGGTATTTGGAGTAATTTTTTAAGCTCATGTTACACAGGAAGGAAATAAGGCTGCCTTTTAAATATTAAGTTGATTTGGGAGATAGAGAGGCATTTATCCATTCACAGGTTAATCTAATAGGAAAGATATTTTTTAAATATTCTGAAGTAAGACATCTGTAGAGTTTGGTGGCTGATGATTTGCAATACAGTTCAATAAAGTCTCAATATCCCTTCTCCAAAAGGCAGACTAAATACATTAAATAACAAACTTCAAGAAAGCAAACCTGAATTTTTCTTGCCCATGTTGTCTCTTTCTTCAGATTCATGCAGTTTATTTCATAGATAGCCAGATGTTAGCAATGGAACTAAAAATAAAATAAATTTAAAAAAAAAAGACCAAAAACTTTGGAGGTTGTAGCCTCCAAAGGAATTTAGTTAGTTTTAAATCCCATCTGACACCCAATTCAAATCCTATGAAAATCAACAGAGAGATTTCCATTTACTTCCTTGAGCTCCCGACTGTGATCTCAATTTCTCCTCTGAAAGCTGTTCTTCTTGTCACGGTGCTAAACTGAAGGCTATTGAATATAGAGGATCTGAATTCAATGTTTTCTAGTATTTTCACCCAGCTACTTCAGAGATCATCAAAGCAGCAGCTTAGTGTACAAGGCATTGCAAATTTGTTTCTGAAAAGCCTAGTTTGCATGTTTGCTAAGGATTGTATCAAATGGGAGGGGTGATCAGACAATGCATATAACTACAGAGGTCGAGCTGTGCCCTAGTCCTCAGCTGAGTTGTGCTTTGAGAACACTGGGTGAATTTTACACAAGGAACCAGTTTACTGGATCAGAGGGGAAATAAGAGTTTGCAATGTGATATGTGCTGCTGGGAGTGCACGTCACTCACTTTATGACCAAACCTACTGAGATATCCTCAACTTGAAACATGTCTGAGCAGGCACTTCAAGGCCAGCTGACCCAAGGGTCAGGTTTACAAAGCTGTTGAGATAAGCAGAAGACAGATGCTTTTGCATGGCATTTGACACCTCTCCTTCACAGGTGCTTCTCTGTCAGGGGACCACTCAGCAGCTTTACAGCCTGGTTGGTGTAAATCTGACTGTGCTGTGCTGCCCTGGTGAGTCACCACCCCAGGGTAGTCATCATTTAAACTGACATCCGACCAAAGGGCCCAGGCAAAGGACACTTTGCCATCCCCCACACAGCACAGCATCAAGTCCCTGTCACAGTCCTGCACTGGTGCTGAGAGCTCGAGGTTTTCTCTTTCCCATCACATCAGTTATACCTGTTGGAAAACCAGGACTCAGCAGGCTTGGCCAGTGTTTGTGACCTGGCACAGAGGGAAATGGGTGCAAAACTCAGGAAGAGACGTGATGGTGGAGAGCTGATGTCAGCCTTTCCAGCCTGGGCGCTGGAATGGGCAGGAGCTGCTTTGGCCCCAGACCCAGCACTCGTGCAGGGGCTGCAGCTGTCAGAGCAGCAGCGTGTGTGCTGGGCTGCTGCAGCTAATAGCTGCTCAGAGAGCTTGCCTACATGGGAAAATATACCAGCGTAATTATCCCACTGTAATTATCCCAGGATAACTCTCCCTGTGGATGTGCTTAATATAACATAGGGTATGTATGAATATATGGCAAATCTTCTGCACAGATGGGGCTTAAGTTACATAGAGGAGGAATGTTTACATTGCAGCCCAGCAGCAAAGCACAGTTTATATCCTACTTCCCAGCAAATGTTACACCCAGAATTTTCTGTGCCAGAGGTACTTTCAGGGGAAAGTACGTGTCATTTGATCTGATCAGCAAAAATGTAAAGCCTCAACCTTGCCCTGAAACATGGGGCACAACATTTGCTTTTACAGAATTGCTGTGGAAGCCAGGGTAAAGACTGGGACACTGCTTTGTACCTCTCTGTGATCCTGTTCAGCTATTTTTTATAGACTGGTCATTTAAGTTTTTTCTTCATCTGACTTTTTTGTTCAAGGTACTGTGACTGAAGTTGGGAGATTGCTAAAAGCTCTTAAAAAATGTTGTGATTTTGACTTTCTCTACCAGGCTTTCAGGTCAGACTCTTTTGCCAAATGTTGGCATTCCCGTTGCTTGAGTTCTTAGTCCCCTCTTCTCTGATAACTCTGCCACTTGGGATTTTAACTTCTTCAATCTGATAGCAGGTAAATGGCTGGGGAAATGATGAGCACCAAGCTCATTTTTCTGTACTCCATGGTAAGAGATGGAATTTGCTGGGAGGAAGCTGAGCTGCACCCTGTAAGAAGATGAAGATGGCTGCACTTCCTGAAGCCTGCTCAGCATTCACCCAACACTGCTGCTGTCATCCTGACTGAGGGTGAAGCAGAGGCATCCATCCTCAGGAGTCACTTGGTTGGACCAGATTTACTGATAGCAGTCCCAAAAGGAAGTGATAATTTTGTTCTGGGCCCGAGTCAGTTCTGAAGGAAAGAGGAAAAAATCCAACCAATAACTAATTTCTCTAAATTGTCTTATAATTTTCAACAATTTAAAATAGTGAGATTTATGTGATAATAAACTGGAAGAAATGGTATAATAAAATTAGCAGCAGCACTTGGAAACAAGATTTGGAGTTGAAATTACTCAGCTAGATCTGTGGTGAAGTTTAGATCCGATGCATCAGCTGTTATTAGAAGATCAGGAGTAAAAGAATTGCAAGTGATTGTGTTGCCTGGATTATGCCTAAACCAAACCTGCAGGCCTAAGCAGTCTGATGGACTGTCAGGTGCCAAAATTACTTCTGAGAGACAGTTCATCTGCTTTTGCCCCCCTCCAGTGTCAGTAGGAGCAGAAAGTTTCAGAAATCCCATAAAAAAACATTTGATTTGCGCAACACAATTTCCAAAACTTTAACTGCTATTTCTTTTCCAGCATCTGAGATAGAGTTATTTTAGGATTATTGCCCATGTGAAACTGTACCGTTTTCACAAGAGTCCTTTTTCTTGTTTTCCAGCTCGCTGAAAAATCCTGGCCTTGTAGTAAGGCAGCTGACTCACTTCTGGTTCAACAAAAAAATTCGGAAATGGCCTCTGTGTCAGGTTAGTCCAAATTATAACTCTCTCCTAGCTTCACTCCAGCTAACCCTCTGTTCTCTTGTTTTGCCAAAAGTCAGCCAGACCTTTCTTGCTGTTTCCTGCCATCTTTTTAAGAAGCATTAAAGAATATGAAGAATGCATATTGCTCTTCGGTATTCCAGCTCACAGTCACTGAATGATGATGGGTGATAGGCATTTGACTGTGTGGCTGTCTGTCTCCAGTGTTTCTTTTCTCAATTTTCAGGGACTTTTGTGGGTCGAAGCATACCAGTCGAAGTAGATGAATCCATGCCATGGTCCCAGTTACCTGAACATGTCTTGGAAAAGGTTTTGCAGCGTTCTGGAGATGATGTGGAGGATGAGGAGGCCCAGAGCCCGCATGTTGCTCGAACACCTCAGGTTGATCAATCTTGCCTTTGCAGAGCACAAGCACATCATCATTCAGCACTGTCCGTGGAACCAGACAGCAGCTTGTGGTCAAAATATACTGATCCTGATGGAGATGGATGCTTCTGTTCCCCTGGTGAATCAATAGCAGGAGTATTTCCCTCGAAGACACATCCTATGCCTATGGACAAACCAGGCATGCAGCCAAGAACACAGCTTTCGGCTGAGACCAGGCACAACTCCAGTAAATCTGAGCAGATCTTGTCTGATGTTTCCGAGGACTCGCTGGAGGAGAGCAGCCAAGAGAGTTCACAGTCACAGCAACCCTCAGGAAACAGACTCCTGGCAGAGCTGGGGACTGTAGATACAGGGTACAACTCCCAGTCACAGGATATCATGGGCATCAGGCATCTGGAACCTCCCTTACCTCTGGTGTCTGTGCTGAATTCCCAGGACCTCCCAGGACCACTGATTTCCAGAGAGTTTTTGGGACCTGAGCATCAGCAGTGCCCTCTGTGCCAGCACTTGCCCCATCCCAACACCCCCTCACAAGCCCAGGGCTGCTTCAGGCACCGCTGCCCAGCACAACAGCCCCCTCAAGGCCCATGTGAGTAGCACCTCTCACCCCACGGGACGTTCTCTGGGTGTGTCTCAGCCACCGTTCACCAAGGGTGTGTTTCCAGCACAGCCTGCAATTATTCACCTCTTTAAACATCTAATTGCAGTCCATTTTACAGTTTCAGATTTTTGGGTTATGTGGCTGGACTCTCTGTTGCAAAACCTCTGCAGCTCTAAGTTAAAGAGGTCATGGCTACTCATGGAGTGCAGGCAAATGATTTTGCCTAGAAACCAGCCTTTGTTGGTCACGCTGAGCATGCACAGCCTCTCCCTGCTGTTATTTCATATTCTAGTCATTTCCTTCCTCCTTGCATCAGTCATTCGGCAGCCTCCTATACCGACTCAATTCCTGTTGTTTTCATAGATTTCCTTGCTCCCCCTTGGATCCCCGAAGTTGAGAATTTCCTGCCAGGATCAGGATGGGAGGTTACCCTTGATCTCCATAAATAGTATCTCCCAGCACTATGACCAGACTCACCCATGTGTTTTATTTCTATGTGAAAAGAGCGTGACATCCATCATCCTCATTTTTTTTTCTGTTGTCAGCTGAAATGAAAGCTCATTACTTAAAATGGAGCCCTCTCAGCTGCTGGTGATTGTGTTGCTGAGCGCTGATGTGACTCCCTCAATATGGGCGTCTGGCTCTGGGAGACTACAGCAGTTTACAGCCTGTTATTAATTAGTATTCCTTTTCAGTTTCTGAGATTTTTATCTGTTATGAAGTGAGCTTTGAACATGCAACAGCAATATCATTGTTTTAATATAATTTATATTACGTTAGGCTCCTGAGACCCTGACCTGTTTTGGGCTGGCTTTGTAATAAAAAGCTGTAGGCCTGTTCTGATAAACCTTTATTTTATTTTTTTTAACCTTTTTTTTTGACTCCACAGCGTTTATACTGCATCTGTTTAAGGAGTTTTTTTGTCATTCCAGCAACGTGCTATAATGAGGTATATAAAGAGGAGGGTTTCAGAAACTCAGTTTCCTGCTCTGATTTTGGAACTTTGTAGAGGGGAAGGGGCTACAGATGGACTTTCAACAATGCCCACAGCTTAACATTTGGAAAATGTCTTCTAGTTTTCTTCTTGTACCTTCTCCTTTCCGTTCAGCTCTAAGCAGACAAAGAGCTGGTTGCACAACACTCCTCACTATTTACCTCCATTTACCTCCTCCACAAGCAGGCATCGTGAGAAGTAGGACATTTACTGAATGAGGACATTTTATTTGAAAGCAGGAACTCTGAAAGGCTTTATTTAGAAAAATCACTACCATTCCAGCCATATCCAGAGGGCAAAAAGAGTAAAATAAACTCAGATGGCTGGAGCAGATTTGGTCAAGACCAAGAAGCTGGCAACTGTGCTCCTGTTTCTCACATGCCTGGTACAGCGTAAATCACCTCCTGACAGCTCCTTGTGTCTCAGATAATTGTTGGGCAGTGGCAACCCACAACAAAGCTCTGCAGTTCGTGTGTTACAACACGCCTCCTCCGGGGAATAGCAACTGTGCCTGGAGGCTCTAAGCTGGCTCTGGGCACCTGCTATTTGAGATACAGCAGCAAAACTGCTTCTGAAGTCAAAGAAATGCTCACAACAATGCCATGTGCCTGGAGACCATTATTTCAGATACCTCTCTTTGAGGGATGCAGGGATGTGTGGGCACACACGCCTGGCCAGGCTGTGCTTTGAACAGCAGTGGCTGCATCCAATGCACTGTAGCATCAGACAGATCCAAGGGAAGCTTAACTCAGTTTGGCCTTAAACTTCCAAACCAAACTGAGTGTCCTAGACCCCTGTCAGCTTCCCTAGAGCTGGTCATGAGGAATCCGCACTGACTTGCAACATCGTTTTCCCAGACTCTTTCACCCTGTCCTGTTGCAAATGGTTAAGAGGGGGAGTGGGAAAATCTCCTAAAACAATCTCAACTAATACAGTGTTGCTGACTCACAAGTTCATCAGGAATCTGTGTAATTATGGGGTTGGTTGGTGGTTTGTTGGGGTTTTTTCTAGGCTTCTGGAATCGGAATATTTCATCAAAGCTTTGTTTCCTTTCTTTATCTTCCCCTTTAAAAAAAAATGGTCCTCATGGCTGCTAGGGAAAGGGAAGCTTGACCCAAAAATAGCTAAAAGGATTTAAAAAAACAGTTTTGGGAGAAAAGACCATTTGAGTACTGCAGCTTTTAGAGACAGCTCATAACACCATAATCATGCAGTGCTAATAAGCCCTGCCAGGCTGGACTTTGATCTGCACACAGCAGCTTGGAAGTGCACAGAGCTGCTGCCTAATAAAAACTGCAAGCAGAAAGACTGAGGGGAAAAAAAAATTCCTCTTCCCCATTTGGGAAACAAACAGCTTACATTGCTTTCTCTTTCAGTTTATGCCAACAGTTCCACTGCAGTATAGTTATTAATCAGTATTACGTGTGCCCAGCAACAGTAAAGGTTTTCACAATTACTTGAGCAACATTATCACTTTGGGCTTCCCCTGCAGCCTCTTGGATGGCAATCAGAGCAGCAGCAAGGCCTTAAAAGGTCACTTTGGCAGAAATCTCACCCAGGGTGAAGTAACAAACTAAGCGATTATTTTTCCTCTTTTCATTTACAATAATCACAGTCTGTTTAGCCTAAGTGTTGCAAACTGATTTGTTCCAGGATTTTGCATCTGCTTTCATGAGAACTTCGGGGTGATTCATTTTCACAAGTCATTGCCAAAAATAAAATAAAATAAAAAATAACAAACCCCTACCAGAAAACACTGAGGCACAGTAAGTGCAGGGACAAGGCAGCCCTGAATGTGTGACTGTCAGCTGTCCCAACAGCCCAACACCGAGCAGGGATCTGAACCGTGCCGTATGTGAATGGGAAACAGGGAGCCTTAGACTCTAAAACATTCCTTCATCTGGCTTCTTTCAGAGTGAGATACCTGCAAATGCCTCCAAACTGCTCAGTTTCCTCAGATATGCCTGGAAAGGAATAAACACAAACTGAGGCAAAAATGTGTTGGCTGAAATTATAGTTGCTGCCTTTATTTTCTCACCCTCTCAGATGGCAGAGCTCTTTACCAACATTTTGCAGAGCCATCACAACCACTTCCTCCTGTTCCTGGACCTTGCATGAGAGTTATCCGCCCAGCTCAGCAAGTCATCCCAAATTACTCAAACCTTCGTGCTCCCAAGGGCACTGGAGATCGACCACCCCAGAGGACGTGCTCCTCCCCTGGTCCTCCTCGATTCCAGTAAGTATGCCTGGGGGATGGGGCTTGTGGGAAGTGGAAGTTCCTCTGATCTGATTTTGTGGGCTTTCAACCAATAATTCTGAATCCTTGTACTGTGAGCGTGCCCAGGCTGCAGGGATTCATGTGAGATGCTGGGTTGTTTCCTTTATTTGCTGTTTTAAACCAAATGGGGGCTGACCCTTTCCTAAAGAACTTCAAAGTTGGATACCTGATACGTTGTCAAAGCACACCCTGAAATGCAAGTGTTAAGTAAGATAAATGCTTAAAGGGTTAAGGGTTAAAGGGATGGGGGGGGTTGAAAAATATCTCACTTGAAACCTTAGAGCTCTCCTGCTCACGGGCAAAGGTCCATTTGGTGGCTTGCTGGGGTCTTCAGCTTTACACTGTACCAGCCTGGGACAGCTCTGTCACTGGCTTCCAGTGATTTCCTTCTTACCTCTTCTGTGGTGTAGAGAAAAAGGGAGAAAACTCCATCAGTTGCTGATATATCTCTACACTGCAGTTTGCAGCCTTTTCTATGATTTTTCTTAGCAAAATGTCTGGCATTTCTCATCCAGGGCTTTTTGACTGATTTTCAAATATTAATTTACCAGGCCTTATATTTTTATGTCATTAGAAGATGGAAATCCTATACATGCAGGGGTTCCTTCAGACTCAGCTACCTAAAAACAACTTGAAGCTTCAAGCTTTGAGAATATCTGAAATCAGACTGTTTTTGTTCAAGTGCCACAATACTTTTAGAGGTGTTAGACTTAAGGCATCTGTGCTTGAAAATGCCCACTTACATGACATCGTCTTGGCAGGGACCTGTGAGAATGGGCAGGACAAAAGAGGGCAGACAACTGAAATATCACTCTGCTCTGGCCTATGAAAAGTTAAGGGCTGTAACAGAAAAGTGATAGCAAGATAAGGCAGTACCTGCAGCAGAGAGAATTGCACTGAAGAGTTTGTATGAAAATGTAAAAATATTGGGGAACAGTGGGTATCCTTTGCAGTAGTAAAATTTAAAACTAGGCTCCTGATTTTTTGGCACATTTGTTAGATAAGGTGGAGTTTTGGGAAGATCTGTAAATTAGCCACCAGGTAGTGGTTTTGTGGCCATTGATGAGGTATGTGCTGCTTTTATTAGTACTTTCTTCTGGTAAAAGACATCCAGAATACTCAGGGTCTGTCCTGCGGCTGCGTGGCTGCTGCTTGCAGGCTGACTCCAGGAACAGCAGTTATATGTTGGCAATATTTGCCTATAGAGTATTTTGTAACAGAAAACATCTGCACCAAAATGAATAAACCAAATCTTAATGTGACAACAGAAAACATGCTGCGACCAGCCTGTCATCATTCATTTAAGGAAGGCTAAGGAAAAAAAAAAAAAAAAGAGTGGTCTTGATTGACTAAACATCATGGCTCTGTGGGGAGAAGCTCTCAGAGAAAGCTAAAACTCATCCAACAGATTCAACCTAGCAGACTGCAAGCACACCTCATGTAAAAATCTCTGTAGATTCACCTTGACTTAAAATCTGAAGCCAAGTGTAAAAGCACAAGAACAGCCAACCTTCCTAAAATCATACCTTTCTGTTTACTGCAATAGAGAAGACATTAGGCAAAGTTATTGAAGGTCTGGAACACCAGGCCCTGACATGAGAAGCCCTCATTTGGGTCTGCCATTGCTGGTCAAGAAATAAACTTTGTTCCCTTTGGCAAAACGTTGGGTTTGTCAAGTACTGGAGGCCTTCCAGAGCTGGAGCTAGTCTGCCATTGTAGACCCATTTTCGCAATTTCCACCCTTCTCTGAGCCTCTTGGCTGCACGGGACATGGTGAGAGCACCTGGGGTGCCATGAAGCATTCTTTGCCTTTAGATAATGGGAAGGGCCACCCTGCTCCCATACAGGCATAACAACATCCCCAACACAGCTTTATTTCTCACTCAGAAACAGCCTTTGCTTCTGCTAATTGCAAGCTGAACAGCTTTCAGCTATGATGTGACTTACTTCCTGTGATTAATGTTGTTTCTCTGATAAACTTCTTGTGGTAGCCTGTCACCAAGGTACCCGTTCCAAAGACACTGTAATAACTAAACAGATGTGCTGAGCCAAGCATTTCTGCAAGAACTTTTCACAGCTAATATGCAGATAAAGTTCTTAGAGTGTTGTTAAAAGGCAAAGAAATTCTGAATTTTGCCTGAAAATACATATTTTCTAAATCCTCGATTGCTTTTCTTTGTAGAAACCAGCTATACAGCCAGCTACCTAATGGTCAGCTGCCACCCAAGGCATGTGGCCCAGATGAAGCCTGTGGTTGTCCTTCTGACCATTTTCCATCTCCAGCTGCTGTCCCAAGACCTCTCAGTAACCCTGCAGCCAAGGGAACTCTGAGAACCAGCAATCTGCCGGAGGAGTTGCGTAAGTGGTTAGCAAATTTGTTCTGTGCAAGATTTTACAGCACAGCCTAACAGCTTTAGGTGTGAGAGCTCCAGAGTGGGGAAGGGGGAGGAGAAGGCAGGGGGAAATGACATAAAGACACAAAGTCAACAAGAAAAGAAAACAGCGAGTCTCATCACATGTGTTGGGTGTGAGTGTCTGTGTTTGGTGGGACAGAATTATCCCCTTGAATCCTGAAAACATAATTGTCATTAATTGCTTGTTATTTTGTTTACAAAAAGTAATACTGCTTGGATTGTTTTCATGACTCCTTGCTAAACAGGATGTCCCGTTGAGGCAGGAGGGGCTGGAGCTTACAGTAAAAGACTAATAACAAAGAAAGCCTGAGGGATAAAATGTTTCTGCCTGTCCCAAACCAGACAAATATGTTGAGCCTTGACCTCAGTTTCTCCCTGAACTGGTGAGTTTGGAGAGGACTCTGGAACGTGCTGAGGGCAGCACAGGCTCTGCCTGATGTGCTTCTGTTGCCACGAGTCTCACAGATGCATTCACCCTCCAACTCTTACAGGAAAGTCAGATCTCAGAAAAATGGCTTTTTTTGAATGCCAAGCTGACTAGTAGGTGAGACCTACCATTGCTTAGAGCCTTGCAGAGCTCTCTGAGGTTTTGGGTTTTCCTTCATTCTTCATTTTACATATAACCTTTCAAATCCAGAGAGTCACATCTCTCTGGCCTGTAGGAATAAGTTATGATGCCAGATGCCACTCTTGGATAGACCCTACTTTATCAGTTAGTGTGTCCTAGATGGACGAATTACTGGGTAAAACAGGGTCATCTGTGCTACATGCACAGCTGGATTAGATCAGCCAGCTGGTTCACGCTGATGCAAATCCATGAAAACCGCTCCCACAAGGGCAAGGACATTGCTGTCACCAGCCATGCATCCTGCCTGCACAGGGGGTAATGCTGCTCCACGGAAAGGCAGTATGGCATGCATCGGGGCCCCTCCAGCTCTGTGTCAGATCAGTGAGTCTGGGGAAAGCTGTGCTGGCTGCAGCCAGTGCAGGTAACACGAGCTGTGAGTGACAGCCCAGGCTCAGGTGTGCCCAATGCTGGGAAAAAACAGCTCTGGCCAATGGGCAGAGGGGAGCAGCAGAGGGATTTACCTTCTGTAGCTTGCCAGTAAGGCAAGAGGAGCTCAAATCTAGAGCAAGGTTCTGTACAGGGGTTGGTTTCAACACCGAGCCACTGCATTATCCTACATCCATTTCGTAAACAAGAGACCTAAGTGGGCAGAACCTGCAGTGTGGTGGAAAAGGAGGGCTCTGACAGTCTCACCCTCTGAATGGTGTATTTAAATGTGTTATATATTCATACAGACTCTCTCTTCCAGGCAAGGTCTTTATAACTTACTCAGTGGATACAGCAGTGGAGGTTATGAAATTTGTGAACTTCCTGTCTGTAAATGGATTTCAAACTGCTGTAAGTACTCCTTCCGGAGAAAATTACTTTCAACCAGGGAAGAGGCTTTTTTTAAAAAAAAAAAAAAAAAAAGCAGAAGCAATACACTGTCCATTTAAATGTTTTTCTGGTTATCGTATTTTGTAGGCTAAAGAAGATACAGCTAGAATGAGCTAGCCTTGGTTTCGCAAGCTGTAACTTAAATGATCTGCCTTTTCATTTATTCTTCTTTCAACTGAATTTTGTGCTTTGAATTGTGCTTTAATAATGACCCTAGAAAATTTCACTTAGTGACACCAGGTGGGCAATAGTATGAGGTTTTGTGAGCTATTCCATTAATATTGTCTCATATTTGATCTATAATATCAGTATTTCAAAAGGTCGATTTTCATGTTCATCCCATCCTACCATTTTTCTTCGATGCTATTACATCATTGAGTCTTCTGATGTGAGTAACTTTCTGCTAAAAAAACATCTAAAAGTAGATTCTGAAATTCATACAGCTTAATGAAATAGCCCATCTCATGGTTTCGTTTGCTTTGTTATCCCTTTAAAAGTGGTTTTGCTTTGTTATTCTTTTAAAAGGATTTCTAAAAATCATTGGCCTGAAAAGGTCTGTCTCATACTGTCTAATCCCATAAGCCATTCAGATTTTTACTGAATTTCTCATGAGTGTGCTTCAGCTCAGAGGCCCACAGAGACTTTAGGATTCAATGTTCATCAAAATCTTGATTCATATTTTCTTATTTCAAGAGCATATGCTATCTGACCCCTCAACCTTCACTCCTTGGCTCCAATTCAGGAAAGCATTTAAGCAAGTGGCTATCATTAAACTGAATGAGACTCAGTGGGGGGCTTTGCACATGCTTATTTATTTCCATGAATCAAAGATTTTTTTACAGAGACTACAATTATACTTATCTCCAGCAGTTCTGTATTACGACCAGTTCATAAGAAAGCTTTTGGGCACCATAGATTTACAGAGTAGAAGACTCATTAATAGCACCTTTGCTGGACAGGCAATTCTTGGAGCCTGCTGCAGAATAATAAATGCAGCAAAATGGCCCCAAAGCAGGGCAACAAATGGGCTCTCTGCATTCAGAAAGAGAAAAAGAAAGACTTGAGAGCAGATAGTGACTCTTTTCTCAAAAACTTGGAGAAGATAATACTTACTCCATTAGTCACAGTCACTGATTGCTGGTTTCTGGGTTTACTGGGCATGCAGACAAGCAAGCAGTGTTGTCGTATTCAGTCCTATGAAGTCCTCCACTGCTCTGCTGGCACTGAAGTCTGGGTGACTGCACCCAGGCTCAGTGACCTGGCTGACTTCCCACTACACACCCTGAATATTTAGTTCAGTATGAAGCTAAACCTTCACTCTGGCTGTACCCTTGCAGCCAGAAGATAGTGGGCATTTGCAGCTCTACAGATGGAGAAGGTGGGCAGCCCCTTGTTCTGTCCAGTAAGAACTGCCTGGGAATTGTGGACTGGCAGGGCAGGCAGTCAAAGGGCCAGCTGAGTGGGAGCCCAGGGTGTGCCTGCTGCCTGTCCAGCTCAACTCCAGGCTGCACAGAGAGGGGAGAAGTGCCTGAACATGTTTCATTCCTAAGGGAGTGGGCATGCTTGTCATAAACAAGGGAAGGAGTAGGTGCTGTATCAGTGCCATTAAATGGAGAGGAAAGGTGAAGGGACACTCACCACGGATCTTGATTCTCTTGCAGATTGATATCTTTGAGGACACGGTACGAGGTATTGACATCATTAAGTGGATGGAGCGCTACCTAGGTGATGTATGTAAGGGCAATTTAACCTTGTTCATAGCAGAGGTGACCTGAGGAAAATGGTTGAATTATTCTAATACACAACAGGGACAGAATGAAAATGCAAGGCCCTACTGTTGTCTTCCCTGCCCTTATAGAAATGGTAGAGGCCTTCCAGAGAGACTGTAGGTAAATCTCACTCACAACTGTATCTGGTGGTCCCAGAGCTCTTTTTTTTAAGAACAGTGCTAATCTTGACAGTCTTGCCAAATTTTAATGCTGTCTGTTACATCTAGCCTGAAGCTGCCATTGGAAAAGTTGTCCCTCCATCTCCTTTTTAAATAGTGGGGTTTAGCTGTGCTTAGTTACAATGATACCTGTATTTCATCCTAGGCTGCATAGTTAGGGCTAAGGTTCATCCTTCTCCCCTGTAGCTGTTACACTGATATCTAAAACACTGAAGGGTAAACCATCCTACATTTAAACTGGAAACTGGTATTCTCTTGGCTGATAGATAGATTTGCTCTCATCACTTTGTATCTAAGCAGTAAAACAGATTTATCTTGCTGCCAGTGCTGTTCCCTGCAGCAACAACTTCCCCTGAAGACCCCTAAGCAGTGAGTGGACATCTCCTTTACGATCAAGCCAAGTGGTCGGACTATACCAGCACAGCTGGGTGCACACTGACAGTTCTCTCACTGGACAGGAGCCATTGTGGGCTGGCCACTTTGGATTCTCACCTTGCTGAGTAGCCACTGGGTCTCTGACTCACTCTGGGCATGGCTCAGGAACAGGATGACAGAAGTGGTGGACTCTCCTTCACCTGAGCAAGGAAGCTCCACCATCTGAGCCAAGCCTACACAGGTTTCCTGAAGGTGTCCATGCAGGCATGATACAACTGCAGAGCCAGCCTGGGTCCTCTGTCCTGGAAGGGCAGTTGTGCCTCTTGGGGCTTGCATCAGGACAAATTAGGCTTGGGCTCAGTGTGTGTAATGGAGGTACTGAAGCCAGAAGTCAGGGTGACTTTGCTTTTGCCAAAAAATCATTGTCACTTAAAATACAAGCTGTCAGATCTCCTTTGGGACTTGTGCACAGTCAGTAGGAGAAATCAGTATGTGCAGAGAACAATCTCCTGCCTCCACCTGAGGAACTTTCTTTGACTACCTACCCCAGAAATGTGTGGTTTCCCTCACTGACTGCAGAGGCAGTTTCTAACTTCAAAACCCTTACATGTGTGTGGAGGAGGGGACTGCTTGGACACAAGCAGGGAAAAGTGTGCAACTGGGCATGTCTCTTGCAAACCCTCAACATCTGTAAACGCTTACACACATGTCAAGCACAAGCAAAAGTCATTCTGGAGTATGTTTAGTCAGTGTAAGGGATAATGGCTCCTTACTGTATTTGACCCTGTGGTGGGGCAGATTCTCTTGATACAGCACAGAAGGAATGAGTTAATTACATGCCAGGCTGACTGGGGGGGCACAGGCTTGGAAGCCTTACACAGACTGATGTGGCGGAGATGAAAGGCAGGCCCCAGGTAAACACAAGTAGGAAGCTTTCATCTGCTGCATTTCAACTGGCCTGCCATTAAGAAGAGATGTTTCCCAGATATAAAGGATAGCCCCTCTCTAGTAACCTGAGCTCAGTGTAGGGCTAGGATTAAGCAGGTCAGAGGCAGGATCCAGGCTGTCCTAGCAAGGTGGAGGAGCTCCCAGGTACCCCTAAACCTGCCCAGGCCATCCACAACACCCCCCCTCTCTGCACAGCCACTTCTCTGCACTTTGCCACTGAGATCAGCAAGAGAAGATGTCATTTCTGCCACTGAGAGCCCTAGAAGTAGCTTCCATAGACCAATGTCTTTAGTAGCTTTTTGTATAAAAAGTCACAGATGACTAAATAGATGCACTTCTACATAAGCTGTTGGAAAACATTTGGGTCTGAATATGAAGATAAAAGTTTTCTGTGTATGCACATTGACACTCTACACTGATAAAAAGTAGCTTTTTATGACAGGAATTCCAAGTGTCAACTGGTAGCTGCTAATACATCTCTTGACATTTAGATTTTCTATATTGAGACGTCGAGAAATAATGAGGAAAACGAGTGTATGAGTTCTCCTGTATTTCCTGCCAGAATGAATGAGATCCTCTTGTGTTTGCCAGGAACACAAAGATCACTTGAAACACAAACTGGCAGATTTCCGATCTGCCTCTACCAAACGCGCTGCATTTCTCAATTTCATAAAAGTGCTTTTCTCCCCAACAGAAGACGGTGATGATAATCATAGCAATCAGTCCAAAATACAAACAGGATGTGGAAGGGGCTGAATCCCAGCTGGACAGGGATGAACACGGCTTACATACTAAATACATTCACAGGATGGTAAGTGAGGACATGCTTTTGCTGTTTTACAAAGACTGTCTCTTCTTCTCAAAAGACAAATCTGTCTCCAAATGGCAGGTTCTTTGCTTTGTTTTCCCTAATCCCCATAGTTAAACACCCCTCTTTGGAATTCATTAATCCTTCCTCTCATCAGCTCCGTATGCTCATTAACATCTGCTAAGAGGTTCAAGGAAGAAAAATCCTATTAAACATGCTCATCTTATTTCTTCACATTCTTTATTGTTCAGTGTTTTTCCCCTCCTTCACCTTCTTGAGCCCTTGTGTAGCCCTGAGCGCTATCTTATCTAACAGTGCCTGACCTTCCTCCCTTTGAAGCAGCCCCCGTTGCTCCAGCCATCCTGGAACTGAGGTCTTTTTTCAGACAGCAGTAAAGCTGCCTGAAGGATGAGATTGCAAAGCAAAGGCCAGAGATGCAATGTGGGGCTCCTGGGGAGTGCACAGTGCCAGAGGACCAGACACCCATCTCCACAGCCTGTCACAGGATGGACATTTAGCTCAGAAGAGCCCACAGAGCTATGAAGCTGATCCTTTCTCCCGTGGTTTGGAGTTAGGTGCCTTTTTCACCCTGTAACCCATTGACCCTGCAGTCAGGTTTCTCAGATGCTGTCACCAGCAGATGAGCTCTCAGCAGTACTTTGCTGTCTGTGCCACCCCTGGGATGCCTGTGTCCAGGGCTATGGGGAACAGGCTGGGTCCTAGCTCAGATACAGACCTGGCCTCTGGCTGAAATCTTTCACTTCTTTGTAAGCCAAACAGGGGTGTTAGTCAAGTCAGACTTCATCAGTTAGAGATAGATTTCATGGGACTGCACCTGCAGCTAAACCCACAATTATTTCACACCATGAAACTAAATGTTCAAGAAATGTTGGCAGATCTTTCCTGTATCCCTTCTGTAGCAATGAAGAATTGGATTAAGTGGCCAAACCAAACAACACCAAGACCACCAGCAGTAGATCAAATCATTTAACAGAAGAGAAGTTTAAGTAAGCAAGGAGTGTTTTTATACATAGGGTTCAGATGTATGCAGAGAAAAATTATGTCATTACAATAAAACTGGCATTTTGTTCTATCCTAGATGCAGATCGAGTTTATACAGCAAGGAAGTATGAACTTCAGATTCATCCCTGTGCTTTTTCCAAATGCCAGAAAGGTAACGTAGGTGCATGCTTATAGACTTGCTGCATGATAAAGTGCATATTATTTTGATCATGGGGCACCAGATGGAATCTTAAAACCCAAACACTCAATTTCTTGGTTCTTAATAGCCCACAAGTAATATTCCAAAGTTTATAGGTTTATGTACATGCAAATAAAAAACATTTCATCCACAATATAAATCAGCGTATAAATGTATTTCTGATGATGAATGTACAACTAAAACTCAGATTGCCTTGAGCACTGAAAGAATTTAAATTGAGAGAGACAATCTATCCAGGAAGCATGCTTTTTATATTAACCCTTTTATAATATTGTCCAAATGCAATGCTGATGAGTGAGATGGGCAAGATTTATGACTGACGTGAAGTGAGGGTCTGGAAGAGGGTGTGTTGAGAATATAAAAATAAAGAATATAATAAATACTAAAGCACTGGGCTGTTGCTTGAACTTTGACAGGCCCATCAAAAGCAAACTAAGACTTTTTAGGACTTGCAATTTCATCTGTCCTCCTTACTTGTTTTGAAGATTCATTTGAGTATAAGAAATAAGTAATGCAACAGAATCCTATTTTTTCTACATCATTCTGAGAAAGTCTCTTGGATTTTTACAAAACCTAAAATCTAAAAGGCTTCAGCTATAGCTGAGAAATAGCATTCTTCCTCAATCTCCTGCATTGTATTCATGTTCACTTTGCATAACTAAATGCTTTATGCACTGTTGGGTAGCTATCATGTTGCCCCTCGGTACAGCTGCATTTTAGAAAAGTATGGAAAAATTCTTTATATTTCTTTGGGTGCCCAAATTTTGGAACATGTGTAAAAATTTAAACAATATTATCAATAGTTATAGGGCTGTGCAGTCCTACTGCAGTTGTGGATTTTAGTGTAATGAACTTCTTTATTTAAGCAATGATTTAAGATCAGAAATTTGAAAATATGTCCCTGGGTTTGTAAATATGTGAGGTCCTGTGGATTGAATGGTACCTCTGGTATTTCATGTCCCTCAGATCCCTTCCTGAATAATCTCAGTCTGCTGCTTACCTTAGCTAAGTACCTGGAAGACAGCCCTGGTGGGAATTGGGCAGGCCAAAGGCAGGGAAGCAGTGAGCATTTTCAGCCAGTCTTTGAGGGAGGGCAAAGGGCTCCTAACCTTGGGGCTACTTGAGTGCCCACCATGTGAACAAACCCCACAGTCTGGAGCCACTTGGCACCTTCAGGGCTGCAGGGAAAAGTGACCCATGAGGCACTATAGCTGCCTTGGGGCTCAGAGACAGAACAATAAGTTATGTTAATTTGGTTCAACTTTATTTATCCGAAGACTATTTAGTGTATAGCAGCTGTTCTGTCAGACAGTGATCTGCAAGGAATTTCCAGGGTTGGTTCATCCAGCTGCCTCTGTCAGAGCATCAGGCTCCAGGCATCCTTCCTGCCCATCCTCTGTAGTCCACATAACCCTTCAGTTTTTTGAGAGATGCCTTTCTCATTAAATTATGCAGATCAGCATTTTCTACTGCTGTTAAGCTTTAGTCTCTTTCTCCACGTAATTCTTTGGTACATCACCTGCCTTCATCTAGCCAGTTAATGATAATGTAGCTGGGGACATCATGGGTGGAAGGAGAGCACCAGAGCCTGAGCAAGTTGCAGTAATGAAGTCTGGAGGCAGTCAGAGGAAGTGAGGTACCTGAAAAACAGCCAAGTATATGTACAATTGGATGATGTTGGCGGGCAAATTACTTCAATTTTGTCTTTTTTATACTATCTTTTATACATTCAAGTATTAGCATAGCTGGCAGTGGAAAAGAGCAGAAAATGAAGATTTGGAGGTTTCATCTGGGGACGGGGCTATTAGATGAGTTAATCTCATACAAAGCACATCATAAAGCACTGCTGGTATGTGAAAATTAGTCGACCTCCAACAGGAAGAGATCTATGTGATCCAAGGAGCGTTCATTAGGAAACTGAATAATGAGGCGAGGAATGCACAACACACAGTTAAGGTGGAACTGGCATTTCCAGCTTCCCATCGTACACTGCTAGAGGAAACATGGGTCTTGCTGGTTCAAGGTTTGCATCACAACAACCCACAGAAATGTGTCCCCCTCAGCTGGCCACCTGATGACCAAAGCGTTAAGTCAAGATTGCCCCATGCTAGAGGCTCCCTCTGGAAGCAGCCAAGGCATGACATGAACAGGGCTGGTGCCAGGGAAGGCTTTTTGTACTGACTTCATTATAGAGGGTATTAAACAAAACTGCATGAGCTGTTTTGGAAGCAAGGCAGAGAGCTTGTCTCTCTGGATATATAGTGCCTTTCTCATTATATCCCCACTTGCTGATTTCTTACCTACTACTTGTTTCTCACACTAATTTCCATCTTAACTAATGATTTACCCATGTGGACCTCTATCAAATGCTTTTTGGAAGTCCAGACTGACTGTATCTACTGTATTTCCTTCATCCAAAAAAATGTAGTTTCTTATCAAAGACAGAGAAAGGGCTCATTTGGTAAACCCTTGCTGTATTTAATTGCATTTCCTTCTATAGCTCTTAACAAGATTTATAAAGAAACAAGTTCCATGTAACAATATACGTGTGCATGCAAACATAGTCATCTTTCTTTCCCAGTAACACTTGAATCTCTTGGCCAATTCCAAAGAGCTTTGGCAAAGGAGTGGAATTCACAAAGACTAAAATCCATTCCTTTGCCAAAAAAAAAAAAGACTAACAGGTGGAGGCAAGAAACCTTACTTTTGCTCCTACCAAAGGGAATGCTGTGGGATCTTACCCTTATGCAGTGAGATGTCCATCTGGAAGAACAGCATTTTAAATCCTTTGCTTTAGGGAGATCACTGACCAAAGCCTATCCTTTCTCACAAAAGGCTTGATAGATCTCTGCCACTCACAAAGCTGCTTGTTCAGAAGCTTAGATGAGTTCATAGAAATGGGTCTGTAGGTGCCTGAGTGACTTACCTCCTTCTTCCTATACATAAATCTGTAGCTCTAACAGAGTGCTTGCCTCAATTAAGACAAACTTCTCCCTGAGCAGGGAAAGCGATGCAGCCTTGTTCCTACAGCTGTACAGGCCAAGGAAAAGACAGCCAATTTGAGAAGCATGATCATGGGAATGAAAGGTTTGGACTGCAGCTAGGCTGTTTGCTGGCAGCAGGACATGTGCAGCCCATGCCAGGGCATCCCCTGGTGAGGTGCCAGAGATGTGCACGCCAGCAGCTTTTTGCTCTGTCCTCATGGAGCTAGCTCCACTAGCTTGACAGGAGCTGTGCTGCTCCTAACAGGGACTATCTTGGGAAAACACTGCTAAATAAGAGGTCCAGGGACCAAGTGCTGGATGTCTTGGCTCCTCATGTTGCTTACCTGCTGTCTCACTTTGGCTGTGTTCCAGTATCTCCAATTCCAAAACAAATCTCTATTTCACGGTGACCATGAACTGGTTTTAGTCAAGGATCAGTCCCCATGCTAATTAGTGGTATTATAATGGCCCTTCACCCCTACACTTCCAGGCTGTCCATATATGGAAACTTCCCAAGGCTGTGGGAACATGGGAACATGAGATCTGAGTAGGCTCGTCTCCATCAGGCTGTCACTGTCCAGTGCCATGGTGGTCCCAGCTTCATTATGTTAATGGACATTAGCCAACCCCTGTGAAGGACTTCTCCTTTTCCAAGATGCAGGGATTGGTGGAGGTTTGACCCTGCTAATCTGGAGGTGTATTAGCCTCTCCTCAAGCTCAGCATCGGCCTCAACCTTCTGCTCAGGAGGAGGTCAGAGCACACCATTCTTTGCCATTCTTGGCAAAGAAAGGTGCAAGGGGAGGGGGAGAGGGCTACCAGGATGTGAAATGATCCTGTGGGGTCTTTCCTTATTGATTATCATCCCAATGTTGAATGTGCTGTGTGGATCCTTTAGCAGCTACTAAGGTGGCAGCCTTTCCCTGCTAGGGGCACTGAGATGTCTCTCTTCTCTTCTCAATGGTTATTTTCACAAGCTTCTCGATGCCTGTCACTGAGATCAGACTTCCTTTGAAACGTGGTGAAATTAGCCAACGTGATGGCAGAAGAGAAAGAGAGACAGGCAAGCTGTGAGATCACACAAAGTTCATTTATTTAGGAACCCAAATACAATTCTGAAGCCAAATTAACGTTTCTCGTTGTTACAGGAAGTGCCTGGAACAGAAAAAATGAAATCTTCCTTGGCAGGGTCTGACGGAATCTGAAAGGTTCTGGTAGAGATTCGGACGGATTTATGGGATTTAGCTTTTATTTTTGTTGGGTTTTTTCCCAGGAGCACGTGCCTACCTGGCTGCAGAACACTCACATTTATAACTGGCCCAAGAACAAGAAGAACATCCTTCTGCGGTTGCTGCGGGAGGAGGAGTACGTTGCTCCCCCAATAGGACCTTTACCCACACTCCAGGTTGTGCCGCTATGAACATTACAGCTTACAGCACATGACGAGTGGTTGTTAAAGGGTTGTTCCTGGCAGGGAGCCAGCACTCTTCCAGATGGCTCTTTTTCATGACAGAAGACACTCTTTCTGCTAAAGGAATTGGTTGTCTTGGGTTACTCAGGCTCAGCTTGTTCTCTACCATGTTAAACATTATTTCCAAAGCTGATGGGGCAGAACTCTCTTCTCTAGATTTTTAAATAAGCTACAAATGTAAAGAATGCCCACTTTAATTTAAACATCTGGTTTTAACATATTCCTTTTATTAGCCATTACAGCAAACAAATACCAGAAATGATGTTGCAATGAGTGTAAAATAAAAATTACATCCTCCTTTTTGCTCAGGGCTTCTTTAAAGATATTCCTGCCTTGTATAGCATTATCGAACCATTAATTTGTATATACACTATTAAATCTATTTGCCTTTTGTAAGGCAGTCTTATATACGTGTCCACTTTCATTATTGCTGGGGACAATGGAGAAATGGGTTGGGTAAGGCAGGTTTTCCTTAGCCTGTCTTGCACAAAGACACTTGTCTTCAATTAGAGAGGACTTTTAGATCTGAAACTCTAGAGTTCCCTTTCCTTACAGCTTGGTCCCTCACACCTCCAATGTGTTGCAGCAGTAGTCCCCAAAAGCAGAGCTGAATTCATGACTACGTGAGTGCTGTCCATGCTATGGAACACTGCAGTATTTTCTATGGCAGGCCTTTAGCTTCAGTACTGCTCTTCAGCTGTTATTTAAAACAGAGCATGTCAAAGGACAATTGGCACTTGGAAAGCCAGCAATTGTTAAGAGAAAGAACATTCCTACAATTTGCAGTATGCAGTATGGAACAATAAAATAATCAAAGATGGAGATCCACAGGGGGCTGGCAACCAGGATGGCTCAACAACATCACGTCTGCTACAATTTGAACATTTTTTAACAGACCACATAATCACGACTTTGCTGAGGTTTTTTTTGGTTTTTTTTAACAGCCTTAACCTTACTGAGGTAACAGTGGACCCTATTGGTTTAAAATTCTGCAGCCCTAACTCTTTAGCGCAATCGTACCAAAATCCTCCTCAGCTTTAATATTTGTCATAGAATGACCCAAACACAGCTTTATAAAAATGTACATGTGTTTCATAGCCTGAAAAGAAAATTAGCCCAGAAGCTGATATTCCTCTTACAGTATCCAAATTATTTAATTAAGCTTTCCATTGAGGTGGTGCCAGCATGCTGTGTTGATGCAGGACGTGGTTTGTGGTGCTCGTGAAGAAAAAATTAAAACTCAGATTTTCCTCAGTCCTAGCGGACTTTTGCAGCCATTTAAGAGATGAGTATATTCAGTGCTGTCCACTCCTATGATTTTGATTGTGGTATTTGCTGTGCTTCTTGCAACTGCAGTTTCCAAAGGGAAGCTCAACAACTGAAACAGGGCAATACCTGACGTGTCAGCAGCTTCCTGTGTTAGGCAGTGTTACGTCTTGGCACCTACTTGATTGTGGGGAGGGAAGGTCTGTTTTTCATGTGATAAATTTTCAGTTAGGAAAATAACTTTCTAGTATGTGGTGACAGCCTAAAATCATGACAGTAATCCATCTTAAATGGTCAACAAAGTAAAGACAAAAGGAGTGGGATGTGGGTCGACTTTTGGGGTCACCTAGAGTGCACTACAGCATCGATCTCAGCCTCTACATTGAGTGAGTCTCCTGAAATGCTGTGGCATTATCTGCCTGCTCAGCATGGCTGCCTCTGTTACTTTAAGGTATCTGAAGTGTTTTAACACTGTGAAATAGTCTGTCCCAAATGGCTCTGAGCCTCTTAGCCAATTTCTGCCACATTTAATAGGGAGAGCTCCAAGATGCTAAGTGCCTGTGAGTTTCATGGAAAGAATTACCCAAGCAAAGAGCGAGGCCCAAAGCCATGTGCTGAGGAGGGAGAGGTTCTGGTCACCTCCCAGAGGTGGACAGCTGGCCACCCTGGCCCTGCAGGGGGCTGGGACGCCTTCTGGGCTACACAGCCTGCACAAGTCTGGAGGAGAGAAACGTGTAGGGAGTGAGGCTGTGTCAGTTTTGCTGCTTGCAAAGCAGCGTATTAGGAAGTGCAGTTAAGCATTCAAAATGATTAGTGAGGCTGGGTAGTAAATTCCTTTCATCATTTTGGCTGTCATCCGAAAATATGTGCTCTAGATTTACCACAGATTTGCTTGGTTTGGGCCAGGGAATTTCATTAAGTCACTCCTGCATCATGTGATGCACAAGGTTGCATTAAATGGTCCGGTGATTATTTCTGTTCTTCTGTTCGAATGATTCTTTTCTGCAAAACTATGCTGGCAGAGTGAGGAAATAAAACTAAGCTTTGCTGTTTGGGAAGTACAAAGAGCCCAAGCTATTTAACTGCCCAGGCCTTTTTTTCTTTTTTTTTTTTTTTTTAATCGAATAACAATTCGCAGGATTCATTGATCTTTACATTAGTTGGAGCATCCTACAAGGACAGAAACCATGATGGGGAGAGTGTGAGTAATGAGCTAGCAGCCTAGTGAATCATTTCCCCTAAAGCTTTGTATTTGTAGAGAGACAGATGGTGGGAGCTGTGAAGAGGGAGAGGCAGGAGAAAAGCCGATTTTTGCAAACAGCAGAAGTAGAGAGGACATTGAGGAAAGAAAAAAAAAAAGAAATAATCAGCAGGTAAGGGAGAAGAAGAGGCTGAGAATTCACCAGCTGTTTCAAAACTAATGCATTAATGTTAAAATGGATTAGTGCTCAGGGAAAATACAGAAAGGAAATTGCAGAAAATAAGAGGTTTGTGGCTGAGGGAAAATTTACCAAGAGCAGCCCTAAATATGTATTTGTAGATGAACTCTTGAGTCAGTTTTTAACTTTACGTTCAAATAACAGAGAAGTAGCTGAAAGTATGCATGACTCCATCCTGCAGGCTGGCAGTGCTGCTGCCCAGCTGGAGCTGCCAAGCTGCAGGTGCCCACAGAGACAAAAGGCATCGCCAGAGGTTTGTCTCACAGCACCTGTACATCTGCAAGGGGTGTGTGGGAGAGGAAATCCATTGTCCCCAACATGGAAAGTAAGCAAAGCAAGAGAGTTACATACTTAACACTGGGATAAGTGCAGCATTAAGACAGAAACAGAGGATTTAGAGACAGCCTGCTTTGAAGGCTTGCCAAAACTCAGATGACATTAATGCATGTAAAGATTTTTTTTATGTAAGTCACCTGTGTGACAAAAACAGGGTTGCAAAATTTTACCCCACCGTTAAGTTAGATTGGCCTCTCCAAAGAGGGATGTGTAGAGTGATTCGAGTACAAAGTTTATTTAATAAGGCCTTGTACACAGGACAAGAAATGCCGCCCTAAGAGTTCCTTTGCTCCTGGTAGGATTTTAACTGCCATGATTTGATGTCATTTAAGGAAATAAATAGGCAGATTTCCCTGCAGCCCCTCCAGGGCCACCAGCAAGGCAGATAATGAAGCTGGCTCATTAAAACAGCCCCACCAAAGGGTGCCTTGCTGAGAGCCTTTCCCTCATCTCTGACCAGGCTGCAGGTACCAGAGGCTTGGGCATCTTAATAACAGCATCAGTCTGGGCAGCAAATTTGGACAGTGTGGTCAGGAAGCTCCCCAATGAAGTAAGAAAAGGAGCAATTCCCACTATTTAGGATGCCTCTGGGCTGTCAGATGGAGGCACTGGTAAAGCTGACAGAGACTCCTGCTCCTAAAAGGGAAGGGGATCTGGGAGGGAAGAATTGGGAGCTCTGTGGCCTTGCAGTGCCAGAGGTCTGCTGTGGTAATGGAGTAAAACGTGTCTCAGAGAGGTCCCTCACCCTCAGTGTGCAGAGCAGGTACATGTTATCTTGCAAAGCAAACATCTCTCTTGTTACACTTTGGCTTTAATTTAACAGGTTCCTCCATGCCCCCACCTGTAGCAGTCTGCTGTTGTTTAACTTTTGTTTGGGAAACAGATCCTGCCTGGAAGGTCACAGCCTTCGTCAGCCTCCTCCTCCACCATCCTTTCTCATGATGTTGCTGCAGGGAAGCACTGCCACAGCACCCAGCTCACAGGACTGTTGGGCTGGCACTGCTCCTTCTCCCCAGAACCCCCAACACTGGTCTTCTGAAGAAGTTCCAGGCTGGCACACAGCACACAGATACCATTACACATCTCCAGTGGGTCACTTCTCCTTGAGCTGTGCCAATAGATGCTCATGCGGTCCCCTCAGCCAGCACGAGCCACACTGGCACGTGAACATCTCACAAAAGCCACTTGCAAAACCTCTCTGAGACACCATACACACCTCTCCCACCCTGCCTATTACAACCAGTGTAGGGAGAGAAATGCCTGTATTTGTGTGGTATTTGTATAACAAGTTACTGCTCACAGCAAGGGGTGTTCTCTGGCCTGCAGGAGATGAGCATCTGAGCAAGCAGAGGTCCCACTGCCATGGCAGACAGGCACTGGATGGTGCTGCCCACACAGGCAAAGCCAAACCAGGCCCTGAGATGCCAGACCACAGAAGAAGGCAGCAGAGTAGCAGCCTTTCCAATGCACCTCCAAATTAAGCCAGGAATAAGATCTAATTGCTTAGCCCCACTCCAGCCTTCATCGGCTCGGAGCCCAGCCTCAGCCTGATCATGGAACAGTGCACAGACCACCAGCTGTGTGTCCCTGTCTGTGGCCAAGATCACTTGTAAACAAACAAAAAACCATCTAAAGCTAAGTTTCCCAGGCTCACCAGATCTGCCAGCTAGGCTACATTTCAAGGGCTCACTGATGTAGATGGGCCCAAACAAATAGAAACACATTCTCCCCGCATCGTGGCTCTGAGCACTGCATGCCACTGCACAGATCCATGCAAACTGCAAGATAAGGTTTTTTTGATGAAGAGCAAAGGCAGAGATTTTAAAAATTTTTGTTCTTTAATTGAAAAGTATCAGAGACTTCTCCAGTTTCCAAAGGGTGAGGGGCAAGCACCTGTTTGCCCACCTAACCCTAAGGTCAGGGAAGTTTCACAGCAACCTCTGCAGACACCAAGTCCTTGGGTCTAATGGACAGATCCAGGGAATCTCCGGTGAAACTTAGATGAACTCAGTGGATGTAAATCCCTGCAGGACTGGCTATTGTGGAAAGGGGACCTGCCAAGGAATAGGAAACTTCCCAGGACCTACTTTGACAGTTGAGCAGATGAAGCCCTCTCTGTCTGACTCGCACCACTCTTCTAGGAATGGGGAAATGCACACTGTTGGAAAGCTCCAGAGAACCTCAAAAGCATGGATTTCCTGGGGCTGCAGAAGAAGGTACTGTAATGGCAGATATGACAAGCACCACCCCCAAAGCTATTTAAATAGTTAATAATGAAAACTGATTTTTCAAAAATCATGACTAGCACCACCTGCAGTGAGCTCATTCTGGCTGAATTTCATTCTCTGGATTTTCCACTTTTTTTCTAAAGAAGTATATTCTGGAAAGACTATCTTGGAGGCCTTCTTCAAAGCTACCTTCCTTTACTTGGGCTGACAGTCCTTACAGCATGTCTGTTCTGTTTTTCATCAGCTACACCCAGTGAAAATCTGGTACGTGTGATGCATTGAGACTGCCACGTTCAGCACTGCAATGCTCTCATGTGCCAGCCTCAGGATTTCCAGCAAGCAGCAGGTGCTGCAGTCCACTGTTAAAAACCCTGCAGTCTTCAAAGGGATGAATTCAGTGAGAAAGACTTCTAAACAGATAACGCTACTGGGGATTGAGCTGAACATCCCAAAAAGCAGCAAGTGCATTAAAGAATCTTTCATCTCTAGGCTGGGAGAGGGAACTGAGCCCAGCTTGGCACTGACCGAACCCAGTCCAGTCCGTATCTGGTAGCATCAGTTCTCAGTGGGCGTGCAAATCTCACACGTGCAAATACACACAGCCAGATGTGCCTGCCACAGGCTTCCTCCCAGAGCTTCTCTCCAAACAGACTGCACAGAGACACTGAAATCCAGCCTCAGCACTGATAAGGCACTCGTGGTTCCCAAATGCTGAACCAACAGCATACAGGGGACAACTGACAGTGCCTCTTTACAGCAGACTAAAAATACCCCTACTAGCAATGGTTCCAGATGCTCAATACTGGCTTTCCCCACAAACAGGGCAGAGAATCATTTGGAAAACAGAAGATTTATTCTTCATTTTGTTGCTGCACTGCTGCAGACAGCAGAAAGTTACCCACTCGCTCATCTCCAGCCTCCTTAGCTAAGGAGCTGAGACAATCGCAAAGTGGCCATTTAGGTAAGGTTGTTGAAGACTTACTGATTAGAGAACCACGTAAATTCAAAAATTATTGATTTTTATGGGTCCGTTCTCCTCACAGCCTTACAAGAGACAGTTTTTTTCCTTGAAGCATCAGCTGTGGAGAAGCTGAAACAGCAGAAAGCCAGCAGTAAGACTGTCCCAAAAGAGATGAAGGGGAGCTCTTTAAATAGGCAAAATAGCACCTGAGAAGACAGACAGAGTACAATAAAGAAGTGAGAAAGAGGAAGGGAACTACACTGAAATAAAATTGAATGCAGTAGCAAAATTAATCAGCTAGCATAGACTCAGCTCTTTTGGGGGGTTTTTTGGGTTTTTTTGGGTTTTTTTAAAGAGGTAAAATAACTTAGCATTTACTATTTTTAAAAAGGAGAGGAAAGAGAGAGAAAACCAGTATTTTCCTCCAGGCTTTTGCATCCCATTTTAACTTACCTGTTGGAAACCAACCTACTAAAGCAGCACAGTCCCTCCTGAGGACACAGCCATACTGATGACAATTTGATATATCATTATGTCAGCAGACCAACAGCTGCATGAAGACAAGGCAGACAGGTACACAGTACATGGAAAATACAAGGAATGAGAACTGCACCTCTCAGACCCTAACACTGATTGAAGTAGTCAAGACTCCTTGCTCACTCCAGGCTGGAGTTAATTATTCCCAGGAGTAATTAACAGGTTGAATTTTAAGATCTGGGCTGGATAGACTTGGCATTGGAGAGAGATGTCACCATTCCCTCAAAGCAGTGCCCAGACGGTGTGAATTTTGCGACTTCCTTTACTGGAGCTATACTAGGGAAAAAGCATCATCTCTATCAAACCAGGTTATCATTTTTCTGTTGCCCATATTTCTCAGTTGTGCACACTTCCCTGGTTTTGATGTCAAGAGCAGCTTGTCTCGAATGTTCCTGATCCCAACAGTGGTTTTTTTCTAGTACAAAAATATGTTCATCCAGAGACCCACATCAGGCTCAGCCTGTGCATCCCTACACAAAACCAACACTGGATCTGGTGTGACCCTTTACTACCTTCACATGATGTGAAATAAGAGGTCTAGCTGAGCAGTGCTATTGTATGGAGAGAGGGTGGTGCTTGGGGAAAACTATTCAGGGCATTTCTATATTGAGTGTGGTCTAAGCCTACATCTGTGGTGATACTCAAACTGGTCTTTTGCAGACAGCAAGACAAGCCTTTATGACACACCGTCTGTGAAACAGCATTGGTGAGAAAATCCAGTGATGCCAGGAAATCTGGTGTCACATTGCTTGTGGCAGAGCTCAGCAAAATGAATGCCTTCAAGGAGGCAGAGGAGTCCTTGGCCTACCTGCTCCCTTCAACCAGAACATCCTTTAGGTACAGCACAGGGACAGGCATTTATCCTACCACACGTGTGGGGTACAAGCTCAGGCTGCAAACTGCGTGTCAGACAGGTCTCAGTGCCTTGAACACTTGGTGCACACAGGGATTTAGCAAAGGCTTTGGAGGCATTTCACATCGGCCCAAATATCTGCTCTGACTACCATGCTGTAGATGTGCTATCACCCAGCTAAAAGCATGCTTTCAGTTCTGATTTCTCTTCTCTCTCACACGCTTCCATTAGGCAACCTCTAATCAAAAGAAGCATTTTTCATAATTTTTCGTGTGCTGCCTGCATTTTACATTAGAAGCATCTACGTAGACCCAGCTGCCTTGTGCCTAATGCTGAATACCAGAAGGCTGCTCTTACGAAGAGCTTACAGTCTAACTCTATCTGGGATTTGAGTGTCTAACTAAAATCCTTTGCAAATTATCTGTCACTTCTTTGTAAGCCCTGCTTCCTTTCTTTACGTCTGAATTCGGACTGGGGATAATGAACTTCCTGTATCATAGACTGGGATACAAGGAAACTCATTGTACACTCACCAAGGAAGAGTATATCAGTAAGTAGCTTATGAGGCAGCTCTGAAGGGTCCTGTTAGAATGACTTATTCTCCGAGTTTCAGTGGTTTGATTAAGTGGATCATGTGATAAACACTTATAATGAACTTCTTCAGATGCTGCCAGGGAAAACCCAGCAGATAAAATGCTGAATCCCATAGCATTGCTCTCTGCATAACAAACTGATTACAAAGGTGGAAAAATAATGCAATTCACTGGCTTCTTCTTCCACTCAGGACAGCACAACAGTGTTATACAATTTTCTCTCTGCTGCCCCAGATTAAAGCATCCTTGCTGCTCAGTTCAGTTCAAACTAGTACAATTTTTCTCCTCCAAATCACCAGGCAGATTACAGTTAAATGTAACTACTTGCAAGGAAGTCTAATCATGCTTCTGAATTATTTCTTTCTCATTAAACAAAATAATGGCAATAGTTAGAACTAGATGATCTTTAAGGTTGCTTCCAACCCCAACTCTTCCATGATTCTCTAAGAAAAAAATATCCAAAGAACTAAACAAAACCTGAGCATAAACTCACAAGTAATGTATGCTAATTTGGTTAGTTTAAAAACAGCAGGCTGTAGTAGAGAGTATCCCTTGCAGTTTTGGCCCTGCCAATACCTGTAGGACCAATGAATCAGGGTAATATAGCAGCATCTGCTCTGCTCTCTCCTCACCCCCAGTTTGCAGCTTCATTGTTTCTCCTTCTCAGCAGCACAGTCTCTTCTTTACTCTCCCAAGTTGCCTCTGCCTAACAAGCTACAGCACCTCTGCAAAAGGTATCCTGGCTCTGGCATGAAGCATGGGATGTATGCACTTGTTCCTGTCCTGTTAGCCAGCATAAATTACAGCACTGCTTCTTCAAGGCCAGGGCTATGTCCCTAACTCAGGTGTCAGCTAGAGCTATGTGATGGATGGGGTGTCTTTAAGAAAGTCTTCTACTTCAGATGAAAGAAAGACCCCAATTGCCTTTTCTCCTTGACTAAACCCACCTGCTCCTGCTACCAAGATCAACAGCTGCACCAGGACACACCTGCTGGTCTCATCCAACACCTGTTGTTTGTCAGGGCTCTGCAACACAGAAAAGGATTTGGAGCTCTGCTAGCACTTTGAGGGGTCAGTATGGAGAAGGCAACTGTGTCAGCTGAGTGTGATAAATATGTCAGGGAACATGCGGAGAGATGTTGGACAAGTGCTGGACTCTTAAATGAGGTAATTGGTATTAGTTGGGACCCTTAATTCAGTAAAGGGTTAGTGAGGGCATCCCCTTCCCTTAAGCTACTTACTGACTGGCTTTCCCTTAGCCCACATCCCAGACTTTACAGAGCAGTAGCTGAGATGGCAGAAGCTGCAAAGCTAGCCCACAGTAATGCCTGTCCTCAGGCTACTTTCCTCCATAGCATCCCACTGAGTAATCAGCTCTTCAGGGTCACTGGGTGAATCTCCTTAAAGGGAATTGCTTTGGGAGTTCAGGTGTCAGTAGAAACAAGAGGGTAAAGGTCACCTCAGCAGCTCTGTCCTGCCTGTCACCAGTAGGTCTGATAGCTGCCAGTGCCACAGAGTGGAACCAAACTGGCCGTGCTAATTCCTCCATCACTTACAGCCCTTGCATTTGCCTCCTGCCTGCCACAAGGCACGAGTGCCCAGCCTGGCACAGAAGTTGTGCACCGTCCCTTGTGCACCATCACTAGGAAGCCTGGTCTGGCACGGCACTTGGGAGAATGATCTTGGTTATGGCTGCATTAAACTGTGCTCCCCACTCCATCTGCTGCCCATGCACAGCAGCAGTGCCACATCTCCACAGGAGTCCTAGGGTTGGTACAAACCGTGGTTTTTTTCAAGCAGCCAACCTATAAATGCAACAGAAGGTTAAAATGTACATCCAGCTTTGTATGTCAGCTTTCCTATGTACCCTTACTAGCCATTAAGTTTCCCCAAGTCATGCTATTTTTCAATTATTGGGATTGCAACCTATAATTGAAGGGATAATATACCTCTCAGATCTCATCAGTTGTGATGGCATGTGAGAAAGAGGGCCTTATCTTGATTTATTTTACAGCCAAAGGGAATTCATGTATCTAATACCAAGAAAAAAGCTATCTTTAAAACATGGTCCTATGCAATCAGTAAGAATCAATAACAATAACAATAACGCTATTAAACTCAGTCATCAGAGAACAATGGAATTTTAAATCTGTAAACCAAGGAAAAATTTGCTCATTCCATTGTTTCACTTGATAAAGGAGCCTTCCTCCTACATGACAAAACAGGTAAAGGTGTTTGTGCTTTAAACCATGGATGCTAACTTATCCACAATCTAGTCTGAAACTGTGAATCAATTTGGAGTGCCATTCAGCAGCTGCCTTTTTACTGGTCTCATACTTGTATGTATTAAATACTGTCCACAGATTTCCTTTGTAGGCCTGTCCCCAGGGACTGAAAACCTGGTGTACACAACTCATAAATAAAGCTAGTGAGACACGAGCAAGAAAAAGCATAGCATACTTCTGGGAATCACTCCAGGAAAATAAATATGCAAGATGGCACATCACCCTACACAAAGCTGGCAAAGGTAAAATAACATTTGGGTTCGATCATTATGGAAAAGAAAATAATTCTGTGTTCTTATGTACATGCTGATCTTCCACTGAGACAAAAGGGCAAAGGTAAGACTGGAGCTTGACTCACAAGAAAACAAAACTGATGGCAACAGTTGTGGCTTATTTAACCAAATTGAGGGAATCAAGTCTGAATCTGATCCCCGGCTTTCAGAAAGCCCAGGAATGACCACAACCATTATTTCCTATCTCTGTGGTTCATGACTCTTCTTATGGCATGTGTTTGCTTCTAAACTCTAGGTATACCTTTTCCTCAACAGCTACAATGCAGGACTTTATACATTGGAATTAAAACATGGTAAAGAGCAAAAGAGGAGCAATTGTCCTGCTTTCCTATAATGGGTTTGGATGAGCATGCCCTCCTGTTTCTGTCAGTACTTCACTCTTTTTCTTTCATAGGATATTACATTTACAGGCATTGACTCTTTGAGTAATCCTCAGAGTTTATTATTTTGCTCCTCTTCTGCTATTCTCTGATTTTCAGTCTTTCCTTTTTTTTTTTTTTTTTTTTGTCTAGTCTCCTGAATCCTTATTTTCCTATTAGGCTTTTCACTGTCTAATCCCCAGGTTAGTTTACTGTTGTTATTTATGAGATACTGGAAAGTTTAAGCCACTGTATATAATGTATGACAGTAATAGGATTGCACAGAAATACTCATTATTTAAGGGATGAATTGGCAGAAGACACATCCTGCAACTATGCAGATTGCAGACAGATGTCTACCTGTGTTTTGTTTGGCTGCGGTTTGGAAATGTACAAAATTCTTCGAGAGCAAATGTGATGTGCTCTTGGCAATTTTAATTTCATTGTGGATTGGTCCATATTTTTGCTTTTAGGGATGATGGCTTACTGTTGTCTTACAACTGTTTGCCTAGTGATGTTTGCTGGAAATTTTGCTTGTGTTCTTATATTTTGTACATGACGGTAGAACTACACATTTGCTGTGCAAAGGTTTAAAACCAGTTATTTATTGATGCCACATTCCATTAATAAGTTTCAAAATTTGGAGTTTAAGTAACGTATCTTAAAAATAGTAACTTGCACTATTTCAAATATTGTTTGTTCAGGTACTCTTACTGTTGCTTTTTGTGTGTGAGTTTTAAAATTACTTTATTCTTTGTTTGATTGAACATGCTTATGCTATCTCATATTGCTACTTTCATTGCACAAAGAACCTGTAGGAAAGCTTTCCATTCCCGTGATGGAATGACTGATAAGACAGAGCACCAGGAGTTCAATGAGGGGTATATATGCATATCTGCTGGAGTTGCACATTTGTTTATGGGACTGCAAGGGCTGACATAACTCATATTATCACATGTAAGCCTTGAGGCACCTCGAGATTTTAATTTGGACAACAGAACAATCAGCATGCATTTGTATGTGAGAATCCCAAGGGTACAGGAGTACAACAAAAGGAGAAAGGGGGCTGTGTGGGATATGTGCACATCTAGCACTCATCATTACCAATAGGTAACTCATTCTCTGTTTTCCTCCTGGCAGTTATCCCCATGCAGCATAAATCTGTATTTTCACTGCAGTGTACTCAATAACAGTCATTAGTTCCTTCCCTGGCAGACTCTGATTCTTGAGAGGTTGCAGTAGGAGCAACACTTTGTGTTGCAACCCATCAAGAGTTGTTAATATACGTAACATCTGTTGAATTGGGAAGTCAGAGCTTCAGGATGATGCTCTGTAGATGTCTAAGATAAATAATTTTCTAGCTGAAATTGTCAGCACAGATGCTGCTCTGACAGGGTATGATCTAACGCTTTACCTCGAATTGCAATAACAATCTTAAAAAAGACGTGCAGTCTGCAAGAACTAGGTGGGAAAAGTCAAGTGAGTATCTTCACTTTTTGTAGTTAACAGGGCACTTGTTACATCCCAAGTCTAAGGAGATGACCGACTCCAATAATGTGGTTTGATAGATGAATACAGAAAGATGAATTCTGTAGTTAGGGTGGAGCTCCATAACCATCATTGACCAAAACTGGAGGATTCCATTAAGCGCTCTGTATCTATTTACAGAAGAGGGATCAGCTTGATTTTTCCATA
Source organism: Petroica traversi (assembly GCA_025920805.1). Lineage (NCBI taxonomy): Eukaryota > Metazoa > Chordata > Aves > Passeriformes > Petroicidae > Petroica > Petroica traversi. Next base: position 13,321,633 of record JAHLSL010000017.1, read on the forward strand.
TCTCCTGTCTTTGAAGTGATGGCCAAAAGTCATTAAGGGCATGAATTTTTTGTCAAGGACGGAGACTCCCCTGAGCTGATGGTTACAGACACAGGTCCCAGTGTGAAGCAGGAGAATTACCATATTTACCTTAGACTGTACACTTCAAGAACCTTCAAGGATTCAGTGAGGTGAACAAAGACAGAATATAAATATAAACTGAATATATAAACTGCTGCAAGTTCAACTCCTTTCAGCCTTTCAGGACCAGCCACTGCTCCAAAGCCAGAAGATGGCTTAAAACTTCATGTAGCAATTCCTGAAATGTACTCAAGATATTTCACGGGTCTAGGAGGAAAATCTCATTTTCTTTGACAATTAGAATTGCCTTAATGAGATGATCTTACCATTGTGCAAGAATAAGTGAAAAGAAGCACTTCCTATTCTTAACAGCTATCCAGCATGCAGGCTAAGAGAGGGAAAAATTTGAAATACAGATACCAAACCATTCCTTTGTTTGGTGGCTCCAAATGCTGGAAGTCCATTAGTTCTACAGTTACTCTGCCAGGATATTTGGAAAGCAGGACTCTTTTGGCAGGAGTGAATAAAAAGGTTAATTTTGCTGAGCCTGACTTGATTTTGCCAAGTAATTTGCCAATTAGAAGGACTGACAGGAAAAGATAAAAAGAAATAGCTATCCCTGGAACAAGGAAATCATTGTCTTGTTGGCTTGTGCTTGAAGATGTCCAGGGCAACTCTATACTGAGAAGATGCCTTCAACTGTTTTTGATTTCCTGTCTGTGTTTGGAAGAGCAGTGTCTGCTGCAATCTTTTAAGCAGATATTCTGTGGACTAAGCATAATACAAAAAATATTTTATGCAAATACCATAATTTAATTTCTTCCTGACACAGGGAGTAATGTCACATTCTCACACTATTGACATGAAGCCATATAAGATTGATAACAATCATGAAGACCTTTCTGGCTCAGATATTTGTCCACTGGAAACTGGTTTAAGGGTCTGACTTAACTGTAAAGAGGCCATCCAAAAACCATCAGATGACAAAACCTTTCTGTCATGACTTGTCAAGGCTTAACCTATATCCTGTAAGTCACCTGTTTCCTACAGGGAATTAATTTATCCTATCATATAACAGAATAGCAACCACCTATTCGGCACTGAAGTACTTACCTACTTTCTAGTGTTTCAGTCTAGCAAGAACAATTTCCCTGACCTGTCATTATTTTTAGAGTAAAAAGAGAGGTAAGGATTCTATGGTTTGGGGAAGTCAAAGAGAAATTTGACCAACCATTGCTTGGTTCAAAAGTAAATATCCATGTGACCATGTGCCAACTGATGAGTTTCTGTAGCTCACTGTCTTCAACAAGAAAAAATTTTAAAAAGGGGAAAGGACACATTGATTTGTGTGTGTCAATTTTCCAGCTAATCTTCCCACTTGACTTATAACAAACTAAGTGATGCATATAGGGTTTGTTATTTTAATCCTCACTATTTGAAAGCCCCCCTCTGAGGGTAAATGAGACCACCACAGCTGTGTCCATACAGTAATTGAACCAAAAGTCCTTTGGACCATGAGCAAACATGGTATAATCCATAGCACCTCCTCCACAAGCCCTACCCAGTCCAGCTATATTATGGCACAAGGACCACCAGCAGATTGCTCATGACCATTAGGATGCTCCTGTACTAACCCAGCAAACTCACTCAGGTGCTCAGATGCCGACGTGCTCTAAGGAAAGGGCAACGTGCCCATTTCTGAGATCAGTCCTATATCCTTGCAGTACAAAATGTAGTTAAGCATTATTTTTTAAAAGGTTTCAGGTCTGCTTTCATTGGAGCACAGATCTAGGTCTTAAGTGATTATGCAAATGCAGTAATTATGTAAATCTATAAGACTTATGAAAATTGGAATTAAGACTGAGGGTGTAAATGTGGGCCTTGCTATCTTACATTTGGAGGAAGAATTTTTATTTTTCTGAACATTTTAATATATTAAAACCTTAATTCCAGCACAAACCTTTACTAAAAAATCAGGTTGATAGGCAGAATGATAAAGGTTAAGCGTAATTTGTTATTTACAGTTTTCAAAATCATATACAAATCCCCGTGTTCTGAGTGGTAAACTCTTGTGACCTATACATATGTTGTTTGTTTTATTAGACTACATGTGAATGAAGAGAACAGCTGTGACCTCCCCTTGTACTTCAAAAGGTCTCTGATAAAAAACAAACAAATCCTCTTAAGGAAAAAAAAAATCTTAATTTGGATTCATTCATTCTGCATATATAAGGACTTTAAAAATTATTCCATGTTTTTATTACATTCAGAATTAATAGTGAAGAGGCAGGTAAAGTAGAACCTCACATCTGTTCATATGCAGTTTTGGAGTGATCTCTTTTAACATTTCAGTTATAATGCATTGTTCTCCACCACCGTTTTCTAATCTAGAACCAGACTAATGGTAAAGTGATATGGTGCTCATGTAAGCCTCTGTGTGGACTGAAACTGAGTTCAAGCGATAACATTTCCTCTTTGTGCAACTTTCAGTTCTCTAAAATATGTTACTAGAAGGATTTCCCTTCTTCCATATGTAATTTAAACAATTCTTTGTTGGATTTGGCATAACTTTTTAAGTGTAATCACTAAACTGATACTAGTATTTAACTACTTTTAATAAAGTCACTAAAATTTCTTTGTCTGTCCTGCAGGCTTATATTGCTTTTATTACACCAAATTATTTCTTTCAAGTACCTAACAGTACATGAAAACTAGGTGTGTATAACCCATTGTTAAACTAATGCACAACCTTATGTAGTCTTATAAAAATTTAGTTTATGTCAAAAAAATGAGACAATTGATCAGTGTAAGTTTTGTATGGGACTAAAACATAATGATACACATATATCACTGTAAAGCACTCACAGAAATTATCACCTGATATCCCTTCTCTATGCCTCCTGGTTTGCACACACTCCTGTTTTCCCCCAGAAAATACAGATCTTCAAATATAAGCACTAATTATGAGAATACAACAAAAAAAAAAAACCAAGAAAAAAGGCCTCTGAACTCACCTGGACAATGTGGCTGCTGTCTCCCCAGCTACAAGATGGTATTGGTCAGCTTGGCTTTCTGAAGACAGCTGCTTGCAGCTTCTGCTAAACTGTGCACTCAGAGGAGATAGGGCTGTTGGAACAGGAGTCTGGGAATAGGGAATGGTGTGGTTCATTTTATGGTGTGGAGGGAACTGAAGAAGGAAAATGCAACCAAGCCATTGATTTGTGACTCACTGACACTGTGTATTTTATTTGACTTGTTCTTGGCCTGTGCAAGTTTGATGGTCTCTGTCCTTGGTCTTCCACTCAGTCCCACTGCAATGTGAGCTTTTGCGTGTGTCAAATGACCCAGATGTTTCTCCTCCACTCAGTCTTCCTATTTGACTGAGCAACTCCTGTGATTAACAGGCAAAAAATACATGAACAAGGTGTATTTTCCCTAACAAATTCTGAAGCTAATTGAAAACTAAAAAATAATTCAAACATTTTTAAACATTTAGGGAGTAGATGAGTGATTTGGTATCTTCTACTTTAAAAAAATTTTATATGTAATCATATTTAGAATAATTGAAATCCTATGATGAATTACCAGTGTCTGTTACAGATTCTCTGCCTTTTAAGACTGAAGTAACAGAAATTTTTTTCATGCTTGTCATGCCTGGAGAGATGCAGGAACAGGCAAAGAAAGCAAGCAGAACATAGCTATAGCTGGTCGGGCTCATTTAATCTAAATATTTAATAACCAAATGTTCCTAACAATAAATAAGCAATAGCAATCTATTCTGTATCAAAGGATATATTTGAACTCCCTGGGCAAGTTTGGCTCAAGCTTACGAGGTATGTGCTAGTAGAAAGGAAATACACAAATAAACGATGTACGTATTCCGAACTATTTTACCAACAAAGAGGAGGGGAGGGAGCAGGAATAAACTACACAGTTCTGTACTTTGTTCTTGAAACAAGCAGAATAAGTTCCCTCAAAGCACACACTGTGAACTGCACAGACTGTGCAGACAAGAGCCCAGGCCTGGCCAGATCCCCAAATCAGCTCGCTGTGCCCAACTGGAGTCACGTCATGTCAGTGGACACGTTAGCTTAAGGCACAAAGCAGTGATAAGAATGTATTTACCCAGCTGAGTGTAAAAGTGCAGTAAATCTCTCTGTGCCATTTTCCACTATGTTCCTCAAATAGTTACATAAACCCAACCCATATTTCCCTCTTACTATGTCACAAATATAATCCTCTCTCTAATAAAATAATAATAGTAAAAGATTTACATTTGAAAAAACATGTTAAATAATTTGCAGTCATGATTAATAGCTCTGCTGAATGGTAAAAATCTGGTTAGAGCAGCTAGGGTATGATGGTTTTTTAGGGGCAGGATAAAGTTTATTTGATTCTCTGTAACTGAGTGTCCTCAGCTGAACCTACCAGCCCTTTGCTGTGTGAGGATTATAACTCACGCTGCAGTTGGATCAGCCTCTGCTTCTATTTTTAGTGCAGATCTTGCTCCTTATTTAGTCCTGATTGCATTGCCAGAACTGCATTCTCAGCAGCTCAGTGAAAAGCCTGCCTGTTCCATTTTATAACTTTTCCAGACAAAAAGATGGGAAGCCTGTAGCTTTCCAAACAGTCTTATTTTAGGAGCTTGCAACATGATACAGTCCAAAAACCTAAGTGCCACATGAATCCCTGCTGAAATACTATAGACTTTCCTGAAGCTTTACACAGGAAGAATTTGGCTGCTTCTAAGTGAGCTGGGATATTAAAAAAAACAAAAACAAAAACACACACCAAAAAAAAAACCAACCACAAAAAAAAAAACCCACAAAACCCCCAAACAAATCCAAACCAAACAAACAAACAAAAAAAAAAACCCCAAAAAACCCCAAAACAAAACAAAAAACCAAAATATCCCAACAAACCCAAACAACCAAAACCAAACAAACCCCCAAATTCCCCAAAAACCTTGTCCACCCTAAGTACTTAAAATATATCTATTGAAACAGTAATATGCATCTGGATCAAGTTCTTCAAAAAGCATTTTATCCTCCTTAGATTCATAATTTATAAATCCAATTCAGGGAGGCAACTACTAGCCAAAAAAAGAAATAAACAAGGAAAAATGGAAAATGCTGGTTTTAAAGAATCTCTTAGCAGGGATGACCACACAGAAATATTTTCTGCCACTCAATGAAAACCATAAGAACATTTCTGGTTTTGAACAAAGTTTTCCCACTACAGCAAGGGATTTCTGCAATTCTGTCAGCATCAGCTAAAATGCTTCACCTTCACTTCTAGAATTTGCTTCTGGAATATCTCCTCAGTCATATATACCTAGTAAGCTATAGTTCTATTTCTTGCACGTAATTGCATAACTAAAACCTAAAATTAAGATGACAAAGATCACTGTGAGGCTATAAACACACAAAATGCAAAAAAAATCCACATAGATAATACATGTAAAATAAATTTTTATCCACATATACTGAAATACAATGTCAATAATGGATCTTGTCTTCGTGTGTGAAGACACAGCCTCTTATTATACACTGAAATTGCACCAAACTCCAAAAAGGTCTTTTATTCCTAATACAAGGTAGTTATAGCCTTGCATGTACTGGCCTCTTGAATGCAACCCTAAATCCTTTCTCTCCAAACCTGCCATAAATTGCTAAGGAATCGTTATGCTGGTCAGGCAGTGGTCACTGGATTCAGCCAGTTTTATTGTACACGTAAGGATATCCAGCACTCCTCCTGTAGTGGGGAGATTGATTGCAGACATAAATTTCCCTCAATGCCCCTGTATTCAGGCTGTTGACCAGTCCTTTCATGGCACACTGAGACTACAAACGCCGATTTAAAAAAAAATTAACTGGAGGAGTAAAGAATTAAAATCAGTGAAGAAGGAGGAGCTGATATATTCTCATTGTAAATTTAATTACCCCTTAGTCAAACACTGGGCAAATTACAAAGCCAATACAAAACAGAAGGGCCATGAAAATTATGTATTCAGCAGGTCTGCATTTGCATATTCTGTGTTCCTCAAATATCCTACCGATTCTGTAAAAATGGAGAATATTCCAAATACATGAAGTCAAGTTCCGTATCTTGATTTAAGTGACAGGCTTGGAATGCCACAAGAAGTACTCAAGATCACTATCTAGAAGGCAGGGGGATAGAAATGGAGAGAACTGGAAGTCATTAACTGAAAAGACCCAAATACTTGTAAGCCTGTTCATTTTAGCAGCTTTCAGAAACATTGCACCCTTGTACCCTGAGTGGAGACTATTGAAATTTGGGTATTTGGCACATGTAGAAGCTCATGTGGCTGAGCTTCTCAGTATGATCCATAAAGTTGAAACTCTACCACATTTGGACAAATATAATAAAAAGATACTGGTATCAAGGTACCAATGTGCAAATTGGGGCAATGAAATAACAATTTGTGTGCATACAATTAGGAACAAAAATATAAGCATGACTCTTCTGATAGAAAGGTATTTAAGAACAGAGTTTGATTCTCAAAAAGCCACTCCAATTTTTTCAACATTACACTGAAAGAGACAGAACTGCAGCTGAAATCCTTCATAAAATGCCTAACAACCTAACACAGCCAGAGACTAAGATGACTTCCTTTAAGCCCTTTTCAAGAAGGGGCTTTTGAGCTGATGCATGACAGATGAGCCCAAGAGGCTGATACTGACTTGCAAGGGTCCAAGACAGAGTTTGGAAGTCTGTACACCTTCATATTCCAGGAGGGTGTGGATAAGTTTTTCACAGGGAGACTCTATATGGAATCATTACAAGATTTTCTCTAGCAACCTTCTGGCATGGATTTTCTTATGAAACACCATAGCATAGTGCAAAAAGTATCAAATTACTTACAACTATTCTGGACATTAAAAACGTGACTGCTGAATCCATTTGGAAGAAAACTAAGTGTATATAGCTTTGTTTGTAATTCAACACTATAAAGAGTACCCTAACAAATTATGAGTATTTTGCAACTGATGTAGTAACTATTTCTGTATTTTCAGTTAAGAGTGACCTCTTCTGTGTTTTGAATTAGGAAATCTGCATAACATTAAAATGAATTACTCAAGTGCCATTTTAAATCAAAATGAAGTAGGTCACTTTGAAGTCAGCTTTGATGGGCAGTTTTGTTGTTGATTTTGTTGGTGTTTTTTTTTCAGATGAGAGCATGAGTCTGTTCCCTCAGCACCACTTAATCACTGGTAACTTTCATGAAGAGCAAACAAAAGGCCTCTTCTATTTATCCATTATGTTCCTAAGAGGTGAGAACAGCTTGATGCAAATGAAAATCATTAAAGCATTCTGCACTACCATTAACTGTCTGAGTATGTGTCTATGCAAATGCAGCACATTACCCAGTGAAACTGCAGCCTCATGACCTTTGCATTGAAAATCTATGCCTTATGAGTCTCTAAACAGTTGAAATGCTTTCCATGATGTGTCTTTGTGTAAGTGTTTGGTTTGGACAGGTACAGTAATGGAGTGCAAGCCATTTCACAGAAACATATTCAGTTTCAGATACCCCTTACCCTGTCTGGGGAAGGGGTAACATCAGATGATTTGCAACAGTGCTACAGTACGAATAATAAGCCAAAATGTGATTGCCCAAACCCAATCCTGCGTGCATTTACACCCATAACTTTATCACTCAAATGAGCAGTTCCATTTAAGACACAATGAACATATAATAATGCAAAACTGTAAGTGGTTTGTAGGATGAGAGGCCTAATTAGATATAAAACCTACTGACCTAATTCTTTAGAACTTTGTAGTTTGTGCAGCCATTTATGCCCAACCCGAACAGTGTGCAGAATCCAGCTATTCCCACTCAGTGCCATGGTGCCTGCCCAACGAGATGGGCGAATGTCGGGAATTTTGAGAGTTTAGTCCTCCAACAGCACTACCTGGTGACAGTAATGCACCTCAGCTCCCACCTTCTTAAAAGCTTGAACCACAGACCTATTTACAGGAGCCCAGACAATAGGTTACAGGACATTTATTGCTGTTCAGTCTGTCTCTCTCCTTGACAAAATTTAGGTCAGTCATCAGGCACAAATTTGCATCTGCTGCATAAGCTTTTCTAGAACTAAGTCTCGGCAGAGGTTATCTCCCGCTCCTTTGGGACATTCACCTTTGTTGCTTACTTTTATGTAGCAGCAGATTGGTTAGGACAGTGCATTATTCAACAGCAGCTGAAGAGGCAACAGTAGACTGGATTCTAGGCCTTCCATTTGAAGGACACCAAGCCAACCTCTCCTGTATCACAGTCTTAGTACACTACAAGGAGAATGCTTCCATCAGCAGGTAGTTGACTGTAAAGCAACTCTTACCTCCAGTTTGGGATTTTGCCAGTAATTGCTGATGACTGGAATACTTAAAGGACAAAAATAATAAGGAAATTTTAATTTCCTAAGCCTGCTTATGTTTTTTCCATTGGACAATAATTACATAGCTTACATACATCGTATTGAGTGCAGGGACAAAGGACCTTTAGGCAGGGGTCCTTATTACTCATTTATTTAGATATAAGGTTTGGAACTAGATGATGTTCCAAGCCAAACCATTCTGTGGTTCTATCTGAAGCACATAGAAAAGAAATCAACCAACGGAACTGAATAACCCTGCAGGTCCTGTTCTGATTTTGGCAAACTGGCACATTTTAAAAACCTGATCTGATTTAGTAAAATGGTCCCAATGAACAAACCTGAACATCAGGCTGCTTGTCACCTGGGCCAGCGTGCTGGGGGGTAGTTCAGGGCCATAAGAGCAAGAGCCATCCAAAGCAGCATTCCCATGCTGCTCAGGGACAGCACTGGAAGGCAGGGGGTTGCAATGGTATCCCCAGCCCTTTTTCACTTCCCAGCATACTTGCAGTACATGGTAAGGAACATTAAAAAGAATCAAAATGAAGAAATTATGAATTCTACTCTAATGCTACGGTTCGCACCAAATAATTTTGATTTTTTTAAGCCTTGGAAGTAGCAGTGTTTTAATTTTATAAATTAATAAATTAAACTAAGCTTTAAAAGTTTTGGGTTCTTAGGAACACAGATATATTATGCTAACTACAATACAGTATTTACTGAAAAGTTGTGCCTATAACAGACTCATTCATCTCATTGTCTGTCAGAACATAAGAAATAAAACATACATTTCCAGGTAATGCACTTTATCCCTTTGGCAACCACTGCTGTATTTTCTCTTTATCTGAGTGAAATTTACTTCTAAACAGAACTCTTTATTTTAAAAAATGCTAATACTTCCAAATTGTGATAAAGGAATAAAGCTACTCAGGATAAGCTTGAAAAACATGGATGCTATGGATTTCTTTTGTTTAAAAGAAGTAATTTCTGAAGTACTGAAAAAAACCCACCACAATTCTGTGCCAGTAAGAAAAAGAAGAAATTAGGGGACTAGTAACCTTGGCTGGAGCAAGAGCAGTGAAACTCAGATTACTGGTATTGAAAGCTGGATCACAAAAAACAGTAGCAGCTAAAACAAGTGGTCTTTAAACATGCTTTTTTTTCTGCAGCAGCAACTAAGGAAAGGTGGACTTTTTTATAAGAAATCCAATTTCCTCTTCAAACAAATAGATATTAAAAAATCTTAGAATGCTTTTAAGAGCTTATTCATTACAGCACAAAAATACAGTCTGATTGTTAATGTGTACCTAAAGATTTACCCAGAATAGCCACCATAGCTGCTCTCTTTAGACAAGGATCAAGAAAAACAAAAATCAGGGTATGGAGAAAAGGTATTGTTTAATGAAACACATACCCATTTTTCGCAAAGCACAAGAGACCTTGGCATTGACAATACTTGTTTCAAATGCCCAGTCCTAATGCCTTATTTCAGAATGCTGCTACAGCTTTGCAGACAAACCCACAACCACACTTTATTTACTGACTGATTATCTTCTGTTTCCTTTTAAAGATAAAGAATGTGTTTAAAGCTGAGTTTGAGAATGTGATCACTTCTTGGGAGGTTCTTTTCCCTCTCTGAACAATGTGAGACTCTTTCAAAGTTATTTTTATGGCAAAATGATTTCCAATTTTCCCCTGTGCATTAGTACTTTCACTAAATTTTTTTTTGAAAAAGCAATGTCCTAAGGCAAACACATCAGTTAATTATTAGACATTAAAAATTAAATAGGTCCTCAGATAACAGGACAAAATAGCTTAAAAAGTAGCACAGGGAAAGGAAGGTAGAGATGTAGTGCGTAAAGAGTCTGGAATACGAAATAGTACTTAATACTTCACAGATTTTGGGGACAGCATTGTTTCATCTTATTAGCCAAGTCATCAAGTTCCTGCTTTTGGACAAAAACAAGTGACACTGATTTTCTAAGTAAAACAGCTGCAAGATTACTCAAGACACAGCAGGAAACATGCACCATATTATAACAGAATCCAGTCCCAGTCCCTTAACTGCACAGCTTCCACTGAGAACATGGCAAATTTCTATACATGACTATGTGTTTATAAACAGCACACATGATTTTCCTCCCCAAAATCTGGAAGCAGAATCACAGTGTCTTGTCTCCCAATCTGTCCTGACTTCAGTTAACACATCACATTAGAATAGCAAATCTGCTCTATAAATTTCAGTGTTTTCCCCATTTTGCATCTCCAATGGTACCTTACTCATGCTTTGAGGCATAAAACAATCAATATATTGGTATGAAAATTAATTTTATTTGCAAGGCTCAAATTGTCAAGGTAGATCTATGTGCTGATGAGGCCTGCATTTTCAGGGTCATCATTCAGCAGACACCATTAGAATTGGTAGCTGTAATAGTAATAATAATACCTCAATATTAAAATAACATAATAGTATCACTTCAGTGTGAGTACTGAGGAAAAAAAAGAGCACTAGCAAAAAGTATTCAGTAAGTAAAAACTTTTGAAACGAGGTTTCAGTAGTCACAAAATTAGTTTTTTAAACATCTAGATAAGAGCAGGGTTAGGGTTAGGGTTACCTCTGAAATTATATTAAACCTAATTTCAGACCAAGAAGGCCTGAAAATGTTAGCCTTACAGGACAGCAGAACACTAGACAATATTTAGCTTAAAATAAAACAAACATCACCACTTCCCCCAAAAGCCAGAACAAAATACAGGGTCCAAAGGAACTCTTAGATACTACATAGCTCAATTTTTGGATAGCATATGGTACTCTAATGAAACTTCAAAAATCACTTAGAATGTGATGGATAGATTACAATGCAGACAGGAGGTCCAAAGACACAAGGACTGTGTAAAAATTCTGTAGCTTAAAGAAAACTGTGAGTATTATAGGGCTCAAGATAAAACTTGAAGGAAAAGCAGTAATTTATCTATACCTGTGGTGCCAGAAGAACCATTGTGAGGCCTTGTTTTATTTGACTGCTTCATTAATCCCTGAGAGGCTACAATATGGGCAACTTTGAGGACCCTGAGATACTTCAACATAAATTAGTGAGGCTAAAACACAGCCAGAAAACTGTAAAATCAAATTGAATACAAGAAAAAGCAAGTTACTGCCACGGAAAAGACTGAGAGAAATATTCTGGAACAGATTCTGCAATATATTCAGTGGGATGGAAATACCCCAGAGGCATCATATTTGTAAAGGATCTAAGGATAACAAGCAAGCAGAAACTACAAATAGATTTGTAAGAGTACCAACAAAGAAACTAATTTAGATTTGAGTTGCATACTTGGAAGCAGTGTATCCTGGAGCAGGAAGGTAATGGTTTGTCTGTACATGGCCGTAGGCAGCCTGTGCAACACTTTATTTGTGGACAGCCAACAGAGTCCTTCAAGCCTCGTAGTGGACCAAACATCAATACACCCAAGTAATTAATTCTGTCCTACAAATGGAGGTCACACGGTTGCCTAGATATAAAACATTAATTCTTCATCCACTCTCTTTACAACCACGCCTGGAAATCACAAATGTGTTCTAGGCATATTACAAGAAAGATCTATGCAAATTGGAAGGAAATCACTCAAAATAACAGAAATTGTTTGGGAGCTGGAAAGAATCAAAAGGAAATGTTACAAGCCTAAACAAGTGTTATTTACTTAGCTTAAGCTAAGCAAGCAAAAAGTTCAAAATGCTTTTTTCTTAAAACTCAGTTTGATCAGGAAAATCATTTCAAAGCAACAAACCCCAAGAAGGAAAAATAATTATCTGAGGTGACAAAAGGTTATATATACATATTTATTTAGGAACTCAGAGAAAGCATATACTGAGTTCTAAACTAGAGGTAATTGTCATTAAAAAAAATGTGGCAGGCATTTGAAACTTCAGTATGAGGTATTCAGTATTCATGTATGACAGGGAACAATACCAACAGAGATGGACAAAATATTTAATGGAGCTCTGCCATCTCTTAGCTAATCTTAAAACATTTTAAGTTTACTCTTATAGCAACACTCCTCTTTCGGATAACAGATGGCTGGTTTTGATCTACATATTGCACTGAGGCTTCTCTCACTTTGTCTGATGCATGAATGAGGAATGCCTCCCATAAGTCAGACTACATGGCAGAAAAAAACAGAGCGTCTAAAATTAAACAGCTTTCACTCCTTACCATCCAGTCCCATTTCTGTGATTCATTCACAGAAACACATTTCCCATTTTACAACAACAAAATTCAAATAATAACCACATACTCATGTGTATTTGGCTACACAAGTTACAGAAGAATGATAGGGTTTTTGGCAGTTACAGTACTTGAAAATTTTCCATTATGACATCTTTCTAATTACTTATTATTTGAACCATTTGGGCTGACTGTCTTCACACCAGACATATTTCTCAATGGAGACTTTCAACTAAATGCTTCAGCTATTCATCAGAACTAGAATATGAAAAATTATGTTTCACTTGCCTGTTTAAAAGCAATTCTTACAATCATCTACCTGAGCTGCATTGTGTGGAATAAAAATTTCAGAGTATGGAGGGATTGGCAGCTGTCTTGTAAAAATAAACCTATTACTTTGATTTAAAAGAAAAAAGGCTATTCAAATGTTCAACCACTTTTCTTTGTATATCCCACTACCTGCCAGTAACTGCTGAATATACCATTTCCCAAAATAGTGTTAATGCTCAAATGTTATATGTCATTTCACGCTGTTTTCTCTTTCGAGTCCATTCCCAACTTTTAGTCATTAGTACAAAGCAATAGACAGCAGGTTTTTAAATTACACTGGTTCAGCAATGCCAACAACTCTACCACTACCCCTGAATTATCTAAGACTTAATCAGTTAATCAAATTTCATCTACGAAATTCTCACTGTCATACATGCAATCTCTAAACATCACTTACCGCTATACTGTTAACTCCTTCCCAATGTGTGTTCTTGTTATACTAAACTGAATTCCTTATGCAATCATATAATTATTTTACTCTTGACAATAGATCATTTTCAAAGCATGGAAGGGAACCTCAATCACTTCCTGACATGTAGAATTCTGTCAGCAAAGAACAGATCAGGAATCTCATGTTTATAATTAAGTATTTACTGGCCCTTTTCTTACATAATGCATGTGTTGCTCCTCAATTAAATACACTTTCTCAATTTTTTAAAAAAGTGGCATAGTTCTACATTGTTACACATGTAATTCTTTATTAAGTCTTACATTTCAATTTATAGAATTTTTTTGAATACTTATGCATTTTCCTGTAGGCACATTCAGTGGCAGGTTTTTCTGATTCAAGGCAACAGCAAGACCTGAAAATATTAGAAAAAAGTCATTAGTTAAAAAAAATCCAAAATACCAAACAACAAAGAAAAGGATAATTTTCAATGAAAACTGTTTGAAATGAAAGTTGCTAAATGCAACTGCAACCCAGGAAACAAAAATGGTCAAAGGTAGTTTGCATTTTCATATAAAGATTATGTATGTGAGTTTGTACACACAACTCATTTTCAGATAGGAACATATACATAAGACTACAATACATGTTGTAGAAGAGTTGCCTTTTACACTAGTGTCCAAATTTTCTGAAACAGAAAGCTGTACCATCTCCACGGTACACAATGTGTTTTGCACAATGATGATGAGTACTCATTTATCCTAATGGCTAAAATGTCTGCCTTGATTAAAGGAACCCACTATTGAAATGTTCAGGGATCTACATGCAGTCGTTCTAGAATTTTGATAACCAAGTGCAGTCATGTGCAATAAGCAGCAAACATCATATAACCCTTTCCATAGTCTCATCAATCTCCATACTAAAGTTTGCTAAAATGCTGTGCCCTGCTGCTTTCACTGAGAGAAGAAAGCCATTCCACCATGGGATAGAAACCTTCTTTCATGGAAAGTTCATTTCCAGTTTTTGTCTAATCATTCTACATTGAGAGTGTTCTTTGGCCTAAATATTTTTTCTTCTTCCTTAACTTCAAAGTTATGGATCTTACATGCTGTTCTCCTTCAAACTTAAGGTTATTAGCAACTTTTATTTATATGCTAACTAGGACTACACAAAAGACATTAAATAGGCAGATTCTACCTGGAGCCAACTTCCAGTTTTATAGTCTTTCTCTCAAAACAATCTATCAGAACTTCCCATCAGTGATTATGCAGCTTCCTTCTTTTCTCATATGACACTATACTGAATCTTTATATGAAGCACACATTAAATCTGATTGTGGCGGTGCTTGGATGACAGTTGGACTAGCTGATCTTGAAGGTCTCTTCCAGCCTCGATTATTTCGTGAAATTGACTGAATTTTGTCAAATAATTATTTTATTAAAAAAATACACAGTTACCCCAACAGAACATAATGTTACTACACCAAAGATATATCTTTCTTTTTTTACTTCCATGCCTTTGCATACCCTATAATTTGTTTCCTGTGTCCCGTACAATGCCCATGGATTCTCCTTCAAGCACATTTGTTACTGTCCAATCACATGGCACTGTTCTTGCCCTGATAGGTTTATTAAGAGTCTTTGCTAAAAGACTGCTTTGATACTTCTAATATTTTCATAATTGAGACCTAGTTTCATTTTCCCATCAGGTTTCTAGTGACAAGATACTGCTGGTGTAATGCCATTGACTACACTTCAGAGCCTACTGCCTAGCCTGTAGCTAGTAATTCAGAATTAAAACAAACAAACAACAAACAAATAAATACATCTCATTAATTAGGATCTTAAGCATTATTTCCAAAACACTGTTACCCCTACAAATTAATTCAGCAGCCTAAGAGCCACTTCGAGGCAGTTTGGATTGCACAAGTTGCTCAATTCCTTGCTGTTCACGTGCTGTCCTTAGATTTCTATCTGATGACATCCAGAGAGTAATTGACTTTCAGCTGGTCTGATGGTCATGCACAGCATTGCTTCATATTCTGGCTTTAGTGGGCTTAACTACCTGGAGCACAAGGAAGGCTTGTCAGAGAACCTTAGAGTCTAACACAAGACTAGGAATTGTCACACGTGACAAAACAAGGGCTTGGCAGGCCAGAACTACACAGCACAGTACCATATATTTCAGTGTGGAGATTTAGCTCTGCTTCATTCACTTAGTCTGTGGGGCACACTGGGAAATAACCTTCCCCTGTAATGCAGTCTGACTGTCTAGGCTGGGATACCAACTGGATGGTATCACTCCTTGTCCACGTGTCCAGGTTTTCTCCCTGCAGAAACTGCATTTGTGTCATCTGAAAAAACAGCACCCAAGAATATGTGAGCCACACTCAACTCTCATTCTGAAATAACAGTTTGGATAAATCCAGGGCACCTCCTTACTGAGACAGCAAGATTTCAGATCACAGACCTCAGAAATACTGAACACCCTTGATATCAATAGGTACTCAAACATGGACAACTAAGTGGGTTTTGAAGTTAAGATTTACTGCTGGAAATTTTACCATTGTGTCACAGTCTAAACTTTTATAATAAAATATTGTTGCACTCTGCTATTATAACTGGACATTTGAAAAATGTGGCTTTCCCTTGGCCTCCATCATGTTTAGTCACTGGATGATTCTGTGTCTGTGTCTGCGTATGATTGTGTCTGCATTTATAAGTTTTTATGAACTGCAAATACCATTTTCTGTCCAGGTTTTTTAAAGTAGCTACACGGTAAGCAATAAACAACAATAAAAACTGACATGCCTTTTGTTTAAAAAAAAGGGCAAACCTTTATTGATTTTACTCTATGGAGAAATTCTAACTTAAAAGACAGCCATCAGTTATGCTGATAAATAATACTATTAATACTCAAATTTTGATTGTACAGCTGCTTAGCTGTGCATGATTAGGACCAGTTATATATTCAAGAGTGATTATTTTCATGCAAATACTTGGCTGGCTAATGGGGAGAACAGCTGCTGCTTAGCAACTGGAGGAACAGAGAAAGGGGGTGACTTGCTTTATAACAGAAAACTGGATGAAACCTTAGAGAGAGAACATACAGTGTTTGGAAGTACCAGAGAAAATGGGTGGTAGTGCTCTCTAACCAGGATGTTTCCTTTTACAATTACTGACATCTTAGGACAGCAGCATTTTCAGATAATGAAGTGTAAACTATGAGAAATTTTATATATCATACATGCATACACACATGTGAGTGATCAACATATAAAACAACTGCTAAAGACAAACACTGACACACACACTGAGATGCAGGAAATCCAGAAACAGGCTTTGTGCCTGTCATCTATTGAAAGGGTTAAATCGATTTTCAGACTTCAGCAACTTAAACTACCACAAGCCAAGCTTTCTGGAAGAAGTACTCTCTTTCTTCCTGCTGCTCAACCTCAGCCCCTGCACTGCCTCCTCCTCTGTGCAAGCACAGGTTTTCACACCCCTACATAATGTGGCAGATTAAGGACCCGACTGAGGTTAAAACTAACCCATCTTTCTCAGTGGGATCGCTCTACCTGGCTCAGTTTCCGAGTCAAGTTTCCTGTGCAGCTATTCAAATGCTTGCACTGACATGAGGAGGGCAGGGGACCTCCTGCGACAGTGCTGACTCAAACCTTTACTGAAAATACCCTTACCTTCATGCGACCCTGCAGACGAACCTTGACTGCAAGACAAAACTGAAAGAAGTGAGCTGTAAGAAATTAACGGAAACTGAAAAGGCACAGCTCAGAAAGCAGGCAAGTTCCACAAAAGTGTCAGCATGTCTTTAAGACTACCACTTGGATCAAACTATTTACAACAAAAAGGAAAGTCACTATTTTTTTTTTCCTGAGAGTAATATTCAACACTTTCAGAAATCAAATTAATATCTCATATGAACAAGAAACTGGCTCTAGGTTAGGTATCAACTGTTCTTGCTCTTTTTGATTCAAAGCATGGTTCTCCCTGATTTAATAAACATAAAAATTTTGTCATTTTAAATAGAAGACTCTGAATGACATGCTTTACTGAATCCTGCTTTATGCTTCTGAGAAGTTCGTTATTTCAGCTTTCTACACTATTTCACTGTGGGCAACTGCTTTCTCTTCAGCAGGACTCTCAGGTAGGAACTTGTTCTACATCTCACACACCACACTCATTTAGGACAAACCAGAATCCACCAGTGACTCTAATGTCTTGGTTTATTCACCAACCCAGCTGACAGGCAGATACACATCATGTTTTCCTGCCTGTGCAGGTGACAACAGAACTCAGCAGTGGACTGCTGATGTACCTTCAGCTCATGCAGGCACCAGGCCACATCTGCCACTGCTCAAAGACATTAAAATGTCAGTGAAATACACAGTAGAGGGAAGACACAATGCTCAGCGAGTTAAGAAAATCATGTGAACAGAAAGCAAACAGAGCACGGAATGGAGTAACACAAGAACTGATACTGTCCTTACCAAAGTTCTATGGAAAATTAAGGAAATGGATTAGGGAAGGAGCAGTACAAAATGTATTCAAATAACAACAGAGATGCTGTATGTTAACAAGCCCCACCAGTAAGCTCCTAGTGATTTATTAGCCTTTGTGAAATCTAAGTATTCATGAGAGTATTTTTGCAGTTCCAAAGGTTTTCCAAATATTAGCTTTGCAAATGTAAACAACTGTCAAAAATTAAAGTTGTAGCGCAGTTATTCTTTAGATACAATGACGATAATTTGGATTTCAACCCTATTTCAACCACTTCTGTGACGCGAGATTTCTTGATGACTAGGTAGCTGGATTTTTTTTTCTGTTCACATAAAAATGAGTTTAAGGACGAAAACAGATGTGAGCTAAAGAAAATAAACAGCTTACAAAGAAAGAGTAGGAAACCAGTTACCCTTGAGTAGACAGGCAAGCTTCCTGTTCATTACAATGAAAAAATGAAGGGTAGCAACTGCCTGACCTGTCTTTTGTTCAAATCTAAACCCGAAACACATGTAAGCAAAATGCGAAACATGTGTTCTACATATTGGACGTTTGTCAGCTTTTATAGGTTTGTACATTTGTCTCCTACCATCCAGTCCTGCACGCACATGTACCAGCATCGCTCCGAGTGCGTGCGAGAGCATTTGGCCTTTTAGGCGGCTCCGCTCCCACACTGCCAACTCTTGGGGTATTTGCTGCATTTTGGGGCTCTTCCCGCCCCGAATCCGCAGCCCTCACACAAAGAGACTTCAACAGGAATCTTAAACCTAAACTCAAGGTTTCTTCAGCACCTCTACCTAAAGTCGAGCCAGTTTTATGGTTTTCAATAAAGACCTGCACGAGAGCGCTGCGAGCCGCGAAGTGAGGCTCCCACAGGGCGGGGGAGGCAGCGGAGCGGGGCCGG
>JAHLSL010000017.1:13345453-13435442 GCA_025920805.1 Petroica traversi
CAAATTATCAAGTGGATGAGTTGGATTAATAGATACAATATTGAAATAGTAAGCCCTATTTTGTTGTAGCTCTAATTCTGCATACAAAGGAGATATTATGTAATAATATTTATGTAATGGCAGGAGTAACTATTTCATTATTAAAAAATGTAGAGCCTGAGGTTGTTGGCAGGTAGCAGGATTTTTGTGCATGCGTGTGGTTAACTCATTAAGGCTTATTTTCTTTCAAGAAAATGTTTAGGCTATGCCGTATCGTGAATGTGGCATCATAAAGTAAACAGTGAAGTAGTTTAGTTGTCCAGCTATTAGGAATACAGTAGGAAATCCCTGGCTTCCTCAGCCATAAACTTTAATGTCAGTTTGCATAATAGAAGTGTTTCTAATTTGTCTTCGTTAAAGAAGACAATTCACTGGAGTCTGCAAAGGCAGTGTTGCTTGTCTATCCTACTTATTTCCTTTTTCAACTCCTAAATCTTTCCTATGTAATGTACCTTCAGTAATGTTTACTAATAAGCTTCATGAGCTTCTTATTGCATCTCTGCATTGGTTTTGTCTTTTTAAAAAAAGCAGACAAATGTCATTCTCTCTCATCAGGGGTGTTGTACCTAAGCACTCATTGTCAGAAGTACTCTGGCAGTGATTCTCAGGTTATTTCTTGAGAGCTGAAATTTAAAACGAAGTGTAATCACTTACATCTACTCTGACATTTTCTTCGAGGAAAAAGGAGCAGTAAAAACAACTTCTAGCGTACTGTCAAGACAATGGGGTGTCCTCACTGTTTGGCTTACAGGCAGTGTGATGCTCGTCTTCACTTGAGTTGGTGTGGGTGGGAATAACCCTTTCTCACTGGGTTTCACGTGTGTGCCTTGCCTCCAGGAAAGGTGCTCAGTTGCCTTGTTGGCTCCATGGTAGCAGCCCATTATGGCTGTATCGGCTGCTCCACCTCCAGCATGATTAACTTTGCACGACTCTTAGTGTGCTTAGAGCTGTGTGCCCAAGCTGTGCAGCTAATTGGGAGTCAGGTTCAGAACAGACTCCAAATTTCACCTGCTGAGTTAGTGAAGGGGGTTTGATTAGTAGTGGCAGTGGCTTATGCAGATGTTCAGAAAATCAGACGTCTGGCAGCACTATGTCCTCGTGTCCACCAGCAGCTGGGGACAGTGGTCCTGAAGGCATCCACCTGTGCTTTCTGCCCCATCTTGTGGAGGTACTGCACTCAGTGAGGTGTGGGAATGACAGGGATTGCTGGTGTTATCTTTGAAGGCTTTTGTGTAATCCTGTACCCAGCAATTAATTTGTAAAGGTTTACTGGTACAATCTGTAAAATGAAAGCAGCTTGTGGTTGGAGGAGAAAAAAACCCAGATTTTTAATTAAACGTAATGGAAGGATCAGCTCCTAGAATGGGCTGCCTTGGCATTAACATTTGACAACTTCTTTATGTCTTTTGAGGAAGAAATCTTGTTGTATTTGGCAGGCTCTGAAAATTCTGTCTTGATGTCCTACATCTTTGCATAATAAGAGCTTGAAAGACGAGGAATCAAAATTTTGTTTAGGCCCAAAGTTCCACCTACTATGTTCTGTTATTATGTGAAATAAAGAGTAAAATTCTGATTACAGTAGCAAAAGGTGAAGTGAACTGGTTGAGCCATTTCATTCAATTTTAGCTGTTTGGTGCTTTAAGCAGACTGGCATGTCTGTTGACATAGTGACGTGGACAAAAGTATAATTTCAGAAATGCTGCAACACTGCTATGGTGGTAATACAATGAAAGCCGTGTTGAAATCATGCTTTATTTTATAAGAAAATAAGAGCATAGATATTATCTGATACACCAGTATTCGCGTCTCTAAGGGAATCTCATAATATTGCTGCTTATACATAAAAGCAATAGGTTTTAATTCACTAGGTAATGCTCAAGTATGAAACAAAGTCACATTCTATTCTCAGGCAGTATGGTCTGCTAACTAGTACTTTTGTAAATGCTTTTTGTAAAAATAGAAAAGTACTTTGAAAAATTGCAAGCCCTGTTATTTAGAGTGAAATAATAATAAAAATTTATTTTTGTTAGTGTATTTTTGTTAGTTGAATTGTCAGTTCTTGAATTGTCATTCCTGTTGCCAATCTGAATCTTGTTAAGATTTTTTCAACCACGTAAGTACCTGAATTTATAACTTCAAAACAGATATATTTAAGGTAAGACACATCTGTAATCGTATAAGTAATGTATGTTAGTAGTTTTCTTTGGGAAGAGGTTATTCCATAGGTCTTAATCATGGAATATGCTGGGTTGGAAGGGACCCATCAGAATCACTGAGTCCTGTTCCTGGCCCTGCACAGGACACTTGAAGAGTCACACCATGTGCCTGAGAGCGTTGTCCAAATTCTTCTTGAACTCTTTCGGGCTTGGTGCTATGACCACTTCCCTGGGGAGGCTGTTCCAGTGCCAGGAAAATCTTTTTCCTGATATCAAACCTAAACCTAAAGCTTCATGCTGTTTCCTTGAGTCCTGTCACAGGTCACAAGAGGGAAGAGATCTGTACCTGCACCTCCTTCATGAGGAAGTTGAAAGACCAGAATGAATGGTCAGTCTCCTCCAGGCTGAACAGACCAAGTGACCTCAGCTGCTCCCCATGTGGCTGCCCCATCAGGGCCCTTCACCACCCCTGTGGCCCTCCTTTGGATGCTCTCTAATAGCTTAATGACTCTTGTTCAAGTTGCCATTGACCAGAAACCCCAGGTCCCTTTCTGCAGTGCTGCTCTCCAGCATCTTGTTCCCTGATCTATACATAAAAGCAAGGTTGCTCCATCCCTGGTGCAGAATCCAGCACTTGACTGTTAAACCTCATGTGGTTGATGGCTGCCCATCTTACTGATTTGTCAAGGTCTCTCTGCAGGGCCTGTCTGCCTTTAAAAGAGTCAGCAGCTCCTCCCAATTTAGTGTTGCCACAAACTTACTTAGTATTCCTTCAAATTCTGTGTCGAAGATGTTAATGAAGATGTTGAAGAGAACTGGGCTGAGGATGGAACCCTGCAGAACCCTGCTAGTGACTAGATGCCATGTCTATGTTATTTTTATTCCTCTGAAAAAGTATGTGGAATTTAATTCCCTGTTGGCTAATCAATCTTTGTAAGTCACCCTAAGCCTCATTCCAAAGTTATATTAAATTTAGGTGACCTCAGAAGGAGATTGCTGTCCCATGTTGTCTCCATTTAGCTGGTACTGTGAAGATTTGTTTACTACAAGATCTCTTGTGATGTATGGGGGTATCAAAGCTCTGATTTGTTCCCTACTAGCTCTTGGCCATTTCAAGCTCTTAGAATCTGTCCTGAAGATTTCAGTGACCACTTCAGAACATGTATGTGAATGTTCAGTTGAGTGTTTCTGTCAGGTGCTTATTCAGCTGCAGAAAGAACCAAGCTGTAAATGTATTCATAAGGAAATCAGGGAGACTAGATGAACTGGGTGTCATTTTAGGAGATACATTAATCAGCCAGCTAAATTATCACTTCACTTTACAAGATGAGCACAAGAAGCTGAGGATACTTCTCATAACCTACATAGGAGATACCTGTTGGTGTGTGATAATGAGTATTGTCAAACAGATAGTTGAAATATTAGCAAAAAAATCATTTTGATGTGGATGTGATTTGAGGCTGATATGTGATAAATTTTACAGAAATAGGTGCCCATTTTAAAATTGCTTTTGAAAGGTGTTAGGCTGAAAAATGTGTGTTCAGTTGACAGGAAGGCCTTTGGAGAAGGCAGATTAGGAATTTACGTAGGACAAAGCAGTGTGTAATTTGAGGAGTAATGTAACTGCTGTCCTCAACTGCCACTCTGTGTATTTGTCTTGTTTGGCAGGGTTTTGTATTTTACGTTATGTAATCACTGATCCAAGAAAGAATCTTTCTCAGGGCAGCACAAAAACCCAGCCAAAAAAAGGATGTTTTTAAGTTACTCTTGCATGCTTTTGATTACAAGTTTTTCTGAGGCTAAATGTAATATAGTGTAAGGGCTTACAGTCAGCAAAATCTGAATGTATTTCAGGTAGACCTCTAAGTTTGGTGCCTTCACATCTTGGTTTTCTGAGAAGGGGGGAGGAAAAGCAGAGGCAAAAGCTCCTGCTAAAATCTGGCTCCCTTCCAGCAGCAGTAGCTCTGGTATGACTCAGTGAAGGGGCCTGCTTATCTTCTTTCTTCTGTTCTTCCCCCTCCCCTTTCCCCCTTCGCTGACCTGGCTAGGCTGTATAGCTGATCCCATCCAGTGTATGTCTTTCTGTCCTCTGTTATTGCTCATTTGAGAAGGACTGAACTCATAGCAGGATCTTGCTGCTTTCTACGTTCAGCTCATGATGAACTTTTCCTCTCCCCATTTCCTCTACTGTTTCAGACACTCCCCCACAGTGATAATTCCCTGTAGCTTCCTTAGTTCAGCATTCACAGCTGAGCATCGTTCCAGTTGCTACTACTTCCCATATTCCATTTCCCAGAAGTGGGTACTTCTTCTTGCTAACCCTCTTCCCCTTTCTTCTGTGGCTTCACACTGAGAAGATGAAAAAGAGGGTATAGTCATTGTGGTGAGGCTTGTGCCTTTGCTCTACCTTTTCACACTCTTTCCCAAAATAAGCAGTGTAGCACTGTATGGCTTTCAATAAGGGGTTATTCTGTGGCCTGCTGCATGACCTAAAAGATTTTTGTGTTTTATAGTGTAGCTTCACTTCCATCATAACATTTCTGCATCTTTCACTGACAGATTTCTCATACTTCTGAAGAACTGTTTGAAAAATTGCCTTCTTTATTAAAAGGATGTGTTTTTCTAAATTGTCAGGTTTTGCTGGGAATGGGGGTTTGGTGGGGTTATTGTGTTTGGTAGGGCTTTTTTTAACAACCTTCTTGGATTTTTTTTGGTTTTTTGGTTAGTTTTTTGGGGGGTTTTTTTTGAGCCATTTGTTACATACTCTGTATAGATTGCCTGCTGAGTTATTTGAGCAATGAGAGGCTGCCTGAATAAACTGAGATTCTGCTCCACAAACATGAAACTTGTTAAGTCGCTAATTTCATACTTGTATATATACAACTTGCTAAAATTCTGTTTCTTAAATAAACTTTAAAATACTGTGATAAAATCGATGTTCTAAGCAGAATCCAGATACTGGATTCATAACAAATATTGTTCTTCCTATTGTAGAGTACCTTTTGATCAAGTCACTGAATATTTTTGTGCTGTTGTAATTCAGTGGAAA
This sequence comes from Petroica traversi, assembly GCA_025920805.1. Classification (NCBI taxonomy): domain Eukaryota; kingdom Metazoa; phylum Chordata; class Aves; order Passeriformes; family Petroicidae; genus Petroica; species Petroica traversi. Next base: position 13,350,698 of record JAHLSL010000017.1, read on the forward strand.
AAATGCATGCATAACTGACCCTGCATGCTTAAAATTCAATCAGCTGCAAATTTCAAAGTGTCCCCCAAAGTAGCTGTATGTGTATTGAATCTGGGATTGGTTTTTATGATTGGTGTCCCTGGAAGTAGACCAGGAGCTTATCTAGCTCAACTACAATTTCCAGTTCTGTTACATACTTCTTAAGGGTACTTTTTGGCTGCTTGTTGAAATATATTCTTTTTCAGTGTGTAAAATGAACCTCCTCAAAATAGCACACTGGTCTGAAAATAGTTGTCTCTCTTATTTTTACCAGAGAAGCACATGCATATATCACAACTGAGGTTGGCAGGATGAGATGATGTGTAAACACTCAGTGAGAAACAGCTCCTGCTTAGTAATTTTTGCAGTTTGAGTAGACAAGATGAATCTCTGAAGAAGGAAGCAGGTGTGATAATACCGTGCTATCCGTTTCTTCTCAGTCTCGTATTCAGAGTTCCAGTATTGATCATTTAATAATACCCTCTTCTGCTAACTGTGTCATTACCTTGATTTTGTCCTTTACCCTTGGCTGACTTGACTGACCTCTGTGTGCAGTGGACCTCTGAGAAGCACGATGGTGAACATATAACCATTTGGAAGGAGGCAGTATGAGCACTCATACTGAAGGATTTATAGTTGGTGTTCTGTCTCACAAATGAAGAAGCTGAATTTTTTTATAATGATTGGACAGAGCCTCTGAAGATTCAGTCTCATATTACAGGAGACTTGCTCATCAAAATCTCAGGAAAATTGGCAGCTGAATTTCTTTGTTTGTTTTAATTATGCCTTAAAGGGACTCTCTTATCTCCAGGTACTGCAAAGCCAGTATCTTGGCCTTCTGATCTGTCATCACTGGATGTTGAGATGACAACTGATGAACTTGCTTCTTTGCCTTTTCCCCTCTGTCTGCCATATCATATGTACTGTCTTATATGTTACAATTGTGTGCATTTTTTAAGTTCTTGTATATGTCTCCTCTATATCACATTGATTCTGTGGGGAAAATAGTTTCATATATTGAGTTATCTCACATTTCAGGAACATGTTCTTGACAGACAGCAAGAAATACCTGTGTGAAGAAAAGGATGAATTTACTTAGGATCCCACTTCAAATAAATAACAAAACTGGTAGTACAGTGAAGAAGCTGCTGTCTACAAGCAGTGTTATTTCTGTGCTACTGCACTGCTCAGTAATAAAACAATGTGAAAAGTAAAACAATGTTCTTTTATAAGTTGACCAAAGTTATAGTTGTGGTATCAATTATAATGTTAAGGCATACGCTTGGTTAGCAAGGTCCAGGGATTGATTGCAAAGATCTGCTGTGAAATCTGTATAGTTACACATAATTGCACTGTTATTCACAATACCTATATATATTTTGGTGAAACTGATAATTCTGAAGAATGCAGTGGAATAATCAAGTATATGAGCTTGCAAACAGGCAGTATTTTTCTGCCAGTGATACAGTTAAGGCTGAGAATAGAGCCCAAAATAGACAAGAATCTGAACAAATACCAGAAAAGTTTGTACCAGATATAGTGACTGTCTGAAATGTCACTTCTTGCATAGGCTTCATTCATGCATATTTGTTAAAGCTTTTTGATTTCAAGAGCTGCATTTTATTGCAGGAGAGTTATAAGGTGTTCAGAAGTTTGTTTTTTTTGGCAGGGTATTTAAATAAAACCTCACACATGCTGGCTGGGCTGAGCCATATGGGCTTATTAGGGAACCATTTGATGTCTGTATGTTCCAGCCTTCCTGTGATCAGTATGCAGACAGCCATTTCAGATAACTTCTTCTCCAACTCATATATTTGCAGTCTGGCATGTTGACTGCATGTTTATGAGTTCATGTCATGTTACTTTGGTGTATATGTGCATGCCTTCTCTGGGTTCAAGTTGTGGAGTCATTGTCCTTGGAGGCACTTAAAAGTTCTCAGGAAGTGGTCCTGGGCAGCCAGCTCTAAGTGGCCCTGCTTGGGCAGGGAATTTGATCCAGGTGACCTCTAGAGGTCCCTTCTAACCTCAGCCATTCAGTGGTTACGGAGATTACTCTTGTGAGCAGTGAGTATCCAGGTGCCCTCTGCAGCCTCTTTGCATCTCCAGGTAGCACAGTTGCATCCAAATGGTGTGGCAAGGTTGCCAGGTAGCTGTGTTTGAGTTGGTTACCCTACAGCAGTGAAAGTTACTGGAAAGGTTTTTGGTATTGTTAGTGAAAACTGATTTAGATTTGGAAAGGAGAAAAAAGAGAGAATACTCTGTACAAAGACCATTGCTAAGCTGTGTCTGTCCCTTAGTGACATGTTTTTTTCCTAAAAATTAGAGAAAAAGTAGGAGCAGCCCTGCTTATTTACATTCAGGTGGTGCCTCTGTGCTGTTTGCTGACTAAACCAGTGTTTACTACAGAAAAGCTGTATGTCCTATTTTAGGTGCAATATCAACATGCGGTACTCAGTATGAATATTGAAAGGACTGTGGAATGTTGCACCTAATTCATAATACCTGACATTGCACCTCAGGGGAGGTTTACAATAGAAGTTTTCCGAGTTTTGTATAATGAGATGTATAATGAGTCTTTCATTTTGTGTTTGAAACTACCTAGGTGGGTTTCTGCATGGCACGGGTCTTATTATGCAGTGGGAATTGGAAACTGATTCAGCCCTCATGTTGGCAGGTACTGCCTTCAGATCAATAATGGACAAATTTTTATTTCTGCCATCCCTATTACGCTTATTATCCAGATGAAGAGGCTATTTGTTATAGAAACTTTTGTATTTTCTTTTGGAAAGTTACATATTCAAGCTAGCTAAAATGTTGCTAAATACTTGATGAATCAGTCCTTAGGTTTTTGTATGTCTTGTCCATTGACCATTAAGCATGGATTTGTGGCATTCACATTTGTAAGCAGTGAAACCTGTTTTACTGTCTGTAGGAAATCAGAAGAGGTTATGGGCAGATTCTTATGCTGAGGTAAAATGAAACTGTGGTATCAAATATTTTAATGTTTGAGCTGATTGAATTAGCTTTGTGACACTGACACTTAGCTATCTTTACTGTTAAACCTAAATAGTAGTAGTAAAAACAACCAGTTCTGCCATGTCTTATCTGTTTATCTGTTTCTTGCAGTCAAAGAAACTCAGATTAATGTTCATGTTGGAAGGATACTTCTAGAGTCCCTTGCTCCCATCTTGCTCTGGTTAGTCCAAGCACCATGTGCAAAGCTGGACTATCTAGACCAGCCCCAAGGATGGAAATGTCACAGTCTAAGTAACTTCCAGTGTTTGACCATACCCACAACACACCAAACCAAACAAATAAAGAAAAGCACCAGACTTTTTTTTTACATTTCATTGTCCATTCATTGGGTGCCACTGAGGAGTGAGACTCGCTCTTTAGTGTTCCTCTCTGCTATTTATACACATTGATAAGATCCTTCTCACCTTTTCTTCCTGAGGCTACAAAATCCTAGCTTACCTTTGTATGTCCCATGTTCCCAGCCCTTAATTATCTTTATGGCCTGACTCCAGTATGTCCATGTCTAGTGCTGGAAAACCCAGACCCGAAGCTAGCCCTCCAGGATGCATCTCACCAATGCTGAGTAGAGGAGAAGCATCATGTCCCTCGACCTGCTGGTGTTACTCTTCCTAATCCTGCTCGGGACACTCTTGGCCTTCTTAGTGGCTGCTCATTTACATTCAGGACCCCTGGATCCTTTCCATCAGAGCTGCTTTCCAGTCAGTCTGCCTCCAGCCCCTAGTGATGTATGGAGTTACTCCTCCTCAGGTTAACACTTTTTTTACTCCTTTTGGGGCTCCATGAAGTTCTTCTGCCTATTTCTTCAGCCTGTTATGAATGTCAGCACAACCCTCTGGTGTAGAAGGCAATCTTCCAGATTTTATCATTTCCAACTTGCTGAAGTGCACCTGTTCAGTGCCTGGGTCCTTAATGAGAATGTTAAACAACGTTGGCCTGAGTCTTGACCTCTAAAGTACACCACAAGTGACTGGCCCTTGTGTTCCATCTCCACATTTAAGTTTCATTCCTCTCCCTGCTGCTTAACAGTCAAATCTGTTTTAGAGATAACCAGTGTGTGTCTTGTTACCCTTTCTGTTTTGTAACCTGCTGTCCTCTGAGGTGAAAGTTTAAACACTGCGTCTCAATTCTGATTACAACAAGGTTTGTTTTGTAACATTTATAAAACTTCTGTGTAGATACCTTGGGAATGTTATGGCTGTGTAAAAGTAATAAATCCTGGATCTGGATTTTCTAGGTTTTGATGATATGTTTTACCTGATGGAAAACATGAGAATTATGTAAAATAACTGAGTGTGTCATCATGTGACTAAAAAGGTGTTCTGTATTGGAAATACAGTTTTAAATTGTCCCACATTTTTCTTACTTCAGAAGAGTGCCATATGTTGTGCATTTTATGCCATAGTAATTCAGGTCATTCTTTGTTCTGGTTTTTATGGAGTTTTGGGTGGTGTTTTTTTGGTGGTGGTGGTTTTTTTTGATGTACCATTCTTGAGGAATTGTGCATTGACATTTGCATTTGTAAACCTGCAATTTCCATGCAGACACTAATTTACTATCTTTACAGTATAGAGTCTTGGTTTGAGTCTGATGCATTAAAAAAAACCCACAACAAGAAAAGCTAAAAGTTCCCCCCCCAAAAAACCCATCAACACCCCTCCCACTTTCAGATAGGTGGGAAGAAAAGAATAAAGTACTGCTAAGCATTTGCAGATTGTGCCAGCATGTCAGGTTTTGGTGAATTTGTGTTCTTATGCCAGCAGTTGGAAATCTAATCAAGGAAATAAATAGTCACTTTTAACCACTGCTGTATTAAAGATGGAAGATTTAAGAATCAAAACCAGTTGTTTTAGGCAGTGTGCAGATAATAGTGGGGTAGTCCTCACTCCAAAAAAGTTATGTTCTATATAAATGGAGTGTTAAAAGGTGTAGAAAGAGTGATACGTTATGAAAACAGATGGCATGGCAATATTGTTAGTCATTATTTGGGAGTGGAATTTTGTAGGAGGGATTTCCTGAATGGAAAAACAGGGGAAGGGGACGATGTGTTGAAAGGAAGCCTGGGATCAGAAAGGAGTAAGTAGAGCATGTGAGGTGAGCTGGGGGGTGGGGGAGGTTGGAGGAAGGAGAGTGCTGAGAGCCAGGACTGTGGAAAATATTGATGTTGGAGTTGCAATAACAGGGACCAGTTATCAAAGGCTGCTCCCTTTGGGATTTGCTTGCTCTGGCTCATGGGGCTGACTGGGTCCCCATGAGCCAGAGCAAGCAATGACTGAAATTTCTTATCTCTGGACTTGTGGCTGGAAGTAGGTGAGGTGTTGCATGAGGGGTTTATTGCTCTGTGCAGTGGGAGAAGAGAGAATAACAAAGTCCCCCTGACTGAGAACTCCAAGAGGTGTAGAACATGATGCAGAACTACAGCATTCTCATCAGCACTGTACAATTTGTGAACACCTTTTGTATTGCCTTCTTTTATGACAATTCGTATTATTTTCAGGGTAAGGGACGTGAAAATGTAAATAAATACCTGGTGTTCCTCTTCCCAGTGTATCCATAGAAATAAACTAAAACCAGCCAGACTTCAAGGCAGACTCTGCAGTGATGGGTGCACAAGAAAACGCATCTCTTGCTGGCCAAGAAAGATAGGTGGGCCTGCATAATGTCAGGTGCATATATGGCAGGTTTCAGAAACAGAACAAAACACAAATGCTGTGAAAAACAACACACTTCTTCAACCTGATCACCTCTTCTTTAGTGCAAATAGACTTCTTGTTAGCCTGTTTGTTGTATGTCCATAAAAATCTTATTTTGTAAGCTTAATTTATTGTAAGAAAACTCTAGCAATAGTTTGTTCTTTCCAGGTTAATCTTTGGCTGTTTCAGAATGTTCTCTTATGGAAACCACTAGCAACACAGTGTTTTAAGTTTATTAGTAATTTGGCATCTGTAGCCATCTGACTCACAGTAAGCCATTTAGTTACAGTGAATGTTTCAATTTTAGTTTTTAAAGGATGAGTGACTGCATTTTTTACTTTTAGTACCCTAATGACCGGGGATTTGGTCTTTTGACAGCAGAACATGTAATCGTAAGAGGCTGAAGCTTATGCATGTGGCAGTAAAGTTGTGGAGATAAAATGGTGGTGGAAAAATAACAGTAGATCAGAGTGGAGTTGGCCAGAGAAACTTGAGTAAGAAACTTGAGAAGAAAACCTGGTGACTCAACATTGCATAGTAGTGCTTTTATTGTCTGAAGATTCATAATTTGGTATATAAGGACCAGGAGAAGCACATGCAAAGTTTAAAACAGAGTAGTACAGAACTTGTCTGTGGTTACAGCTGCTTTGCAGAGGCCATCGACTGAAACTTAAAACTTGTTCGTACAGTTGAATCTCTACATCAGATAACTTGATGAGTTTCCAAACCAGTGTTTTGTGTTTTCTTTCTTCTATATTTAGTTAATGATTTAAAATGTTTTATGGTGTGCAGTATTGAACAAGAGTTTCTTGGCCAAGAATTTGATATAGTAACCATCCCATTGCATAAATGTTGATTTCTGAAGCCTTCTGATTTAATTTGGCTTGTGTTGTGACAAATGACCAGGTGTGGTTATTTGTTAGTGCTTTTACACTAGGAAATCACTTGGAATGACAGGGAAGAGGAGAGAGAGGGCAAAGGACTCATTCAATATGTTTGATGAGCTAAGGAGGCGTTGGGGGGGGGTGGTTTTGGTATTCTTTTGGGTTTTTTTTAATGGAGGTAGACTCAGTCTGTTGTCCTCAAGTAATTGGGTTCATTGTTAGCACAGCGTAATTGAGGTTTCAACTGTTCTAGAGCTGAAAATAACTAACAGCTTCAGACTGTTTTGTGAGCTGCATATTGATGCTGTAATGAGTAACTGAGAAAGGCAGATGGTTTTCTACGGAATTACTGCACACACCGCAGCTTTGCAGAAGTGCTGTTTGAATTCACCAGAACAGGAATAAATACAGGATACTTCTAGCACTAGAGGTAGCATATTCCTTTGAGGATTACAGGAGGAGACCCATAGGAAGAACAAAGAGGAAAAAGTAAATCTTGGGGAATTAGAAGCCCATTCCATCTGCATTCATGAAGGAATCTCAACTTTTTTCCATCTAAATCTACCAAAATGGTAGATGGTTTCTTAAATTCTTCAAATGTGAAATGATCTGTTACAGATACCAGCCATTCCTTAATGGAATTAGATGTAATGGAATTAGATATATTCTGCTACTCTGAATATAATCCTAAATCTAAATTGTGTTCAAGTGCATACCCAGAACCATAGTCTTTTTGACTGAGTAGAACCTGGTAAAGCAGTTAAAAATGTTATGATACAGTTTTGAACAATATTTTGGATGTTTAAATTAAATGTGGCTAATTTTTCACTTTTTTATTTTTTGCATTTAAGTAATATTTGGAAAATTCTCCAGCTGTTGTTATGTGACAAATGAAATGTCCTTCATTTGCTGAGTTTTCAGAAGAGAATGAATATGTGATGGGGAAATCTTTCCACTAAATCTTTGTATCAATACCAGAGTGATTGGATATGAGAGCAGTCTGGTGTCATACTTAGAAGTGTATGTTTCATTTGTTAGTATGGGTCTTTTTAGGGAAAATTCAAATGTTTGAGAAAACATTGTGTAAAAATCAAGGATAAAATTTGTAATTAAGATGATAGTGTCGTCGATACAAAAGAAATTACTTCTAGTAAACTTCTGTAGAGGTGACAGCAGGTGTTTTTTTGGTGTTGAAATACTCTTAAATATTATTGTCAGTGGTGCCACCCAAAATCTCTCAGTGTCACTTTGTTGCTACTTTCTATGAAACTTAGTGTACTGGTGAAAGAGAAGGCATGTTGTGCTTTTCATAGTTGTAGTGAATTGAACCTTAATTGCAATTCCAGAAATTCTTTCCAGTGTTCCAGCCAAGGAATAAACAATCAAGCCCTAGTTTTTGTTACTATTTGACTATTAATCAGCTACTTTTTAAAGTAAAATGTTTCTTTTTTCCTTGTAGCTCTTGAATTCTCTCAGTTCTGTTTAATGTCTTAGAAAAAAATACTGTATGAAAGAGAAGATTACAGCAGGGGGTTTTTTTTAACCGGTTGGATTGGGACTCTCTTTTGATTATTTTTTATTAATTTTCAGTTGGCCGATAGAATTCACGACCAGGATACATTACATATTTTACAAGAAGTAGATTTTTAAAAGTCAACCAATGTTCTAATAGCTGCTAGCATTTAGAACAAGGAAATCTCCAAGTTGACACTGGAGGCTAGCCATGTGAAAGGACAAGGTGCCAACTGCATGAATTATTTGTTTTTCTGGCAAATAACTTCTGTATACACTCATCCCTAACTCTGAAGTAAACCTGGCCTGAGGTAATTCCTGCTTTTGTGAGTTTGTTCAAGTTTATTCGGAAGCCATGAAGCACAGGTCACATCTTTAGGGAAAATTGTTGCTCTCTGACCATTTTTGTAGTTGCACAGGTATTTTAGTCATATTTTAAAATAAGCTCAGTTGCAACTGGACATCATTGTCTCTCATTGCCAAGCTGTATGCTGAAGTATTTAGCTTTAAAAAGGCTTCAAAAGATCACCTCTCATGAGGCTTAGTGGTGTTTCTTCATAGGCCCATTCAAAGACAAAAGTCTTTACTCCAAAGAAGGATAGTGATGGTTGGAATTGCTGTAGTTTTTTGTTAGAATTTGCTCAGGCAGATAAAAAATGTGTTTAAAAAAAATATAAACAGATGTTTTCTACTGTTAGTAAAGAATGTAGTGCAAATGGAGTGATATTTTCCAAAGAAATAAAGTGAAACAAAAGAAATTTTGGATTGAATTAAGACTCATAATTTCCATTAGGTGAAATGAGAAAAAAAGAATGTAGTAAATTATGATGATTATAATTAATGTCTATTTAGAAATGGCTTGCACCTTTTTCAGTGAGGAGACAAATATTTATGTTCTGTAATTGTCTGTTAATAGAGTTCTTTATCCCCAGCTATTGAACAGTGGCAGCCACAATAACAGAATCAATGTGTCCAAAATGTCACATTTGCAGACTTCTTTTGTTATTACACCATTGTTGTGAGAAACCATGTGTTAGAGCTTTCTTTGTTTTAAGACAGTTTCATAATACGTGAGACATCAAAATTTCACTGGACAATTCATCAGTTGGGTACAAGGAAATTTGTCAGTAGATGATCTGGCTGATATGGTTATATAACATCAAGACTTGTTTTTTTTCAGTAGTACATAAGAATCACAGTTCCTGTAAAATCAATATATTTCTGGCTGTCTCTAAGAATTCCATTCTTACAGTTTTTTGTTTGGTTTCTTTTTTTAATGGAAATGTGCTGCAGATGTTTTTATTTAGAATCAGTAATTGGAGTCCTGTGGGGCTTTTTAATGTGTAATTGTCAAGTTTCTTATTTGTAGGAAGAGAACCCACATCTCATTTGTGATTTGTATATGAGGCTAAGTTTTTAGTTCTTTTTGTCCATAATTTTGGAGTGATTGCTATTTTTCTTGCACTCATAGCTTAAGGTTTTTGTCTCCTTCACAGCTCCCCAGTTCACATCCTAAACAGAACTTTCTACGTCAAGACTTGAAAATCTGCTAATAGCAAGATAAATCAAAATATTTGCCATATCAAATCACTGCTTGTTTAAGCAGTATTGCTGTTACTTGGTCATTGCTTTGTACGTTTACAAATTAGTGTTATTTTTAATTGGATTAAACTCTTGCAAGAAAATATTTCCTTCTTGTTGGCCTTTCAGGATTATGTTCAGATTGAAAGCTGAGAGTAATGTACAGAAACTTTGCAAAGACGTTTGACTTTTCTTTCTTTTCATTCCACTTCTGCAAAGAGTGAGCTTTGAGTGTTTATCACATATATAAATTGTGTGACTGCTTTTTTCTCTGAATGCCATTTATGTGGTTAGTGAATGACTTTGTGCTTTAAAATTTTTAATGAATTATTAATTTGGTTATTACAGATATAGAATCAAGACCAAGGGATTGAATGACTTTTGTACAAGGTCATGGTGGATTTGAAGTGGAATTCATCCTCCTTTTCATGCCACTAGGTATTCTAATCACAAGACCATCATTTAAGATCTGCACTAGTGCTTCTAACAATTCCTCGTAAGATATATGCCCTTATGCCATAATATTATGTGCAGATTTGTACAGCAACCTAATGAGCAATAGACTGGACACAAGATATTGTAGAATTTAGATATATATATATATATATATATATATATATATAGGAAAGTTAGTAAACAGAAGGTTTATATAAAAAGATTATATTTTGATGGGAATTGAAGAAATTTCATTCATTTCATTAAAGTTTATGCATTTTATCATGTGCTAAGAAAGATTTTGAGTATTCTGTATTGATAAGTGATTTTTCAAGACTCACAGCATAGCATTTTGTACTTGGAAAGTTGAAATTCTGATTGTGCTGTGTCTCCTAATGTTTTTGAACCATAGTCAAGTGCAAGTCTGCATATATGATACTGCAGTTCCACTTCCTGAAAGAACTGCTTGAAGGATAGTCCCTGACATAGTTTGGCTCACGTAGTTCTTTTCTTTAAAAAAAAAAAAAATCCTGGACAGGGAAACTTGGCAGTCAGTCATATTGGAAAATAATAAACATGCCTCTGCCAGAAGTGTTTGAATTTGTTGCAGTCATCTGCAATAGTAGCTGCTTAGAGAACTATGAATAGCAACAGTAAAGGCAGGGGAACAATTTTTCTACAGGCATAGGGTTTAAATGATGCTTATTTGGAAGACTGCCTTTGTCATCAAAGAGTTGGAAACACAAGGTTTTTTTCTCTTAAAGTTTTTTACTTGAGAAATTAAAATCTGTTTATACTACATATCATTAAAAGGTTTTGAGCATTGATTTTAGAACAAGACAATGCAAAAATGTCTCAGTGACAGCAGTGAATTATTTTTCTGGCCAAAACTAAGAGACAAAATAAACAGCTTTACCTGTGTTTTTGTATTTCAAGGTCTTCTGGTGGTTTGGATGGCAATTCTCTTCTGCATTTTCAGGAGGAAATTTTTTATCTCTAAAAGGGCTGGAGGCCTGAAAGTGTTAATAGTCATCTTCTCTTTAAGCTTGCACGAGGCTTACTATTATTTTCTCTCAACAGGAGGATTTGAGGTTGTTTTCCCAGTCCACAGCCATCACTGTTAATATTGTGATTTAGCAGTCACCTGTGTAAGAAGTTCTGCTGGGTCTGTCCTTTGTTGTTGATTCACTTTGTACCAAAAGTAAAATAAGAACGTTTAATTTAATTGACTTGGATTCCAATAATCAATGGAGTGTTGGTACCAACTATATAAATTATTTTTTAAGCACAGATTTTTCATTCTGATTATGATCCATTTCCTCCAGTTGTCCAATAGTTTGGATGTCCACTGGAAAAGGAAGAGCAGTCTTGTGGTTGGGGTGGTAGAGTTTTTCTGTCAGTTTCCTGTGAGATTTTGGAAAATGCTTCTAAAATCTATAAAAATGTAAGTAGAAGTCCTAATTTATAAACAGGCACAGTGCTGCAGTGGTAATCTAACCTGATTAGTTTGATTCTACATTGTCCTGTTTCCACCTTTTGGTGTAATTGCAAAGAAAATGTGCAGTGAGATGTCTGTATTTGGTTTGGATGTTTCTATTCCAGTTACCAGGTTCTAATGAGGAGTTTAATTAATTCCTCTGGGTGTCTTAAATGTAGATGGCCCCCATCCTATTACTAAAATATGCAGCTTTTAAACAGATTACAGATCAGAACTGAGGATTTACTTTGATGCAACTGGATAGTGGTGATGATTTTCTCAGTGCATTGGAAATGCAAGTCTTTTGTGTTCTTTAAGCATTCCTTTTGCTTTTGATGATCCATTCAACTCAAAGGCTTAATATAGTAAGATATGATGTTTTTATATTAAGCTTGTATAGGTGTTTGATACCTTTTTCTAAACATGATGATTAGTAGACATGAATTTTCAAAACCTGAATTGGTAAAGTTCTGTTAGAGCAACTTTGTATACAGTTTTGTATAATACATACTGTTCCTTGCCATCTTCAGTTTAAGCACATTTTTTTTTGCAGAGTCAGACTTCTAAGAATAATTGCAGCAATTCCAGGGGACATAAAAGAATGCCTCTTGGGAACCCTTGTTTTGTGATTTGTCATTTTAACTTTGTTTTCAAATGAGAACCAGTTCTTAGTTGTAATTGCAAGGAAACGTTCAACACCAAAACTAAGTCAATGTAATGTGTGCTTGAGCTGTCAGAGAGCCTGAAACAATAGCTCTTAAAACTGTGCCAATGTGAGTGCCAGTAGTGGTGGTCCAGAATGTCAGAGTACTTTACTAGTTGATTGTTCACTGAGCTCTAGAAAGAAATACCATATTTATATGCATGTTACTTGCAGTCTGAAAAATGTATAGCCCAGACAAGCTGATAGTCAAAATGAGTGAAAGAGCATACATATATGGATATTAAACTGAATAGCAGCAAACTTTCAGATTAAGCATCTCTTTACTGAAGCAAGTTTTGTAACACTTTAGACTTGGCAATATAATCAGGAAACTCATACACATAATAGTTAATTATATTTATTTTCTTGAAGAAAAACTACCTCACTGTTTTTTCTTTTATTTCTTTTTTTTGTTGTTGTTGTTGTGCTTATGGCTAACTGTGGCTGTGACTGATGGCTTAAAACATTTGTTAAAATGCATTTGTGTAGAAATTGGAGGGAAAAAAAAATCCCTTACCTAAAGTACTAGACATTGCTGTAGACCACCTACTTTAGATGAATCTACTTTGAGCAGGGAGGTTGGACTAGATGGTGTCTAGAGGTGCCTCCCAACCTCAACTGTTCTGCCCATCCGTTATGTGACAGAAGAATTGCATTTAATATACCAATGGTTAAGAATGGTGGGTTTATCCAACTAGTGTGTATTCTTCTTTGTTTCATTGAAATATTTTATCTCGTTCTATTGTCTTCAATTAAAAGAAAGAATACCTAAGTAATTTCTATGTGGTATTTAATAATGGAGTTCTTTCTCAGTTCTGAAGGAATATCATATATATATATCAATTTGACCAGACTTAAGATACTTGTTCTACATCTGCTTGAGAGAGATTATCACAGGATGTATTTAGAAAAACTTTGATTTTCTAGGTCGCTTAGTTTTCCATTTCCTTGGTTTAGTTTTCTTCTAATGTCTTCATCAAACCACCACACACTGACATAATTTGTGATTCCCTAAAAATGGAAATGTAATGGTTATCCTATTTGGATAAAGGAGCATAATTTCATCCAGGTTATAAAAGGGAGAATCTCAGTACAGCTAACAGAGATGTGCTCTAGTTGCACATGATGTAGCATTACAGACCTCTAAGAACTGAATTTCAGGAGAGACATGATATCAAGTGAGTAAGTGATTAAATCTTCAGTCATGGAACAAAAGCAAACAGCCAACACTTAGTATAATTTGGATGTTCACATTAGGTTGCATTTGATTGTTGGCATTTAGCAGCTCACTTAGCTTGCAGAGTATCCCTTCAGAAGATTTAAATTGTCAGCTTTGGTGGTTGAAGTGAGTACCAAAGGATTTTAAACTAGGAATACTGCAACACACGTGAAACGGGGGGCGGGGGGAAGTAAGTCAATAAATAAATCTAAGTTTGACAGAGCTTTTTCAGTCCCACAAGTAAAAATTTAGAATGCAGACATTTTTAGAGAGTGCTCCTTATTTGAACAAACACACCCAAATGCTGTAACTACTATATATGTAGATAAAATGGATGTAGTTAGTAGTTAGAAATGTTACTGGACTTTTAAAATACAATGTGTTTTGTTTTCAGTTGGACTGGTTTTGAGATCTATTGCATATTTTTGCACATTTTTGGTATTCTTATTGATAAGTTTTTGTGTTTTTATTCTTGTACTGCTTGTTTACTTTACTGTTCCTTAGCTGTATGAAGCTGCCATGAAGTGCAAGCATACTGACTCTTTCTGGCCTGTTGAACAACAATATCACTTCTAACTGTAGTAAAATGAATTAAAGTAATTTATTGAGAGTAGATAACACAGGAGAGCTGTTGGAGAATTTTTTTAAATACTCACTGCAGTGCCAAATTCAAAGTAAAAGTTTTCTGATAACTGATCACTCGATGCCATATGCTTTCATTTGTTTTGAATTAAATGTGGTTGCAGAGTAAGCGCTGGATCTTGGTCTTTAGAAAAGTTTATAACTTTGGGGGATTTGTCCCTTTAAGGACCATAAATATTTCATGTGAGAAGCTACTGATTATAATAAGTATAAAAAACTATTTTAGTGCAAGTTGACCTTGCAGTTAGTTTATACAAGTGACATGTGATGTCCGTAGGATTCAAGAAAGACAAAGAATAGTAGCAGTCATACATAATTATGTAGATGACTTGGTTTGAGTTTGAGTGTTCAGACAGTGTGGTGTTGTATGTAAGAACAAAGAATGTAAACAAGGTCCATGGTATAGAAAACAGGGACTGTGAAAAGAATTTCAGGACATTGCAGACAAATGGCTGAATGAATATTGGTATGGTGCTGAAAGGGCTAATGTCATTTTTGGTTGCAACAGAATGCCAAAGAGGTTGAAGGTAGCATTTGTGAAACAGATGTGCTAAGCAGTGTGACTCTGTGCCAATGTATTTTAAATTATGTAGGAAAAATACAGGAGGCTTAGAAGAATGCTCAAACATTTTTTTTCCTCCTCTAGGGGATATTAAGATACACTTTTATTAGATGGTATCAGGAGCTTGTGAAGAAGTGATGAGAAGTTCTAGTTTAGTAAGAAAATCACAGGAAAAAATGCCTGAAATTTAGGCTACCCACATTTGAACAAATACATAAGCAATGAAGAATTCTAGAGAGAAGAATTCAAAAACTTTTGAGCTGTATATTAGAAGTGATATCCGCATCTTCTCCTAAAGCTAGATACAGGTCTTTCTAGAATTGCTGTTTTTGTCATGCAAGCCACTGGACAACCAGGTCTGTAATGTCCTGGAATGCGGACAAATTGAAGAAGTCTTCCCCCATAACTTAAAAAAAAACCCCAAAAAAAATGCATTAAATATCAGTCCATTGCATCAGTATGATTCAGTGCTGTATCAGTGCAGGGTTGCTTCTGGTTGGGAAGTGCTGCTTGTAGTTCAGTCTCAGCAATGTGGAGTACTAACTACAGGTGTGTGAAGTAGAAATATTTGAGTTCCAGCTCCCCATTAGGCTCCTTGTGTCACTTCAGAGCTTACTGGCCTGTGCAGATCTGAGCTGTATGCGAACAGCTGACCCAAATACTGGGAGTTTAGATAACATCTGTGGGTAGGATTGTGCCTTCTCTATGTTGGAGCTCGTGAGAGAGCTGACTAGCTTTGCAGCACCACTTCAGTGGTGTTACTCAGTAGTAACAGCTATGCAAACTGTCATAGCAGGAGCAGCTGATATGCTGTAAATTTATGTGCTGGTTCAACCTGCTGTAACTTATGCATGTGCTCATACTTCCAGGGATGACAGGCAAAACATCTTGCCTGTGCTTTCAAAGCATTTGAGCAATCCGTTATAGTGTCTTCAGCTGGTGTCACTGCCACAATGGAATCAGAATTTGAAAATAATGTAACTTTTCCTTGAAATATGTCCGTGGATAATCAGGGTCTCTCTCTGCCATTTTCTTACTGTAGGAGAGGGAGATTAGTGTCATAGAGCAGAGGCCTCTTTTGTCTTCCAAAAGCAGCTGTTAAATGCATGATTTGAGTAAATTTTAGCTTGATAAACCAGTTTTTGAGATGTGCTTGTCCTTAGAAATGTATCTGATTAATAATTCAGCATGTGCAGGATTGGATTCTTCTGACTGCGTGTGACCTATGAGAGGATGCCTGTACTGAGTGCTCTCACACATATCTCAGAGCATAAAGGGCAATGGCTTCTGCCTGCTGTCTGCTCTTTCTGGTTCTAAAAGAGAATCCTGTAGTGATGGAATACTTTATAAATGCATACCTTTATAAGGCATACCTTATAAAATAAATGTCATGTGTCTAGAATTTATTGGCTACTTGATTCCTTCTCCCTTTCAAACAGGATAAGCCATGTGTGGTAGCATTTTGGCCAGTTGGAAGGGCAGAGTGTTTGGGTTCATAGAATTATTTGGCTTTACTGTTTATCCATTATTGTTAAATATTTCTGATGTTTCTTGCATTTTGACTGATGTTATTTCCTTGTTTCCTTTGTGCGAGGAAACTCTTCTCCAGAAGGATGTAAATGACATACAAGACACGTTTTCAGGTAGTGCTTGATCTGCTTAGATTTACTGAATGATTGGGCAAGTTCACCAGCCTAATAAAGCCACCATTTTAATAAACACGAGTGTAGTTTTGCTAGCCCAGACTATTTTTATTCAAACCTCTTTCTACCATATAAAAAGTAACACTGTAAAAAGCAGCTTCAGGAGAGCACAGCATCAGGCCAGATGTGATTTGCTTCTGTACTGAGTGAAATTGGAAGAGAAAACCTCTGCTGTTCTTTTTTAAAGCAATTGTATTTTTGTCCCTCTTAGTGTTAAGCACTTCAACATCAAGTGTACTGATCATGACAATATTCTTTGAAGCAGTTATCTTTATTTCTAGACAGATTGATTTATTTATGGCCAGACAGGTATTTCACTGGTATTGATTTGATTTATGCCATTGGGAGACCTTCCTGGCATTGCCATTGCCCTTGTCTCTTTCTGAGAGCATAAGACCTCATTGCAAAATACGGCTTAATATTATTTTGGAAACAAATGTTTCCAAATAATCAGACCCATCCATTAAAAGAAGTTCACCCCATGCCTTTGGAGATTTCTTATTCAGTCGTACTTTTTAGAACCCATGTTGATGAAATACAAGTCAGAATGAATGACTGGAGAATTTTGAATTGGAATAGAAAGATAGTTGTTGTAGAAGGAGCATCTGACATAATCACTCTTAGTGCAGTATTCTCACCAGTTACAGAAGGATTGGGTCTCTTCTAGACCATGGACTTCATTTGTTGAAGGTATATGTCCTTCAGTGAATATTCACCAAATTCAGTATTATTCATTTATGTCCGTCACAGAGTACCCACTCCAGATTGAGTGAATATTGTCCTGGTTGAAGCACAGTTTTTGAAAAGAGAACTAAGAAAGGAGGGAAGTATTTTTGAGAAGATCACTCCTTTCTGGCAAGTCCAGCTATGGGCTTAGTTGAGAGGACTTTATATTCTTTAGTGGCAGACCATTAAGCACTCTGCATTTTATTTCTCATAAAGCTTAATAGCATAGAATCAGTATTATTTGCTTGGCAATGTAAGTTGCAGTCAGTGTTTCTGATTTAACATCACTATGGCTTTGATTCTTTAAACAGAACATTCCCCTAACAGGACTTTAAGGAGGTGATGTCCATTGATACTCCTCTGATTAAGAAAGGCAGCATATCACAAACATGTGATTCTCTGTGTGCATTTATGGGGGTTTTGTGCTTTTCTGTTTTGTTTTACACATTGGTGTAAAGTTGCAGCTTGAATGGTAATAGGAAGAAACCTAATTTATCTGGTAACTATAACGCAGAGGTAAAAAGTAAGGAAACTTTTAAAACATGATAAAAAAGAATGGAAGTTTGCTAGGAAATGCATCTTGTGGTGACAGCTTGAAATTTCCCCCAACTCTTTCAAATTTGAATGCATAAAACATGCCCCTGTAAAATGCAGTTCTAAATTTACAAGGTGGGGAATAGCATTTCTGCTTTCTTGCTATTTCTGGAAGTAGCTGTTCGTGCCCTGAAACACTGAAGAGGTGTTGTCTATGAAACTGCTGTCTTAAAGAAGGATGAATTACCTGTTGAAGGGGTCCAATCTGACACTAGTCCCCTTTGAAGCATTGTGATGCTTAACTCTTTAGACTGCATGAATTTCATGCTTTAAAAAAATGGTAGGTCTCTGGACCAAGAAAAAAATCCCATCTGATTCATGGTAGATCTGTTCTTCTAGCAATTAGACTCATGGAAATAAATTACTTTTTTTTTTCCTTTCCCTCCCTTCAGGTAACAGCAGTCAATTGTACCACAAAGTATGTGATACAAGTTTTGGATTGAGGTATGCATAGTGAAATGAGTCAAGATAGGGAACTGCAATAAAGAGCCTCACAAATACAGACAGGATTCATGGGCCCTAAAATACAGGCAGGTAACAAGACAGATCATGTTGTTTGAACATGGTGTGATAACTATATGAAGAGTAGTAGTTTTACCTTTGTCTCATCTTGAATCTGCTTATTTTTGCAGTGATTCTTCTTTTGCTGAAATAATTTATTGGACTAGGAATGTTTTAAAATAATTTTGACTATATTAGGTCCATTTGAAGTTAGACAGTCCCTTATTATATGTGTTTCCATTAGAAAAAGTAAAGTTACTTTATGCATGTTTATAGTGTACACAGGGGGCTTGTCTGCACAATTTTTTATGAGCAATGAGCTACAAATTGGACTTTTAAGCACTTTTTAAAACTAGAATAAAGGTACTTTAGAAAATAGCCTGTTTTGTAATATACATCCCTAGAGCTATATATCTTCCAGTTGAATGCAGATGTTAATTATTAGTCGGTTAACCTCAAACTTCTCTGGAGCAAAAATGTAAACCTGGTCACATGGCAAGCCACAGTGTTGATTTCTATCATCAGCACTTGAAAGTTTCCTTAACAATAGTCTTACTTCTTTCTGAATGTTTAAATTTGCATTCTTTTGCATGCCTAACTAGAGATTTTGGTGGGTGTGTCTTGAATCCTATATTGGGTGTATTCCAGTTAGATTGCTTTTGTTCTAAGCAATTCTAAGGGATTTGATAAATCATAATTCTGACACAGTAACTTCATGCAGATTTTTTTGACTCTCCAGAACCAATTTCTTCTGCTGTGATTTCTTTGTGAATGTTCATGGACATTTGTTTTCTTTACATAGAACTTTATTTATAAGTGATATTAAAAAAACTGACATTGGTTCACTTGTGGTAGAAAGACAATTTATTGGTGTGTGACATTGTCATGTTTTCATTCTCTTTAATTGTTTTAATTAGTTTGTGAATCACAGCTGTATTCTGATCAGTAGCTATTCAGTATATCTGTCTTAAAACTGTGCACTTCAATCTGTATTGATTTTGTTCATTTCTGGTATATTGTGATCCCATAGCCTTACATTGTGAACACATGACTTCACATTGGTCTCTCATTCTGTCCATTTATGTTGTCCAGCAAATAACTGCTAAGTATATAAGGCTTTACTGGTACATTTCTTGATTGTGAACAACACCACCACCACCACCTTTTTTTTTTTTTAGTGTGAAAAAAGGTAGAAATGTGACTTTCACTATTCAATGCCCCTGTACTAACTCTGATACAGTTATAGTAACATTAATATAATTGCTCTAGTTCTAGAAATACTTAATTTGTTTCACACTCTGGATTAATCAGTTCTTTTTCTCCACATAAAACTCAAGTCATCTAGTGGTTTACAAGTGATAAGAATAATAGGATTTGTGTCTTGAAAATGTAGAGCAAATCTTCTTCTGTTTTTTTTGGTGTTTGGAAGTTACTTGCCTTCTCAATCTAGTTTGCCAAAAATACCACAAAATGCTGTCTGTCCAGCTTGCTTTAGAAGTAAGAAACATTTAGAGGTGTTGTTTGCTTAAATACATTAGAGCAGTTAGTTAACTAGTATTTTCTTGTGTTTGCAGAAAATAACAGCTTTTTAGCTCTTTATGGGAGGGGTACAAAATAAAAGCTATATGGATGCACCAACTATTCCTTCCCACACTCGTGTCAGTACAGGATTTTTTTTCTCTTTGCTTTCAAAGTAGCTAACAATTAGATTATAGCTTAGAATGCTGCATATGCTGTCTATTAGCTGACATGGATACTGTATGAAGCAAGAACTGTGCACAGCTGCCCTCTGTGGTTTTGTGTCTTTGTGTGCTGGCACAGTAAGTTGTGCAGTTATGGTGAACTTGGGGAACTTATATGTGTAGAAAGGGTAATTGTTTTGCAGGATAATATTTTAGCCAGATCAGTGTTCCAGCTCAGTTCCTAATGCAGATTTCCACAATCTTGTTCAGTCTCAAAAGAGAAATGGAGAGCAGGAGCAAGACCAGATGACCTGGACAGCTTAGCTTTCCCCTGATTTTGTCTCTACTGTGCAGCCAAATTGCTTTTTCTAAAGAATGAGCTCTCAGTGTTATTCCTCTCTGTATAAACACCTGAAAGATGTTTTTGTATTGAAATGCTTGGAATACATAGGAGGTTTTGAGATTGGTGTTTTTCTTTGTTTCCTTATTCTGTATTTTGGGGTTTTTTTCTTTCCATTGCCTTTCTTAGAGAAATAAAAGGACAAAAATTAAAAACTGATGAACATGTATAGCAAGTTTCCAGGTTTGTAAAATTGTGTGTTATTTCACTTCTTCCCAAGTACTTTTAAGGTTAAAAATGGGTGGGGGAAAGAAGGTAGTATCTAAAAATTGAAATATTTTCCATTCAATTCACTGTAATCTGAAAACTCAAAGATCTAAATGGACAGTTACATATGTTATGTTCAAATAATGCTTTAATGTGTATATGTTTAAAATTTTCTTTAAAATGTAGTAACTTAAAACATGCTTCTATTTCAATAGTAATTCATAGGTAACATTTAAATAAATTTCACATTTAAATTTAGGGGGGAAAAATCAGTAAGCGAGTACTTTACCTCTAATTCAAATGAATCCATGCACCTTTAAAATGTAGTTTCTCAGGTGCTGGTATGAGAAGTAAGTCTTTAGTATTTCAGCTGTACTATTTCCAACTAAACTCCACTCATAATTTCACCTTTGGATACACTTGCTGGAGTTGATGTGTGCAGATGCTGAACATGCAGTACTGTCCTAAAACTGATTTTAGAATAAAGTGCATAAGGAATCTAGTACATTATTCATTCCAGCCACAAAGTGACTCGTGTGGTTGTTGCTCTTACAGAGCTGGAATTAAATGAGAAAATATCTATTCACCACAAAGGACAGCATACAGCAGTAGCTGAACCAAGGGTGGTTTGTTTATCAGGTTTGCTCATTTTGTCCTGGGCTGATCTTGATGGAGAGGATGAAATAGTGGGATAGATGTCACTTGTGCTGAGGCCAAATGTCGGTCAGTTTGTGTTTGGTAGACATTTGTTCTCAGAACTGATATGTAAGTGCTGATGTTATTCTTATAATAGCAAAACCTATGTGTCATGATGCCAGAAGTACTATGCTTTGTGTAAAACATTAGGATGATTTTCAATGGTGTGATAAAATACTGTATTTTCTCATTTTCCATAACAACTAGCACAGAGTGCTGAGTGACTCTTTAACCAGTTATTTGGTGAGTAGGCATAATCTTTATCATCTACAGTCAAAAATTCAATCCAAATAAAGCATGCACTCAGAGGATTTTTCCTTGTAATGCTGATTTTTTTTTTTTTTGGAAGTTATTTGCAAGTCTGAGCTGCGGTAATGATAGTAACTTGTATATGAAAAACTGAGATTACACAATGAAAGTACTAATTTTTTTAAGCTTTTATGGGGTTTCAACAGAAAGTATTATGGTTTAAGTTTCTGTAAAATTACAGTGCTTAATGATTTAATTAAGCATAGAACCACTTTGCAGTTTTCTAAACCATTTTAACTGCCTCAGTGTAATAGAGGCTGCCTCTGCCTTTTTAATGTATGACCTACTCAGCATCACAATAAAAATTCCAAGGGAAAGGTGGGAATGCTATCTGTTTACTACAGTGATATTCATCTGCCTCGATGATGAATCTTTCTGTATGCGTTGGTGTCTGCTTCATCGGCATAAATTTCTAACTACTATGACAAATGAGATACGCATTATGCAAGTAAATCATTCAGCATGTTGTTCTGACTTGCAGATTCCAGGTCTTTATTCTGTATCATGTGTAGCTAAGGTTTTGTGAGAGAGTCACTATCAGTTGTACAAATACACTTTAATAATATATGTGAGGAGTCAAGGGATTAACTAGCAGCACTTTGTTCTGGCACTGACTAAGATTTCTGTCAGTAGATTGGCCCTGTTCTCCCCCCACACCAACACCTCCCACTCTGCGGTTTTTTTTAATCTCTGTCTATCTCTTATGCAGTGTGTCTTTTTTTTTTTTTTTTTTTTTGGGGTTATGTTGTGGTGGTGGTTTTTCAGGGGTTTTATTTGGTTTTTTGTTTGTTTTCTGTGCTCACTGGATACCAGCAGTAGGGCTACTGAGAACCTAGGGAGGGGGAATCTTTGTATTTTAATGCAGTTATTTTGCTATTGATGCACACTTTATTAATGCTATTAGACAAAACCATAGGAAAAAATCCCATTATTGCTCCAATATTTTTATTTTTATTGAAAAACTTGTTGCATGTAGTATCTCAGTCACAAAGGACACAGTCTTAAGCTGTACCACATGAGGTTTAGCTTGGATATGAGGAGGAAATTTCTTCACAGAACGGGGGTGGTTGGTCATTGGAAAGGGCTGCCCAGGGTGATGGAGCAGTCACTGTCCCTGGAAGTGTTTAAGGAAAGGTTGGAAGTGGCACTCAGTGCCATGGTTTAGTTGACAGGGTGGTGTTTGGTCGTAAGCTGGACTTGATCTAGGAAGTCTTTTTCAACCTACTTAATTCTGTGATTCTCTGTTATTGTATCACTGCTATTGTAGATTTGGGGAAAAGGATAAATGGTGATGAGAGAGAATTCAGATCTGAACAGAGCGATGGAGAGATTTAAGTAATCCTTCAGCACATTTGTGACATTAGCTTAAAATGTGAACTAGATTCCTGGCCGATTTTTTGAGGGAGACCCTTTTTTTTTCAGTGCAGATAGGTAGGCACTAGTTAGTTGTGCTGTGCACAGAATTTCAGGAATTTATAATAGTCGGTAAGATGACCTTGTAAAATAGGAATATTTGGACTGGATGACACTACATCTGCAACAGATACTCTTGAGTAACACTTCAAAATATTTCTTAAAGAGTGCAGATAAATACATTGCTATAAATACATTGCCTTGACAAGTGAGGCATCCAGTCTACACCGTCTTTACAGCCACTCTGAAGGTTGTTGAGTAAATACAAGACAACCACATGAAATGATCCCTGCAAGGCAAGCAGTCTTTGGCTACAAGCTTTCTGTAAAGTGCTCAGATGTTGTAATTTTTTGGCTGTAGCACTGAAACAGAAAAAAATTTTGTAGTTCTAATCATGTGAAGAAGTAGAACAGTGGGTGTGTTCTCAATTAATGGTGTAACAAGTCTAAGATAAGAATACTGCAAAGTCTGGGCTTTCTTTACAGAAACAAAGGCCTAGAGCAGGCATATAGCCATGAAACCCTTCAAGTGCTGCCAAAAGACACTAGACTTTACTGAAGATGAAAAGAGAGAGATGGATGCCTAATTCAGGGTGAGGAAGGAAAGTAGTAAATTGCAAAAAAAAAACTAAAATAGGAAGTGAGATACTTAATAGTATTGGAAAATGTATAGAATAAAATAGTATCACTGGCTGTATTACTGAAAGAGCATTCATGTACACGTTTTGTAAAATATAAAAATAAGAAGGCATAAAAAGATCACATTTAAAGAATGACAAATGCTGTGCATTCATTTAGCATCTATTGACTAAAAGCATCGTGCTTTAGTGGATGCTAAGGTCTTTGTTCACCTGGAAAGGAGTCAGTAAAGACCCTGCTTGTTAGTACCCACAGCTGAGAGAGTGGCAGACACCTGAGGACTATATCTGCAGTAGAAGGGAAAAAACTAAAATATAGATTCTTTTAAAATACCATATAAAAAGTCTAAAAAGAGCTAGTTTCATTTACTTTTGGTTTCTAGGACATTTTTTTCTTGTATAAGACTCTTACCCTCCAATGTCTTTTGAAAAGCAAGAAGGCTATCTAATATATTGACAGGCAAAATAAAGCATTACTGTAGTGTGATTTCCATATACCGTGCTTTTTTAGTGTGAAGAAAAACCATTTAAAAAGAATACTGGAAAAAGCGGTAATCTGATTTTTTTTAGTGCTGCTGTTGTTCCCACTGTTTAAAACTGCTGTTTTTGCACTTGCACAGTACCTCTCAAGCTAATCCTGAGTAACTATTGACGCAGTACAATTACTGAACAACTACTGAATTGGCGTAAAGGTTACCAATTACATGAAGGAAAGGGGGTGATAAGATTTTTGTATGTGTGTCATGCAAACTGTAGAATTGCTCAGGATTTACAATTCTGCGAGATAAATCAGGACTCAGAATACTCTTTATCTAAGTCATGTATGGAGCCACTCCCTCTCTGTGTTATAGAACTGAGTTTGGCTGAGGATGGGTTCATGGCACACCAAATGCTGCTGTTACCAGTTGAAATTGTTTCCCTTGCATAGCTGCTTGAAAGATCCTGTCATGAGAACCCTTAGGAAAAACCCTGAATATGGATTTGAGGTATGTGCAATCTCAACTTTAAAAGCTTCCATGGATTAGAGCATTTTATCATTCTGTCTGCTTGCTGTAGTTTCTCCCCCACATGGAAATGTCTTGAACATACTGCACCTCCATGCACAACCTTTTTTGGAAGACTCATGAACAGGCATATCTTTCATTAATATGTTTTTAAATGGGTTTGTTGTAAAGGATAATACTGTCTCCCACTTGTTTAATTATGTATTAACACAACAAACAGAAAGTGTTTATACCATTTTGTCATTTAATGTAAGCTGTGGTAATAGGACTACTTTATTTTGGGCAAGCGTGTGGTTACATATATTAATGTTGCATTGGAAGGTTTTGTTACTTTGGTGATTGAGGCTGTATATTGTTATTATTAAGTTAAATCAGGTAGGCTATTCTAAATAAAAGCTTAAAGCACAGATTTGTAGCTGTAACTCCCTCTGAACTTTTCTAGTGCATTTAGAGATCACAAGGTAGCAGGTAGAAGTCTGCTAACACTGAGACTTGCTTTACTTTGTTACCTTTACTGTCTGACATAGTTAATGTGTTTTAGAGGTTGACATCCAGAAGGTCGTTTCTGTTTAGTGGTGTGTGCTGAGCCAGACTTGGCAACAGCAAAATTCCCACCCAGCTTTTGCAACCCACCACCCCCACCCGGGTAGTGCAGAGGGGTAAACTAGGAAAAGCAGAAACAGTAAAACAATCGGTTTAGATAACAACAGGGAAATTGCTTGCTAATTACCATTTGCAGGCAAAACAAACTCTGGGAAAAATAGCTAATTTATTGCCAACTAAAATCAATTCAGGTAGTGAGAAACAAAACAGCACACCTTTCCTCCTCTTCCCCCAGGCTCAGCTCTGTTTCTCACATACCCTACCCCTCCATGCAAGCTCACATGGAGAATGGCAGGAGGGTTGCAGCCAGTACATAATGGTGTTTCTATGTCTTCTTCTTCATCATCTTTCCTCTGCTCTCATGTGGGCTCTCTCTGGGCTTCAGTTCCTTCAGGGATATCCTTGTGCTCCACTGTGGCATCCTCCATGGATTGCAGGGTATATCTGCTGTTCCATGGAGATGTTCCTCCTCCACTTTCCTCTGACTTTGGTATTCCCTTTCTTAACCATGTTTTCCCAGAAGTGTCCCCAGCTTGGCTGAGGGACTCAGCTGTGCTCTGCAGTGTGTGTGTTGGGTCTGGCTGTGTCCTGCACAGGGCAGCCTCTGGCCTCTTTCCACAGCAACCTCTGCCAACTGCTTGCCACATTAACCTGGAACAGAGTTACTAAGATATTAAGAACACAGTTTATTTCCTGGGTCATGAGATTCTGTCCCCTACTATTATCACATACCATGTAGTCATTTCAAAAGCTTCAACAGAAATTTGGAAGATGTCTGTAGTAAGGCAGCACTTCCTATGAAGTTGTTGCTTGTCCAAAAATTATAAGCCTAGAACATACAAAAGATGTTAAGAATTTCTTCAATGAAATAAAAGGGTATGTGTGATAAGGAGTACCAAGTACTGCAAATTTGCTTATGGGTAGCCTAAGAGCAGTGTTTGTGAAGAACATCCTCTAGGTTTCATCAGCTTGAGGAGTGGGCTGAAATGACAGTTACCTGCAAGTGAGAGATCTTAGTGCAACTACAAACCTAAAAATTTCAAGAAATATTTATAGAATTATTTAATGCTGTTTGAAGAATAGAGGAAGAAAAAACAAACAGAATGTGATGTCATTTAGTTGTTTACATAAACTAATGTCACTCACAAGAGTGTGTATAGTCTACAGTGTGTAATTTTGGGGGGAATACACAAGTTTGGTGTTGTCCAGGAATTTGGAGTCAACATTTCTGAAAACTGTCTGTGAAAGATAACAGTGATAAAAACACTGTTAATTTTACCACAAGGCCAGGGTGTTTTTTGCCTGCAGTTTAGAGAAACAAATAATTTTTGGCAATCATTTATGGTGCATTTTCTCTAACTCGCACTGTAGCTGACAGGAAATTACCTGTTAAACAAAAATGTTTCAGTTGGTTTTGTATGACACAGGACAAAGAGATTACTTGTGGCTGGAGCAATGCACACACATCACAGTGTTTAAATAGGCTGATGAGCCTCCTGTAGAAGTGAAAGTTCAGTTACCAGCCATGAAAACTTTTTATTTGAATATCTTGCACCATTCTCCATTTACATGTGACTTGTGTTACTTGCACCAAGAAAGATCAGTAAGACAGAATTTGTGTGGCAGTGTCAGTCTTTAATGAACGGTTGTGGAGGGAAGCGGAAACCAAAGGCTGTGTGACTACTCTGCTCCCCCCTTTTTACTACTGACTTGTTTTTTCATCTTTTGCAGGATGTGGTGAAGTTCACCTCATCAGCTTACCTGGCACTAGTAAAGACACTCTTTTCTATTCAGCAATGCTCTGGTCAGTGTGATCTAACATAGTCTGCCTGTGTTGCTTTCATGTGGTTGTGTGCCTTACCAGAATAGCAGCTTGGACTGTGCTGCCAGCCTGTGAGTGTCAAGAGCTCAGTATGATAGCTGGAATCTGTAGCTGGAGCCAGCTGCATTTGCCTCCTTTGTGTGTTTTAGTTCATTTTAGCTGGCTTCATAGTGATTTTTGATACTCATTCTAGAAATAGTTACTGATATTGTCTAGCTGCTTACATGAGTAATCTGTCAATAGAGGAAGCAAGAACAGTATTTTGTATGTGGTTCATTTATAGATGTGTACATAATAAGGGAATACCTGACCTCACCTTGTATTTCTTAAGAAAAGAAGAAAATACTATGGCTATTTCTTGTAACTCACAGTCATCAGCTTTAAGAATGGTTTGTACATAACTTATCTTTGCTTTTTGAGATACTTGCCTTCTTTGGTCTCCATTGTTTCTGGAGATACTTTTAAATCATCTTCTACATCTCTGGACGTTCCTGGTTTTAGTTGAACTGCATAACAACAAATTACTTGAGTTACATTTCAATTGTTTTTTGCTTAGTGATAGCAGTAGGGAATAGATGTTCCTTTCTGGTGATGTACCTTTGCATCCTATAAATGGCTAGACTTATCAGTAGTACTTCTGAGATTGTTTTCTAATGTCACAGCAGGAATTCAAAAAAGATCCATCCTAATCAATTCCAGTCAGGAGGAGGTAGTTTTAAGGAGGTAATCAGAATATCTTCGTTGAGTTTCAACTTCTATGCTTTTTCTTGGGATTTGTTCATTGTTTATGTTTAAAAGAAAATATTGGTGTTTCTCTTCATATTAGACCAAAAAGTCTATGTTAAAAATTCTCAGTAAGACAAAGACAGTAGCCTTGCTTTTGGAACTTATAATTGATACTTGCCATCAGCAGTAATTCCCAGTGTAAATTCTAGCCTGAGAGGTCTCAAAGGTTATTTCTTCTTTGGATGTTTCACAGTTTGTTCAAAGTATTTAATGGTCTTCAGTTTTGTGTGACTATTGCAATGCTTCCGAGACTGGAGAAGACAAGACTTGGTGAACCACGTGGTCTCTTAGGCCTAATATTTCAAATTATTAAGATAACTTACACAAGCTTCAGTGAGCAAATTAATTGTATGGATATCGGTTGGAGATGTCAGTAAAAATCAGTGTTTCAAATGTAATTTTATTGGTGTTACCTAAGCCTGGGAGGAATTTGTCCTTTGGAAGTTACCAAATTCAAGGAAGCTTGTGAACTTCTTGCTGGAACCTCCATACTGCCCAGAGGTCTGCTTTTCTGTGATCCTTGTTTCCCCTCATAGCTCAGGGTATCACACCAATATGCATCTAGTTACAGAGAGGTTTCTAATTTTAAATTACAGACAGAAACCCCAGCTCTTCTCCTTCATTAAGGATCCCTGCATCAAGGCTGTGGAGCAATCTAATTGCAGTGAGTCAAAGGCCTCATTTTCCTAGTGTTGTGGGGTTGGTTTTTTTCTGGTCTTCATAAGAGTTAGAGGTATTACATGTTGCGAGGAACAGTTAGTGGCTAAAGAATTATAAATAACCAAACACTCCATTTGTATTCCAACAAATGTAATAAAATTTTTATACCATTTGCAGGTGTTACTGAAATAAATGTTTTGTCACAATTGAAAGAAGAACTGAAAATGTTGGCACAAATATCGAATATTATATGTGAAATAAGATCTTTGCACTCTGTTCTTGATCATGTTTTGAGAACGTCTTGCTGCTGCGAGGCCTAATTATTTCATTACTCTTGTTTCTCTGACATCCAGTATTATCTAGTACCCAGGACTGCAGTGTGTGTAGTTCTCCCTTTCTTCTCAGTCCTTGTGAAAAAGCTGACTTGTTTCATGACTCTGGGAGAAGATTGAAAGTTTGTTTGCATTGTGTCAGAGGGAAGGATGGTGGCTGTAGCTTCACAAGCTGTGTTAGGACTGGAAAGTAATTGAGACCTGTCCCTTTTCAGCAGCTTGGTTCTGATGGGCTTGACAAGCCCACCCCGGTGAGCAGTATAGCTTAGACTGAAAGCAGCATCCAAACTGTGCACAAGATGCCCATGTAACACCTACTAGCAGGGCAGGTGAAGTACTCCTGTCACAACCTGGTGTTGCTCTCTGAAGTCTCTTCCTGGAGAAAAGGTGAGATTGCCTATGACACAGGAACTTCTATTGCATGAAGAAATTACCTTAAAATTGAATTCTGTTAGTATTCCACTTACAAATTTTTAATTTTAGAATTATTCTTACAACAGGATTGTTAGTTTTCTAATTCTCTATAGGCATCACTATTCACAGTTCATTTCTCAAGTGTTTTTGAATGTAAGTGGTTCAACAGTTAGTTGAAAATACCAATTTTCTTTTTAAGATGGTAGTGTCATGTGTTTTGTTTTCTAATTATTTTGCTTTACTGTTGCTGTTAAAGGAAAGAAATCCCTTATGGTTGTCTGAGTTTTTCTTTATCCTATAGTGACGCTTGATGTGTTTTTGTGTATTCTTCTTCTAATACTTGTCCATGCTTAATTCTTCCACTTTACGAAACTGTAAATACTTGAAGTATTTCTAATTGATGGCAAGTGTATGAAAAGCTGTTTGTCTTCTGTGTTTTGCATCTCTTTAATAATTCCCAACCCAAATTTTCTAAAATCTCAGGGTTTTGCAATGTTTTTAAATGCTGCTGTAGTCTCCATTTTACTCCCACACCATTGTTCCCCATGGCTTTGCTTAGCTTCTTATAATGGGACCAGCTTGTTCTGTAGCAGAAATATCACAGCAAAATATGTCTATATGGCAACTAGCACTGAACTGTTCTCTGAAGTCATATTGATTTAGATTTAGTTTTTGTTTTCTAAATAACTAAAGAAAACATCTATTCAGAATGTTTCCAGTATTGAGTTCAGTTTGTGAGGGTTCTGTAGTCAGTTCATAAATTAAGAATTACAGGATAGGAGCTACATGGCTTTGAGTATCACTTGGAAAAGTTGAACTGTATCACAACTGTAGACCATGTTCTCATTCACTGTGGGGAATTAGAGGAGTCAGAATGGATTCGCTCAAGGTAAATCATTCTTGGCCAACCTGATTGCCTTCTGCGATCATGAACATGCTTTGTTCAGACAGTTCTCCCATAAGATTATATATCTTCTTGGGGAAATAAATGGAGACAGTATCAGCAGAAGCTCTCCCCTTGATGGAATATGAGCCAGCAGGTAGTCACGTATGTGTGGAATTCCATCTAGAACAGATTTCTGTTTTCTCTTGGAATATATACACAGATATTCACAAGCTCCTTGTCTATCTTGTTTGCAAACTTTATTCCCGAACTGGACAATAAAATAACTTCCCGTATTAACAATTAACATTTTGCTTTTGTACAGAAATTTGTCCAATTTGATCTCGGTGGAAAGAAGTTTTTAGACGTTCAAATCAAAGTCAGTGCTTGCAAATGATGAAAATCATTGCTCTGAGGAGACTTGAATAATAATCCTCAAGTTCTCTAACTTGTACAGTGGAATTAGATGTTCATAAGCTTGGGCAAGTGGCTGGACAAGATGACTTTCAGAGGTCCCATCCATCTTCAGCTGTTCTGTGTAGATTACATCTCAGTTTTATCCCTACCGGATCATCTTTGTGGCTGAGCATTCTGGTAGTCAGAAGACACCAGTTCTTGTATCTTGAAAAGTGGTTATTGAGCATCTTTGCATTGTATTATCATACTGGTTTCTGTTCTCTTCTGATAATGATGATAATATTGAAGTTTTCTATCTCAGGGTTGATACAGATTTTTCTTGTAATAGTAAAAATTATAGAGTAACACAAGGATTATGCTTGGTATGTGCTCCGAATAGTAATGTATATGGGAGCCATCTTCCAGAAGAAATACCAGACTGACTTTCTTAATCTCTCTCATGGATTTCAGGTATGCAAAATGCTGTATTTTAATACTTCAGTAACATTTATGCCACTTGCTTTTATAAGTATGGGTTTGGCAGGTGAGCTTTCTTTCTATACTATATGAAAATATTGCATTTTTATTCTTTTTGAAATATTGATTCACTATTATTATGATCATTCATCTATATTGGCATTTAGTTGGCAGTGTCTTCTTTTCAGAGAAAATGGCCAGTTTTATAGTAGAGTATCTCAAGGTTTCATGTACTGCCTTTTTTCTGTTATAGCAGCAGTTTTTGTGTTCCTTTGCTTGCCACTTCGTTCAGTGCCTTACAAAGACTCATGATAAACCTCAGCTTTGCTTGTAGGTGTCTGTACATCTCCTTGAGTCATACTGGGATGCTTGATCTGCAGATAATTCAGTCAGAGCAAACCTCATACTCTTAGGTCCATGAAGAGGTCACAGAATGAAAACATTTTAGTGGCCTGTCCTGTCCCATCAATGGCCAATTTTGTATCCAGGAATTCTGCCTAGAGCAGTCATTTGCAGAATCTGCTGTTGAACACCACTTTCACTGATTCTACAGATGTGAAGAAACTGGTCACCAGATATAAAAATAACATCACCTGGTCACTGTGGGTGGGTGCTGTAGCAGTCACTGCTGTTCTAGTGGTACAAGTTTGTTTCTCTGTATCTCCACAAAGAAACAGGAACGTAATATTAACATATTTAAACCATAAAATTCATTAACCTTTTCCTTAGCCAAGTTTTTAATTCATTGAAATTGGCAGGTCTGTGAAGCCTGAAATCCTCAGTGGGGTAGATCTTTTTTCTCCTTGTGGCTCTATTGGAAAGAATCCCACTAGAATTTTTAATAGGTTAGTGAAAACCATGGTTGCTATTACTGGAGTCAGGGCTTCAAGCTCAATACCATGATATTTGGTGCACTTTGATGATTTTACCTAAATGATGGAAATGCATTACTGTTCATAACAGCAGGGTCAGCCTTGTAATAATGTCGATTTTAAGTAAAAATAGCAGTATAACCAAGTATCACCATAAATAAATCAGTACTATCAAGGATCAAAGTAAATAGCTGGGTAAACCCATGTAACTTGACAGCTGCTAGCCTAATAGGAGTCTTAGCTCAGCAGTAACTTGTTTGCTTTCTTGGCAAAATCAAAAATGAAAAGCAGCTCAGGGTGTGTGTTCTATAAGATTTCCCTGGAGTTAAGTGGTAATTTGACTCTGTTCAATCGAAAGCCATAGTATTTTTCATGGGGTTTTTGCACATAAAGGGGAGTACAGAGGAAGGGAACAGAAGGAAATAGAAGGAAACTTTCTTTGTGTGTGTTCTCTTTTTTTATTCAACAGTAAGATCACATTTTCAGTTCAGCGAGAACTGCTAAATAGCTGCTTAACTTGAAAGGAACCTGAATTTAAGTACAGTAAGTTTAGACTGTCACTGTTCTGTTTATTCTGGTTTGCAATTTTGTCTTCTCAGGGGGACATAAATTAACTATAACTCAGAATACTTGGACAATCATTAAAGCTAAGGTATTTTGTAAAATATGAGAAAATTCATGCTTTTGAAAGGAGTTCATAGCTAGTAGTGCAAGTAAAAAATGTAAGTGTAGAACTGATTCTGACTGACAAGCTCTAGGAAGCAAACACCTGAATTTATAAAATTCATGGGGGGATAGAAATATATACAGAAATTCAGTCTGTATTCCAGTATCAAATTTAGCTTGGGGTGAGTTGGTTTGTTCACTTGTTTTTTTTAAGATGCAGTGGGCATTCAGACAAATTATTTTATGAACTAGTTTGAATTTCCCCTGAACATGATCCTGGGATACATTTTTTAAAAATCGGCAACAGCAACTCACCCTTTCCAACATAGCAACAAAAATAATAAAAAAACCCCAAACTCAAACCCTTCCCAATATCAACCAAACTTGAATAGAGAAACTGTAGAACTTTAAATAGTTATTAATTTTCTGATAATTATATTTGGATGGGAGACTCTTTATTTCAAAATCAATCTTAAGTACACCCATCAGTATTCACTCAGATTTGTTGGTGACTTAGTACAGAAAAAAATGGTTTGCTACCACTGCACAAATAACATGCTCCTAATGCTAATATAGGACTTTTTCCACCTTAGAGGTGAACAACTTTCTTACTATATAAAGCTGCTACTGTTCTTTAGTCTACCTTAAAAACCCCCCCCAAACCTGTAATTCTTAGTTTCTTTAGTTTCCCCTTTCTCTTAGTGTGCTGTTGTTTGAAAAACATGGTACATAAATAAGAATTTTATTATCCTGAAATATTTTAAAGACATGAGCAGAATTCATAGATGATGACTTCAACATTATGATTGCTTATATAGCTTGTATTTCAACACTGATAAGGAGACTTGATGGAGTTGACTTGCAAGAAGAATAAAATTCACCTTAGAAAATGGACTTGTAGTACCATCTTTTTTGAGCAATTATTTTACTTCTGAACATAATTTGAAGAACAATGCGTCTGACCCCAATTTTAAAAAGAGACAAGAAAACGATGCTGTTACTGGGATTTTTGGGCATGCTTTTCACAGGTATTAACAATTTGCAGGCAGTCCTCAGCCTGAAGGTCTTATTATTGCTGTACTTTAATGGACTTTAGCAGTCTTCACTGGGTGGCCACTGGTATATACTTCAGGCAAGCTCCACCAGCTGAGAAATAACCTGTTTGAAAGAGTGGACTTTTGGAAGTCTTTTCGTTGTTGTTGTTGTGGACCAGTGAGGTTGTGCTCCTTCTTTTTAACATTCATCTCCTGGGTGATGAAAGCACAGCCAGTTTTGCTGTCCTCATGCAGGGAGTTCATCCAAACAAAATGCAAAGGGATATGTGCTGCCTGTCATTGTGGTGGTGGTTGTTAATCAGCAACACATGCTTACAGTGTTTTTCTGTGAAAGTTTTTCATTGGCCACTGAGAAGTCATGAATGATTTGGGGGACTGAAAAGGTGGCAAATGAATGCCAGTGAATGGATGCTTTGTTGTATGGTGGTGAGAAAAGAACAGATAACATGCGTTGTAGTTGAGACTGGTCCCCCCCAAAATGTGGTGGGTTTGGGAGGTCCCAGTGTATATTGCTGTACTGCCTTGTCTGAATGAGAAGCTCAGCCTGTGGTCCAGCACAAAGGTTTTCATGGTGTGTCCTTTCACTCTGCTCTTAATGCAGACTCCCAGAAGCTAAGCATGTTAGAATTCTAGAGATTTGCATATACAGTAGAAATGTCTCAGGGATCCACAGATTTTAAAAGCTGAAAATCACCTGGGTTTTTTTTCCACATTCCAATTTATGCTTTAATAACTAGAATATTGAATGGCCTCATAGATGCTCTGGATGCTTGTTTTAATTTCTGAGAGGTTGTGTGATTGATACTGAAAAATTTTCACAAAGACTGAGAAACTGTTAAGCATACAATACTTACAGTATGCAAAGTTATTCTTAGAGAGGTGTTGTGTTATTACCATAAAGAAAACAATTAGTAGTGAATTCTATTGTTATGCAGGTGTAATCTTGTGTATGTCAGGTAACCACATCTGTTCTGTGTTGGTTTTGTCAATGAATCAAGTGTGAGAAGTGCTCTGCATTAGTACCTTTTGTTTGAAACACACCTGCACTTGCGCCATAAATTTACCCTGTCTGCCAAACCTGAAAATAATACCAAAAATTCAGATGTAGGAACTACTTAGAAGAAGAAAAAGCTGTCATTAGAAAAATAAATGTTTGCCTTTTATTTTCAGGTCAGAAGACTTGTCTCCACTTGCATGGTATCTTTCCTTACCTCTATGTACCGTACGATGGTTTTGGACAGCATCCAGAATGCTACCTTCGGCAGGTGGCATTCAGCATTGACAGAGCACTCAACGTGGCTTTGGGCAATCCATCCTCTACTGTTCAGCATGTTTTCAAAGTATCATTAGTGTCTGGAATGTAAGTATGACCTGTCAGGAGTTTTGGTTGGTTGTTTTGAAATGTTTTTTGCAGTTGTACTACATAGAGGCACTTGGGTGATTGCAGTGCTAATCTTTTCTCATTCCCTACCCATGTATGCCTTCACAGAGGTCTGTACAGCTTCTAAATAACTCTTCTCATTTGCTTTGACTTCAACATAGTTAACAGATTTTCCCAAAAAACCTCCCTGACACAACCATTTTTTCTTAAATTGTATTCTAGTGTCTATAATTCTGCAAAATCTGTTCTTGTTAGCTCTTTCTGTCTCTGCTGTTAGAACAGTACTTTGCATGCAGCATTTTCTACCTCTCTGGATTACTCTAGGTTCCCTGAGACCAGACATGTCTTGCAGGAGTCTGATTCTAGGTGGTCTTTTTGTTGTTGTTGTTCATGTAAAATGGCCCCCACAGAGACTGTCAGGTCATAATTATGTACCTGATACTTACAGCAGCACAGGCCAGGAAGTGGAGGCTCTTAAACATACATTTACTAATCTGTCAAGATGACCACTGTCTTTTATTTCGTGTAGCTTTCTGTATTGAATGTTAACATTTTAAGGATTCTGTTACTTACTTTTTATTTAACTGGAATAACCAAGTGCTGAAAAATAAGTCAAATCATAATGAATAATAGGAGAATATCCTGGGGGAGCACAGGTAGTCAAGATACAGATACTCAGTTTTTCATCTTCAAAACCATGTAAATGCTAATTTTCAGTGTTGTGCAGCACTATGTTTTATTTGCTTTTTTCATGCATTTCTGAAATACAATTGTTAAGTGTAGGAAGATAATATTCCTGTTCTCAGCCAGCTTTGGTGGATATTGTGATTAAAGTGGCTGCAATAACTTGTTTTTATTTTCAGTCAGAACTTTCTGATATTTTTACAGCAACAAAGAAGGTCACCTACCAAATTTCTTGATATTGTTCTTGTGAGAACTGTGTAAATTGTAGCATAGCTATTCATCACAGTAGTGAAAGTTGGGCAGAGTAAACTGTTGATGACAATCTTTACTTGAATAAGTCAAAAAAGAACAGGTAGAAATTGGGAGAATCTGCCTCTTTCTCACCTGTCTTGCCTTAGAACTTCAGAACAGTCATTACTGAAAGTCAGCCGCTCATTATCCCAAAGCAGCATAAGAGAATGTTTCAAGTATTTGTTTGTTTGCATAAGAGGCTAATGGGGAACACCTAAATGAAATACATTTTCATCTTTACCTGGGTAGAAAGATATGCTTGTTTATTACTCCTTATGGTAAAAGGTCATTGAATAAATACCACAGGATAACTAGCTAGCTTCTTGGTTTTATTTCTTTCTCTCCAGGCCTTTTTATGGTTACCATGAAAAGGAGAGACAGTTTATGAAGATTTATCTTTACAATCCTGCAATGGTAAAAAGGTAAGGATGTGGAAATACAAAGTTTTGTCTGATTTCCTTATATCTTGAATTTAAAAGTCAGATTTTGAAACAAGATTCACCAGTAACTTAACAAAACAAAAGCTCCAATATTATTGTCTCACGGTTTTCAAAACACTTAAAAATTCTAATTTTAAACACACCAATAATCTTTTAAAGCAGTAGCATTTTAGGAAAGCAATGCCAAAACATACTTGCCTTTAATTCTTCTGTGTTTACTTTAATTCTTGAACACTTAAACAAATTTGCATCAGCTTGCTTTTCCTGTAACTCTTAAGGAAAACAATGTAGCTGTCTTTCAGATGGCTTCATTTCATTTGTTATTAAGTACATTTTAGTAGGTTTTAATTCAAGCAACAATTACTAAATTTAAGATTTACTTGGAAAACTGAATAGCTTTTGTTAATAGACACATTCTCTATTTCTCAACAGAGTAATGTTCTGTTGTGTGAAAGTGCTGTTGATTTCAATCTTACTGTCAACCTAGTTGCAGTAAATTCAGGAATAAATAAGGAGGAATTATTTCCCAAGCATAAACTGAAATCCCTTGAGTGTGTGCTATTACATACTGTAACTTTTTTTAAAAGGTCTAATACATGATCATAAGACAGGATTGTCTGATTTTTCTTTCAGGCAAGTGAAATTTCTGTCTTAATGTATGACATGACAGGTGGTTCAAAATTTGGAACTTCTCATGTTTGAATTGCCCCTATCCAAATAAGGACTGACATGTCACTTAAATTATTTCTTTCTTTTTTCTGTTATGAAACTTTATTTTTAATCCTAGTTTGTTGCACTTAGAAATGTTTAGTGCTTTTCTTTGTTGTATAGTTGTATACTGTTAATTTGAGATAAACTTATTGTACCAGTTTATAGTTATCCTAATACTTGCAGTTATTTTTTAATGTGTAGCTGTTTAAAAGAGAGAATTTGTCCTTCTACAGAGTTTTAAAATACTGCTTCTGAGTATACTGTAGCTTGAAAACCATGAAGGACCTTATATGTATCATATATATCATATAATATGTCAGGGAGAACTAAAGAGACTTTCAAACTTATTACTGGTGTGTAGGCATACAGCTGCCACAGTTGTTCTGATGAAAGATTTCCATGGCCTGTAGTGGCTTTTGGATCACTTGCAGGAATAGCATATTGTAGGATGGTTTTTTTTCAGAGAGTTTTGTGTCTTTTAAGCTGAAGGATTCAAGTCTCCTTGGTAGCTAACACCCAAATATTTTATTATTAGCAGAGATGATTTTTTGTCCATCTGTTATTGTAAAAATACTCTTCTTAAGTTAAAAATACAACTAAGGCAAAATTTAAAATGTCTAAGTATTCTGTATTTTGATAAAGTGAAGTATTAATGAAATAATTTTGTATTTATGTCCTAATTTGTCTTTTAGAGTTTGTGAGCTTCTGCAAGGTGGAGCCATAATGAACAAATCTTACCAGCCTCATGAAGCCCATATTCCCTACCTCCTCCAACTCTTTATAGACTACAATTTATATGGAATGAATTTAATAAACCTGGCTGCTGTCAAATTCAGGAAAGCGAGGAGAAAAAGTAAGGTGTTTATTTCTGAAGACCCTATAATTGTTTTGGAGGCTAAAAACTACCATTTTGAACAAGATGTCAGTAGCTGTCAGGCTTTTGCTGTGTTTTGGCAGAATGAGTATCGTGTTATTTCTGTGAAGTTTGCTTTCTGTGTCAAAACAAAGGCCATATGTAGCTTTTTTCCTTTTTATGCCCCTGTGTGAGGATTGAGGAAGAGCCTGCTTCCTGAAATGAGATGCTGTATATCCAGAAACACATATACTGTCAGCACTGCAGCTGTGACCATGTCACAAGATGACCACACCTCTTTTCTAGAAGATGAAAAATTGTTGATATTTAGTTGAAGAATTGGCATGAAAGATAGCATAATAATAGTGTTGCTTTATTTTTTTTCTGATTTTGATTCTTACATCAATTAAAATTCTTTTTGTTGTTGTTGCAGTAGAGTCTTTACAAACTTACGGCTAATGATTTTGCTGTGATGACAGTCAATGTTAATTAAAATGCTTGTGTTTGTGCTAAATTCATTTACTCTAAGGTAAAATTTGAATTATTAGTGTGTGAGCAAAGGAGGTATTTAAAAAAATTAATTAGGATTTTGGGTGTACACACTGACATAAAAATTATGTTTGGTGAGAACATCCCTAATTCTTCTAAACTCTTCACTATAAAGGAGAGATAACAGTAGGAAAAGTATAATGTCTTTGGTAAGTACGGTTTAGTAAAATAAATATTCTTTACTTAAATCATAATTGTTCCTACAGGTGAAGCAAAAGTTGAAAGGAGGGGTGAAAAATCTTTCTGTAAAAATGCCCAGCAATAATCATGCTGAATTTTCTCCTATTTTTTTATGTATGTATATTCAGACAGCAATAGATTAGAGTTTTAAAATTAATTCTTGTTTAAAGGAAAATACTCTTCTCATGCTCAATAATAGGCCACACTTTTTGCTGGTGTCAGAACTGTAGGAAGGCAAAAGCTCTGCCATGGGCAGAGCATCTTCAGGATTTCAGTCCTGACGAAGTGTAGTCAGATACCTTTAGTATTCCAGATACTCAAATCAATCTTCTGGAAACATGCAGTGTGATTGTATCAAATAGTTGCTTCCATTCTTTTTCCATAGCTCTTTTTTTTCTCTCTTTCAGATGATAGATGAAAAACATAAGCTATTTATATTCTCCTTCATCATTTATTTAAGAATGAGAGACCTAAGTCTTGAATGGGAACAAGGGGGTGAAAGAGGAGCAGAGGCTGAGACCAGTGGACTTCAACTATTCTTATAGGGAGGAATCCAGTAAAATAAAAGGAAAAAAATGACACTACCATATCTGGCTTGATCAGACACTGGCTGCAGTGGCTCCACATCACACATGCATCAGTAGCCTCAGTCTGCAGTCCCCAGGCACAGGATCACTGTCTGCTGCTCCTGGCACGGCAGCTGAGCAACACTTGGTTTGTCCCTGGTGCAGCCTTGCAGAGGCACTGCTGTCAGGCAGCTGTTCTTCTACTGCAGCCCTCTCTGAGCTCAGGCTGTTGCAGAGGTGTGGGAGGCACAGCTTCTCCTTACACCTGACACACTTTACCTGCTTGCCCCTCAGCATCTGTGTTTGGGAATGTGCATTCCTTTCAGTTAATTCTAGCTGTGTCACACAGGCGAGGCCAAACATTGTTTCTTAGACAGCAGAAATAGCCTTTGCCAAAAGATGTGTTGCAAACACTTTCCTTACTTCCCTTGCAGATAATTATATAAAAATGAGCCTGGCAATTAATATGTTTGTTTGTCAATGTGAGCAAGCAGCCTCAGGAGCCTGTTTCCAGTGATATTTTTCTCACTGAGATAAGTCAATATTTTTGAAGGCTGAGAGAGGTCAGCATGCAAATTTATAGTGGCAGGAATATTTTGCCTTGGTCAACTTGTATCCTGAAGGTGCAGCAGTTCATCTTCTCAAGTCTTGTCTTTATGGGCTGTGAAGAAGGCTGCCTGTTCATTCATGCACCATGTGCCACTGTAACTATTGCAAAACTTTTATTTTCAGTAGCTGAAATTGCTTCTGTGTTATGACTCTGAAAGATCTTGATATGTCATTGCTACTGTCTTTTAAGATCTTAGTATCAAGAAAAGGGGAATATTGAGTGTCCTTAAATCCCTGTCCCTATGATTAACTTTACTGAAGAAACAAACTGATTCAGGAATTTGAGCCTCAATTTTTAGAAGTATATGAAAACAGGGTTCATAGGGAATAAGAAAGGAAATAATGCACTGAAACTGCTGTAGTGTGGTATTTGAAATGCATATAAATGTAAAAAATAACGGTATCTATTTTACCAGTTGGCCTCTAATCTTGCATAGCTGCTGTGAGATGTATTTTCCTTTAAACATAGAACTATTCAGTCCCATGTCATCAACTTAAAACAATCAAAAGTCAGCTTACATTTCAATATGGAGAATTAGCTGATGTGCCCACAGTAAAAACGTGGCTACGTTTCTTCCTGGACTAACTGCCCAAGACAGGCCATGACTTTTGAACAGCACAGACAGTAAGGTGTGCTATGTTTGAACTGGATGTGTGCAAATGGGATCAGATATTTTTGTGTTGTTTTTCTGGAATCACCTGCTTAGGCATCAAAGTGCATAACAGCACAGGTGTGACTGAACTGGGAGCTGGCTCTGCATAAACACAAGAGTGGCTTTGCACCCCACTCAAATGCCACATCTTTGTGCCATGTCAGTACACTTAGGGGCAGCATTTGCAGGAACTAGTCTGGGTGCTGTATGCTTGGTCTGGAACATATGGAATTAAGCCTGCTTGCTTCTGTTTGTAGCTTCTAAGGGTTTGTTTGGCATGGTGCCTGCCAGCTGTTTCTGCAGTAACTTAGGGCTTTTTACTACGTGACATGTACCTAAACCTAATATTCCAAGTAGTGGAATTCACATTGGCAAGACTATTATGAAATTTATAGAATAAAAATACATGTTCTAATAAATACTTAATTACTGATTACCTCTGATTGGTGTATCTTTAACAAATGCAGAAATGTTTGCTATGGCTGAAAGGTAAATTTAATACCAGAAAATGCAAGTGTGTGACACCAACACAGCTGAGAAAAGTCAAGGTTCAAGCTGGTCTTTCAGAAGTGGGAGACAGTAATTTTCAAAGTCTTCTCCCATTCTGCCTTCCTCCAACTCCATTCCTGGGCATTTTTCTTTCTTGTGCTACATCCTGTGTATATTGTCTTTCTCTGAAGACTGAAGGTTCAGGTGAAGACCTCAAGGGAGGTAGGAATTCTTCAGAGAGGACTTCACCAGCATGACTTTGGAACACACCTCCTTACATGGAGACCTCTGAGCAAACTTAGAGTGTTTTCTTTATTTGTAGGTCAGACAACGTCTGCCTTCATTGCTGGTTTCCACTTACTGCTACTGCCATTGTAGTATCTTATAGTCTCTTTCAGCTCAGAAATAAGAAAGAGGAAGAGTGTGAAGTAGAATTTAATTTTTTTCTTTGGCTTCTAATTTCCATTGGGATTTGAACTGTGGACCCAGGAAATTCTGAAGTTTACATCAGACTCTGTATGATTTATTTTGAAATTTTCACAAATAGGAGAAGATTGAGGTTAGTTTAAGATATGACTAGAATGCAACAGATGTAATTCAAATAATGTCAGTGTGTTGGAAATACATTTTTCTTTTTATGTGTATCTATGTGTTAGAAAGAAAATCAGATCATTTGTATAATAACTAGTTAATGTATGAAGATGTTATCATGTAGTGCTATTTATTCTTTAGGAGCAGGTGGACTGGTAATATTAAATAATAAATGCAGTTATATAGTGATATTTTTAAAAAGTAATTGCCACATAAATGAATTAATTTCTCATTGTACTTTTTTCCTTAGGTGATACATCAGGTGAAAGTAGACATCATAGAACTCATTTGCCAGAAAATTCAAGCAACGTGTCTTTCGCTGAATGGGAAGAAGATGAAATACCAAGGTCAGCATCCCAGGTTTTTCTGTTGTATGCCCTATGTTCTTATATACATCAACATGCATGTAAAACAGAGTTCCAGTCTCTCATTTGAAGGACCCTTATATGTTTTACATGTTTAAAAAAAAAGGTGATGATGTCAGACAAATTATGATTATTTAGTTTCTTTATATCGTTTTGTTCATCTGACACTTTGTAGTATAAGGTCAGAAAAATCCAGCTGGGAGATAATGGGAAAAATTTGACTTTTTGGATTTTGGAATGATGACTTTGATGAAGAGTCAATAGCTTAATAGTTATAGAGAATATTTGCACATCAGTTCACAGTTTGTGTTTTTGTAATCATCCTTAACTAACGTGACCTGACTGGTCACATCTCAAGCCTCTGCTTGGTTTTGGGCTTACGTAAATATTAAAGGTTGGATCATAAGTTAGACCAGGATTATGTGATGTTGCTTTGCACAGATCTGGTAAAGGCAGATAGAATAGTACTTCTGGCTGTCAAAACCAGAGGGGGATGAGCTCAGCAGAGCAGGAGCCAAGGATGCATCTTAATGGCTGGAGGTCTTCTTTCCTTCTCCTTCCGTGCTTCCCTGTGTACAGCCAGGGGTGCAGCACCTCACTCATGCCAGTCCTTCTCCAGCACTCACATGTTCCAGAAGGGGGACATTAACAGTAATGGGGAAGATACCAAGACTGTCCATTTCCCTGGCACTCACTCGTGGTAGTTCTGCCAGCAGGAATTTATTTCTTGGACGTAAAGCCTGAATACTACATAATATACTTCACACTCTGTACTACTACACCATAAGCAATGATAATGGTAGTTGCTGATACACTCCACAGGTTTCATTTATCACGCCAATTTGGCTTGTGAGCATTTTTGGATTTATTAGTACAAGATGTTTCTCTTTCTTTTTTCCAATAGAGACTCTTCTGTTTGGAATCCATTATAAGTTCCTATAGGATCTTTCATACCATTTTTAAGTTTCATCCTGTTTCTATTATTCTACTTCTGAGTTATCCTGCTTTTGTTTTCTGATCCTATGATCTGGTTACGTATCCAGCATTTCTACTGGCTTGCCTTATCAGCATATTTCATTAGTACATTGCTGTATTAATGAGATGTGAAATAAGCTCAGTCACAAAAACTGATCTGTATTCATTTCTACACATTTTGTATTGATACTCTGTCCTTTTTATATAACCAAGAGGAACTTCACATTTAGTTAGCCCTTAAAATGCTTTAGTAAATTAGGAAGTAATTTATGATTCCTGCAGCTGAAATTGTTTCCATTTGATACTGTGTTAAACGTTGTTTTGTCTAGAAAATTAACTTTTTTATTAAGGGTGTTCTAGCATGAGTGTCTTTTGCAGCTGTAGGACGTACATGCCATAGCAAAGCAACAAACCTAAA
The DNA here is from genome assembly GCA_025920805.1 of Petroica traversi. NCBI lineage: Eukaryota > Metazoa > Chordata > Aves > Passeriformes > Petroicidae > Petroica > Petroica traversi. The sequence goes on from JAHLSL010000017.1 coordinate 13,394,050, forward strand.
CTTTTCCAGTCCTGATTTTACTCTGTTCTGTATCTACACAAAATTATTTGCCTGTTAAAATTTCTCCTGGACTACTTATGGGAGTAATCAAGTTAAAACAGTGTTCTTGTAATCAAATCCGAGCTGCAGTTCCACTTTCATATTGGCTTCCTACTTAATTTTGTTTCCAGTTCTGTAAATTTGCTTCTGGGTTGGCTTAATGGATCTATAATTGTTGTGATCAGGCTTACTGAGGGCAAATCTGACCCAGATAGTATGAGATACCTATCCAAGAAAACCCTTGTAATTGTGTCCTAAAATGATTGTGACTCAGCTGTTTCTATTTTTGCAGTCTCAGTAGCTGTAAAGCGGCCTTTCTTCCCTTATTTCTCTTTTTTTAACAAAGTATATTCTGTATTCCCAACATACTTCCATATTGACAGCTGTATTCATTTCTGGTTGCATGTGCAATAGCTGCACAGTCCCCTGAATTTATTATCCAGTCCTCTTCAAGCTCTGTCCAGTTCAAGCTGAGATACGTAACTGTTTTATGAATTGTTCAGCAGAATTTTTTTTTACTTTAATTTCACTTCTTGACTGCTATTTTCAGTAGCATTTGGAGTTTCTTCTAAGTATCACTGAACCTCCAAGTTCTTTGCATGTCCTTTATATCAGATATGAAGATTGCATTAATTTTTCCCCACCTTTCAGCTGTATGCTTAAGTTATTAGCTGTTCTGTCAAGCAAAAGCAAGAAGGGAAAAGACAATCAAATGTTATTTGAGACCACAAAATGTCTAGGCCTGTCCTGTATTCTTAGTGACTGGGATGTCTGTTTGGACTCATTATCCTTCATGTACGTTAAGAATACATTTTAGAGATAGTCCAACAGGTATTTGCCAAGTCCTTCCTGTAAGTGGCAGTTAACAAATTCTCTTGTTTGACGAAGCATTGCCAGTGATTGGGCATTTCTTGACTTTGGAACATAGAATATCACTTGGCTGAAATACAGTTCTGGATATGTAGAAGGTAATATGCAAAATTTACAAGTCACATGTGTAACATGGGCAGCATTTTGCATGAGTAGGTGCTAGTGATGGTTCTTTATTTCAGAAAATTAATAGTTTGAGAACTATGTCAAAGTTTCTTGGGGACTGAACTCCCTTCTTCATGCTAGAGAAGCCACTTACCTTGCTACTCAGCCACTTAACAAGAACAGCATTTAACCCAGCCGTGTCCTGTCTTGCCCCTGGCAAATCTCCAAATTATTGACTCACTGCTATGATTAGTGTACTGTATTAAGCCAGAGACACTTCTTCTAATGTAATTCTAGAATGATTCTGTTATCAAATAGACAAATGTCCAAAATCTCTAGTGCCCGGGAATGCCTGATATTGTAAGGCTTGTAGGTACAATATTTGCCAGTGTTATTGCACTGAAGCCTTCAAAGCCAACCCTAAATTAAAGGGCAGCAGTCACCTGAACCCTGGTGGTGCTGTCCAGCTATTTTTGACATCAGGAGTTCTGGACATGAGACACATTTTGTTATGCCACTCAAGCTGCTGATAATAAATGATGAAACGCTTCTGTGAGTTCCATTGAGAAAACTTTCTGGTAAACATCAGACTTAGAGTAATCTGCCAGTCAAGTCTACCACTTGGACACGATGTGTTAAAATCAGAATGATTGGTAGAATGCTTTTGAGAAACACTTTCTTTTTTTAAATCCTAGATTTGCTATTAGACAGTAGGTTATATGGAAGTGGAGAGATCTGACAAATAACACTTCTGCACAGTCTAGCAGATATGCAATATTGCAGATTTTTGCTAGGTTTGTGGCTGTCATAATTGCTTTTCTCGCTTGTCAGCCTGTGCATGTTTTTATTTAGCTATTTGATTTTTTTAACATAATGGGAACATTATTTAAGTCACTTGAACATCCCAAAGACAAGGACATGTTTACTGCCATGAACAGAGTATGGAAAATTATTACATCAAATTTTAGAGTCCTTATCAGCACAGTTTAATAACACCTTTCAGATTCTCCATGGAGTTAGTTTTATTTCTTGTGCTCAATTGAACATTACAAATACCTCAGATGTGGTCATTACAGAACTTGCTTCCTTAGGCTCTTGGTAAAATTGGTCAGTTAAGATACTGACCTTGTTGATTATTCTTCCAGGTTTTGACCTACCTAGCTGTATGTAGTGAGCACTTTTTAAATTATGTGTTGTCTGTAGCCTTAATTCATTGCCTTAACATGTGAGAAACTAAATGTTGGTAGTTTCTTTGAGTATAAGTTTCATCCTAAACCATAGTTTTTATCTCACTGGATAGCACAAACAAACCATTACTTTCTTCAAAAATAAGGACCATTTTCTCTGTTCTCAGAATAATGTGTTTGGAGCTTTTTATACAGAAATAAAATGGATATGTATTGGATTGGTGTTTTTCACCTTGTGTGCAGATATAAAAGGCAACTAAAAATTAACTGGTATGAGTATCCCAAGTAGCCTAGCCAGGGCAACTCTGTGTTCTGTAACCCTGATTTATCATGCTTCTTGTGAGAGTAAATTTCTGTTCTCGTGCATCTGGATTGCTTCTACATCACCTCACTTAACCCTGTCTTTCATATATCTGTGTTACAAGTTTTATCTTGTTAACAGTTCTCTTTACATTCCTTCTTACAAAATGAAACGTAGATGCTGTGAAAAGCTTTGCCTTGGACTTACTAAGTCATCTTTTCTAGCCCTGTTCTAAAACAGATACTCTCAAATCATGGTTTTTGCATTACCTAAATCACTATTTTTCTTCACAAAACTGATGCATGCAATGTGAGGCAGGTGGTTAGTCTGTTGTATAAGGAAGTCTGTGTCAAACAGGCCACTCCTGAATATCTTCCAAGGCTACAACTGCTAATGACATGAAATAGTTCATATTTTCAACTAACTACAGTTGGGAGACTGGACATGTTCTGACTTCATGGTGTCTTCTCACCTGCTGCAAATAGCACTGTAGCTGCTGAGGAAATGTGTCTTGATCAGAGAGAATGGAAATATGGTTACTGGGTGTATTTTCCTGATATGTTGCACACATTTGTTACACATTTGGTAAGCAAAAGCACCAAACCTAACAGCTGACCAAGCTATTGCCAATACTTAAATGAAACAGTTCCCAAAGCAGTGTGTAACCATGTTAAATGACTGTATGTCACAACAGTTTGTACTCCCCCCTCGCCACCTCACGTTTTTGTTTTAATCAACAAAAATTAAAATGTTAGAAGGGCCAGTTAAAGCTGCTCTGCTTTCCTATGCCCTTCAAGGTTTTTCCTGAAATGGTACCAAATGACTTCTTGGCCTTTGTGGCTTACCTGAATGTTGCAGAAGCTTGTAGTGCTATTGCCATGACTTCAACTAGTGCAAGTGTCTAGCAGCTTACCTTGACAAGGATTATAAATGCCAAGTAATGAACCAGTTGTGTTGGGAAGACATTTTTCAAGTCTCATGAAGAACTTACTGTGTGTGTCAGGTGTCTTTATTAGCTTCCACCTAAGTCTTTGAAATGTGCAGTTTTTACTGCCAGTCATGCCTTATCATTGCAGTTTAAAACCATTACTCCTTGTTCTATTGCTACAGGCCCTACTAGAAGGTTGAAAAGCTTGGAGTGGATTTTCAGTGTTGCCCTAAAAGGTTTTAAAGGGTAAACATACTTTTGCAATATACCTGGGAGATGGTTTCTGTTTATTAGCTTCATTCATGGACTCCTTAAAATTTGTTCACTGACAGCAACAGGTGGAAGGTCACTGACATTTGCAGATCTGAAAAGGCACAGTGGGAAGGTGATCAGATCATTGTACAACAATCTTGAATCTGTTTCTAGTACTTTAAGTCTTCATCAAGCTAGTTATCCTTAGTTCAGCAACTGTTTGCATTTTAATACTCTCTTTCTTATTCACCAGGCTAAATAAAGGAAAAACTCCTGAAAAACTAGTTGTAAATATTAAAGTGCTGTGCATTGCTCTGAACTGTGAATGAGAGAGAAAAGCTCTTGCCTCTGTGTTTTCTGGGTGCATCATCCCACCTACACACCTGGTCCTGTTGGCTGAGTTCTCTAGAACATTTCATCTTGATTTGAGGAGGAGAACATTATTGTAGTATCTTTAGTACTTGAAGTCATTTACCAGCTCTTTCTCTTCTCCTCAGAAAAGAAAGAGCTAAACCCTTTAAGTTGAAGGTTCAGCTTTCTTATCTAATTAGATTTGAATATCATTAGTTGAAGTACTTGCAGGTGAGGATGGGAACTATTAAGTCTGCATTCAATTAGTCACTCCTGTTCCCTCTGAATAATTTTAGATATTGGTCCAGTAAAAAAAAAAAATATGCATGTTTCAAACTCAGTATATTGATAAAATTAACCTGTGGTATTTATGTTGTCACAGCTCTTTAATGTTGAAAGGTGTTGAGCCACAAAGTACCTGTGAATTGGAGGTGGATGCAGTAGCTGCTGACATTTTGAATCAACTGGATATTGAAGGTGAAGTGTTAACTTTCCATATAAAATATTTTTAGAACAGAAACTGTGTTGTCATAGTTCACTCTTAAAACTCAGCTTAGTCAAATCACAGTCCAGATTTCAGTTTTAGTGAATGATTGATTTCCAAATTTATAGTTTAAAAAAATAACTCTGAAAGAAAAGAGGTTGTAAAAATAGAGTCTTATCAGAGCAATACAAAGAGATTTTTGTTAATATATAACAAAAGGTTTCAGACCTACGGGAAGAATAGTAATGGAAATACCAATATCAGATGTTTGCATATATGCATATGTATCTTCATATACCTATATATACATATATACACATACTTGGTGGGAAGACCAGAAGAAGCCAAAGATTTAGATTACAAATGGGAGATCCAGAAAACAAATGAAGTTACGCCTTAACTTTTAGATAATACCAAATTTTAGAGTAAGGCAGGAATGCCAATTAAAAAATAACAGGCTAGAATGACAAAGAGATGAAGAAGAGTGTCAGAATCCAATTTGGGAAAAGAATGCTTTGTCACTTTGGCAGACTTCCCTTCATGTATAATTGCATATTTCAGCCCAGATTGGCAGGAACCCTGGTTTGCAAGCTATATGGGAGGATGAAAAGCAGCGACGGAGACAGAAATGTGAATCTTCTCAGATCAAGCCACCTGAGTCACAAGGTAAAAAAAAAATTTAAAAATTGCAGCTGTTAATCCAAAACTTTGAATGAGAAGCAAGCAAAAGGACAGAATTTAAATTGGTGTATCAAGTTTGAGGGGTTTTTAGATGTACTGCTTTTTCATTTCCAGGCTTACTGATGGTCCTGTATGTGTTTTCCAAATTTGAAAGCAAGGTGGTGTAACCTTGCCTAACAACAACGTGATTCAGCTGTCTGCAGAACTTTCTAGACAGAATGAATGATAATGGCAGTTAAGATTGCATGCTTTGTGATGGAAAACATTTAAATACTGGCAAAACTAAATCTCTTTATCTTGAAACTTTCCATTGCAGTTTATGCACAAGGGCAGTCCCATTTAATTTCTGCAGAATTATAGCTAAGGTGATATTAGATTCATTACAAAGGGAAGACTGCTCTGCAGCATAATTGCATAATGAACAGGCTATTCTACACAGAACCTAGGCCATATTTCTTTTAAAATATGAATGATATTTGGCAAGTAAGACAGATGATTGCAAGAAGAGGCAGGTTCCTGGCTAAGGCAGACTACTTTCTGACTTTTTCTCTGTGTTTCTGTGTAATGTTATTCAGGCTGCATAAGCCAGACTTCTCAAAATTGCTCACTGATTTTTCTTGATGCTCACCTTGGTGTAATTGCATCGTGATTTGTAAATGCTGTTGATACTCACAGTTGCAAATGAGATCAGTGGGAGTATGTGAAGTATTTTAAAGTTTTTCTAATACACTTGGAAAGTCAGCCCTCAGATTTGGCACTGAAAATTAGCAGGCACTTCAACTTTGAGCCTTTTCCTAATAAAATCAGTAATTTTAGCTGCTCTCTGTGTTGAGAGGTCAAAGTAAAACTAAATAACAAATATTTTTCAAATTTTAAAGACCGTGGATTTGTGCCAGCAACAGAGAGTGAAAAATTTTTTCAGAAGAGACTTAAAGAAATTCTCAAGCAAAATGACTTCTCTGTGTAAGTGTTTAGCCATTTGTCAAAAAAAATATAGTATTCTATGCAAACCTTAAATATGCATTTAAAACTTGCTTTTCAATTAACTAGAACGTTGTCAGGATCATTGGACTACACTAATGGATCAGAGGAGTTCTCTGCTGAGCTAACACTACATTCTGAGGTACTTTCTCCTGAAGCCTTTCCGTGTACACCAGCTAATACGGTAGAAGTGCATGATGATAAACAGATGGGCAAAGGTGAGTTTTTTTTAGTATCCTAATTGTTTAGGCATAAACCTGTCATAGTTTGGCTGTTTATACTGTTAGTAGAAGTAAGCCTAGGAAATTGTGATTGTTAATTATGAAAAACCAAAGAGTAGTTTTGGTTTTATTTTTACTGTTGTTAGAGTAGGTCTTTCTAAAATAGCTACAGCAAATAAGGGAAATACACTTGGATAGCAGAATCCATTCTAAAGTGGCTTACTTTCTTAAATATTGGTGTCTCTGACTATGAAGTTTTATGCTTTCTCTTTTTTTTTCTTTTAAAGATTCCAATAGGATGCATACTGATAAAGAAGAAGAAGCACTTATTAATGAAGAAGCAATTTTAAACATTGTGGAGAATAGTCAGAGCTTTCAGCCTTTGTCTCAAAGACTGAATCAGACTACAGTTTTTAGTGAGTATGACTGGAATGTCTTTTCTTCCAGAGTATTGTATTGTTCCACAGCCTTTGTGTTCCCTTAGGCTACCCATCATGAAAGAAAATAAGTAGTTTATCTCAAGGAGTTTCTCAAACAGGTTGAGACTTCACACACATACACACACACACCCAAAACACACCCTATGTTTTCTAAGAAATGTCACCAGGACTGTGTTTGTAGAGGCTGCTGTGTTTGACTGGTTCAGCCCCATCCTCTTGCCAGGTCAGCTCAATGCAGTCTCTTGTGGATATTGCCCTTCCTTATGCTCCTAGGGCTATAAGGATAAAACTATCAGAATGAAGATGATTTTGACTGTCTATCCATGGTACTCTTGCAGTTACTGACTGCATCTTTCATACAGTTAAGGTAGAAAACAGGCATATAATCTGTCTTCAGAAGCTCAGCTGTCTAAAGATACTGGGAATAGTAGGTTGATAATGAGAGGCAAGTTGCAGCAGAACATTTCCCAAAATTTTAAGATACGAAGAACAGTTGAAGGCAAAGAAACAAGAAGCAAAACATTTAAGAGGAAGAGAAAAACCATGACAGTAAAATTGTGAGTTTCACAAGGGGGAAACAATAATAAAATAACCAAGAAAGGAACTTGTATGAGAAGCAATGTGAAGTAGAAATAGTTCATATAATCTAGAGGAGATGAAAAGCACATAGTTCGTGATAGATGTTCTTTGGTAAATATAATGTATAATGTTAATATGAGCCACATGGAATGGGTCAGGGAGGAGTATCTAAAACCCCTAGTAACCCTTATTTCTTTTGATACCTATAGGATGTGGGTATGTACTTGGGCAACAGTATGTGTCTGTGGGTAATACAACAGACAACCTCGAAATCTTTTCTTGCTAAGAAAGGAGGAGTGAATGAAGTTTAAGATTAAAGTGTAGTGCTGCTTTATTTTGCAAAGAATAGGCAAGATTTTGATTATAGGAGTTTTATAGGCAAGGATTTGGATTTATTAAAGAACTATAAGAAATTCTGTGGGAGCTGGCAAACATGAGCAAACCCGAGAGGCTAAAAAGTGGCTAAAATGATATGTAGGATATGCCTTATACTGTACATTTGAATTGCTCAACCAGATTCAAATGTTGAAATGGTCTGGTTTTTTTCCGTTGACTAAGGAATCAAATCAAGATTATATGACTGTTTTTGGTCTTTTTTTCTCTCCTCCCTTCTTGCCATGCAGCTACTAATTCCTGGTGTCTTGTGTGATTATGAGTAACATGCTGCATATTTGGGTCTCTTATGCTCCCTCATATCCTGGACCAGTGTTCACTATTCCTGTGTAGAGCTGTAGTGCCACAGGGACTGTGAACCACATGACTTCTGCTATTCACTGTGATTACACCCCAAGGTTCATTTTAACATGAAGTAGAGGTTTGGATTTAATGATGAGCCTCAAAAAGGGCAAAGGAGCTAAGAGCAAACAGAAAGTATAATTGAAAGTGGATTAATTCAGAACTCTGGAAAAAGGGATAGTTTCTTTTGTAAAGGGTTACACAGTGTCTTGTGAAACCTTTGTAAAATATGAAAAATGCTTTTCTTACCAATGATGAGATCTATTTTACGTAATCCTCAAGATCATTGCAATCATATGATGCTTCCCAAGGAAAGAAAGTAGAGATTGTAGTTCTTCAGCCAGAGAAGGAGAGAGAAGTAGCAGAGATGCCTGGTAGACTGGAGGTCATAAATTGGTTATGAGGTCAGATGATAGGTAAGTAGGAAGAGAGTGAGAAAAAATTGTGACTTGGAAGGATTTTTAAGAAACAAAGATAAAAAATGAGAAGGGAAGTGCATGAATTACTGTAAGCTTGGGTCAAATAAAGGAAAATATGAAACTTAAGAGAGGAATGAAATCAGGTAAACTTTCAGTATTTAGAGAAATCTTGGCATAAAACAGCTTATACTGACATGAAAAGGGAGCTGAAGTTGAGTATTATAGTTAAGAACAGAAGGAGGAATAGTTGATCGAAATCAGCAATGCTTTTCACAAAGTGCAGTGATTGAAAGTCCTCAAGTGATACAGAAAGAAGTGCCTAACAAAGGTAATGCAGCTGTTGAGAAAGAGAAGGCAGTGATGCTGCAGAAGCTGGCACTCAAGCTGAAATTAAAGGGGAAAGTAAAGCTTTACTGGATGTGAGGAGGTCATAGGAAAGTGGAGAGAGAGAAGTGCATCTACTAAATCTAGTGCAATCAGAAGAGTAGGGCAGAAATAAAGAAAGTTGTCAAAGTTTTAGATATAGAGCTAGAAAAACGAAATCATAAAATTTGAAAAGATAATATATGAAAAGAGCTTTGTTTCTGTAGCATGCCTTGCCTTAGACAGTAACAAACTATGATTTTAAAATGGCTTTTTTTGTTTGGTTGGGTTGGTTTTGTTTTTTACTTGTAGACTGTAACTAGTAATTTACAAGTAGAACAAAATATAGATTCTACTTGTATGGGCTTTTTCTGCAGTGGGCAGTAGTGCTGATGAGGCCATGATTGATCTGTTGGCTGGATTGGAGAATGATGGATATCAGATGGGACATCAAAAAACACTCTCTCACCATCGTTCTCTTGGAAGCTGGCGAAATTCTCAGAACAGTGATGATGAAGAAAATGAGCCACAGTGTGAGAAAGAAGAAATGGAACTTAGCTTGCTAATGTCCCAGAGGTGGGACAGTAGCGTGGAAGAGCCTGGGCAAAAGAGAAGGTATGTATTTTCTTTTCTTAATACGTTTTTTTCTGCTGGATCTTTCCTTCCTCCCACCTTGTTTTCAAGTATACTATGAGCCCAGAGAGATGTAGAGGTCTCTGTTGACATTGTGGAAAAATCTGTGGAGATCTTGGAATGGAATGCAAGTTGTTTAGATGATCACATGAATTATCAGTGTTATCTGGAAATAAAGATTAAGTTTAGGTTTGGCCAAACATAAGCTTCTGGTTTGCTCTTTAAGAAAAAATTAAATAGGCTTTTTGTTCTACAAGTTCAAATACAAGAAAACCTTTACTGGTAACTTGCTTGTAAGGTCACACCTTGGATATGGTACAAATGTTAAGGTGAATCTTGTACATCTTTTACTAAAGTCAATATTTAGGAAGTATTCATATGAAGGCTAACAAAACGAAGTGAGGAAAAAACACCCATTTGTTTCCGTGTTCAAAGCTAGAATCAAAACATGAATGTTGCTCACTCTGCTTGACTGCTAAAGGTTAGCAACTTCAATATATTTAAGGCCAAGATTCTTGGAACACCTTCTCAGGTTGTAATGACCTTTTGTTCAGTCTGCACTGACAGGCATTGAAAGCAGCTATATCCAGTTTCTCTTGACCCCTGCTTCAGCACACCTTCTGATATTTATAATTCTGTTTGAAATATGAGAAACTTCACATAACATTTTTTTATATGGAGTTTTTTTTCCTACATCAGAAATTGTAGTCATACTATGTTTCAGAGAACCAGAGAGGTATAGAAATACTTCTTTTATTTCCCAAAGACAGATAAAAATTGTAACAGAACCAGAAGTTAGTTCATTAGTCTGCTAGTTCTAGAGATACTTGATCTCCAAAGCTAATTTCCCTATCTGACCTATGATTTTCTATGGTTTTTTCCCCTCACAGTAGTCTGAAAATTGAGATTTCCATCCAAAATACTTCACATCAAACTTCAGTTTGGTTCAGTTTACTGTGAAACCCTGTTTGTTGCAGAATTCATTACTCAGACACAGCTCTATATGGGCTTGACTGTACAGCTTCAGGAGTCAGGTAGGATCCTGAAGCAATTTACTGCTTTCATGCAGTAAAGAATCCTATTTAAAGACTCAAGAGACCTGATGAGCTGTCTCACTAATATCTTGCTCACATATGCCTCACCTTAATCCCAGACTGAAAACACTTAGGAAAATGTACATACCATGTTCTTTCACAGGGAGTGAACTTGTGTTCAGAGAGAATGACAGGTTTTGTTTCACTGAGATCTCTACAGAATTTGAACTGATTTCAGACACAAGCCATGGATATCTTTGCCCCCTGCATGATTCTGCTCAGGCATAAAGAACCAGTTTGAGTCTGATAATAGATCTGACTTTGCTCAGGCTCATTCCATCTGTGTGGCTTCCTAATGCATCCTACCATATCCGTACTGTGGCTTTTCTGATAGTGAGTTTTTGCCAATCCTACATTATCTCAGAAAATCTGTTGAGCTAATGAGGAGTAACCATGCCCTATTGAGTGAATTAAATGGCTTGGGTTTGATTTGTATTGAACTGGAGAAAAAAGCCCATCAAGACCTGGACTAGTTCATGTATGGTGGTATCGTGTGTTACATAAATTTTCGTGGAATCCAAACTGATGGGCTTGAATGAGGAAAAATCTAAGTTACCTGCAGAAGTCATCTGCAGTCTGATTTAGTTTACTAAAGTTGACAAAGATTTACCTGGGATTACAGCATAATTCAGGTTGGAATAAATATCCCCAGTTTGATATTAATTTGCATATCTAGCTGATTACTTTGTGCTGTACTTTTCCTTGTTTAGGGAACATAGAAGAGGGACAACTAAGCTCACTTAGATCATGGAGATTGTACCTAGCTGTGCTTGTTACTTGATTCTCCAAGTCATACTTCCAGACCTGAGTGAAAATTATGTGGTTACATTTGAGCCTATTGTTTCTGTACTAATAAATCTGTCCTGATCTAAATTAGCTCAGTGCTGACATTCAGATGTCTGGGGTGTTACCATGCATAAAATTCATGCTGGTCTAACTCCAGTCATAAAAGAGTTCTTCAAATGTGAACTGTATTTAGGTTATTGTGGATTTTCCTTCCTGTAACTTCAAAACATTTGTATTTATATCTTTTAAGCTATTACACAAACTTTAACAAACAGCAAACAAATTAAAAAACCCCAAACCTCAGTTCCTTAATACGTATCTGGATTTCTTTCTTGTAGCCACAGAATAGCTTATTTCTGTTAAGAATTTTGTCCATCTCACACTTTATTTTAAAGAAGAAGAAGTCAAATTCCTAAGTGCTTACAGTATTACAACGTACTGGAGGATTTGTTTTTTTGTGGTTTGCTATTACATTCTTCCTTTCCCCATGCCCATATAAAGCATGTCACCTTAAAAACACAAAAAGTTCATAGAAGATTTTCTTTGTAGATTTGCTTCTTTTTTCCCCCAGTGAATTCATGACATGGCAGCAGAGAACAGTAAACTTAGTAAAAGCAGCTTAAGTATATCAACAGCTGCTTCAGAATATTCAGAATATGCGAGGTGGAATGAAACAAAGTTTTGTTGATTGTGATTTAGTTAAGCTTGTTATAATACAGTAAAGATTTCTTAACAAAAAAAAAAACCCACAAAAAAGTAAACATCTGTTTGCTAACAGCTAAACTGAAATAATTTTGCATAGTTGGTTTTGTCAAATTTCAAGCACTTCAAGGCAATGAGATTAAATCTCAGTAAAATTGAACTAAAATTAAGCATCTAAATGCCTTCTCTGTATCCTCTTAAGTTAGTGATTCCTGCTGTTTAAAAAGGTTGGCTACCACTGTTGCCTCTTAAAATAGTAACATTGAATAATATATTTAATTTCTCACTGAGAAATGTGACAGAATTTTTGTTTGTTTCCTTTTGCTCCCCCAAATTACACAACCACACAGTGCCACACTCCATTGATTTTCATGGTCCCTGTGGTTCATGGTGTTTTCTAATAGAAGTATTGTGCATCAGTTAGTTCCTTCACTTTCCTCCAGGTCAGCTAGCAAAAATATGCATCGAAGTTCAACAGAAGAGGATTCATCTTCAGAGGAAGAAATGGAGTGGAGCGGTAACAATATGCTCCTAACTAATCTCTCAATACCTCAGTTAGATGGAACTGCAGATGAAAATGGTGGTAAGTAAATAGAAAATCAGCTTTAGAAGTTGATACATATCAAATTGCTAATTCTCAAAAGTGCTGACCATTTTCAGTCCTTGTTTCAGTTGGAAGGAAAAGTTCTCAACAGATTGCAGATGCAGGCTCTTAACATCTTCCTTGAAAAACAACTGTGTTTTAATCTCAGTGCCCTCTATGAATGACCAGAATCTGTTTATCTTACTCTATCAATGATCCAAAAAAGGATGTCGTTTAATTAGTTTTTTTGGGGAAAAAAAAATTGCATTCAAGGTAATGATTCTGTAGGATCATGTGTCCTCCTAGGATTATTGTAAATAATAATTTACAATAATAATTATTATTATTGTAAATAATAAATTATTCTTTGCAAATATTTGCCACACGTGCTAAAACATAGTAAGCCTTTGTTTGGGGCTGTTTTTCATTCCACAGATTTCATGTTCACATCTTGGGATTGTGATAAAACTGTGCAGTGGCAAAGCTGATGCAGAAGGAACTGCCTTTCAAAATCTGTAAAAAAAAATTAACTGATCTGTAGAGATCTTTTGTCACCTTTATAACATGCTGTCTTTGATCAAATAACATTAGTCAACAGAATGCACGCTTTGAGGTTAGGCAAATATATAAATGTATATTTGTTTCATTAGAAAATCTGCATGTCACATTATAATGTTCAGTTGAGAAAGTGAGCTGTTTTGTGTTCAGAGTTTAAAGCAGTTTGCTTTTTCCTTTGCTTTTAGAGGTATAATGGTAGGATTAATAAATTATTTGATGTACTGCTAATGTGATTTGTTTTTGTCAGATACACAATTGTAATTTCCTTATTTGCCATACTTTCTAATTTGTTGTAATAAGAGATGCTGCTGGCTAATGAGACTGCTTCTTAAATAATTGTTTAAATTTTAGCATTGTTAAAGTATGTAAAATGTTGCATGCAGAACGTCAGCTTAGAAGGTTTATTACTTCAAACTTTTACATTGATTTCTTATAATAGGAGATACAGTAAATTCAAAACAGATCTCAGTCCAGGTCCTCTAAATTAGAAAATGCCTGTCCACATGTGAATCTCTATCCATATGATCTGACTGACTGACAAGTGTTTTTGTGGTCTTTATAGCCAAATAGCCAGGTATTTTCCAGGTACTTGTTGACACTGCCAAACTCCCATTTTCTGAGTTTTCAGTTAATCATCCTCATTCTCTCTATGGACTCCTGCCCTCAAAGAATAATAGGCAGCATCTCCCAGCTGGGTTTCACAGCTCAGGGACTCTGTGTATGCATTAGAAGATACTATTAGAAAAGGATTGGGACATCCTTTTATTTTTTTAGCCAGCAGCAAATAAATTGCTAAGCTGAAGGCAGCACAAATCTAAGATAATCCCCAAATTAGTTGAGACTTAGAGGAAAGGCCCAAAGGATCCCCAGTCTAGTACAGCAGTGTGCAGCACATGCTTCCAGGTCATACTACATGTTTCATAACTCCTATCCCCTTTCTGCTAAAGAGGTGGACACATGAAGGAATTCCTGTGAGCCAGGTGCTCTGTGGTAGCTGCCTCTTCACAGTGTTACAACCTCTGTCAAATTACTTTTTGTTCTGCGAGGTCAGGAGCAAGCACACACTTGTTCATTTGTTACCACATCCCTGTCTGTACTTACCCTGCAATAAATGTGGTGAAAGTATCACTGAAAGAGATTAAAATCATCACAGATACCATGTGATGAGTCTGCACAGGAGAAGTTACCACAGCACCTGCTGGTCTCAGATTTATGTGGGAACATTAATATATAGTTATGAATCCAGGATCTAATTAACTGGTGCAGACTTCTTGTATGAACACCTGAATGGGTGCTGTTTTGCTCTGCCGTATGCAAGCGCAGGGAACTCCCTATGTTTAGTGCACAGCACAATTCATACAAAGCCCTTGCCATGTTGTAAAATACACTACTTTAGCTTTCCGTGCAATTACTTTTCTGCATGGGGAAGGACATCTTAGTAAGTTTTTTGTTTTCCAGAGCGAATGAGTATATGGACTTCCCGGGGACAAAGCAGGGTACAGCCTTTTCTAGAAATCATCTGTTTGTATATAGTCATCTGAAAGTGATGTCAAGCCTCCTTTCAGAAAGCCAGCATGAAATCTTTGACAATTGTAGGCAGGTCTGCCGCTGAGGACTAACTGACAAAATGCTTGAGACAAAATGTACTGAGAATGTGATTTTGATAAGGCAACTCATGTAGTCAGGAGTCTCTAGCTGTATTATTATGTTGTATAAATGTATGATTATAAATGTAATGTGATTTGCAAGAGTTTTGTTTCTGATTTTGATGGTAAGGAAAATACTATTAAAATTTTTAATGCCTTAGGTTATTTTTTTTACAGGAAGACTAGAATAAAATTGCTTTTCTTCCATTTCAGACAATCCTTTGAATAATGAAAGTTCTCGAACTCACTCTTCCGTCATTGCAACAAGCAAAATGTCTGTAAAGACCTCAATCTTTCACAAAGATGCTGCTACACTAGAACCCCCATCTTCTGCTAAAATTACTTTTCAGTGTAAACACACAAGTGCCCTTTCTAACCATGTTTTGAATAATGAAGATTTTGTAGAAGACCTCTCGCAACCAAACACAGAAACAAGACCTGAACTTTCAGTCCACTCTCTTACAAAAGAAAGCACTTACTCAGCAAAGTACCCAACTCCATTCAGCAATAGTACCCATGCAGAAAACTCTCACAAAGAGAGTAACAAGAAAGATACTCTCCCAGTTCCTTCATGTGGAAATAATATTTTTGACTATGAAGATGATATTTCATCAGTGAACAGACCAATACCTAGTAGGAAGTACATTAGCATTAGAAAGGCTGAAAAGGATGTCTCTTTTATGCATGTGGGCCGCCATATTGGTGACACCATGTTGAATAAAAACTTATATAACTTTTCTGATATGAGCCACTCCAAAGGTAAAATGTCCTCTGAAGTAAATGAAAAATCCAGCAGTGCAAGTGTAAATAGTTTTTTTCCAGCAACAGCTACAGAAAATTGTGAATTGGTATCTTGTTCAGGAGGCAGTCGAACTGTGGTACATTCACTTGAAAATAACACTGATGAAGGTGGCCTTAATAAGCTTAAAATTAGGTATGAAGAATTTCAGGAGCACAAGGCAGAAAAGCCAAGTCTCAGTCAACAAGCAGCACATTATATGTTCTTTCCTAGTGTTGTTCTTTCTAATTGTCTCAGTCGACCACAGAAGTTAGCTCCCGTGACATATAAATTACAGCAAGGCAACAAACAGTCCAGGTTGAAACTGAATAAAAAGAAGCATAGTTTTATCAATCGTCAGGAGCCTGCAAGTGTAAATGATGTTGCATCAGTGAAGGAAAGCTGCTATACACAAGGTAATGCTTGTAGTAACATTCCTGATAAGGATAGTGCTTTACCTAGTGACTTAGTTCAAGTTCCTCTTGAGGCTTTTGAAAACAAAATGCCTACAAGTACTGCTAATTACACTGACTGCCAGTTTGCAGATGGATCTCTTGAAACTGAGCAGTCATTTGGACTGTGTGGGAATAAGTACACGCTCCGAACGAAACGGAAGGTGAATTATGAGACTGAAGATAGTGAGTCGAGCTTTGTCGCACACAACTCAAAAATTAATCTACCTCAACCGATAGAAAGCGTTGAAAGTTTGGATGGGTCTCAGAAGTCTCGAAAGCGTAGAAAACTTTCTAAAAAATTGCCACCTGTTATTATTAAATATATTATCATCAATAGATTTAGAGGGAGAAAAAATATGCTTGTTAAATTGGGGAAAGTAGATTCTAGTGAGGAAAGAGTAGTACTCACAGAGGAAAAGATGAATTTATATAAAAAGCTTGCACCTTTAAAGGACTTTTGGCCAAAAGTTCCTGACTCTCCTGCAACCAAATATCCTATTTATCCACTAACACCAAAGAAAAGTCACAAAAGGAAAGCAAAACATAAGTCAACCAAGAAAAAAGGTGGAAAACCACAAAAAACAGGTAGTACAAATATTAAAAGAACCTTATCTTTCAGAAGAAGGACTCATACAATTCTTTCTCCTCCCTCACCCTCTTACAGTGCTGAAGCTGAAGACTGTGACTGTAACTATAGTGATGTTATGTCTAAGTTAGGTTTTCTTTCTGAGAGAAGCACAAGCCCAGTAAACACATCTCCACCTCGCTGCTGGTCTCCCACTGATCCAAAAGCAGAAGAAATTTTGACCAACCTTGACAGAGAAGCTTTATTTAGTAGGGGGCCCAATATCTTCAACAACAAGACTGTTAATACTAATGTAGGAAAAACTAGTCGAGCAAAAACTCAGGTTAAGAAATGTAAAAAGAAATTTGCTAGCCCCACTGTATCTACCAAGAAAAAGAAAAAGATTAATCAGGCTGATAAAACACCAGATGATGGAAAGAAGAAACCTAGAACAAAGCAAAGAACCACTGAAAAAGCGTCCTCAAGAAAATGCGTTGTTTTTAAAGATGAAAAAGGGAATGGTTGCTCTGCTGCAGAAGTCAAGTTTGTGCTGAAACATCAAGATCTGCCTGAGATTCCTTACAGCTCTGTGTGTTCTCAGCCACTTCACACACGCAAAGACAGTCCTCTTCCTGGCTATTCGGCTGGATATCTGCCATCAGCACAGCTCCCTTCCACTGATGCTCAGGGCAATTCATCGGGCTGTTTTCACTCCTTGATGGAAATTGATAAGCCTGTAGATGCACAGTGTTTGCCTCCTCCACGGGAAGACCCTCATTCATCTTTTGCATCTACTCCTGTGGCATCTGGAAGGGAAGTACCAAAAATGAACTCTCCAAGGTCCAGGACTCAGAGTGCTATATTTAGACTGAAGGATTCTGCTCTCATCCAAAATATATTTGATCCATCTAATCACTCAACTCACATCACACAGAACGCACACATTTCCAAAGATAAGACTTCACCAAAAGCAGAAGAGATAAAAAATTTGCAAATCAGATATTTGCCACCAGCTGGGAAATTAAATGAAACTCGTGACTCTCTGGACACAGCAAAGATGAATCAGTTACATACCACTAACTATTTGCATTGTAAAGACAATAATAATCCACAGCAGATTTTTTGTTTACCAGAGGCATCCAAGCATTCTGATCCTTGTTCTTCTATTCTTAAGCCATCTGAGGAAAATCCTGGGCCACTTCAATTGCCTAAAAACTGTTTTGTAACGTCTTTGAAGACGTCTTTGAAGAGTCCAGTGAAACAGTTGAATTGTGATCAAAACCAGCGAGGATTTATTTTGGATATGTCACATTTTAAACCAGAAACCACAAAACAAAGGCCTCTGTCAGAGACAACCATGCAGCCAAAACCCATCTCCCAGTATAAAAACAGGAATATAGTGGCCCCATCAGCATTTGGTGAAGGACAGTCTGGTCTGGCTGTTTTGAAAGAGTTGCTCCAGAAGAGACAGCAGAAAGCTCAGAATGCCAGTATTGCACAGGAGCCATTGCCAGACAAACCACCACTGAACAAGGGCATATCAGGCCCTCTTGAACAGAATAAAGCCATCAAAAGGTCACGGTCAGTCACATCATCAAGAAAATCTCGTGCTCCCAGGAGCACAAAACCTAAAGAAAAAACAGCAAAACTTTCAAAAATGGAGTCTTCAAGCCAGCCAATTTCTAGTCGCGTTGACCATTCTGTATCTGATGACAGCCCCATTTTTTTTTTCAGACCCTGGTTTTGAAAGCTGTTACTCACTTGAAGACAGCTTATCTCCAGATCACAATTACAACTTTGATATTAATACTATAGGGCAAAGTGGATTTTGCAGTTTTTATTCTGCAAGCCAATTTGTCCCGGCAGATCAAAATTTGCCCCAGAAATTCTTGAGTGATGCAGTTCAGGATCTTGGTTCTGGACAGACAACAGAAAATGACTTTCTGTGTCATAATGACCAAAAATCTGAGGAAGAAAAGCAGCATTCTTCAAGCACAAATAAATGGATACGGTCTGGTGCCCTGAGCCCTGAGCTTTTTGAGAAGACCTCACTAGATAATACTGAGAACCACTGCCATAATCAATGGAGGAAAACCATTCATTCTTCAACTTCTAGATCTAGTTTTATCAATACCTCTTGTACCCAAGAGACTGAAGTCTGTTTAAATGAAAAATTCAAATTGAATAGAAATACAGTAAATAAGGAGAGATTTCTTAGCCTTTCTCAGCCAACCTGCTCAGACTGGATTCAGAGCCACATTACAAAAGAAACCACTTTTGAACCCTGTCAACCACTTGATTCAGTTAATACCTCTTTCACATCCTTATTGTCGTCGCCTGATGCTGAACTTATAGATGCAGCTTCTGAGGATTTAGAATTACATGTTTCAAGGAACAATGAAGCATTAACTCCAACACCAGATAGTTCACCAAGATCAACCAGTTCTCCCTCACAATCAAAGAATGGGAGCTTTACACCTCGTACTGCTCACATTCTTAAGCCTCTCATGTCGCCACCCAGTCGTGAAGAAATCATGGCAACTTTGCTGGATCATGATCTTGCAGAAACAGTTTATCAGGAACCATTTTGCAGCAATCCTTCAGATGCTCCAGAAAAGCCAAGGTACTGTATTAAATGCATTTTTTCTACGTGTGATTATGAATATTTTAAATATAATTTATTCCTGTAAACAGTTTTATGCTGTTATGTGGCATGGATGCATAAAAGATCCCATCTGATATACATACATTTGAAGCTGAAACTTACTACCAGTCCAGATATCCTGTTTTTTTCATGATAATTTGGGGGCTTTTTACTGCATATTTTTGTAGTAAGTGGGAATGTGCCTTAATGGTTTGTAAAATAAAAATACTGCCCATGGGAATTGCCCAGTGAGAAAGCTAGTTAGTAGTACTCTGCCTTTCTGTTGTCTGGAGGACTGCCTGCAATGCAGTTTAGAGTAAAACAGTAATTCAAACTGCTTTTCTTCACAGGGAGATTGGAGGGCGGCTTCTCACAGTGGAAACCAGACTTCCAAATGATCTCCTCGAGTTTGAGGGGGACTTCTCATTAGAAGGTCTACGACTCTGGAAGACTGCCTTTTCAGCAATGACAGGAAGTCCTAGACCAGGATCTCCTCCTCATTATGGTCACTCTACTGTTAATAAAAGAGAAAATAATAGCCATAAAACTAGTGAAGACAAAAAAATTGTCATAATGCCATGCAAGTGTGCTCCAAGCCAACAGCAAGTTCAGATATGGCTTCATGCCAAAGAAGAGTATGAACATTTCAAGAAATTGCCTAAGAATCATCCTGCTGAGCTGGCAAAGGCAGATGAGAATTTCAGCTCTGCAGTATTGTGTGAAGAGAAATCTGTAGAAGTAATAAAAGTAGCTAAAGATTTAAATTTGTCTAGCCTGGAAGACGAAAGACCTATTGTGCCTACAAAGACTTCTCCTGCCTCTGTGGCAGAAAATACAAAAACACAAACCAAGGAAACCTGTGATAAGTCTATAAGCACTATAGGAACTCCTGTAAATACTGAAAATGACATAGACTCTAATAAAACTTGTTGTGAAAGCGAGACACACACTACTTCAGCTCTAGAACATGATAAGGAAGAGGAGGAGGAGGAAGAAGATTATTATGTCAATTACAGTTCACCAGATTCTCCAGTGCTTCCTCCTTGGCAGCAGGTGGCATCTCCAGATCCTAAACAGTCCAGTTTAGAAGACACTGAGTGGAAAAATCAGGATATTATTTTGTCTCCTTTGGAAGGAAGTGATGTAGTACCTGCTGGAAGTGCACAAAATTCTCCACGTACCCAGGAGGACATTAGGACATCCTTTGACACATCTCCATTTCCAGTTAATGAAGATCCTGGAAATTCTGAATCCATTTGCCTACATAGTACACCCATTGTGCACAGAAAAAGCCAAGATGGAATACCTGAAGTTCTTGGTTTTACTCCTTTATGTGCAGGTAAATTCATGAAGTAATTCTGGCAATACACACACACTCACACAAAACTGAATATATTTCTTCTGACATAATAAGAAAAAAATTATATCTTTGCAAAAATATATTTAAAACTAGTTTTCGAAAGGAAAAGTTCAGTGCATTATTGTTAAAGTAACTACTGAGTTATTGAAAAATAAGTCTAGAAGTAGAACATCCGTGTGGTTCCTAACAGACTCTAGTATCTGAACTCTGAAGTGCTGGTTTAAAGCTTAATTTAAAAGTATTGCTTATTTGGGGGATTTTTTAATCTTGTTGCCTGTATTGCTTGTATTTTTCCAAAAATAATGTCAGTGTAGAATATGAATAACACTGCAGTGTTCAAGATGATAATGATGTGAGGCTTTGTAACTTATTGGCCTCGTACTACATGTTCCTAAATGTCCATAAATATGAAATTGTAGTAGTTGTGCTTTGGATTTGACAAAGGATAAAGCTGTATTTGCTTATATATGTGATATTTGTTTGTAAAATGAAATGCCTCTGTTGTTGAATGTTGTTTACTGCCTAACAATACTAGAGAAGCTAAGTAGCCTTTCCCTCATATGTTTACAGAACCAAAAGCTCAGAAACTGAGCCACAAGAGGGGAAGTAACACTGATGGTCTTCGAAGAGTACTTCTAACCACACAAATGAAGGTAAATTAATGTTTTCTGTACAGATGTATTTTTATTATGCCACGCATACACATTTTCATTCTTTCTTCTTTGTTGTTTTTGTCTTTTGCTGTTAAGATCTTGAAAATAAGTTTAAAATGGGTGGTACAATTGATGTAGAATCAGAGTACACTCAAAGTTAGGAAGAGATTTATGAGTTTAATTCAGGGGAAGTTGGAGCTTGAGGGTTCTGTTCTAGAGTAGTGAGACACTAATGAAGCATAAAGAGACACCATGAAAAGATGTTGTTTTGCTCTTTGAGTTGCAGCATCCTTTTTAACCTCCAGTGTGATTTCCCCTTTTTATATACATATAGCTAAACCTGTGTATATTTATGTGTGTCTATTTGTATTAGTTTTGAGCCAATGTTCTAAGCATTTTCTGAGAACGAGGAGAGCAGTTTGTGGTGTGCCAACAGAGGAAAAAGGGGGCTTGTTTTCCCTAAACAGTGTTCCTGCTCTCCATGTTGGAAACATAATGGCAGGCTAGGTGCATTACTCGACTGACACCGTAGTTTTTTCTTCTCTGTATACTGGTATTCACCTATTTCAAAGGGGTACTTCATGTACCTTTAATTCAGTGCCTTAAAAAGTGATTCTTGAAACAGGGTTTTTTGACAAATTGCTGCTCAATTGAGAATTGCAGGTTTTCATATCCTCAGACATCAAGAAAACCAGTATGTGTGGGACTAGGGTGGTTTTTTGGTAGGGTTCTGGAAGTTTTTGGTTGTTAGGGAGGTTTTTTAAGTATTTCAAGCTGCCTCTTGCTTTGCTCTGAATCAAAATTATTCCTAAAAGGCAGAAAGATGCAACTGTTATTTGTATGTTTAAAAATTGAATGAGGAGATAGTAAAAAGTTGGGGACTGTTTAGAAATTTGTAGTGTAGCATTTGCATTTTCATTGATAAATTTGTATTTAATATTGCACATTATTTAATATTATATATGAGTTTAACAACCTGTGTTTTCTCATTATCCTGTGCTTTTTTTCTTCCCTTGCCCAAAAAGAATCAATTTGCTGCGCTTGGTGCTCCAAAGAAAGAGACTTCCCAGATTGAAGGACCATCTTTAAATAATACTTATGGTTTTAAAGTCAGTGTGGAAAACCTGCAGGAGGCAAAATCTTTACATGAGGTAACTTTACTGTTACATGTTACTTTATAAAATTATAATTTTATACTTATAATTATAATTTATCAGGCCAATTTTATACTGGCAGAAATAAAAAATCTTTTTCTCCTGAGTCCCTATGTGACTTAAAAACTAATCAGTGTATGATGTCTGCAGCTTTTAAGTAGTTGATCTACCAGTTTCAGCTTGGTGTCCAATGCTTCTAACAGTATTGAACTAGACTTCACAGTATTTTGATTGAGAAGATGGTAAACCTCCATTTAAAAATAAAAATAAGGGAAAAATCAGAAGGAAGAAATAGTAAGTTTTGCATAAAAACATTACTTGAAAAGCTAGTTGACCATAATTTTCATTAGTTGTTTCCTTAAGAAATAAGGCATCTGGCAGCAATCAGTGAGGCCCTCCTAGTATTTCTAGTTGTTAACTTCTGAACCTGTTGGGCAGTTTCCACTACATTTGACAAAAGGGTGCCTATCTCAAAGAAGGTCTCTATATGTTTAATGTAGGTGAGTGTTAGGTGTGGGGAGAGGAATCAAAGTGCTGGAGAAAGGGAAGCAGTGAAAATACAGGAGTGCTGTGTTTGGCTGCTGGCTGGGCAGGCAGTTTCTGTATATGCCCTAGGCAGTCTCCAGTCTTGTGCCTTGGAATTAGCTGTTGGCCAGTTTATAGAGGAGATAGCACTGAATAAAGGACACAGGAGAAGCCACAAGAAAACAGTATTCTTGGATGCAATGGAGCTTTGATAGTAAAGTTTCACTTCCGTGATGTTTGTAGCGATTTAGCATGCAAATCCAGAGGAAATCAGGCTGCCTCCGGGGCATCCTACGCACACATAAGTACTTTTATTTTTTCCCTTGTAATCTGTCCAACCTCTCCATTAATCCGCGTTATAAACAGTATTATGCAAGACAACAGAGCAGCAACATAGTGTTGAAACAGTATTAAATAATACTGTCTTTATTGCAGAGTCAAAATTTGACAGTATATAGGGACTAGCATTTTCTTAATGTAAACAAATCTGAAAAAGAACTCTGGCAATATGATGTGGAAGTTCATTAATGCAAGTGAGGGCAAAGTCAGGTATTCTTCCTACCTTCCTGTAAGACTTAGTCTTCATTCTTGTCTTGGGTGAGGGAGGGAAGGGTGAAGGAAGACCAAGAGCGATTCTTTGTTCTTGATCAGTTCAGAAATGTGATTCAGCTCAACATCCTAAGTTGTCTGAAAACACTGCAAGAATGAAGTTGAATGTTATCTGATTTTTGTCTTATTTTCTGCTTTTGGTAGAAGAATACAATACTCAGAAATACATACTGAGTTTTCATAACTGAGTGTAAAACTGTTCAATGATTAATCATAGTTTTTTCTAAGATGGTGCTTTTTGCAAAGAAGTGGGATCCAGAAATGCATGTTTAATCACTTCTGTAATTTTCAGGTGGGACCTTGTAGTTACAATGTAGTCTTCTCTTAATTTTTTTTGAGAAACCTGCAGAGCAAACTAACATACTGTGTTTGTTTGTTGCTAGGTCCAGCACCTTACCCTCATCAGTATGGAGTTACATGCTCGAACAAGACGAGATTTGGAACCAGACCCAGAGTTTGATCCGATCTGTGCTGTATTCTATTGCATCTCATCAGACTCAGCACTGCCAAATACTGATAAAAAAGAAGTCACTGGTGCTATAGTGATTGATAGAGACAGGACACTCTCAAGCCAAGGTTCCTATTTCTTTTTTTCTTAATATATTCTACAAAAATGCTATTTCGTAGTAATCAAACAGTAGCAAGCAAAATGTAATAGAGTACCTATATTACTATGTATCTCATTTAATTTTGTCTTGTTGAATGGCCGTATTGAATATGGAGTTTTCCTCTTTACACTTTTAGAACACTGCAGGAGCTTGTCCACAAGTATGCGAACATGGATGTTTTGCACACACGAATGTTATCTGTGGTTTACAGCCCATGCAAGAGTTCTTTGGAAGATAAAAGCAGGAAAACCTGCCTTTAGTTTCCTACTCGAGTTGCCGGATAGCTGCAAGTAGAAAATGTTAAAAGCAAGACAGTATGTTTTATATTTTACTAAAGGGTTATTTTTGTGGTTTTATCTGATCCTTTCAGGATCCAAACAGGGGCCCTTATTCTATTGTACCTTTTTGGCTTTGTTTAGACCAGTGATACTCAACCTGTGGCTCTAGAGCCGGATGTGGCTCTTCATGGCCCTACAGGCGGCTCTCGCAATGTAGGCATCTGATCGGCGCTCCACTCTATCAGGCAGCGCGGGGAGCACTGAGCAAATGGACCAGCAGTGTGGGAGTCGCTGAAGTTCCCCCTCCCATAGGGGGAAAGAAAAGGAGCTGCTGGGATCCCCCCACAGGTAAGAGTAGAGATCACCTCCCACCCAGCAGCTGTGGGGCAGAACGGGGGAAAACTCGCCCTTTTGCCCCTTCCACCCCTCCACCCCACTCCTTCCTAGCAGCCACAAGGGATTGAAGACAGAATGCTGCTGCTGGGAGAGAGGATGCTGATGTGTCATGTCGTGATGTATCAATGTGTGGTGGCATTAAGGCAGCATCATCGCACATTGAAGTGTCATGATGGGGAAAAAAAAAATCACACTGTTGATACTTGATTTTTATGGTGCTCTACAACTCCATTTTATTAAGAAGTGGCTCTCCAGCTGTTAAAGGTTGAGTACCACTGGTTTAGGCTAGTAAAAAAAAAAAAAAAACAACCAAAAAAACCACCTCAAACATCCCCAAAATAGTCCTTTTTCTTTCAGGGTTTCTTTGGCATTGTGAATGTATATCAAACCACAAAATACTGTCTAAAATTGTGAGCATGTTCAAAAACCTACCAAAAATGAATTTAGCAATAAGGCAAGAGCTTCTTCTTTTACCAGTTTATTTTTCAAAGTATTGTAGATATTATATCATGTTAAGCTAAGTTCTTATTATTCTCAGTGAATTTTATTTTGGTATTATATGCTTGTTACTATCTTTAAAAAAATTTATTTCCATTGCCTTACTAGATGTGAGATTTTTCCACAGTATAACCACTATGGCTCCCTAGGTGTGTGCCACTGATAATTTATCAAGATAAAGTTTTCTGTAAAAGGTCCAATGATACTTTGAAAAAAACAAGGGTTCTGATCTGGTTTTTTTTAGTGAAATAAAATGATGTGTTTAAATGCTATTGTGACATTTGTTGCTTTAATTGATGTGTATTGTCAATACTTTCTTGGTTAGAACTTTTTGAGTTCCCTGTGGAGTGACTTGACATTGAGATACATCTTTTTTTCCCCTTTTGTGTTATTATTGCTTTGTAAGTCATAGTACTCGTTTTAACATTTCTTTCTGAAAGTACATTTTTCTTTATTCTCAAGATCTTAAGAATATGTCAAAGTAGAATGTCTTTTTAAAACTCCAGTTCTTAAAGTCTAAAACATCATCTTAACAGAGATCATACTATCTGTTGTATAGAGAAAACAGAGTATGTGTTGTGCATTATTCATTTAAAGAGGGTTTTTTAATATGGAAAGCAAATGCTGAGTTCCTGCATGCATACAGATTTAGGTATTACTCAGACGTTGTTGATGTGGACCCTCTTAATGTGCACTAAGTGAGCATTTGCTCATGTTTTTCTGTTTCTCTCAGTAACTTAGCAGTGTGCTGGAAAAAAGAACTATACTGTTATATAGCATTTTCATTCTGTAAGGCATTTTGCAAAGCACCGCTCTAAGATAGCAATTAAAATTATATTTTGCATAAAAACAGTGTGTGAGCTGTCATTTAATATTTCTTACTAAAATTAATTTTCTAGTAGCTGGACTCTTGTCCATGCAAAATAGTAAAATTTCTCTTGAATCAAGTTTGTTTATATCTGGTAATTTGTGCAAGATTTTCAATATGGCAGAATTCTACAAAGTGAAAAGAAAAAATTGTTCCACCCAACGGGAACAAAATAAGTCCATGGGATTAATTGTGATAATTATTAAAGATAAAAATAAGTTGTGTTCCATACTTCTTTTCAGTTGTATGTTTTATTTTAAGGCAGTATTGTTGACTGAAGTAATTAAATTCCTTCTGAATTGTAACAGGTTTTTTTACTTTTATTTTCTAGGGAGCAGAGACCAAGCCCCCTTGCTTACAAGATCTGGAGTTACAGGACTAGAAGTCAGTTACGCTACTGATGAAAGAACTCTTTTCCAGGAAGTAGTGAATATTGTAAAAAGGTAGCATATCTGTACGTTCTGCTTTTATTTTTCAGGCTTGGAACAGCAGATTTAGTTCCTTCAACCCTTGCCAGTCTTTCAAATACTGATTTTTTTGTTGTTGTTTCCCTTATTTCTAGAGTGGACAAGCATGGTGGTCTTTCAAATAAAAATACTTTTTGCTTTTCTTTTCTCTGACAGCAAGAATATTCAGATCCTCTTAAGCAGCTGAGTTACAGTCTTGAAACTAATCAGTCATATAAGTAATCTTTTTTAACATACAACTTTCCTGTTAACCCCAGAATTCATTACACATTTCTCTTTGAAACTCTCAGGATAATACTGAGTACTGAGAGCTATAGAAAACCCCTCAGACAGGAAGAGTTTTCTAGGAACTCTGAGGCAAGACAGAAAAAAATCTGCATGGTACTGAAACTGCTGTAGTTTAAAATAAGGGTTCATTGAAAAATGAGTTTTCTTCATTAGTTTTGTCTTCTCTGAATGGAAATCCCCTGCTCCATCAAACTTGGAAAAATGCTGGTTTTCCCCATCTCCACCAAGGCTGAGAAGCCTGTTGGGGAGCCCTCTCGCCTGTTGTGTAGGTGGAACCACAGATGTCTCTCCAGACCCTACTGACAGGTGCAAAGCTGTAAAATTGCAAGGAAAATAAACAGATTTAAACTCTGAGTCACGCTGCTGGAATAGAGGCACAAGAAAAAAAACAAAACTAGGCAGAGTACATTTGCAATTCTTTCTCTCTCCAACCAGAAAACCTCTGATGAGAAAGACTTTGGCCAACCCCATGAAGCCAGAATACAAAAAGAGTTGCTGAATGCAACCAGCACAGGGTGGGTCCTGACAGAGCAGCAGATCCCTGTTCAGAGAAGACAAAACTCAGGTAAGGAATATAATACTATTTTTCTCTTTCTTGGAAATCTAGTGCTCCATCAAACTTAGGAAAATTACTCAGAATGAGAATGCCAATAAATGAAGAAATCTCCACCAGTTGTGTGGAAGTTTTAGAAGTGTCAGGACAGAAAAAATAGAGTAGAGAGAACTCAGCAGTTAAAATATATGTTTAAGGCTGAAGGACAGAAGCTGCCTATATCTGTATATACTGAAGGCATTACAGAACAGAAAAATCATACAGTTTTGGTGCACTTCAAGATGGAATGTACCAGGTTCTGACTGAGAAATCTCTGCTTATGAGATCTTCTCTAGCATGTGTGCTAGCATACCTTTTTGATGCAGCAACTTCATCCACAAAGATTGAGGTAGTTGACTTCTATTCCTGTAAGAGAAAAGGTTTGATCTATTAATGGAGAGGCAGACTAATGTCATTGTCTTAGTCTACTTCCCTCCCAACTCTAAAATAACATCTCAAGTATCAGATTTCTGATGGGCTCTCAAAAGAGAAGTTATTTGAAACTTGGACTACATCTACATTTGTTGCTCTTTTCCCCCCCTTTATTTTCTATAGCCTGGGCAAAAAAAGGGAGAAATTTTGTTGGAGTAAATGTTTTGTATTTCTTAAGCACAAAACAAGTGTCTAGGCCCGGACTACCTTTAACTGAAGGAGGAAGTATGGTAAAACTACCATACTTGATTAAGGATGGATTAAGAAGTGATTAAGAAGTAGTGAACTGTAAAATCTTCCTTAATGATAAATGAACAAGGAAGCAGCTTTAATGAAAGCTAGTAATTATTTATTAAACAATCTTTTAGTGATCTTTTAGATCTTTTTAGTGTTATTTTTTTCCAGCGTGAGCTAGGTACTTTGGCTGTTCTGGTAGATGCACTTTGTAGTAGGTCTGATAGATTAGAGAAAGAAAACTATCAGGCTATATTTAAGAAACATTACCACTTGAACTTCATGGAGCAACAATCAAAATCACGTTTAATTTTCAAACTGAGAATTGAATCAGTATTTTATATTCTGATACATTCTTCAGGCTGGACAGTAATAGGCTCTTGTGATTGAACAGCATGCCCAGCATGACTGCAGCCTGCTTTTGATTCACGTTCTTGGCCTCTTGGGCCTTCCACCCTTGAGGGAAGGGTGGAAGACTGAAATTCCAGATTCCTGGCATAATGAATGACAGACTGTCTATTCACTCTTGATTGTCAGTATCAGGAACAGTCTTTATCAACTTGTTGGAGCACTGAGCAGAGAGGATCTCAGCTGCAGGAGGAATTATCTTACGCAGTCCAGTTTAAGAATTCTTGTTCCAATTTCTAGTCATTCTCTTAGTAGTTGGCCTAATTCTTTCTCTTATTCTATATGTGTGAAATTGTGGACCACACTTTCTTGTTTCAAGTTTCAGCCTTCTACTTCTTTGTTTAGGCCTTTTGTATTCTGTCTGTTGTGACTATTGAAAATAAACAGTGGTTGATTCTGTAACTTCTTGTCAACACATGAAAACTCTGGAAGAGCCTAGTAGAGAATTCTTGGTCACTATTTCCAGCACACAGATGAGGGAAAGGTGATTCCTGGAAAATTTGTGACTTCTGCAGTTCTCTTAGTTCATCAGTCTCTTTGACTAGGTTTTTGTCACTGAAGAGTGTTTCCCAAACTTTTTGTAGCAAAGCTTAAGTTATTCTGTGTTCACTGAAGATGAATATTGCTCCAGAAAGTTCACTGGAATTGATGAACTGAAGTTGGATTCAGTTAATACCTTCACTGTGAGGTTGTTCAGGATGATCTGAACAGATCTGAATGGTAAGGTTAATTCCTAGACATCCGTGAAGTAAATGCCAGGTTAAATGTTCTTCTTTGGATTAGTAGATGTTGTCTCTGATTCACTCAGAGCCCTTGGCAGGAATAAGTCTTCTTGAGTTCTAGTAGACCAGAAGAAGACCTGGTTGTTTCTCTTGAATTGTGATCTGTGATTTCATCTATACTGAATTCAGAGATTTGTCCAAATATTGAGGAGAATAAGCACCTCTGTTTCTTGGACATTATTACTGAGAGTGACTAACCTGTGAAATGGGAGTATTTACAAGTGTGAGTACCAAAGTCTATGTAGAGACAACTTTAATTTTTAGAAATTATTGGAATACTGAGGTTGAGGGCTGAGAGTCAGGAAACAGACAGAAAGGAAGAGTCACAAAAATGAGTTTGAAGGATGGAGCGAAGGAAGAACAAATGGCACAGATTTATAACAGTAAAAGGCATCATTACATTGGTTTTTGGTACCCTGACAACTGCTCTAGACCTCGAGAGGGGGCTGCACCTACATAGGTTCAAATTTCCCTTCTTTGGTAAGCTGTCCTCTGGCTCTAAACCAAAAAACAGGGCTTCAGCTCTAAACTGGCATAAAGCAGCTGAGAGACAACCTCGTTCTAATCCTGTGCAGCTATTGGGGATGTCCTAGAAGCAGAGAGATCCAAGTCGTAGGCTCTCTGGAATTGCCAGAGGGGATTTTTTTTTTTAATGGAGCCTGGACTTACATTGCTGTCCTAAAGCATTCTGTTGTACTGCCTGAAGTGCTTTCTTGAGTAGATCCTCTGTTGATCATAAGGTGTCAGCTGCACTGAGATGGGAGAAATAATACTCTCTCTGCTTGAGAAAGTAAAGAGAACCTTCTCTCTAAAGGCAGGAGAAAGAGTAAACAGATTTACATAGCTCCCTGACATAGGAAAGCTGACTGAGGAGGAGGAGGAGAAGGTGGAAGGGAATGGTACAAGAGTGTTTGCATGGAGATTTAAAATGTAGGAAAACTAGAGATGTACAAGCCTGATGGAGCAGTGGATTCTCATGAAAGAGAAATATCTGGGCCTCTCCTTCACTTTTAAGGCAAATTAATCCATTTCTCTTTAAGTGCAGATGCTACCAAATAACAGAAAAGGGCTGGTCCTGCAGATTGAGAGGAGCAAAATTTGGGGTATTCATGTGGGAATGCAGAGTCCCCATATCTCTGGCACACAGAGGATGTGAAAACAGGACAGGCTTGAAAAAAAGAGTAGTAGAATCATTGCAAATCATTGCAATCATTGAGACTTACCAGATGCCCACAGCTCCTTGTCTCCATTGAAGTAGTTTTTGATAAAATTACATGAACAGAGTATAATGTAAGATTTTACATAAACATTTTGGGGATAATATTAACTGTTTATTAATTAACTGTTAATGCTTAAACTTAAATATTTTTATAATGTTTTTCTTGTAAGGTATAATGCTAATGAATTCTTTTGTTTGGATACAGTGCATTATATTTCTTCTTCTGTAAATGCTCTAGCCACGTCTTCTTAAAATAGAGATGTGCTAATCTAACCTTCCTTTTCCAGGCCAGTATCATCTTCATCAGTGCCATTTTCCTGTAGAAATATGTATTTAATGTCCTGTATCAACTTCATGGATTTTTATTGTCTGAGGCAAACTGGAAAAATGTTTTCAGAGATTTCAGTTATGTGTTTGAGTCACCAAGCATTCTGTTGCTATGCACAGTTACTGCTTTTGTCTGTATCATAGGTCTGGCATAATTTCCCCCCACTCTTTTTCTCTTAATTGTAGCTGGAAGAAAAACAGCAGTCAGGAAAACCAGACACATAATAGAAGGGGAGGTACAACTGGGAGTTTTAGTGTTCATTCACGAAATTGTCAAATGAGAAAGAGGAAGACATGTCATAGCAGCATATATGACTTAGCTGGAAAGGAAAATAATCTCATTTCTTCTCTCTGCAGCATGTACGAGTTGAATATTAATGCTGTTGTGTTTAAATCCTGCCAGCATAAATGCTGCTTTTCATCTTTGCAGAAAGTCTGGCAACAGCATGCAAAGCAGTATCAGGGCCCATCCTTTTAACAAAAGAGCATATGTTGGCAAGCACACCTCTTACCCTGTCGTGTTACTCCTAGCCAGCAGCTTTCAAATATCAGTATTACAATTTACTAGTTTCTTGCAGGTGTAACAGCTGGTCTCATTACAATTTCTTCTAATAAAATAGCTTGAACTGATGATGAAGACCAGCTTCATAGTATATTGTAAAAATTGTGAGACAGGAGGATGAAACATAAAACTTGTCCTCTGAGCTCACAGCCTGTTGTATTTGTGGCACTGCATGAAAAGGGGAGAGAGAATGTGAGAGAGAGTCACACTTCAACTAAGCTCACATCAGCTAGACTTTGGGTTTGCTGTTCATTTTCCCACGTGGAATAATGTACTCTTTTAGTTCCAGATATCTCCTCTTCTCTAATAGCAAACAGAATGCCACAGGAGATCTCAGCAAGCGTCACACTGGTTCGTTGGTGCAACAGGTACACGAGATTGGGCACAGGAGAGGGCATTTCTGCTGCATCAATTGGGACTTGGTTCATCAGCAAGCAGATTAGAATCAAGGAACAACAGTGTCTCCTATTGGGTGCCAAAAATTTGATAGGTCTCTTAAACCTGTTGCATAAGGTAGATCTTATGCATATGTAGTGCAGGAGTTCAGGGTTCCAAGTGTTGGTAGAAAGGAGTTATTTATTTGATGTTACTTTGTATTTTGCTTCAGAGATACATACAAAGTACATATGTGTGTATTTTGCATACAGATATATAAAGTACATATGTGTGTAGTACAGTATCTGAGCAACTCAGCTGCCAGTAGTACATTTACTGGTTTTCATGCTTTTAGAAGGATACCACTTAGATCCAAGTTTTAAATATGAACAAACTGACATTAAAGGACTGTGATTGCAGGGAATTTACAGTAAGATTTGATCTCACCATTTACTACCTACTCCATCTTGATTTTCCATTTAGATAGCTTTGTATAAGTCATCTGATTGAAACTTAAACATCCATACTTTACTGTCAGTGTCTAATTAGCTATCCTCATTACCAGGAAAGTTAAACAGAGCAGGATCTTGGTCTGCAAGAGGTGGCTGAAATAAAATGTTTCACCCAAAGAGGTCTTTTTGTTCAGTGACAATAGAGAGCTTAGAAAACTTGAGATGCCAAAATTAGCTGAAATTAGACACTCCATACTTGGGTGGTGTCTAGTTGGGATGGAAAAGCAGAGTAAGTAATGTGTCGTAAAGTGATAGCCTGTAACTCAGAATTGTGCAATTCCAGGAGATCCCTAATGGCCTGGACAAGCAAGGCTGAGTTCAAAACTAGCACACTTGGGTTTTTATGGGTTTTTTTAATCTTTTGATTAATAAGCTTTCCAGTCTACCTGTGGATTTACATAAAATTGTGTTAAAATATGTGATACTAAAGTTAGATACAATTTATTTAGATAAGAAAAAGCATGTATCTGAAAACACCATAAACTAAAGGGCTTTTATGCCTTTTCCTATAAAAACATCTTCACATCTGAAGGTACTAGAGAAACAATTCTTGAGATCATATGCAGATGGATTACAGAGGTCATTTTGTTCATTAGGTTATGGGAAGATTAGCTCCAGAACTGATGAAATATATTCAGTTGCAGTAGTAATATAATAGCCCACTAAATTTTTTTTAAGTAGGAAGTGAGAAAGGTAATGCCCTGCTTGGGCAAGTTAAAACCCAAAGCAACTGTCCTTCATCACAAGTGCTAATATGGTTATGGCAACCTGCTGCTTCCAAACAGGATGTTTGTTTCTGTTCGGAACAGGCTTAAAAGAGAAAGCAAATTTCTGGCACAGTTAATTTTGTTTTATGTACCACTTAAGCAGTTCTTCACGAGATTCTGATTCTCATTTGTATCTATCATGGAACCCATCTGCATAATGCCTTGTCCTGTGTAAAATCTACAAATATTTTCCAGTTTTCAAATATGAACATGAATGACTACTTCCCTCATTTTAATTAATCAGTACTGTTCTGCAATATACTAGGACCAGGAGAGTTTAGTTACAAGAATTAATTTGAAAATATGTTAATTTTTATAATATTTGTTCTATGCCTGTATAAAACAGGACACAATTCCTTTTTATTTCAAACTGAAATGGAGCTATTAATAATTTTGGAGCATCATTTCACAATCACTGTATGTTGTGCAGAGCGGCAAGTGGTCATACATCTTTTTGACACAGATTCCAATGCTGAAATGAACTGCAGGCTAGCTTCAGTCATTTGTCCATAAATTGTTCCAAGTAGCTTTGGGGTTGTACCATTGGTAGAATAGGTTTCCATATTGAGTAAATTTACTGCTTCTTCTCCTGATGATCATTTCTGCCTTCAAAACTAAATAATTATTCTTTCAACATGAGCAACAGATAGCAAAATATCCCCGAAATGCACAGCGCTAGTTCTTTTACTTTCTGTAGAATGCTGGCAATCAAAAATTTACTTTAAATCTTCTGCCTTAGGCAAAAATTGTATCAAAACCATACCCTCACAAGTCAAAGTAGGTGATAAAGGGGATTTTTGGAACTTCTGGCAGGTGCAAAAGCCCAAATTGTAATAAAGAGAGAGCCATGCTGAGTAACAGTGTTAACTGTTTCACAGAAGGTTAATGTCCATGGTGGAAGTGTGGAGAAACTCTTTTTTGGAGCTATTCTCAGAATATATAGTATCTTCAAAGTGAGTTGTCATTGCCTTTGGCTGGGACACATAAGCAAGGAAGATACTTCCCTGTTAAAGTCTGAAACTTCATATGTAATATCTGTGATACAACTAACTCAGTATTCAGGGAAAGGGTGTTCTGTATTCAACAGTCAGGAAGTGTTTGCATGTTTTTGACGTGTTTATGGATGCAAAGAGTACAGAGTTCCTGTTCATAATCCAAGGCCCCTGCCTACTCTCTCCATAAACAAAGGTCCACAAGCCTTGCATCATGTTGTAGGGTTGGGCATAGACTATGGTACAGGATCCTCAGCCTGTCATCCATCCTCTGCCTCCTGACAGCTGTCCTGATGTCATTCAGGTGTACTGAATGCTGCCTGCTGGAACTCAAAACCCCTTAGCTACATTGAAAGAATCACAGAATCATCAGAGCTGGAAAATACACTAAAGATCATTTAGTCTAACCAAAAGCAGCTATTCATCCCACTGAAGCTTTCTTTCTTTTTTTTGCTGTAAAAATAACAGCTACCTCATGTTACTTTGGCCAGTCTCTTTCTGCCCAGCCCAACAAAATAATTTTTAGGCTATTGAGCAAGTCACCAGATCATGACTTCAGGATTTGATAGTGCCTACTCAAAAGTTAGGTGATACTGGCTCCTCTGAGCTAACTCCTACCTGTGCTTGGTCTTTAAAGCCATATGGTTTGTCCTTCTGCCTAGTGAGCTCTACTCTGAGTCTGATTGGGAGTGCTGTGTCAGAAGTCAATTCTGACTTTTCTTTTTGTCATACTTGAGCCAGTCAGATTTTCCAGCTGGAAAGAGATAAATGAGTTTTTCTTGTATGTCTTCTAGAAACAAGGTGATCTTCTGTGAAGAGGTGTTTGAAGGGAACTGGCAGATACAGTTGCTTTTCTCTGTGTTTCAGTTTAGACAGCTCTCACTCAAATACAAATTCTAACTCCCAATAAAGGGACATCATTTAGGACCCAAAGTTTCCTCTGATTGCTCACAGTTACACTGCAGTATGCGTGACACATTATTATTTGTAAAACATTCCAAATGGCAAATTCTGTTCCATAGGCATTGCTGTATTTCACTGTCTTGTGCCAGTAGCTGAGTTTCAGTTATGCTCGATACATCCTGATTCCATCAATAAAACCTGATGAGACCTCAGTTTTGTTCTTTATTTGTAAAGACTGAAATAATGGAAGTATGTAAAAAAATTACTGTGAAAATATTCTTTCTAAATATTTTTGCTGTGGAATGTTATTGAAAATCCTAAGAGATTGCCTGTTTTAAATATTGTCTCCTAGTCCAGATGCTGCTTTCATAGAAACTGATTGTGACTGCGTCTTTTTTAAACTCAACATGATTTGAATGCAATCCTGTTTATACTTTTTTCATGGGAAATACTTCTGTAAATGATATGAAGCTCATTTTTTCTTTTCCCCCTGCCTCTCTAGATATGACCCCGACATTTTGCTAGGCTATGAAATCCAGATGCATTCCTGGGGTTATCTCTTACAGAGGGCTGCAGCACTGAATGTTGATTTATGCCACATGATTTCTCGTGTGCCAGGTAAGTTTTATATGTTTAGGGCTTCAGTTCCAGTAGAAGCAAGTTGAAATCTATGAACAAATTTTAAAAATAAATGCAGAGTTATTTCTTCAGATAGACCTTTTTTTTCATTTTTGCACCTATGTTACGAATAGTATAATCACACATACACACCAAAAAAAATTGGAAATACCAATGAGATTCTAGTGTTTTCTGGATTTTCAAATTCCTGGCATATACTTCTGAGTGTGCTCTGTATTCATGAACCTGGGCTTACATTCTATAGTTGTGTGTTAGATTTTCAGTTCTTGGAGGAGCTTCTGCTACCAAACCTTCTTTTGCTTTCCTTGGCTCCAGTCATTCAGAGTACCTACCATAATCATCATTCGTGGTTTCTCTGGCTGGAATACAAGAACATAAAAATGCTCCTGAGCAGCAGTTGTCCTGGACAGCAGCTTTGAAATAAAATCCTCACTTTCAATAACCATTCTTGTTCTTTGGGCAAATTTTATTGGGCCCAAGTGCTGATGCATTCCTACAGCATTCAGAAAAAAAAAGGCTGGTTAGACTGCAAAGAAAACTTGGATGAGAATGGTAAGCCTAGTGTCTGTATTTAGCCAATCAATAGAAGCCATCATTCTGAAGAATGGAGTTAGTGAACAGCTAAATAAATGCTGTCGCACCTGAGAAGAGTCAGGATGACTTTGTAAAATGAAAAACTGTCTCAAAAAGTTGTAGGTCTTTGCAGTCATCAAGGTGATGTGGATGAGGGAGATTTAAAAAATCAAAACAGTTGAAAAAGCTGTTTTCGCAAGGGCTCTTGCCAAAGACCTGTACAGAAATTAAATCGCCATGGAATAAGAAGTGCTTGTTCTTTTAAAAACTTGAGCCTTTTGCTTTGGAATGCTTGCAAAAGCAAATGTTAGGAATTATGGAGCAAGGAAAATAAAAAACAGTGAATGTAAATGTAAAAAACATAAAAACCTGTAGTGTGCTTGTACCTCAGATACTGAGGTTATAGCCTCCTCATAATCTTTCCCCCCATCAAAGTGGGTATAGGAGAACTGGTAAAGATGAGAAGGATAATCCAAATGTGTCTAGTAATTTAGTGATTTAGGATTCCAGAATAGACAAAACTGTGTAGAAATGGTAGAAGCCTGTGAAATATTGAGGGGTGTAAACAGAAATTGAGATTGGGTTTTCATGGTCTTTTCCAATGCAAGAACCAGAAATCAAGTGAAGCTAACAAGTGGCAGCTACAGAACAGAAGCTGATTTTTAATCTCTGCATTGCTGACCTCTTGAGTTCCTTGCCACAAGAGAGTACAAATGCATGAAGTGTACATTGCTTTAAAAGGAGATAAATTCTTGCAAGAAAAATCCATTGGGATCTATGATATCCCATATAATATGTGGCTCGGGAAGCTGTAAATGGTTAGAAGCTGGAAGAGTTGTAGGGAGAATATCAATAACTGCTTCCTCCATCTTGAAGCATCTGCCTTTGAGTATGTGACAGAACGTGACACTGGGTTAACTTGAATCTTTGGGCATACCCAGCACAGGAATCATCTTTAGTGTAGTTGCCCTATATGCCTGGCCAGGAGAATGTGGTGTTTTAGAAGCACTAAGTTCACACATTCGTTCCTTGAGGTTTGAATATTTGTATACCCTTGATGCTTTCAATATATACTTGTGACATGTTTGGAAAAGAATTGGGTTACGGAGTCGTCCCAGAGACAAAAAAAAAAACAAGATAAAAAAATTGTATCTTCAGCTGTAAGTTGTTGGCAATTGGACTTCGGTGACTTTTTAAATACTTTATATATGAAAACAAGATCACATGATAGTTTAAATATGAATAGGCCATCACAGCTCATAAAATTTCCTTCTTCAGCACAAAGCTCTCAAATTTATTCTTCAGGAGTAATGACTGATTGCATGAACCTTGTTATTTAGTTCCCCTGATGGCTCAGATTGAGATGATGTACTAGTTGCAAAATAATGCCTCTGGGTACAACCTTCAGAGGTACTGAAGGGTGTTCAGAAAAATTTCTGACCTATTACATCTGAAGATTTGCAATGTCTTTGGTAAGAAGAAGAGTAAGTGTTGTAGTCAAAGGTTTCTTAAAACCTCCAAAGATCACAAAGATTTACTGCTCTACTGTAGAAGTATGACTGAACAGCCTCTTCAGTTTGGGACATGGGCCTCTGCTGTCATTCTCAAAGGTTGAGTTGCAGCTCTTGTCCTGCAGGACAGCTCTGTCTGCGCTGTAGTTTATGCAGAACCAAACAATTAGATCAGCAAAGCTGTTAACAGTACCCATCTTCCTGACATAAGCCCTTCTTCAAGTTAATGATTTTGGGATACACATGAATGGATCCTGAAAAAAGAAGGGGAACTGTATGGTTCCCTCCTATTGAAAAAAAGATGGAAGGGGCTTTTCCTTCCCTTTCTTGTGATTTCAACGTAACAAAAAGGAAGTTTTTCTTTATTGTCTGAGTCTGATGCTGCCTCTGCCATTTACAAGTGAACTGTTCATAAGTCATAGGACACATCACAAGAGGAGTGCTGTGCCTGTGCGTAGTGGCATTTTTTGTGTGTGCAGTGTGGCCTTCTGTTTCCTCCTTTGCATCACAGCTCAGAGTTAGGGAGTGGGTAAGAGAGGATGAGAGACTTCTTTTCATTTCATCTCATACACTGGAAAGGTAGGAATGTCCAGTTCTGCTTCTTAACAGCATAGTTCCCAAAGAGGTTTACATGGTTCTGGTGATGCATTTCCCACACCAGCTGCAGAGTAGTACAGGTATTTGTAATAAAGTGGTGTTCATCAGGCAGTGGGTCTCTCTTGTGACCACAGAATACTTTGCTACCTGTTTTTTACCAGCAGGACTTAATATAGGAAATCTCCTAAACAAGTCAAAAGAGAACTGGGATAACACTGTAGAAAGTAGAACTAACTGATAGTTTCTGCTTCCAATAAAAAAATAGGAGGGGGAAGAAATACCAGTTCCTTACTTTCACAGGAGATGCAGCATGTGAAAATTAAGAGAAACAGAAGAAAAAAAGGTTGATACTTGCTGGGGCAATTTTCCATCCAAACATGGAAAGAAAAGTTGCTGGTTTTTCTCCTTAAAAATCTGAAACAATAAGGAGGTTAAAAAGATAGTATGCATTTTGGTGAAGTGTACAAAAGTACTGCTAAATTTTGTCAAGAACCTGTGATTTATTGATAACGTCAGTAAATGACAAATAGGTTTTCTTAACCATGTTTTAATTAATATGGCACACATTTGAAGATCAGCATACAGAATTAGTCTGTATTATGTTGTTTCAGAGCAGTTCTGCAGCATTTCAGGCAATTTTTACTTCTGTCATCAAGAGTAAATGTGCTTCATGGCTGTCAGAGGATCTAATTGCTCAGTTCTGATCATTATTGCAGAGCAGTATATATCCACACTTTTACACGCTCTGTCCAAAATGTTCTGCTTTTTATTAGCAGGATACTGAACAGGCTGTGCTCTACCTGATAAATGAGTGATGACAGAATACAAAGCAACCAGCAGTTAAAATTGGGTATGGATTTAGAGTTGTGGGGAAATTGCCTTGAAGTGATTTATTTTCCATTAAACTAATAAGAAATAAGGCTGAGGATTGGTGTGCTTTCATAATGGATTTTCGTCTGTGTGGTATAATTTTGAAAAAAATCTATGTAAACTCTGGAAAGAACAGCAAAACTGTAGACTTAAAATTATTGAAAAAAGATAGTTTAAAGAAATTTATACCAAAAAGGCTGTCTTCTCTTGTGCTGTAGCATTCCAAAGCATGACAAAAATCAAGGATGGCAAAAGAGGATGTATTTCTATACTTTAATCAGTGCTGTCACACAGAAAGATTTACAGTGCTGCATGTGCATCGATTCCTTCCTGTTTCCTTCTCTCTATGCTATCCAGAACTCATGTCTACCTGCTCCCACTGCAGTGAGTTTGCTTTTTCTGTATGAAAGACACTGAATTTTGTCCCCCATGGCCTGGTTCGAACTGCATAAGATCATTGCAAGTAAAGCCTTGAGTTAAAAACACCTTAGGGCAGAAATCACTTTTTTTATAATAATTTTTTTATGTTGTGCACTACTGCATGTGCAGCTAACTATCAAGAAACATTAAACCTTGCATAACCAGTGTATTCACTATGGAGAATATATTGCTTTGAACACTATTGCAGTTAAACTGGAGTAGGAGTTCTGTGCAAAGGGCAAAAGCAGAAAAACCTGGGGGATTGTGTGGATAACTGGTAAATAGATAATCTTGTGGAATCAGTAGTAATCTTTATGAATTTTTATTTTTCTAGAGAGCACAAGTTGGACTAGGAATATCTTGATCTGGTCTTGACTATGTCTAAATATATTCTCTTTGAATGTCTTTAGATGAAAAGAAAGAGAACAGATTTGCTACCGAGCTGGATGAATATGGAGCAGATGCAATGAGTGAAATAAATATTGCTGGGCGGATTGTCTTGAATATTTGGAGAATGATGAGACATGAGGTAAAATTTTTAAGAAGTTAATGGTTTGACTTGCTGAATTTTCTAATTATTGCAGACTTTGTTAAAACTTTCATGTAACTTTTGAAACGTCTAGATTTTTCTTTCTTTATACACTTTTTCAAATATAGTAATTTGCCAGTTTGTAAGAACGGATTTTGTGTGTCTCTAAACTGTAAAGTTCTGAAGCCCTTATTTTTCAGTAATGTTTCTTAATGATACTCCTTTTCACTGATTTGGGGTTTTGAGAACAATTTACTTGTTTAAGGTATTTGCCTAGTATGGTGCTTTTACTACATTAAGTACTTGAGCATATTTAAGCTGACAGATTTACTCTTTTTTGTTGTTGTTCCATTTGTAACTTTCCATTTAATATTCAAATAGCCCAATCTTTACAAATCTTATTCTGACCAGGTTCACGTCTGATTTTTATGAATTGCTTAAAACTGCATATTCTTTTCAATTGATAAGGGATGTTTTTTCCTGACTTGGAAATAGTTAGGGGCTTCTAAGAATAAATATTAACTTTGTTAACAAAATACTAATGAAAAGGTAATAAATTTAGTTCTTGTAGTTTTTGAAAAGTAGAGATTTTTCAATTAGGAAAGCCATCTTGCATCTTGACATGTCCACTGTATTTTTCTAGGTGAATCTAACAAATTACACTTTTGAAAATGTGGGCTTTCATGTTCTTCATCATCGTTTTCCTTTATTTACGTTCCGAGTTCTGTCTGATTGGTTTGACAATAAGGCAGATGTCTACAGGTAATGATCTATTAATCCATTTTGTTTGCTGTATTTAAGGCCAGATTCTTAACATTGGATAGGGGTTAGGTGAAGGCACCATAGGAAGAAATAATCGATTTAGCTCAGGCACTAGAGCAGTGTATATGTAGCTACTTGACCTTATTTACTTGGATGTTCTGTTCTATAGTTATACCCTCAATATTACAACAGGATATTTTCAGTTACATTTTCAACATACCTAAATAGAGGTACCATTTTGAAGGTCTGTAATGTCTTTATTTTATTTTATTTTATTTTATTTTATTTTATTTTATTTTATTT
>JAHLSL010000017.1:13435452-13462628 GCA_025920805.1 Petroica traversi
TTTATTTTATTTTATTTTATTTTATTTTATTTTATTTTATTTTATTTTATTTTATTTTATTTTATTTTATTTTATTTTATTTTATTTTATTTTATTTTATTTTATTTTATGTTATTTTATTTTATGTTATTTTATTTTATGTTATTTTATTTTATGTTATTTTATTTTATTTTATGTGTACTGTTCATCAGAATGGCCTTTAATGAGCTGCCAGGCTTCTGTTTCACTTCAATGCATGTCAAGCAAGCTAGGCTTAAAAGTATTGCAAAACAGCATACAAGATGTTAAGACAGTAGCTATAGCTGCTTAAAAATACCTTTATATGACATGTATCACATTCAGCTTCACTCTTCTTGAAGCAATTTGGTATTGTGTGATATGAACAATTTGTGAAACTGAGTACTGATCTGCACATTGTTCGTGACATACATAAAATTTCTGTAAAAGTTGAATCTCGTGACTAAGTGGAAACATGGTTTATACTGAAATTATGAATTTATGTTCAGCTGTGATAGACGTTCTTAATACAGAAGGATGTTTCCCCAAAGGTCCACTCAGTTAAAAAACACGTAAAGAAATGAGGAGAGAGTTGTTTCTGTTTTGGTAATCCTTTGGGGCAATGAGGAGAACAGGATGTTTTGCAAGATGCCTTAGCAGTAGTTTGCTGTAACACATTCTGTGTAAACCTTTAGAATATATAACTGTATATTTATGTGTGTCACACATTTTAAAGAGCTGTGTGAAAGTGTTCTAGAGGAAATTTTTATTTGCTGATCTGTTAAAAGTTACCATAAAAATACGTTTGTCTTAATAGAAAGAGCAGCACTATTCTGATTGTTTATAATGAGGTGTTCACTCTCACAGATGGAAAATGGTTGATCATTATGTTAGCCGGGTTCGTGGGAATCTCCTGTTGTTAGAGAAACTGGATTTGATTGACAGAACAAGTGAAATGGCGAGACTTTTTGGCATTCAGTTCTTACATGTATTAACAAGAGGCTCCCAGGTAAGACTTTGTTCTCCTTATACTGCACAAAACCAAAATAGTTTTTTCAAAATCTTCTAGTTCTTCGGTGTCTTCTCAGTCTATATGTATGTTTTCATAGGGTCATAGAAGGCTGTTAACATGAATTAACATGAAATTGAAACATAAAGAATACTATTCAATTTATTATTGCTGCTTTTGGATTGCCTACTCTCAGAGTTTAAAAAGAGCTGTTAGAGTTCCCCAAATGTAATCAGGCCAGTGAATCTCTTCTACTGTCTTCAGAAATACAAACCTTTCCCTTTGAGTTGGTATTGTTCACACTTAGATGAGTCTGAAAATGAGTGCTTCCACAAACATTAAGAAATATGATTAAGCATGTTTTAGAAAGATGAGATTACTTTCTTCCAGGACAGACAAAACAG
Source organism: Petroica traversi (assembly GCA_025920805.1). Lineage (NCBI taxonomy): Eukaryota > Metazoa > Chordata > Aves > Passeriformes > Petroicidae > Petroica > Petroica traversi. Next base: position 13,436,863 of record JAHLSL010000017.1, read on the forward strand.
CGTTGAATATGTTCTAAGTGACATTTCTGGTGCAGCAGACATGTGGGTGAGATTTTAGAGTAAGATTCTGGCTTTATTAAATACATGTCACACAATATGTTTGTGGTTCTGTTATCTTGATAACAGCATCAAAGGGAAAAAGGAACAGGACAGAGCAAGATGTGCACTTTGTTTGAGAGCCCAGCAGTCTCCAATAATACCAAAGGCTTTCCATGCCCAGATTCTGAGTGACTAGGCTAACCAGACTGCTTTCATGGCTACATGTGAGACTTGAGCAGGACATGAAATGAGAGTCAGCTATGGTCTTAAGCTGCAGTTTCCCTAACAATTCAATACTATTAAAAAACTTTTACCACTTTTTCTTCTTTGACTGCAGTTGCTTTAGTCATCTCTTGACCCAGACCTTTGTTGGTCTTACTGGTAATGACACTGTATTTGGGGGAAAAGGAAGCAGGGGCAGGCTCCATCAGCAGAACCATGGCAGTGTTCAGTGAGTGTTTGCCAGTTTAATTCCCTAATCTGGTTTCCCATATTATCAGAAAATACCACTGTTGGAGCAGGGGAAGAGAAATGCACAGTTGGGGACAGGGAGTGTGGGACCGGCATGCTGCCAACACAGATATGCTTAATCTGTCATGATTGCAGCCCACAAAGACTGTTCTGCCTGTCATTTTCTCAGATGTCTGTGAGTGGGAGTGAGCAACAGAAGTATGCTGCATTTTCTATCCTGACTGTTCTTTTTTCTTCCCTTCTGTGCACGTATGTTCTGTTTCCATTGAAACTTTCTAGACCACAAAAATGGCGCTTGCAACAATTCCCAGTCACCTCAAATATTTTTTTCCTCACAGAAGAATCACTACCCTTGGCTAAAAATCTTGTTAAAATGGAATAGTATAAGAACAGATTTCAGATACTTTATTTTTCCATATTCATATCTCTCATGGAGTTTTACAATAACTTTTTAAAATTATTACGTTTTATTTTATTAAGCCATCTTGAACATTTCATAGTAGACCAAACAAAATCTAACAAGATATGGTCATAGGCATACAGATAATCAGTCAGATGTTTGAAGAACTTGCTGGTTTTTGCACAGGAGTCAGCAGGGCTCATTGAGAGAGCTTTAAACTCAGTTTGAAGGGGGAAACGAATAAGACCTCAAAATCTACCTCTTACCAGGACCAGCCCCTGACCAGCTCGTCACGCATCAGAGCTCATCACTGGACACAAATCAGTGTGCAATTATTGCAAAGCAGCAGTGGCAGTTTATGTTGTTTCCTAACTACGCATCAAACCCCAACCTGTTTTTAAGGGGTATGATCTTGTTAAAGCTGTTGGTTCTGTAAGTTCATTTATAATTTCAAGGTTAAGTTATTTAATTAAGTTAGTTAATTATAACTAACCCATTCAGTGCAATGTTAGAATATGTAGTGTGTCAGGCAGACAGCCTTTAATAGTGATTTAGTTGCTCACAAAGCACGGGATTTTATGATTATGTCGGATTGTTCTTTGATATTTTGAGATTTTCAGTCCCATGTATGTAGTTTTCACCTATTTTGTTTTTACTGTGAATGGACACAGTGAATATCTGTCCATTTGTGCTTGTAAAGCCTTAACTAAAGCATTAAGTAATACATAAAGAAATAGGGCTGGGGGTTTTTTTTCTCTTGTTGCCAGCTACACATATGGCATTTTGTGGTGTCTAGGACAGGGTGTTTGTTGTTTTATGCTTCTTGTTCTACTTGTGGTATCAGGATGAAAGCATGATACCCAGTGCATTTACTGCATATTATGCTCTCTTTTTTTTCAGTGATCTGCAAGTCTAACAGTACTATAGTTAAGCAAATTCTCATTCACTAAGTTTAGATGACCACCCCATATATATTGTTGAAGCCTGTTGGATGTTTATTTTTTCCAAAGATAAAAGTACTCAATTTTCAATGATTAGGGCTAAACGAAGAGGAAACACATGGAAAAGTTCCACTATATGTGATACAACGTACAGAATCATAGAGTGCTTAGGGTTGGAAGGGACCTGAAGATGATCTAATGATATAAAATACAATTAAAATATACATTAATAGCATGGCTGTTAATGAAAATATATGGAGGAATTTGAAGTTATCTATACTTCAAATTCAGGAAATGTAAGTGTGTGTTTCCACTGGTTAATAGACAGGTTTGTTCTGCATTTTTAAAATGCTGATGGTTATTCCCAAACGTTTTTCCAGTACCGTGTGGAGTCGGTGATGCTGCGCATTGCAAAGCCCATGAACTACATTGCAGTGAGTCCCAGTGTGCAGCAGCGAGCTCAGATGAAAGCCCCACAGTGTGTGCCCCTGATCATGGAGCCCGAGTCCCGCTTCTACAGCAACGCTGTCCTTGTCCTGGATTTCCAGTCCCTCTACCCTTCCATTGTCATAGCATACAACTACTGCTTTTCAACCTGCCTGGGACACGTGGAAAACTTAGGAAAGTAAGTTGTTAGCCTTTTCTCGTAATCTTTGATTCCTTAGAGACGTTGAGTGTCTTTTCCAAGGTGCCGGGAACCTCTGGTTGCCATTGGAAACGATGGGCACGTATGAATAGCACCATTTTCTATTACACAGTACAGATGATAAAAATCTACCATGTGGGTGTGTGCACAGGTATACACACATACATATACACATCAATATGTGTTTTAAATTAAATATAGAATTAGACTCTGTTCTCTTAAAAACCCATGGAAACAGCTCTGTGCATGTCTGTATGTTCACCTCTTTGATTACTGTGGTGATGCTGGTTTTTAATATTGCTTCAGAATAAGTTAAAATTAATATAAATCCACCATCTGTCTTCAAAACTAGACTGGGGTTATTTCTTAATGAATTACGATTGTTCCTCGTATCACTTGTGGTTCAGTCTGGTTCTAACTATTAAAAATTAATTCTTTGTAGCATCTTTTGTTGAGCTTAACAGTTATTCTGTTAATTGGAAAAAGATCTCGCTGCACTTTATAATTACCTGTATAAAACAGTATTTTAATGAATGAAAAGATGCCTGCAATAATTGCTAGGTGTCACCATCATGTTTTCAAGTTTCTGATTTGAATTCTGAATTTGTAGGAAGACAATAAGTGCAGTGTGGTACTTGGCAAACATGCATGGTTTCCATAGGGGATCACAGTATTGAGTATGTGCCTCCACTAACTCAGTATTGGTAATAATTCATAACACAGAACAGAATTGATAAATTATGCATGCATTGAAATTTAGCTGTTTATTACTACTTTGTTCCTAGAACCTTCCGTATGTAGCTAAGAAATTTGAAATCATGTTATGTTTGTTTATACCTGAGATTATTCTGTTCTTGCTGGCATTATTAGCATTTTAATGTGAGCTGATGCTTTTGCTTGATTAGTCCGTAAAGGAATGAATTGTCTTCATATTTAAATTTTCTCTTTATTAGGTATGATGCATTCAAATTTGGCTGTACATCTCTGAGAGTACCTCCTGACTTACTTTATCAGATTAGACACGATATCACAGTGTCACCCAGTGGAGTAGCTTTTGTCAAGGTAATGATATTAGTGCTCTGTGACAGCATTTTCACTGCCTGTTGGCTGGGAAAAGATCAAATTGATATTGTAGTTTATATTTTGCTGCATTAAGAGCAGACAGGAAGAGGAGGTTCAATCTCTCATTTTGCTGTTTTTGTTATTTGTCAAAGTGCTGATCTTCTGGCAGTTCGGGAAGTAAAATGTCTTTATGCTTTCCTTTATACTGAAGGCTTATTTCATCTATAATTAAACTGTATTTTACTTGTGCAGTTTGGGGATCAAACAGTAATTATCTCTGTGTAACAATTCATTCTTCTCCTGCTTGTATAGCAGAATGCTTTCTTAGAAAAAGGGTAATGATTTGGGAAATGAAACTCCCTGACTTGCTTTCTATTGTTCTCATTTTGTAATGTGTCCTGCTGGCTGATGTGAAATGAATATGTCCTGGAGCTGTTACAAATAGTTAGCCAGTCACCAGCATACATGTACTTAATGTAAAACAAAAACTTTAAGTAAAGAATGTTTGCAGAATTTTAAAAATGTAATGTTTCTTTAGCATTTAATACTTTGAGAATTAACGGCTAAATATTGAAATCCCATTTTAGTTAATAAGGTTATCTGAACATTGCATTAGCAGGGCTGATGAATACAAAGAACATAAAGCTATTTATTCTGTCCTTAAGAGCTTTGCCTGTATTCTAGGTTCCTTGTAATATTTGTGGGAAAAGCCAAACTGTTGGTAGCTAGGGCATCTTGCTGGTTAATTTCTCTTCCTATCAGAAGTTAACTAACAGTTCTGGGGTTTGATTTTCTGTTTATGCTGGGCTTTCTAACACCATGTTTTTCTTTGTTCCCTTTATGGCAGCCTTCAGTAAGAAAGGGTGTGCTGCCAAGGATGCTGGAAGAAATCTTGAAGACCAGGATAATGGTGAAACAATCAATGAAGTCTTATAAGCATGACAAGGCTGTGACTCGAATGCTTGAAGCTCGTCAGTTGGGTCTTAAATATATAGCTAATTTTACTTTTGGCTATACTGCTGCTAATTTTTCTGGAAGAATGCCATGCACTGAGGTAAGGGTTGCAGGTAGAAATGCATTAAAGTGCTGGAAAGACACTAGTCAGATAACATAATAATATTATTTGAAGCAAACTAAACAGTTCAGAAAAGCTGTTTTTATCTTTAGAATTTATCTTAGGATTTATTTGTGGTCTTCTGGAAAAACATAAAGGATCTTCTTCTTCCCGTAATGGAGCATTTAGTGTTGGCATTTCTGTAGAATTGTTTCCAGAGGAAGATTGGATTACAGTTCTAATAGTGGAGATAAAACAAAACATTGTAGCTTTTTCATAGTTTTCATATGAATCAGCAGAACCTGAGCAGTCTTGTCTTGCTCTGTAGATTTTTAATACTTCTATAAAGAAGTTGAAAACAAATTTTTCTTTATTTTAATGCTTAACAGTTTTTGATAATTTTTCTTCTAATTCATGTTATTCTGGGTAAGTTAAGCAACCTTTTTATTTATATTATATACATTTAAACCACGAAGTAAAATGTATTGTCTCAATATCGTAGTTGTCATAAAAAGATCAAGCACAATTAAACTGTGTTTATCAAGAGCTAATATTTGTTTTAGCAGTAGAATAAAGAGTTTCAATCTAACTTTGCAGATTGGAGACAGCATTGTCCACAAAGCCAGAGAAACATTGGAGCGTGCCATTAAACTGGTGAATGATACAAAAAAATGGGGTGCTCACGTCGTATATGGTGATACAGACAGGTAATTCATGGTCTGCTTCTTACAGTGTTTTAAATTCATAGTAGTTCTTCTTAGATAAATTTTGCTTTTGTCTCAACAAGGCGAATTTAATGATGCTGTAAAGGGTGTGTGGATCTTCTTTGGATATTGCTTACTGCCTTTGCAAAATATGTAAAGAGAATAAAACCAAGTTTGCTCGGGTTTCTTTAAGCACTTGAAAAGGTTTCCTTTCTTTTGAAAGTTATGTGGAACAGAAAGAGAGGAGGAAATATTTTTTCAGCTGTAAATTACTACAATTTATCAAATTATTGGTTTTGTGCCTGTTTTATGCCATTTTTATCTTGGAAAAAGAGTATATATAACACAGTAGGCATTGCACCTCGATAAAGGTGCTGTTTTAAGCTTCAGAAGTGGATACAATTCAAAAGCAGCCACCAGGGCATACAAAGATATTATTAGGCTCCCTGATATACATTTTCTCAGTCAGTCTTTTATCTAAATAATAGCCATGCTCTAGGCATATCCATCTCTGTTCCACACTTGGATAATTTTTCAGCCATTGGGAAACAAAGCTTGTCTGGCTGTCCTTTCTTAATAACTTATGAATCCAGTGACTGATTTCAGCCAGAACTGATAAAAGACTTAACATTTCAAAGATACTGAATTCGTAGTGGTTTCATTAAAAAAAAAATTGTTGGAGAAAGCAAGTAAAGTCCTGTTGCTGCCTATAGTGGGGAAAAAATGGCATACCAGAGCTCTTTACTGGGAACTCCAGTTCTGCAGTGCCTGGGAGCAGTCCATTCCCTGCCTCATCAGATAGTCACAGCATTCATTCATTTGGCACTCTTCATCTCATGCTAAACACTGAAGTTTCTCAGATTTTTGGCTTTTCTAGCTGAAGGAAAGGAGTACAACTGATAGCAACACCCCAGCCTTGCTACCAGGAAATTGCAGCTTATAATTGTCAATAACTATGTTGCATAGATTTGCACTCATTTCCTTTGTCTGATCTCTTGTAGCATGTTTGTACTCTTGAAAGGAGCCACAAAGGAGCAGTCTTTTAAGATTGGTCAAGAAATTGCGGAAGCTGTAACAGCAACAAATCCCAAGCCTGTTAAACTGAAGTTTGAAAAGGTAAAAGGAAGATATTTTGCTTCAAATGTGTAGGGTGTTATTAAAAAAAAAACAACAAATAAATAAAAAACACAAAACCAAACTAATTTTAAAAAAACACACACCAAAAAAAATATTTTTCTGATCCCTAATGTACATAAGTATAAACAAGCCATGTGCTGTGCTGTTTCTGTGGGTGTATTGCAAACTCCTTAATGCCCCAGGGGCCTTGCCAGAGAAGCACTACAGTATGAACAATAAAAAGAAATATTCTAATGTCATGTCAGTGGCTTGTTGTGCTGGCAACATCAGGCAGTTTGAATTCCTGTCTCATCAGTTTTTGAAATGTCCCTCTCAGTCTGGTATTGTATACCTACAATTAAATCAGTGTGTGCAACTTAGTAGAGGAAATGTTCACCATCCCCAATTCCAGTGCATTAATTACAAGCCTGATATTTATTTTTCAGCAAGCGTTAGCACACTTCAGCACGTGTCCATGTGATATATACACCTGTAAAATGAAAGATCATAGAAATCTATTCCATAGGCTCCTGTAAGAAATATTAACCACAACAAATCCTTTATAGAAGAGTAAGGCAATATGTCACTAATTGTGCTTGTTTGTCACTGTAAATTCATTAGCAAGGTGTTCAGGTCAGTTAGCATTAGTTCAGGTGGTACCTGAAGTATGTACCTGACTCAACAAGTTCAGTCAGAATTTGTAAGCCTGAGGCAGGCTAAACTCACGGCTTCCTCTTCCATGAGAGTCAGGAAGATTTGTTATCCTAGGAACACTAGAAAGAAGAAATTGTTGTCTATTCTTTCATTTTAAACTGGTCAAGGCATATTTAGACAATCAAGAATTAAATAAGAGATTGGAGAAAACAAGAAAAAGAGACCATGACCATAATAATCCATTCATGAGGAGACTGTTCTCCAAGCACAGGCATTTAATAAGCATACTTTCCCCAAATGAAGATACTAGCTGATTTTTGGCACCTTCTTATTAGATAAAGTTTGAAAACAAAAAGTTCTAAGCCGCTACTTCTGCTGGGAACATTTTCTTCTCTGATGTTTAAAATGAAGTTGTAAGTCTTTATGAAGTTATAATGTCTTTATAAGAAAGAAAGATTATAGAGTTACATTAGAAATGGTGGCAGGTGCAATTCAGAAAAGTAAGGGTACTTGCAACAATTTATACTGTTTGTCACTTTCTGTCTGAGCTTCAGCTAAATGAAATACAAAGTGATATAAGAACGAAACACCACTGAATCCCAGCTTCCTCAGCTATCCTTTAAGAGTCCTTTGATCTATTTTACCTGTTGTAATGATCTAACAAAAAAAAAAAAAACAAAAACACAAAAAAACCCCAACAAACAAACCAACAGAGCACAGTATTTCTTAGGAAACCCTCTATGTTCAAAGTCACCTTGTATTCCCTACACATTCCAGACTGGGCTAACTTCTTTCTCAACATTCCAGGTCTACCTGCCATGTGTCCTGCAAACTAAAAAGAGGTATGTGGGTTACATGTATGAAACACTGGACCAGAAGGACCCAGTATTTGATGCAAAAGGCATAGAGACAGTCCGAAGGGACTCCTGTCCTGCTGTTTCCAAGGTAAAGTAGTCGTAGATTTCTTCCTGAATGCAATTATAATCTTGTTATTTCATTCAATGATTGCCCTTTCTCAGAGTTTCTAGACCTTTGAGTTGTTCTTAATCTTCATCTGTTTTTCTAGTATGAGCCATTTGAAAGATAAATTGAAGATCTTTTACAACATTTCAAGGGATTGCATTTTATAGCTTGTATTTCATCCCCTAAAAACCCCATAAAAGCCCTTGGCCCATGTAAGTTCTCTAAAAGACTTGATCCAGTTCACTTTAATTGGAAGTATTGTTGCCAGAAGAGAGAGACACACTGATCTGTCTACCAAATAGCTCTCCTACATAAATCTAGTTGAGCTAAGAATTCCTTTAAATAGGCTTTCTTGCCTGTTTATTTTAAGCTGTGTATTGAGAGGTTAAAAGAAAATTAGGAAATCTCATTCTTAGCCAAATTAAAAGAAATTTATGCCAGTAAAAAAGCTAACTGCTTAGAAGGGTTTACTAAAGTCATGGCAAAAGATTTTAGATGGCAGGGGAAAACATCTCTCATACTCTGGAAATTTGTATAGTTGTTGAAAAAATCCTAGTGCTGGAGTATGAATGATGTCATGTGGAAAATTGAGGAAAAGTTGTCCAGGAATGGGTTTTTGAATGTCTTTGAGTGGAAGACATTGCAACGTGTTGTCATATCAATATCCTAGTTCACTATGGGTACTTTTTCTAAGCAGTGTATTTGTATTTCTGTGTAAATTACTGAATTAATTTGAGTCAGTTTTTTTTTTTAGTTAAACATACATGTTTTTCTCACCTTTCTCCTTTGTTTGTAAAGATACTTGAGTGTTCTATCAAGCTGCTATTTGAAACACGGGACATCAGTCAGATCAAGCAGTATGTTCAGAATCAATGCATGAAGTTACTGGAAGGAAAAGCCAGCATGCAGGACTTCATCTTTGCAAAAGAGTACAGAGGGAGCTCAGCATACAAACCTGGAGCCTGTGTACCTGCCCTGGAAATCACCAGGTAATGAGATCAAGAAGTGCTAATCATAGGTGTTTCTTATCTTGGCCTTTGTGCTGACAAGTTATGGGTAGGAGCTCATAGATTTTTTTTTTTTGTGATCTTTGTACTGACACCTTACAGTAGAAGATTGTGGGTATTTTTTCTCTTGACCTTTGTACTGTCAAGTTATGGGTAGCAGTGAGATGTCCCCTTCAACTACTATTGAAGCAGTTGTCCCTGACTTTCTTCTGTGTGTGAAAAGAGATGGTCCTAGAAAGCCATTTTGTAGTGCTGGAAAGAGCGAGGAAAGTCTTTTCAGGATGTAACAGTGTGTTCATTTCTGTGACTTACAATTTGGGTTTTCTGCAAGGTCTGGACTCTCCAAAATCACTCATGCTTATTAGAAATGTTGCAAATTGTGATTGTGATGTCTCTTAGTGCTGTAAAATACATTACCAGGTATAGTTTTTCATTTTCAATAAAGTACCTTATATAAAGTTAATATTTCATCCTGTTGATACCATTTATGAGTAATAGAAAAATAGATAATGTGACCTAGAACATTTTGTCACCTTGCTTAATACAAAAGGTCTTCCAATTAAGCTATGCTTTTTTAATAAAATAACAACCAAGTCCAGAACTGATACCTACTTCAAATTGAATTGTCCTTTGCTTTCTGAGCAAAATATAATTCCGTTTGAAGCAGGTATCATTCTACTGAGCAAGCAGTCTCGAAAGCAGAGGACAACTTGACCGGAAAGCAAATTGCAGTTGAGCTCTTTTTAGTTCCCTGGCTGTTCCTTACAAAAATATTTCTTTAAGGAAGGGGTAGCCAAAAAACAACCTGCATTCAAATCCAAGTGACCTGAAACAGAATGTGTCTTTAGGCCTCGTGTCCCGAGTTCTAAAATTTAGGTCTGATCACGAGACAAATTCAAAATGAAACTATTTGGTCCTGTGCTTCACAACAGCCACTAACCCCAGTCATCTGAGTAGCAGCTAATATAATCAGATGGGGAAGCCTACAGGCAGCTGAAGTAACTGTGAATTTGCCCCTGGGTGCATTCTCAAGGCTGTGTTTTGGCAGGAGGATGCTGGCCTACGACCGGCGCTCCGAGCCGCGCGTGGGGGAGCGCGTGCCCTACGTCATCGTGTACGGCATGCCCGGCCTGCCCCTCATCCAGCTCGTCCGCCGGCCCCTCGAGGTGCTGCAGGACCCCAGCCTGAGGCTCAACGCCACCTACTACATCACCAAGCAGATCCTGCCCCCCCTGGCCAGGGTGTTCTCCCTCATTGGCATTGATGTCTTCAGCTGGTACCACGAGCTGCCCCGGGTGAGTATTTTCCAGCAGGAGTTAGCAAGTGCGGTGAATCTGGGTGCACTGTTTGGCCTCGTGGTGGCTTCTAGTGCAGTGAGGTTGATAAGAGGCCAACAGCAAAGGTTATTTTGTGAAGCAGTGTTTGATGCTCAAATACACGGTCCTGATTCTTAGATCTTCAGTGTGGGTCTTTTTTTCACATGGTAAATCAGTTTTTTCAGTCTGCCTTTCTGTGCAGGGTTGATCACAGTGATCTTCTGTTTCCTGATCCCTTCTGTAGTTTAAGAGAATATTTTGCTGTAACTCTGCATTTTTAGCTGTATGTGTATGTGCATCTGTTTGGCCGTACCACCTCTTAAATTTCTCTGTATTAGATGTTGGAACTCCCGTTTTTCTAAATATTCTGAAGATCTTTTCTCTGTATAGAAAAGGCGGCATGCCCCACCAGCAGGAACGCTTTAAAAATTTGTATCACCAGAAATTTAAAACCAATAATATCCAAACATGACTTCCATAAAAGTTAAAAAAGCCATTGAGATGCAGGAAAAGCAGCATTAGATAGCTAGACTTTAGTTTGTGATTCCCTTGACAAAATGGGATGGTGAGAGGCAGTGTATCTGTGTTGTTTGGTTACTCTGCTCAGAGTAGACTTCATAGTAGTACATCATGTTTCCCACTGCAATATAGCAGTGTAGCTATATTTCCCAATATAGCCTTGATTGACTTCAGTTCTTTTTCTTTACCTTTCCAATGGCACCATGGCAGTCACCTTAAGTATCTCCAACAAGCTGTTCTAAAAAGGTATAAAGAGCCCTGGCTTACTGCAAGGCCAAGGAGCAGCGAGGAAGTCACAAAGAGCAGAGCAGCAGGAAAGTGAAGGATAGCGCAAAGCAAGTCAAGCAGCAGCAGGAGCAACTGCAGAGAAGGAACTTCCCAGGGTGATGGGCCTGTGGTGGAGCCTTGTCCAAGGAAATCAGAGCATGAGCCAGTGCCATGAACCAAAACACCATGGCAGAGCTGTGCCCAGGGCTGCCAGGCACAGGCACTCGAGGGCAGGCAGCATCCAGAAGGCAGCCCCTGGGGCTGCAGCCAAGGCACATTTAGATGCCAGTCAGATCAGCGCCTAAAAAAGGAACAGCTGCAGGAGGCAGAGTTTGAGGTGAGATCAGGAGTTAAGCATGTGACCAGGGATTTTTCTGGTTACAGATTCCCTGTGAAATAGGTGTGGGGGAGGGCTCTGTTCAGTGTATCACTTGAGGGCCAGTGCTGTGCTCCTCAGAGTGCTGTGATCCAAGTTCATAATTTGTGTATGAACCCATGCCCTGCAGGCCATCTTGCACTTTCCTACTCCTTTGAAAAAAAACCAAATGTAATCTAGGAATAGGGCAAGCTGCTCTCTTGGAAGTTCATTACCTCCTAATTATTCTTCCTAACAGATTCAGAAGGCTGCCTCAGCTGCCCACAGTGAGCTAGAAGGACGCAAAGGCACCATCTCCCAGTATTTCACGACCTTACACTGTCCTGTGTGTGATGAACTGACCCAGTATGGGATCTGTAATAAATGCAGGAGTCAGCCACAGCATGTGGCAGTGATTCTCAACCAAGAAATCCGAGAGCTGGAGCGTAAGCAAGAACAGCTGGTCCAGGTATGATTAAAGCATTGTCAGATGTCTGTCAGCAAAAGACAGGGGCTGGAATTTCAAAGCAGTGTTACTGAATGCTCCCAAAAGAAATGGGAAGGATGGTCTGGGTGTTCAGTGTGATGCAGCTTACTTGCTTTTCCCATTGCTGTCAAAGGCAGCACAGCAGCTGTTACTCTCCTAGGCTTTGTGGGAAGCCCAGGCAAAGGAGGGGATCAGAGCAGAAGCTTTTCTCATTTTCTTCTGATTTTTAAGAGTACCTTATATGGTTTGTAGGTCCCTTTTATAATGACAGAGAGCTGTGAGAGTGTAAAAGATGCACCTTTTTTTGCATTAAAATAACAGATGATGTTCTAGAAACAAAGATGTTGGGGCCAGAAAATTTATTTATTTATACGTATAACATGGATGTGGTTTAGCTTGGGGATTTTCTTGTTACATTTTCTCTCAATAGCAATTTTCCAAGCTGCTTTTTCCCCTTGAGCTAGAAGTCAATTAAGAGGGTAGCTGACTGTGCTCATGAATATATTACAGCAAAGCACAATGCCTCCCCTTGTGGAAACATATGCATACCTTCACCTAATTTTCATACTGTCATATTTTATAATTAATAAATATTTTAGTTAAAAATTATTTTTAGCAGTAGCACATTAACCATTTTAAAGACTTGTCTGAATATCAGGGATATAAATGTTCCTAAATCTAAGCATTGATTTGATAGGTTCTCATGGGGTTGCTAAAAACCCACTCTAATTCACTTCATAAATATTTCATTACAAAGGTGTGGGCTTTTTGCTGTATTTTGTAATATTTGCCCTTATTTGAATTGTGAATAGCAGAAATGGGGAAATGCATGTTCTGCAATTTTCCTGTGGTACTCTGAACCCTTTGCATTGCTCTTGTTCTGGAATAAATCAGAACTTGGCAGACTGGTCCAGCTCCACAGAAGGGTCAGTGAGTTTGCCTAGAACATTCTCTTGTCCCTGCAACACAAGAGCTCAGCAAGGCCTGAGATCCTGTCCCAGTTGGTGTTTGATGTCTCTGTGAGAGCATCTGTCTTACTGTAACATGAAGGCATATATATTCTACACAGCTTAAATTTTTAGCCATTTGAGATTATAAACATGCTGGAGCCAGCAGAAAACTGATGTAATAACTGAGCTGTACATTATTTTAAACCATACTCAAAAATTATATTCTCTAGGTTAAAACCATAACACTTTTCCCTTCTGAACTTAGAATATTTCTCAAGTACCATTTAGTTTGGTCCCTTGCATTTAAACCAGATTAAACCATTTAAATTCTTTCAGAGAACTAGGGTAGATGCAGTTCTGAGGTTACAAACCTGGAACCAGCTCTTTAAATCCTGTTCCTTCTGGTCACAGTTGCAAGCCAGAGGGTTGGAATCCTCCCAGTGCCACCTGTGGGACTTGGCCAGGAGGGGCTGCCCCTCTCCACCTATTGTCAGTCTGAGGTTCTGGTCTGCTGATGCAGGCCTAGCATCAGCATGGAACGTGGAAAGAAGGAAAAGAACTCACTTATAAGCAAAGGGATACAATTTGGGTTTGTTGATCAGGCTGTGCAAATGATAGGATAAACTGTGTAGCATTTCAATGTTACAAAATACAGGTGTGTTGGAAGCAACTTTCTAAGGTTTTGGAAAAACTGTTGGAGGTGGCAAATGCTGCAAAGGATAAAAATAAAACAGCAAAACAGAGGCCTTTAGTTTTCTAAAGGTATCTGTCTACAGAAAAACTCTGCCTGCTGCTATTTTATTCTATCAGGTATCTCACATTAAAAGTACTTTCAAGCAGCATTAACAAGTAGTTCCAAGGAGCTACTTATGTGGCCTGTTCTGTGTTGGAATTGATTGGCTCTGACTAGGTAAAACTCTAATTAAAGCTTATCTTGAAAGGAGTAATTTATTGAAAGTCCCTTTTCTCTGAAGAGAATAACAGCAGGATAAGAGTTCTGTCTTTTTCAGTGGGAAACTTCTATAGAGAGTAAGTGTATCATAAATAGAACAAACTGCCCTGCTTAAATCCAGTCAACTTATTTACTTTGTTTTTTCAAGTGCCACCACGTGCAAGTAGAACTTAATTAGCAGCATTGAAAGCCGAGCTGTAGAGTCCTGCTGCTGCTCTCTGCCCAGTCCAGTGGGTGATGCTGCCAGCCTCCCACCAGTGGCCAAATGAGCTGCCTGGCAGCAGCCCAGGAGGCTGAGGCAGAGAAGGAGCTGCTGTGGATCCCTCTGTGTCAGGGAGAAGCTCTGTGCAGAGGGGCTGTGCCTGTTCTGCTGATAGGGCTTGAGGATTCAGTAATCCTGAGTGGTTTGTGCCTCCCTTCATGTTGTTTGAAGTAATTGGTTGCTTTCTGTCCTGCAATCCAGATATGCAAGAACTGCACGGGCTGCTTCGACCGGCAGATCCAGTGTGTGTCCCTCAACTGCCCAGTACTTTTCAAGCTCTCCAGAGTGAGCAGAGAACTGTCAAAGGCACCCTATCTCCGCCAGCTGCTTGACCAGTTCTAAATGATCTGTGTTACAAGATTCCAGGTGCTATTTTTTTTTTTCTTCAGTGTTTACCACACTAAGACTATTGTGCATGGTGCTTTTTCAATTCTCACCTAGTCCAGGATTTCCATTTTAACTGTTGGGTTTATTATCTGAAGAATAATGAACACTTACCATAACTAAATTTTAAAAAACCCAACCCATTTGTTGACCTATGAATAGCTCACTTTTTAAGATGTACAAATTTCTTCTTCCTTTCATGTTTCTAACATACTGTTTTATAATGCTGATGTTGAAATAGCTCTGTGTAACATCTTGTAAATCCATTTCAAAGTAGAAGTCAAGTTTACTTCCTGGAGGAAGGAGCACTGAAAACCTCTTGAAACGATAAAACCATTCGTGTGTGTTCTTGAACTGTCAGTATCAAGACGTGTTACTTATATATTATCCATTCACTTTATAATTTTGTCTGCGAAATATTTTGTAAATACACTTTTTTACTTTTCAAACAACTGAGTAAAATAATGTGCAATGACTTTTATACAGATAATTTTAAAGTTGGTTGGTATATCTCCTCCTAAGTTTTGCTTGATTCCAAGTAGATTGTTATTTTGATCAGACTGTGCAAGCAGTAGTACCATGTGTAGCATTTTGAAACATTATTTTCTAAAAATTGCTGTCTTGCTTTAGCTATTAATGGGGCATTGTGAGGAACTGTGCAAAGACATTTTTGTTACAAACCTGTGGGACTGTTGCAATACTTTAAATATAAAATTTTATTCCATTTTTGCTTGTTTTGTATAGACATTTCTATTGCTTCTAAATATGCTTAAAATATTTTCTTTCCTTACGTACTGTACAGTTAAATCTTATTTGCCACCATCTTGACAAAATGTGTATTTAGAATATTTGTATAACTGTATAAAATGGAAAAGGAATTATGTGGTCAGTGCATTGTTTTCTAAACTGGAAATCATTTTGTTTTAGAAGTTAATAATGGAAACCATATTAAAGTTGAATAAAATGATATGGTAAAAAATTCGATGTTTTTTTTAATATATTTACCCTCAATTTGTTTCCCTTCTCTGGCACACACAGTAATGTAAAAACAAGACTGCTCAAATCAAAGTTAAGATTCCAACTTAAACTTTGGGATCTAAAATGTCAGTAGCAATTCTTGGAGGCCTTCCCCAAACCAGAAGAGAAACATTTCCAGTTATCCATTAGTCAAAAAAAGGACTGAGTTTTAAATTTAGAAGTCCAGAGGAGATTTGAAAAATAGAACAAAGCTTTATTTACATCAAGGAACCTGAGTGCCTTCTCCAGATAAGAATTCATTACAGTCAAGACACAAGTCAGTCTGTTAAATGTCACATTACACAGTACAATGTAAAACCCACACCAAGCAGAATAAAAACTATTACATATATAATAGAACATCCACAGATTGCAATGCACTTGTATGCAAAGTAACTTCAAAAAAACAAAACACCAAGGCATAAAACTTTGCCTGGTCTTGCATTCAAGCATTGGTCATGTACAGAATAAAAGTGCAAATGCCAGGAGTGTGAGTGCTTGCAGTACAGTCCAGCACTTGGCAGTGCCTTGGGATAAATAAAGTATTAATGACACTGAGCTGCAAGAGGTTATCTTTCACACTGGAGCAGAGCACTCATCTTCAAACCAATCCTGGGTTTGTGGACAAAAATAGGATCCTTATCAAATTCAGGTATCTAATCCATGGATTAAAGCTCTTGTCCTCCACAGAGGGATGGCTTTTCTAGCATAAGCAGGGCAATAGTAATGCAATACATTTACTCCACGTAATTTCAACCCCTGACATGTAAGTACTTCAGCTTTCTGCTGGATCTGTAACTTAAAATAGATCTGCACTGTAAACATATCATCACTTCAGCTGTATATGCCAGGAAACAGTTTACTTTGAAAGGAAATTTAAATGTGAAAATGAACATTCATTGTCTGAAAACAAGCCTTGAGGAGCACCAAAATCCAAGAGCAGGGAGCTGAGCCTTGACCATTGGGGGTGCCTAGAATTGCTGTGAGCTGGGCTCATCACTGGAAATGTCCTAGACCTTGTTTTAAACTTAAATTGCTTCAAGCATTGCATTCTCAGTCAAGGACAGCCCCTGCTATTAAAAGCAGGCTGGTGAGGGGATAAGGAGACACTTTCTGTCAGTCTATCCCTGTTCTAGTTTAAGACCAGAACTAAAATACACTGACAGCTCCAAGTCCTCACTAGGGTGAGTCTAAATTTAGATGCCATCCAAGCAAAGGTCTCTGCACATCAGTGGAAAATGATTCTACACAGATAATTCTTCATCTTCTACTGTCTTAGAGCCACTGCTTTTTGGATCCTTTATTCATGGGAAAAGGTTGCTCTTACCTTGGCATTCCAGCCTGTTGCTCCATTCCTACTACCGAGGCCTCTTGCTTTTTAAGGAGGAAATGGGGATGAAATGAAGTTACACAGGAGTAAATACAGGCAGTAAAAAAAACTTTGTTTTGTGCAATATTTTTACATTTGCTGGGAAGATGCTGGTCAGAAACACAAATAAGTGTATATATGCAGTAGATAAGCTTCCACGAGATCACAGCATATTTCCCAATGCGGCTTTCATTTAATTTTCTGGGGCTTTTTAGTACTTGATTATGCAAACAATGTAAAGTAAACAATCCCTGAGAACAGTCTTACTTGTAGGACATTCCATCTGGAATTTCATCAGAAATTAGTATATGAATTGGGGGAGTTTAGAATCTTCCTGGTTGCCCAGAATCTTTCTTTAAATAATTTTCTTCTGGCAACATGGTCTCGGGTACAGGGAAACCTTTTTTGTAGCAATGTCAACACAGGTGAAGCTGGGGGGTATTTTAGCTCCAGCAGGTTCTTTCCCTGTGTTTCCTGCACCTTCTCCTTCCCACCAAGCAGGATTTGTCCTCACCATCACCTGACACCCCCTGCCTTCCACACACACAGAGGAGCGTGCAGGAGGAAAAAAGGGGAGAGGAAAAATGATGAAATGCAGGCTCCAGCTGCCCCCATTCCAGCCACTCCCTCTGCCTACCACACTGTTTGCTTCCACATCAAGCCAGGTGAGCACACAGGGCCACATGGACTCACTCCAGTCCCCTGTGCCTTGGCCAGAGCTGGGCCTGGCGCTTACAAACCTTTGCCATTCCTGTAAGCAAAGAGAACCCTCTTGTGAAACGAGGCTTCATTTTAAAGTGCAGGTTCATGCATTGCACTGGGAAAAGATGCCACAGAGGTATTTAAGTGCCAGCAGCAGGGGGACAGGGAGGCCCTGCAACATGGGGAGATATTAACAAAAAAATACACATTTTTCACTACAAGTTGATTCTGGCTTCTTACTTACTTCTCAGAAGAAAGGAAAAAGCCGTGCAAGCCTAGGTTGCACACTTAGAGGACAAGAAAGGGAACAAAAGCAGACCTGGAAATCCAGGAAGCATCTAAGATTCTATGTTTCTTTACACCTAGAGCCCTTTTGTTACTAAATGAAACCTCTTGGCAAGAAAAATACAAATAAAAGTGCAAAGTTAAAAGCCCCAAACAAGAGTACATTCTGATCACATAGACTTAAAAAAACACATAACAAATTTGGAGTTCCAAGCTGACAAATGGCAAGATAACTGTTCAGAGACAGATTTTGCCATTTGCTGCTACCTTTTTTTTTGTCTCTAACTGGAAGGGCTCCCTGGCATGGCTGTGCCTGCCCAGGGCTTCCTGCATAGCAGCAATGAATCTACCCATACAAACCACAGCTTCTCCACTAGGAAGAGTCCATCTCCATGTCATCCCCCAAAGAAATAAAATCCAAATGTCACCAATCCAGTTGGCCAGGGGCAAGGAGTCATACTGGAAATGATTGTCTCACTGATAATTCCTCTCCTCAAATCTTCATTGTAACACACTACCCTGTTAAAGTCTTGACACAGGAAGCCAGAGGATTTGCTCTAACCTTAATTTAAATAACAAGTTTAAAATACCATATATTAAATAATCTCTTTTATCTGAAGGGAGCCAGCAAGAAAGATGGAGAGGGACTTTTTACAAGATCTCGTAGTGATGGGATAAGGGGGAATGGATTCAAACTGGTTTAGATTAGATATCAGGAAAAAAATCCTTTGCTGTGAGGGTGGTGAGGCACTGAACAGGTTGCCCTGAAAAGTTGTGGATGCCCCATCCCTGGAGGTTTTTTAAGGTCAGTCTGGATGGTGTTCTGAGCAACCTGGCCTAGTGGAAGGTGTCCCTGCCATGGCAGGGGGTTGGAACTGGTTGATCTTTAAAGGTGCCTTCCAACCCAAACCATTACATGATTACATGATAATTTTATCATCTTCTGCATACCTCTGTTGATGTCAGTGGTAGTGCCATAATTAAAATCACAAATACTGTAGCTTATTTAGATTTGTTGCCACCGTTCAGTAAGCTGGAGTTATGCATCTGAGCAGAAAAACAATGACCCATTTTGTGCCCCTTCTCATAAACTGCTTTTAAATGACCCAAAGACACGGTTTCACTCCAAAGAAACAAGTTCCAGCTTTTTCTTGCCTTTGTCTCAGAACCAGAAATTAATATAGTTTGCCAAAAGTTTATCCAATTTACAGCTGCTGGGCATCCCCAGAAATTTTAGTTGATCTCCTGATCACACACAGCTTTCAAACGCAGTAGAAACATTCCTCCTTTACAAGGTAAGAAAGTTGAGCCTCACCAATAACAGATCTCTCTTCTCTCTCATGAAACCATTTTGTGACAAAACACCTCAGACCACTCCAAAAAACTGAGTAGTCTGAGCAGTCCTCTTCTTTCCCAGTTATAGCATCTCTTCCTTGAAATGCCTCACATTTATGTTTTAACAGTTTTGGCATAGCCAACATTTATCACGTTGCCCCATTCACATCACTGAGAACCTTCCCACTCCAAGACACATCCCTGCAGGCTGAAAATGAAAGAGGAGAGAGGGCCAGGCAAATGAACACACTGAGCTCTGCACCACTATGAAAGGATTCCTGAACCACTTGACAACAGCTACAATTCAACTGCATTTCCATTAAAAAAAAAAAAAAAAAAAAAGGCTTTGACTCTATTCACTCTTCTCCCAGTCAACATTCCCATTTTGTCTCCCAGGGGAGCCACCAGCAACCACTGGAGAATCGCCCAACACATCATCCAGATGGGGCTGGAGAGAGACTTCATCTGGGGAGTCCCCCGGTGTCCTATAAGAGGTGTCCATCGGGGAGTTTTTCAGCTTGTCATTCATTTCTATTACCTCAAAGTCTGCATCATTCCACTCCCTGGCATCCTCCTCATCCTCCTCATCCTCAGTGAGCCTGGAGTTGGACAGCAGAGCTTTGCGGGTCTCGCTGTCGCTCATTTCCTTGGAGTGGCTCTCCTGGGGGGGTGTTGGCCAGCTTGTACATCACGGGGAAGAGCAGGACAGTCACTAGGGAGGAGGCGAAGGCCGTGTACATGACCACAGGGACGTGGTGGAACCTGCCCTGCAGGTAGCCCACGGTGGCAGGGATGCACATCTCGCCCAGCGCCGCGCCCACCACGAACAGAGAGGCCGACTTGCCCTCCACCAGCGTGTACTGCTCGATCCAGGAGATGCCGCTGGGGAAGATGGTGGCCATGGAGGCTCCGTACACGGCCGTTCCCACCCACAGCGCCGCCCGGTAGTGGGCAAGGAAGGCCAGGGCTGCGGAGGAGGCAGCAGAGCTTATGAGGCTCATGAGGATCATGGTGCAGGGTGACAGGAAGGCAGCACCCACTATGGCTGCTCCTCTGCACGCAGCAAACGCCCCCCAGAAAACAGAATTGAGAGCGGCTGCTTCGCTTTCTGTCATCTCAGCAAAGACCATGGCGTAGGTGAACACATAGGAGCCGTAAGTGACCTCTGCTCCCACGTAGAACAAGAAGAACACGAACAGGAGACCAACGAGAGGCCAGTGGTACCTGGCCAGCGTGCCCTTCTGCACAGAAGCCTTTGATTTGTCTCCACCCGATCTGCTCTTTGAATACAAAACAAAAAAGAAGATGGAAATGAAGAGGATATAGGACCCTATGATAATATAGGACCACAGAAAGTCTTCATTGAGATGGTCTTTCAGTGCTGGTGTAGTTGATGCAGCTGATGCTGTCGGCACGGACTTCAGGGCAGACTGGTTTGTCTTTTCAGCCCCTGCAAGTTCTTCAGATTCAGAGCCCCCCCAAGGCCATTTTAGCCAGGATCGGAGCCAGAAATGCACCAGCAGCAAAACTGAAGTGCAAAGCCTGCAAGTGTGGCCCAGCCTCTGATCCCCAGGTATTCAATGCCAGTACATTGCCACCTGCAGATCAGAGAGAGAAAGATTCACTTTAGTCTGAGACCACATATCATTTAAAAGAAAAAAAAACCCCAAAAAAAGCCCAAAACAAAACAAACCATAAACTATATTACTAATTCAATGTACAGTAATGCCAGGTTTAGCAAATACAATGTGCAAAACAGCAGTTAATTGAAATTCTGGCTTAAATCCATGTGATTACTTGAGCTTTAGGAGGATATTCACAGCAGTCAAAACAAAGAGTCACACAGTGGCTTAATCCAGCAGCAATGGCCAGACACAACTGTGCCAGGGGAGGTTTAGATGAGGTATTAGGAAAAATTTCTTCACAAAAAAGGTCATCAAGCATTAGAACAGGCTGCCTATGGAATGGTTAAGTCACCATCCCTGGAGGTATTTAAAAGATGTGGATGTGACATTAGGGACATGGTTTTAGGGCTGGACTCAATAGTTCTGGGTTAAGGGTTGGACTTGCCGACCTTAAGGGTCTTTTCCAACCTAGGAATGAGTCTATGGTTCTAATTACCCCACCTGACAATTTGCAGCATTTTCCAGCCTTTTTTAAAAGGGAAATTTAACTGCATCTCATTTCTCTAAGTATCAAAAGCAGCAATGCCCATTGCTAAGAATCAGAGGCCTCATTAAACAACATCGCAGGAAAAAAAAAATCACTTGCTTCTGATGGGCTGGGCCCACCTCAACTTCAAATGTGTTCAAATGACTTTCCAGAAACAGAAGAGTTTACATGAATACTGCTGCAAACACCAAACTACAGCACTGTTAGAACAACAATAATGGTAGGAAATAAGATGTGAGAGAGGTGTTTTGAAGTCCCTCAGAAGAATGCAGGAATACAAAACAGTAATCAAACTCCTGTGCTGCATTACAGCAACCCTTGTCACTCAGCATTCCTCCAAATCAATTCAGCTTTACTTTACTGCCTTGCTCTGAGTTTCTTGTGCTGCTCCTGCTCGGGCTGGGAAGTCTCCCTGCCTCTGAGCTCTGATCCAAGCAGTACTCCCACTGAAGGTATTTCTACCATTGGCCGACAAGATTTTCCCCTACAAAGAATTTTTAAACCAAGTGCCATGTATAACAATCTCACTGGAGGCAGCAGATACAGCTCTGCACTCGGGTTTATTTAACGCAACCTGTGCCATGCAAAAGCATCTCTTCACTACTGGATCCTGTGCTGTGCTCCTTTACATCTTAGCAGAGCTCCCCCAAACCTCCCAGAATTCAGGCAGGCTGTCCACATGTGCAGCCAACATTCTTCTGTGTTACCAACCAGCCAAGCCACCAGAGCCAGGCTCTGGCTGGGATGCTTCCAGAGCTGTCTGGATGGCTGAGCTAACACGAGTCAGCTCTTTGTCAGAAATAACCCTGCCCTGAAGGTGATCCACAGCTCCAGTAGCTCCCTGCTGGTTGGGAAGCATCCCCAGGCTCCTGCAGCAGGGCAGCAGAGGCAGCACACGCTGCTGGGACGTGGCTGGAGAGGTGCCAGGAGTGGCTCCTGGTGATGTTTCAGCACCACGTGCTGCAGCCATGCCAGAGCACTGCTGCACGTTGGGCATTTCCTAATCTCCCTGTGCAAGTGTGCCAGTGTTTCCCAGACAATCTGTAAGCGTGCCCAAATCCCTTGCTGTGGCCTTGCCTCCCAAAGCAAACTGCCTGCTGGAGCCAGCCATTCCTAGCCCAGCTTTCCAAGCTGTGCCCAGGGCACTCATTCCTGTAGGAGTTCATTTTCACCCCTCCAGTGTAGCTGACCTTTCTGAGCAGCCCTGCAGACATTTGCTCTGCAGCTTCACCAACACATCTCAGGATCATGGAATCATTGCAGTTAGAAAAGACCCCTGAGATCATCTTCCTCCAATGAAAAGCCTCTGCTAAGAAACTGGCTTTGAGCACCTTTCCAGCAAAACTGCTGGGTTTGGGTTTTAGGGTTTTTTGGTTGTTTTTTTTTTTCCCCAGACCATTTGCAGTATGCTCATGCCACAGACTTAGAACATGGGGGACAGAACACATTTGTATTCCCAGCCACCTAAGCATGGCTGGCCAAAGGTGGAAAATATCCCTTAATTCAGGGAGATGGGTGCTGTGAATCCCCAGCTGCTGCTGAGCCAGCAGCCCTCTCAAACACCAGGGCTTTGCTCAGGACTAACTTAGGCCCAGCTAATGCTCATGAACCATATCCTGACCAGCTTCCTGTATATGAGTAATTTAAAGAAAACATTTCCTAAAGAGCACAGGGCATTTCCTATGCACCTGTAATGGCCACTGAAATGCAAACTGATCTTCTCCATGAATCAAGAGACACCCCAGTCCTCAACCCCTAAAGGAAAGCCTATCACACCCACACAAACACTGGAAGCCTCAGGACCAGATTAATCCAAGAATCAGAGCCCAGTAAAACAGCTCCCCTCTTTTAATTTGAGATGTATGACAAGAAAAATCAGCAACTGTTTGGGTATGCTTGAGATTTCCAGTTATTTTGGTGAAAGAACTGTCAGACCACATGGTCCCTTACCTGTGTCCAGAATTCCCATGGAACCTCCAATGACTGACATCAGGATTGTTAATAGCAGGGATTCCTTGCACCAGGGTATCCCATAAAGCCCAGCTGTTGTTGCAAGCATGGATAAGGCTGGAAAGGTCAAAGAACAAAACAAAAAACTCACATACTACAGTTCCCATTTAAATAACACGGACGGCCAAGAAATACAAATAAATTCATTACTATTAAAGTTACAGATAATCCTAATAAGTAATGCAAGGTAAATACCTCAATCCATGGTTAGCAGTAGCAGCTAGAAAGTTCAATACGTCATTTTTTCAGTTGGAAAAAAAGGAATTTCATTGGGATATGAACCCTGTATGATAAACCTGTTTGGCTACAGCAAAGGGAGCAGCAGCTCCTGCTGGCAAACCTGGAAGTTTTCTGCAAATTTCTGATTTAGAAATGTGACTTTACCATGAAGCCAGTGAAACATGGGTCTGGACAGTGTCAAGTCTGTCCTCTGAGAACTGCACGATGTTTAATTTGGTTCCATTTTTGA
Organism: Petroica traversi; assembly: GCA_025920805.1. NCBI lineage: Eukaryota > Metazoa > Chordata > Aves > Passeriformes > Petroicidae > Petroica > Petroica traversi. Next base: position 13,460,771 of record JAHLSL010000017.1, read on the forward strand.
AATAACCCAAATCACTAAGTTCTTAAAATCCTATAAAGTAATTGTACCTTGTCAACCAAGTGAGCTCCATATAAAAGATGCTGACTTTTATTCTGTTCTCATTTGAGGGATGTATTCCAAAGGATTTCTGGAGTTTTAGACAGAACTACAAAATGTCTTATAATAAATTTAGCAGCAATTAATTAACTGTATTGGTTTTGCCATTAATGGCTACATTACAACATGCCATTTCAAAAAATATTTTTTAGCAGATGGAAATTGCTTTTATTACCATTTGGCAGGAAGTTCAGCAGTCCAATTCTATGCTTATAATTACCTCATAATAAAATAACCTGCAATCAATATCTTGAATAGGCAGCATTAGGTTCTTAGAAAGCTTGTAGCAGTTCAGCCATCTCTAATATTTTTCAAATCAGTATCTGATCATTGATGCAGCTGATAATTAAAATTTCAGTGGGGGCTGATGTAACTGAGAATTTAGGTTAATTGCAAAGAAAAGCAGCAGCAGTGTCCAGAACCCTAAAGTCCAAGCAAGACACTTGGAATACATCCCTCAAAACATTTTTGAAGGAATGCATGCTGAGCTGCATGAAGGAAACACTAGAGATGGAATGTATTAGGTACAGCTTCTCAGGTGCCCTGCTCAGACCTGAAAAGTAACTTCTCAGCAAGGGTTTAGTTGTCCACTCCATCTCCACACCTGAAGATTGGCATTTAGAAGTTTCCTTGACAAAGACTGATGATGTTTTCAATTCTTCCTCTGTAACAGAGTTTTTCTCTGTAGCAGAGTTCCAGCAGTTGAGAGGTGGGAGGTAAAACTGCACAAGCCAAAATCTCTTACAGACAGATGATAAAGATGAGAACAGGTTCAGTAGTTCAGACTGTGGCCTTGCCATAAGCACTACCAAACTGGAAAGGATTAGGAGATCCATCATTTCCCAAACACTGTTGACAGACAGCCATCCTGCATCACACCTCAGGAAAAGTCAAGTTAACATGCACTTCCACAGGCGTGTGCACTGATTCCATCACAGAAGGCAAAGTCTGGCTCTGTCAGGTGCCCAAGGAGGAGATTAAAGGAAACCCATTCCACAGCTGCCAACAGGAGCAATGGAAAAAGGGATCTCTGCACTGACCATGAGATTACAGCATGGTCCTTTAGGGAGGCACTCCTGAGTGAAGGAGAAAAAGAGCAAGCCCTGGTATATGTTTTAACCCCTAATTTAGAGAGCACTCGAAAGTAAAAAAGACAGGTGTTTTTAGGTGTATTCTGGGAATCTCTGTGGGAAAGAGACACTAACACTGTAAAAGGAGCCCCACCTCTCTGCATGCTGAGTGTGGCTCAGCCTGAGCCTGGGGGGGGCTCTGCCTGGACAGAGCCAGTCCTGTGCTCCAACAGGAGCAAGTTTCCACAGGTCCAGAAAACTGTTTAAATAATCAGCTGTGGTTCCTACAGTTTAAATCTTTCCACCATTACAGACAGTAATTAATGTTTCCCACTTTAAATAAGTTAAAATTTGACTAAGGCCCTCCAGTCAAAATCCCCAGACTTATCCACTACACGAAGATGATCGTGACTGGTGAGTGTTGAGCAAGGGAAGGGTTTTAGGAAGCTCTCCCCACAGAAATGTGTCTCAGCGTGACTGCTGGAGGTTCCTGCTCCAGCACAGCTCCAGACACAGCTTCCTGTTCCACGTGCTGTGCGGTGTCACTACAGAAGCCTGGATGCTCCAAGGGCACCGCCGCTGTGCCCATCACTCGATGCAAACTGAGAAAGAGCCCAGTTGTGCTTCTCAGCGCAAACCAAAGGCAGCGTTTGGTCGGTCCATGCGGGTTCGGTCAGTCCATCCCGGCTGGG
>JAHLSL010000017.1:13463028-13525760 GCA_025920805.1 Petroica traversi
GGGATGTGCCCTTATAAAGCAGCATTTATTAGTTTATTTGTTTTTAATCTGTGTTATCGCTCCAACTACACTCGACCTTTCAGACAACCGATCATAAAAGGTCTTTGTCTTCCACAACGACTGTGCTATGGCACTCTGATAAAGCTTCTCAAGAGAGAGAGCTGCTAGGTCTGCTAAGCACAGGTATTAAAACATGCCTGGTATTAAAAGTTTTAAGCATTAAACCGGCATAAATTCCTACCAGACACGTGGAGCAGCTCACAGACTGTGCCACAAATCTCAGTTCGTGCTCTGTCTGGCACTCACGGCTGCTCCCTGTAAGGAAGGCTCTGAGTTCCGCCTCACTTGGGAAGTTTGTCACAAACAACCCAAAAGATAACTCCAAGCTGCACCGCTTTGCTTTGCGAGTGGCTCACAAGCAGGTGCTGGGATATAACAGTGAGCAACCCATTCCCGTTTCTCCTGGCACTGGCAAGCCTGGTGCAAGTGCCTTCCTGTTCAGGATAGCCTGGGAGCATCGAGGGCATTATAAAAAAAAATTAAAAAAAATAGAAAAAGACAAAAAAAAAGAAAAGAAAGAAAGAAAATGTAGCTGCTTGCTACAAGTAACACTGCCAGATAACACTGAAACGTGATCGATCCCACATTTATACTTCAGCAGGAGTGCAGAGTCTGAACCACGAGATATCTGCAGAACCCTGCTGAGCTTCTGTTCATAGGTCCAGTGGTAGAGACAATTCCAGATAAAATAATTTCATCTATAAAATATTAGCAGTCACACACACAAGTCAAACCACATTTCTAGATGTCAGTATTTTGCCTTGCTCTAAAAACAGCTTCCTGGAAAAGGTGCAGCAGTATTTGAAATGTCTTTCCCAGGCTACTCCTCACTGTTGTTTTTCACACTTACAAAGAAGCTTTGTACATACACAGTGTACAAATGGCAACAGCACCCAGGCACTTGTGAAGGTTTGGGGTATTTTTTTTTAAATTTTAATGTGAACCACAAGTAGCCTAGAGAATAACCCCAGGTGAAAAGAGAATATTTCACCCACATCATCAGATATATTTATTAAAGAAATTAAATAATTGGCTCTACTACAAAGGGAAGGTGAATGAATTCCTGGGACTTACTGGAGCTGTCAATGGGAAACACTTCACTCTTCATCCCACCAAGGTAAGTCAAAGGGAAATTGGTAGCAAGCCAGTAAATGATTAAAGGTCCCACTGAATTACACTGGCACTTCATGAAGCAAAATCTGAATTCTTTTAAAACACCACTCAAGCTTATTTTACTAGTTTTCCCTCCCTTCCTCAATTTCCTTCTGCCTTTTGTTAATGCAGCTGCTTCTGCAAGTTTGATATTAAGCCCCAGAATGGAAAACAGAGAAGATAAATTTTTTCTGAAATGAGCACCTCAGTAGCTCAGGTTTTTATCGTTAGTCTTAAAATGGATTGTCAGTGCAATCAGAATGAAATGGGTTGCACCATATATTTATGTACAAGCAAATGTAATGGGGGCATTTCATTCAGACCACAGTGGCAATAAAAGCTGTAAAGACTTTTATACAAAATTCTGCACACTAGACTGAATAATTATCCGAACAATACAAAACTACATTTCAAAATGACAAGTTCTACACAAGAATAAGACTAAAAATGATGCATGCAGTAACAAATGGAGCACTTAAGAACTATCATCTTTATTCCAAATAATTTGAGACTGATCACAGTTACTTTAGCACCATGAAAAACATTAAACATTCATTTCTTACCCTTCTAACAAAGCAGAACTTGAAAGATTGGAGTTAAGGCTAGCAAAACGTGTATCCTTTAATATCAAAAACAACATACAAAATATGATGTCTATAAAGATACTTAAACACATCAGTGTCATCAATATTTTAGTATAAAATCACTCTAATATTAGCATATGGACTTCCAAAACATTACAAGTGTTGACACTATATATATATATATATATATATATAGACCAGAAGGCATACTGCACGTATGCCAACATTTACATGACTAGAAACTCCCTGGGAAACTCCCTGGAACTCCACTGGTGCTGTGCTTGTCAGCAGGGGGACACACAAAGAAAGGGATCCCTTTTTCCTCAGCCATCTCTCACATTCCAGTGCCACACCTCCCCTAGTGAAATGCAGAATATTTGTGCATGCCCTGGTCAAAGTACATTGCATTTACAGATACATACACACACACTCTTAATAGCAAAGGGTCCTTTCTGACTTGTGTAGCCCTTCCAGCTCTCCAGAGGGGAATGCAGATCCCAGAGCAGGCATTGCCTCTGCTCCCTGCTCAGAGGGCCCAGCTGAGCCCCTGTGCAAGCAGCAGTGCAGGGAACTGCCCTGCCCGCACAGGGAGAGCCCGGCTGCTTCAGCTGATCCTCACGGGTGTCCTGAAGGATTGCAGCACTGATTCCCATCTTGACACGCTCCTTTGGGGCTGCAAGAAGCACCTCCTGTCCCTTGGGCACGGACTGCCCGAGGCAAGGAACTGAGCAGGGCACTTCTGCTTTCCAATGGCAGCATCCTGTGACCACAGCACTCCTGTGGTACCTGTGGGAGTCACTGATCCCTCAGCTCCTGCTGCTCCCAAACCTGCCTGCTCTGCTGGGCTGAGGCTGCTCAAAGGTTTCATCCCAGGAAGGCTGGGACGTACCACCCATATCCAATGTTTGACAGCCCAGTGTCCCTGCAGGGAGGGGGGGAATGGATACACCCAGACATTGTGCATGACAAGCAAAAGGAGAACAGAGTCAGCTTGTCTGCCTCCCCTGATGCCAAATGCACCCTGAAGAAAGGTCACAGAATAGCCACAGCATCTTTGACTCGTGGGGGCAATTTTCTGGGACAATAAATTGTCACTGAAAATAAAACCAGAAAAATAATCTAAACTCTAACACTGAGCGGACAAAGAGCTGGATGCAAGAAACTCTAACTACATTTTAATTTGAGGTCTGGGTTTGAGTCTTGTGCAGCTCTTCAAAAGTAGCCAGGACAAATCCAACAATACTTTATTAGCTACTGTTGCATAGCTGAGATGTAAATAAGAACCCAAAGGGTTTCCATTATTTCAGACTCTGCTGAAGAGTTGTCTTAAGATCAAAAGGATCTCATACCCACTGGAAAGATATGAAACCAATCAAACCTGGCTCAAAATTAATATTGGTTTCAAGATCTGGTGTATTAAGGACAGCATCAGGTAGGAGTGGAAATTTCACACTGCCATTTTAAGTGAACCTCTTTCTACTTATTTTCTTCTGAAGATTTACCCTTTTCAATGAAAAGGTGATTACTCTGTTTATAGGACAGGAGAATAATGTCTATGGGAAGTACTCTCTGAACTGCTCCCAAGACAGGGATATATCAGAGTGATTTAAGGGTCTTCTTGAATTAAGCTGCTACTTTAATTTTAGAATCTACCCCCAACAAGATTAAGTCTGGCATGATTTGGGTCATCAACACAGGATTTCAGCAGGTTTCACAAGAACAGGTTTTCACACCTAAAAATAAATTATTACAAAATCTTGTTACAAAATCTTGTTTACATTTATTCAGTTTAAAAATATTTGCATATTCAGTCCTTTTCTCCACTTCTGTAATATTCAATATTTTAAAAAATAAATTTACCAAATAGATGCTATTTGTGTAGGGGTTTTCATGTTTTAGTTTGTTTAGGGATTTGAGTTTTTTAAGAGAGTCATCCAACCTTATTTTCAAAACCTCAGGGCATACAGAATCTAATATCTCTCTCAGTAAGTTTCTCAGTGGTTGGTCAGCCTCAGCACAAACAATCTGAGTTTGTTTTTCATCTTACCTAGCTTTAGGACACAAACACCTCATGCTTTTGTACAGAAAACAGCATTTGCTGCTGGACATTTCCCCACAGACACAAGCTAACAGAAAAGATGCTAATAGAGTTCTTATGCAGTAATTTATCTTCTCTGGAAAGCCTTTCCAATTTTAGCATTGTTGCAAAACAAGCACTGGCATCAGAAACGGGTTTGTTATTCCAACACCATTACAGCAACAGAGCTTCCTTCCCCCTAAACTCTATTTCCCTCTTATCCAACATCCCACTCACTAGCTGGTTTTACCATAGGAATCACTCCTAAAAAATCAGCCATTGTACCCTCCTCAGGGAGTCATGGGTTTTTGAGGTTTGTTGGTTTGGGGATTCTTATAAATTTTATGCAAATATGAAAGTTTGGATTTTTATTTTTTTTAAACAGCATGGCAATAATTAATCCATAGTATTGTTATACCATTTCCATGTCATTTATAAATCTTTACAACAATTATTTTATATATTCTCCCAGATAATTTAGAGATACAGAGCAGCAAGTTGGGAAGATGCCACAATTACACCAAAATACCTGGTCACAATCATTTCAAATTGCACCAGTGATAAAAAAAGCAGCAGCCTTGTTTTTGGTATAAAACTCAGGGCTAAGAACACATGAAATGCAAGATCTATGACGAACACTAATTTTTCATACCAGAACAACAGGAAACAAGAGTCTTTTACCACACTTAACCAACAACACCTTCTGCATTGCCCAAATGGAAAATAATACTGAATATCACATTCTACAGAAACACTCCAGACAAGAGCAGCATTGGCTGTCAGCATCACTTCTGCAATGAAGGCAGTAATTTTAATTAACACTCCTATGCATATTTTAATGACATCTTTAGAAATACTCACAATGTGCCAAAGTACAAGTCCCAGTGACCCTGAAGAGACCTTGATTTTCCAGATTGGCTTTTCCCCCCACCCCAGCTCCAAATCCCTCCACATATGTTTCTCTAACATTCAGTTCTTTTAGACCTCACTCATGCAAAGCAGGGATTGAAATTCTGCAATATAAAAAAAGTCTGAGCTTTGGTCTACAATAATTAGGATGCTTTGCATGATTATATTGAAAGAACTTCTGTCAGTTGCTAGATGTAAACATTAAATGCAATAGTATTGCTGTTTTATATGGGTTTTCTGAGCAATTTATTACACCATCAGAAAAAGAATAATGAAAATAGAAAAGATAATAAAGGTTATTATTGAAAAAATGCAAACAGTATGCCTCCATGGTTTATGCAAATAACAACTACTAATTTAAAAAAGCACTTAAATACACATTTTGTCCAGATCACATTTCGTTTACTCCTTGCTATGACAGTTTTAAATGAGGCAACAAAAATTATTGGAACTAAATGGACCTGAAATAAAGAATGATAAAGTATTCCAGTGATTGTTGAACTATATCCACAGATAAGCAATGTGCTTAGAAGTGTTTTATGATAAACTGAAAAGCAGAGTTTTCATCTCAAAGTATTATGCTTTTAAATATTTTTCAGAAAAAGAGGTTACCTGCTTGACAAACAGTGCATAATACCTAAGAATACATAAGCAATGAGGCCATTTGTTTAGGATATTAAGCAAGAATAGGACATGCAAAGACATTTCTTTACATTTGAATAAAATATGGAGCCATATAACCTACAGGCAATTGAGCACAGCTATAAAGACCTGTAATAAACCTGCATGTTCACTTAGTGCAAAAATCTTTAATTGCTGAATGTTGTTTTAATAGCTTGTGTATATTTCCAGGTTAAAAACAACTTGGTATTGCACTTAGAAAGGATCCTTTAAAGCTGTCTTGGTTTTAAGAAAAAATAAGAAGAAATCTTAACAAGTACAACAGAATAATTTGAAATTTAATCTAATTCACAATACTGCTCCAAAGAATTAGTCAGTACAGTTTCTAAACTATCCACTTCTCTGAGGTTTGGCTGAAAAAAGATTTATACACATACACCTTAAGGGTATTGCCTTCACCAAATAACAATAATAATAATAATAATAATAATATAAAAAATCTATTATTCAGCAGCTTAACTTCTGAATGTGTTTGCACTTGGAGCTTGGTTTGCACATATTCAAAACCTGAGCCCATCAAAAATGCCATCCTTAATGTTCTTTGGGCTACTGTGAGAGGTGAATGCAAACACAAGTGAGTGTTTCAACAGTCGTTTAATAATTTAGCTTTCTAATGAAAACATAATTTCAGCAAAAAGATGCATATTTGTGTTCATGATAGAGAATTACAAAAGACTGTAAACAGCATGAGAAACTTCAAAAAACAGATCAGTCATAAGAGCTACTACATTATCCAGTATGAACACCCAGGGGGTGCCTGCAGTGGATGGATCATAGACATCACTGAAGAATCCCAAGTCAGTGAAGGAAAAACAGCTTTCACATTTCCAGAAATCAGTTCTGATGGATTAGAAAAATATTCTCTTCACACACAGAATCACTACGCACGTACACACTAAAGCTACAAAACTTCAAATACCTTGAAAATGTGGCTTGAAATCAAATTCAAAGACTTGTCAAAAAAGTTCAATGGTATAAAAGATCCTTGTGGCAGTTTTGCAATTTGAGCAATAGTTCAAGACTTCTTCAGTATCGTAGAATATCTTCAGCCAAAAAGTAGAAATCTAGCTTCAGTAGGAGGAGGTCAGGATGGTACAGGGAAGAGAAAAAGGCATCAAAGGCCAGAATCCAGTTCTCTGATTGGCTTTCCTGTTGAGTCCGACACCAAAATGCTTTCATGTTCCAGCATTTTCTCAGTAGTTTCTCCATCACCAGATTTTGCTCTCTCTTTCAACTTCTGCCGTTCATGGACCCAGGGGATGACGCACAAAATGGCCCCTCCAATGAGGGGAGGGACTCCAGCCAGGTAAAAAGCCACATCATAGGTGCCAAGCTTATCCTTCAGCAAGCCTGGAAAGCAGAAAGTTACCACTCAGAAATCAAGGGGCCTCAGCAATCTACAAAAAACAGGTCGTGGCTTTGGGTTCAGAAAGCACAGGTTACAACCACTAGAACCTGACAGCCTGATGGCCAAACAGAGGTGTACATGGAGGTAGAAAGGTATTCCAGAGTTGACCTGGAGCAGTAATTAAGAGCTCAGTAATGTCACCTCCAATCAATAAAAAATTGCTTAATTACCATCCATTAAAAACCTGCACCATCTTTCTTATTTGAAAGTTGCTCATTCGAGCTTCTCCAGCACTCATATCTTGCCATGACTTAGAGAAATTCTCCCTCCTTTGGTAGCAGTTACCTTTGATCAATATGCCCTTTTCTCTAATTCTAGATATAATCCATATATTATGTATAGTCCATATATTACTCATAGCCTCTTATTAAAAAGTGTTTCCCAATAATTCACTCTAATTTCTCTCTCAAATTCCTCCTGTTAGTCAAATTCTATTTAAGTATTAAAAGCTGTGACAGTAGGATGCAGATCAGGAAGCACCTAGTCTGTGCTGCTCTAGCATTAAAATTTTGTTCTTTATAATTCTGCACAGTTCAATGATATCTTATGCAGCACCTTGCAGTAGCACTCACCAAACCTCAGGGTAAATTACGACTGAAAATCATCAGTGGCAAGGAATGCAGCTTTAGCAGTTTCTACCTCCCAAGAATCTTCAAAATCTTTCAGTCCTCAAACCTTAACTCTGTCAGTCTCCCACCAAAGAATGAATAAAGCCAGCATTCCTATTTATGAGGAGCAATTCAAGTGACTAAAGCCTTTATCCTCATAATGGTTTTAACATGAGCAAATTTTGGAATCTAGTTAATTTTCAGAATTTAATTTGGAGCCCTCTGTAACACAAGCAACCAATAGGTGGTCACTTGTACAGAAAGGGAAATGTCAGGTCCTAAATCCAACTGGGAACCTATCTGTCTTGCTTTTGAGGAATGTTTTACACCTGCATAGCAATGAAAAAGAGTGCAGTAAATTGAACCTTCTCAAGCACACATAGAGAAAACTTCCAATGTCAGTGCTCTTCATGTGATGCAGGAATGGGAAACACAGCCAGAAAGTCATGCAAACATCAAAACACATTTTCAGCTACAAACCCTGCCTACACTCACCTGCAATGGGAGGACCCACGGTCATAGGCACTGACATGAGCCCAAGCAGAAATCCAATGGCCTGGGAGACATCCTGAGCCCCAACGAGCTCAAAGGCAATGGGAGCCATAATGCAAATGAAGCACCCATCAAACAGGCCCATGAAGAGACAGACAGCCACCAGAGCTCCAAAGACATTGCACAGTGGAATCATCATCGACATCAGCCCAATAAAAAAGAATGAGGCCACCTAAACACAAACAAGGAAAAATAACATAAACATGTGCTGCATCAAATTTGCAAATCGTAAGGGACCCGATGAACCTCCTTGCATTTGCAGGGAATTAATCTGCCTGTCTGTATTTACTTTAAAATAAATACAATCATCCTCTGTGGATTACCACAATCAGAAGTTACATACCACGATAAAATAAGCACATAACTCATGACAGGCAAAAAACTCCACTACCCATTTCGCAAGCTTTGAAAACGCAATTGTAATGCACTGTCCTACAGTGATTGTGTAAGGTCATTTCTCATACACTAACATTTTTTGAGAAATTGCTCCCTGTGCTTTCCACAAATAAAAGTCACAGAAATATTAGAAGTTTAAGACAGCTGAAACACTGTAGTTAGACTCCTCACTGTTGTAAGTTAAGTAAAAATATCAGTATTACAAGTGGTTACTTCAGGATGCTTTTATTCAACAGAAGTGAAAACATAACATTTTTCCATTAAAAAAAAAGTATCCTGATGTACTGCTGTAGTCATGCATACTTAAAGATTTTCTAATATAATTTTAAAGTGTTTATTTGTTTGAGATTAAAGGAATAAAACTGTCTTTCAGCAAAATGAAGCAGAATTAAAGAGAAAATAAACGAAGTAACAGTTTTGCCTTTGCACCATCCATGTGTCAGCATTGGAAACCAACGTCCCACCTAACTACAATAACACATCAAGGAATCAAAATTTATCCACGCCAACAAATACTCAGCAGAAAGGTGGTTCTTTCCTAGGAACTTCTGATTTCCACAATGCAGTGCAGACAATCCCCACTAGATGCCTCCCTTGCTATTCATTTTAAGAGACCAAATGGAAAACACCTCGCAGTTGCTAACACGAAAGTGAAATAAAGCTTTCCCAAAATCCCACACTAACACTGCTAGTTTCTTAAGAAAAAAATAAATAAAATTTATGAGCATCAAGGGAAAGAAGTGTTTATCCTCCTTCATCTCCAAGCTCAGCACTTCTGGAAGCTGGGACTCTTTCTGCAAAATCTCCTCAGCTAAACACCTCTTGTGTTCCCATGGCCAGACCCCTGTGTACTATGAAAAGAACATATCTGACACCAAATTAGTGCCTCTCAGAGATCAAGTGATCCAAAATCCTTTATAGAGAAACATGGCTTATTTTTTTCCCTATCTGCACCCTATGAAATCGTGGGATAAAACAGAAAGCAGAACCTAGAGAATCCCCAAAGGTTCTCACTCGCATGCTAATGATCAGTAATTTCTTTCATGCCCAGCTGAAAACAGCCAGCAGGAAACAGACGCTTTCTTAGCAGGAAAAACAAAAATTAGAGATTCATAAACTTTGCACCAAAGGCTCCTAGTATCAAAACCCATACACTGAGTTTTCTCAAGTTCTGAAACTTCTCAAATTTGAAAGTGTGATCAGTAAATTCTGCTTGCTTATTAATAATACTCAAACCCAAATCCTTCAGAATACACAGTTCTGCTGAAGGAATACAGAAACAATAAAGACATACCTGTAAATAAATTTTTTTTGCACCAGGAATATAATCTGCAACTCTGCCAAAGATCAATCTGCCAACTCCTGAAGTAATGCCCAGACATAGCAGAAGCACTTCTTCTGGCACGCTGTCACCAAATCTGTCTTTTACGTGATTCATCTGTTTAAAAAGAGAAAATAAATTTGCTTTAGAGTTAAAAGTTACACCTCAGAAAACTTGAGTCAAATAGAACTAATCTGTCAATCTCAGACTTACAAACTCAGCTACAAATGGTCATCTGACTTATTCTGCTTTTACAGATTTTAAAACGCACTACTTAGTGCAACATAATAAAAACAATAAAACCAAACAAATAACATTTAAAAAAACAAAAAAAAAAACCAACCAACAAATAAATAAATAAAAAACACCAACAAAAAACAATAACAAAAAAGGAAACTTAGAAGCATTTTCTCCACCCACTCCTAATTTACTAGTCATAGATTCAAAGTAACACAGAAGCTTCCCTGGCTGGGGCTCTCCTGGGTGTGCAGGGACTAAATGATTAATGGGAATCACTGCAATTCTGCTCTGTGCATTAAGACAGACACACAGGCTTCCAAACTTGCAACACAGCTCAGGGCAGGAGCAAGAAGCAGAGAACTAGAGACCAGACAGTGCAGGGAGGAGAGGGTGTCCTCCAGAACGTCTCATCCAACAGCCGTGATGTCCAAGGGCCAGGAGGAAGAGGGGCAGAGTTCAGCTGCAGTGCCAAAAAAACAGCGAGTGCTTCCCACGAGAGGGAGCAGCTACAGCAGCAACAATCAGGGCAGACTGGCAGAATGATTTATCAGTCACTTCAGCCTGAAGAACTAAAGCAACTGATCCATGGTCCTGACAGCAGGACATTGACCACAACAGGATGAGCTACCAGTGTCAGTAATTCCAGCTTTTGAAGTCATGGTAAAAAAAAAAACCCAAACAAAATCTATCACCACGCTGGATTGATGGCTTTTGATTTTTAAATATTCTCTCTACTTCCACAGTGCTTTTTGTTTGTGGTTTCTGCAGTGTTTTGTTTTGTTTTTTTAATTTTTAGTTGTTTTCTTTTTTTAATCAAACCAAAGATCAGAAAATTACTCACAGAATTTTTTTTTTGCTTTTTGGAACATGTTTGGCAATACCAAATATGCCAAAATGGGCACTAGAAGATGTAGAAATCATTTGCACAGTGCTGCAATCTCTGTGCGCATAAGTAGTTCTGAACATGAAAAGTAAAACAAGTGAAAACAAGTGAGGTGTGAAAGAGAAAACAGAAGAAACTGATTTTAAGTAAAGATGTAGTGAGAACATTTGAGAAACACGGTAACCACATGCTGATATCACTGCAAACAAGAGAATCTTTCATTTCCTATCTATAAAATGAAAAGGTTCCATTTCAGTAAATACTTCTAGAGGAAAATGGTCTAGATTCTTTCCTGGAGCCCTTTATTCCAACAAGAAAACAGGACTTGCTGAGTTAGAGCAATTTTCTTAAATATAAAATCTACTGGGTTTTTTCACATATCACAGAAAGCCTATTAAATCTAATACTATTTTTGCCAATATAACTGATTTTGTAAGAAAGAAAAAAACCAAGTATGTCTATTCTAGTTTTAAAGAAAAACCTCTAGCTTAAATTGAAGACAGGTGCTTGCTCTTTCTGTTTTTTTCTTTGCTTTGCAAGACACATTTGGGAACAGAATCTGATGCAATTTTTCATCTGAAATGACATTTAAACATAAAAGATAAGCTGTTCTACTTATTCCCTTTCTGCCAAAGGTGAGAAAAGGAAAAGCTGACAGTTTTCCCACCCCTACTTTTATGTGCCTGTCAACACCTGCTGGCCCAGCTGGTGAGAGAAGCCAAGGTGTTCTTTGCAGTTTTGGTCACCTGTTCCACTTCCAGGTTTCTGCAGCCTCTAGGCTGTTTAATTAGCAAGCCCCATCCATCCCTGGAGGTTTTTCAAGAGGCAAGATAAAGCCCTGTATCTAGATACATTATATATTAACCCTGCACCTGCAACTGAGTAACTGGATTGCTCAAAGCAGCACAGGGGGTGAAACGCTGCCATTCTTAGATCAAGGAGGCAAAATATTGCTCCAATTAATGCCTTAAGCAAGAAAATACCCACTACTCATCCCAATCTTCAAATACCTAAGTTAGTATTTATTTTTTTAGCTTCCACTACTCTTAGGCATACCATAACCTTAAAGAAAGTTTACAACTAAAAGGAGAAACTTTTTCCTCAGGAAGGCAGTGGCATAGGCTGTGCAGAGAGCTTGTTCAGTCTCCTTCCTTGGAGGTTTTTCAGGACCAAGTGCACAAAGCCCTGAGCAACCTGGCCTGATGTCTCAGAGCTGATCCCCAAGTCATTAACAGCATATTCAGTCTTCAGTGACACAGGCACTAAGTAAGCTGTAAGCACCAGCAGTATTAACTGTATAAAATACAGTCATTCAGGACTAATTGAGTACTGTAACTCTAGGTTTAATACATGTATAAAGTAGCACAAGCAAGATTCAGAGTTCCACAGCTTTTTAGCGGTTGGAACTACACAAAATGAGTAATTTTGAGCAATTGCTTGTGAACCTTCTGAGGCATTAACACTCTCCTCACTGCAGAACTATGTAATTATATGACTCTTCAGGCATTGTCTACAGCAGCCAAATGGGGACCCAGCTGCACAAAGGCCAAAGCATTTCACTGTGTGTTGTGTCTGTTTGTCAGTAATGAAGCTGCATCTTCACTCGGGGCTGTGTGCATGCTGAGTTGCAGGTCTGCTGTTTCTGAATGTAGAAAAGACCTGGTTGGCTCAGGCAAAATTACAGACCAGAGTGGCATGGCTTCTTCATTATTTAAAAACATAATTTATCCTTGTGCAATCCAGTTTTCCAAATAAAGATATAGACAGTGGAGACTAGAACTGAATGCATCCCTGGCATCAGCATTCTTTTCATACTTGTGCTCTCTACTATCAGGGTGACACACAGAGATCTTCTTGTCCAAATTCTCATCTGTCAGAATGAGACTGGAAGAAGTATCAGCCACTTGGTAGTTTTTTCAAACACACTGAAAGAAGTGGTTATGAGCTAGTATGAAATAATTCTGTCAAACACTTTCTTCCCATGCATGTTTCATTTTGGAGATTTCCAATCAAGAAAGCTTTAGTAGGCTAAATGCAATAGTCTCTCTGACCAAAAGAGGTGGCCAACAGCAACATATAACCTAGGAGACTCTGAGCACATTAAAACCACCATTTTCTTCAATTACCGATGCAAGTCCTGCTGTCTGACTTCCACTGAAAACAAGTGTAAGGATAAAAGGAAATGCTTAGAGTACTGCTGATACCATTTATATATTAGAAATATTATTCCCAACTGCTCCAAATTAAGTTTCCTGAAAGAGCTGGGGGGGTGTAGAAGCCTAGAAGATAAGGGGGCTCGTGTGCATGTCTCAAACGCTGATAGCCAGACAGAAGTGGAGCCAACCAAGGATTGTTGGTAATAACAGCCAAGGATTGCTGGCAAAAACACACTGTGAAAAAGAACAGGGTGTGGCTGGAGAAGGGGGCCATACAAAGTTAGGGCAGCACTTTTCCAGGACAAATGTCCTTGTTCTGGCTCCTGGAGGTAAGTGTAACAGAATGGTGCAAGCACAGGAATGAGGTTGAGAAGCCAGTATGGATTGTAGAGTGGAATTGGGACCAAAGAGCCCTAAAACCCCCAACCCCATTTCCAGCAAGGTCTCAAAGAACAGACTGTGCCTAAGTTTCTCACTTTCTATGCAATTTAGTTATCTCCAGGGCAGAGAGAAGTAGCCCCACCAAGTCCAGGTGCCACCCTGGCCATCCCATCCACTGGATCAACACTGTAGCCAGGACTGGTGATCTGTTTTTTTTGCAGTGAAGTGTCTTGGATTATGGGAAGTATCAGAAAGTGCTAAAAAGCAGATCCTAAAGTAACTCTGGATAAGTCACTGTTTGTTCTCCAACATATGGACTCACCACAAAAATGGGGGTTAAGGAGGGTGAGAAACAGAAAAAGAAACTTGGTGGCCAGCAAGCTTTATCATATTGGGCAACAGGCAGATCATATAATGCAAATACATTTCTAGTCCAGACTCCGCCAAAGAAACTTTTACTGGTGAGCAAAAAAACACCAAAATGAACCAGCAACTCCTGAACTTCTACAGAAAAGATGATCTTCATGTTAAGAGACAGAAATTACATTACTAATACTTAACAGGGATCAATTTTTAAGGGAATGCCAATATCCTGAGATAATTCCTATGAAATGTTACTATAGCTAAATGTCTTCATGTGACAAATATGCATATACACATATTCAAATAATTCCTGCTTAGACACTTGCCACAACAGTGGTAACCTCTTTTTATCTCTTGTTAATTTAAACTATGTAAAGAACAAGGAAAAAATTAAACAAAATGATTCATTACATGTCAATAGGGAAATTTTCTCAAATTCATACATCGTGAAGACTCAGAACAAGCATAATCTGAATTTCCTTAGTAAAATTGAACACAACAGTTAACAGGTTAACTGTTCAACCTATTTAACATAAAAAAACTCCAAGTATTAAAATTCAAAAAGACTCAAGGCTGACAATTACACAGTTAAAATAGTTTTGAGGGTTTTTTTCCCCAAAAAAGCTAGTCCTGAAGCCATATATCCTGAATAATAATTTATTTTTTTTAATCTTGGAGCTGTTAGTGTTAAGTTAAAGAGCATGTATAGGAAACCAGTGGCTTGGTGTGGCTTGGGCAGCAGCAGCAAGACAAAAAAAGGCACTCATGGATCTGTGGAGGCTCTCAGTGACTGAGCAAAAGGATGCAGAATTAAGTCAGGGATCCACAAAAACTGAAGTGTTATGTGCACAAGGGACGAGAGTTAAATTGTTGGATAAAATTTATCCTTTCAAAACTTTTTTTTAAATTATTCCTGTTTATGACTACAATCTATAATTTACAGTCTCTGCTTCTTGTGACCTAAAGCAGTGTTTCCAGGGCCTATTTTACTCTCAAAACTCAACTATGTCCAAAAGCAGCTACTATCAGCACATCCTAGAGAGTTACAGGTCTATCACATAAATCTGAATTTCCGGAATAACAACAGAAAAGGAAACAAAATCAGAACTATTTATAAACATCTAACAGGTAACATCACAAACTAAGGATCAATACAGATTTGTAGGAGGAAGAAAAAAATAAACAACTCTAATTTCTCTCTAACACATGGTAGGTAGCAAACGTTGCCTGCAGAGGGAAGGGTTGATGTAACAAATCTTGACTTTGCCCAGCCTTTAGGAATTTTCTCAAACTCAATTCTTATGAAGCAGTTTAAAATACATGTCTAATACAAGAATAATAAAATACATCAATCCAGGACATGACATGACCTTTAAATCCTGCTCAGTAACAGTAAGGCCTCGGCTGGTTTTCATGTGCCCTGTTTTGTTCATCACTCATTAATACATAGACCATAAGTACAGAATCCAAAAGAAAGACCTTGTAACAAATAAATTTGATAAGCATGACTTATGAAAAAATAATTTTAAAAAGAATTTTTTAAAAAGGTCCAAAGTAAGTTGGTACTCAAAAAAACCCTGGGTAAATTGGAAAAAGTACCAGCATACCTCCAAGTCTTACTTTCTATAATTCCCAAAGTGATTTGTTGGATACAAACTTACTGAGTGTTACAACTTAAAAACTCTTCATTTAGTTTCAGCTTGGTAAAACTGCTGCACATTTGATTACAAGGAAACCTGTGACTGAGGGAAGCAATTTTCTAACATTATCAGTTATATGACACTTGTAAAAACTTCATTCATTATTTTCTAATGCTTGTGGCATTTACTAATGTAATAACACGTTATCAGTTTACAACTCATGTAATTAAGGCTGAGCACATTGTATGATATGCTACAATTAAGAAATTATGGACTACCCAAACAATGGATTAGGATATCCTGTACAAATACTGCACAATGTTTCTGTCCTAAGAAAGGCTGACCTCCTTGCACTGTCCTACTTATATCACATCTCTCAGGATGTGGACTCCTTAATCCATAGGACCTAGGCAAGTAAAATCTCAGCAGATTCTCAGACCTCTGTCCAACCACCACAGAACTCCCAGGGCATCCAGAGCACTTCAGTATTAGAAGTCTAATTGTGGACATGGTCATAATCCCCTCAACTTTCACCAAAGTGGGTAAAGCACCACTCATTCTGCTGGGGAACAGAAGAAAGCTCTCAAGTGTCTCAATTCTTCAAGAAAGTCATAAATACACTGCCAAGTGTCTACCAGATCAGGGCCTTGAGAAATTGAATCAAGAAGTCAAATTTTCATTTAAAGATGACAATGGTAGTCTCTCCTCATACAGAGATACAACTCCTACTTAAGATACAAACATTTATCTTTCCTTTTTTTTTTTTTTTTCCTGCCTGGAGCAACCTAAAAGCACTTCTTCCTTTTCTAGGAAATACTCTGTTCAGTAGCAATGACAAATTTAACTCAATCATCAGAAAATAACCTGACAAATAGAGCTTGACAATCACGACAATCACATAGAAAGAGCTAGGTTCTGAGATCTCCTCAATGAATGATACAAAACATATGGTAAGGAATTCACAAGTCTGAATAGGACTTAAAAAGCAGAGAGGTTTTCCACACAGCTCTTCCTGGAGCAGGAACTGGACACAAAAGGTGGTCTGTATCTGAGTGAAGGACTGGCAGTGAGTGTTTGTTACTTTGTATGAGGACAGCAGGGCAAAACCAGCTGGGAGCTCAGGCTTCTGGGCATGTGAAGAGTTTGAAGAGTTCAGCTCAAGTGAAGATGTTTAAGCACTCAAAGACAGGATTTTGAGTCTACCATTAGAACAGCATTCAAACAAACAAAAAGGATAACACACTTTGCAGTGTACTCTGAAGAATACACTGCATCTGCTATCAGAATAGTTTGTATTATGCCAGAGCATATGAAGTGGTGTGTTTTTTGAGACTGATAAAAAGGAAATCACAATGAAACTCAGACCCTTCAACCTGCCAGTACTGCACAAACCTGAGGAAGACTTTTTGTTTTGCTCTTACCCTTCAGGGTGACTACATAGTTTGTACCTGAGCGTACCTGCTACCTAATTTAATTTTTAAAATTTCATTTACTTCTACTTCTTAAAAAACCCCAGAAAACCTTTGTTTTATTCTTCTTTTTTTCCTGTTCTTTCTGTACCTATATTATTTATTTATCTTCAGTACTTATTTGAAAAACATATCTAAAATAAGCTTTCAATAGCAATTACAAGTATAAAGTAGGAAATAATATATTGCTTTTTCCACCACCACCCCCAATGTCCAAGAATAAATACTGCCAGGTCAACATTAAGGAATACTGGAAAAGAAATGGGTGCACAGGATAATGACAGAAGTGGGAAAATAGAAGTGGGATAAAGGGGGGAAAATTTCACTAACCTGAGCAGTCAAACTGCAGCAGATGTTGAGATCTGAAGGGAGATAAATGCAAAGATTAGAAAAGCAAGTAAAGCATGGGGAGCCACTGAAGATTTTGGATCTCAGAAATACCTGCATCAGACCTTTACAAACCAGTTTCTTGTTAGTCTTCCATTGGAGAAAGAAATATGATAGATTAAGTGGATGAGAAAGGTAACAGTGCAAAAACTGAGACCTACACCTAGTTCAAGCTTTTTTAGATTACCTGCAGTGCAGAGAAATCTGTTTGACACACAGTTATGGTTAGTACTGGACATAATGTAAAAGATACTTTCCTACCATACAGGACTAACAGCAGATTCTGGGAAATAAAAGACATGGTAGACTTCAGACAAATGACTGATGTAGGAGAAGGAATGAAGAGGTTTCTTGAACAGCAGCCCATAAAAGCAAGTCAATGGAGTGATGGAGGCTATTTTTTCCGGTTTGACTAAAATTTTTTTCCAGACACACCCATTAGATATTCAGCATTACATTACACAACATTCTAAAAGTAGCAAATTTATGACATAATACAGGTGGTTCACAAAACAGACAGCACTTACCTTACAAGAACTGATGTGTTATTGCCTTACAAGATGTGTTATGTGTATGAACTTTACTGTGGACTTGCAGATTTTAAATGTTAAAGTTTAGAGATTTTTGGTTACTAGAGTCCTCACAGTATACATCAGACTCTTCACCATGCTCTGCACTCAGGCATAGAGGAAAACATTCATCTCTGCTTGTCTCCACTGTGGAATTCAGGGGCATAAGAATTAAAGGGAGGAGAGAGGTGTAGGATCAGGATGCAAAACCTGAACAGCTTCACAAATTGCAAGGTAAATCCTTTCTGCTATGGCTTCTTGGGTTAATCTCCCACTGCACAGAACACAAAGCCACTGCCACTGTCTGTGGACAACAGCAGAAGCTAAAACACTAATTTATTAAATGAGGAGTTGTAATTTAGAGATGTCACATCTGACAACATTTAGGGAGCACAACATCAGTGTGTCCTCCCCTCAGGGGAGGTTTGAAGAGTTACAGAAATATCTGTAAGCAATGTTATGGATGATGATTAGGTTCTTGTTGGGCAGAACATCAAACACTGCAGTGAGATTCATCCTATCACGGTTTATCAGAATATGGCAGCTCAGATCTGCCTGAAGAATTTTAGGTGGTGTCTATACCCCCTTTATTTTTTTCCAGTGTAATTCTTCCTAATGACCCAAAGCTTTTGCCTGGGGAGGGTGCAGTTTACAAGTGGAAAATGTCAATTTTTCTTAATAGGCAGAATAGAGAGAATATTTTGTCCTGAATAAGTTTCAGAAACTTTCTGAGTATATGGAAGTAAATGCAGCTTTCAAATTACATAGCAAGAATTTCAGACAAGTTCCTAGGAAAGCTGTGACTACAGAGGATCTCACAAGAACTTGGCTCTTCATTTCTCCAAGCTGATTGCACAAGACAACAGTTTTTATTGGCACATATTCTAGGGGGCAAAGGTTCAAACACACTGAATTTGCACAGTAGAATCTGATCTCTTATTAACAAAAAGAAGGCACATCACTGATACAGTGTGAGAAATGGGCAGACACAAGCCAAAATAGGCTCATAAAGAACAGAGCTGAAGGCCAAGTCATTCTCAAGGCTCAAATTAAAATGTACTCCAAGGTGATAAAGTAGTTGTAGAACAGTTAAACCACACAAAAGACACAGAACTTACACTACAGATCAGAGGGTGGGGGGGAAGAAACAAACCTGGCAAAAACATCTGTGTCATCTGTAATCCATATTAGCGAGTCCTACTGTTAATTATGATGTTTCTTAAGTGAAAAAGATGACTTTTCTTATCTAAAGAGCAGGAACAAAATGGATGTTCCAGCAAAAGATAGGAAGCATAGACTAGCAGACAGCACTATCTTTCTGTCCAAGGACAGACTATTTGGGCATAGCACTAGACTCAGCAACTTCAAAGTGACAAACACAAGATCTGGAGACAAACACAGCCACCCAGAGGACAGACTAATATTTATCCAAGTTGTCTGATTTTGTGATGCAGCCAAGAAAATGAGCTTGTTTATATGCATGAAGAAGTTCTTATGACTAACATGTACTCTACAATGACCCTAACCAGCTTCATGACTCTCCCATGAATAAAATTGCTTGGAAGCATCTTTATTCTTCATTCTGAGATGCATTTTCCTTTTCCAAGAATTTTAGAGCAGAGTCCAAGGTGATGCTTTGTTTCTCAGCAGCAGTTTTTTCCCTAAACATTAGGTCTGTAATCTCACTTCCTTGTTCCCTGGAGGTCCAGATGAACCTATTCCAGGCATGTACAGATTTCAGAGAAACAATGAGGGATTGAATCTTCAGCATCTATCTATAGAGGACATTAAATCCAGTACTTATTTGCCTACCAAGACAGATTCTCCTAAGAAAGTTGTTGGAAAAAATGGCTGGACACAAACCATTTTTTCATCTCTTAAACATGAAGCAAACAGACAGAGAACACACACACTCCACATAGCTACTGCTAACCAAAAATCTCTACATATGCAAGTATGTACCCATCGTGGAATATGAGCATGGATAAGCATCAAAAGGAAAAGCCAGATTTACACAGTAAATTAAGGAACAGACAGCAAAGCAAGGTGAGAAATACTGAAATCTTTTTCCTGAGCTACTCTGAAGTTTTAAGAGTACAGTCAGTGTCATGGTAACTTTCACACTGCATATCAGTTAATGAGTAGCTTTGCACACAAGGCTGCAGCCATATTTAAATCATAAGCCTAAGTTTCAAATGTATCTAGTCACTCTTTAGGAGTATTTTCTTCATTAAAAAATATTTAAACTTAGAAAGGTAAACTTTATCAAGACACATTTATATTGCATTGTCTACCAATGTTACTTTTTAAAAAAGTAGAATACATAATAAATATGTGCACTATTTTGTTCAGCTGCTTGTTTGTTAAATTCAGTTTTTCATCGTGCAAGGTGTCAAATACTATAAATAAGGCAGGAGCTATCATTAGCAAGAGGCATTTAATAAAAGTAACTGCTAAATCAAACCATACTTGAAAACAGCCCAAGACAAATTACTGCATGACTGAAACACTGCACTGAAAGCATTAAGATGATATTCTCAGTCCTAGCAGCATTCCTCATAGCAGCTGAATATTGCTAAATAATACAGTACTGGGCCCCTTTTGGTAAGTGTGTCATAATTAATATTTTCCTAAATTCATACTGAAGCCTGGCAACAACTTTAGTCACTGCTTAGAGAAGACCAGGCAGTGACAACATCCATTTTAAGCAGTATTTCTTTTCACCCTGCTAAATAAAGCACAAAAAGCAACCACATCTTGTAAGCCACCTAGCATGTGACCTTGTATCAAATTTTAACAGAAATGACCTAACAAGCCCCTAAGAATTAAGGATGCATGATCCTGATTAAGTAATTTTTTTTAAGGTTAAGAGAACAACACCAAGTCCTTAACATCAGACTGCTGAAAAACAGAAGTTCTCTATTTATTATTGAAACAAGCACAGGACAAGTGGTACAGAGTTTAGGTGTACTTTCTTTCAAATAACTTAATAATTTCCTTGTGAGATAGCCCTTATTAAAAACACTCGGAAAGAGCATTTTCCACTAATTCCACAGACTGCTGTTGTGAATTCACAATTGAAACAAAAATAGACTAAACAAGGATTTTACTTGTCTGTCTGTCTATTTTAGAATCTCAATCACTGGTTTGGACAGGTTTTAAAATTGAGAGGAATAACAACCATTTGATTTAGCAACCTTATGACTTATCAGTTTATTCTTCAACAATCTCATTAATGCTGAAAGTACATAATAAACTTAAGTCAAAACTTATTTATAGTCTTTATCTCAACCCAATTCCCAAGTAACATGTAATGGAACACCTATTAATGGTATTTGACACCAATTAAACTGGGATAAGAAAAGCTCTCCCTTTTGGTTGTCCCTTGCAAGAGCCAAAAGGAATCTGATGCCTGATATCCACCAGTCAGGATCCACGTCAAGGAGCTGGCAAGAGTTACCAGTTCCTATCTAGCATGCCATATAATCAATTTCTTAGTGCATTTAATTTTAATTAGAGCCTACTTAATGAGCAGGTTGTTTCTTTGGTTTTAACAGCTTTTACTCCACATAGCAAATACAGTTGCAGAGAGCTAAATTGCAAAGACTTGGCTAATTCTGTCATTCAACAGCCCCATGACACTCACTGTACAAGTATTTTTTTCTTAGGGCACTTGCAACCTGCATCCCTGTCTAGCAGTCTGGCTGCTCTCAGCCACTCCTAACACTGAAAAATTGAAGATTTTTAGCATAACAAAAGCTTGTCTAAGGATCACATCCCTTTTACAGTACTACTACAGTTTTAAAAATACAATAAACAATGAAACAATCTTAACTTCCATTTTCAAAAGCTGAGGAAAGTAGTCTCTGGTTTGGTAGAAGTACCAGTGAAAAACCTTATTTTTTCTTATCTTTTCTTTGACTTATTTGTAAGTACATACTTCTGTGTCCTTCTAGAAGTATATAAAGTGTGGCTTTCTTATCAAAAACAGACAAAACTAGGATAAAAATCCAGAGCTCTCTACCTGAGCTGAAGTATCTGTGTTGAAGGGCACAATCCATGCTGTGCCTTCATAAACACTGATTTATTCAGTTTTGCAAATACAGATCCATAAGCACTTGAAGTAAAATTGAGTATTTAGATACAAGTCACTAAAATGAAAACTTTTAGATTTCAGAGAGGGGTTTTGACAAGAACTATTCAGACTAAGATTTACTAAGAGCTGGTGAAGCTTCCCCTCTCAAAGGGGGCATACAAAGCATGCATCTGCCTACCATGGAAGATTTTATGTTATAAACACTTAAGCACCATGGTATCTCTGAAAGTCTGAGCAAAAAGAGTATCTTCATATAATTTTGAGGTAATCTTTAAAATATTAGATTCAAACGGTACACTGGAATAAGTTCTATATTGTTATTAAACACTGTAGTAGAAACAGCCTCAATCAAATTGTTTTCCTATACTGGGGATTTATTTCATAAGCAGAATTTTTGCCAATCTGATGGGAGGAAAATGCACTCAACAGGAGTGAGAGTACTCTATAAAAAGAAAAATAATATTACTATTATATAGTATAGAATAGGGAGTTTATTCTCTATAAGTCAACTAGCTGCTTTAGTCTGATTTATAAACAGGAAGCAGTAATACAAGCATCTTCCAAAAAAACCCACAAGCTTTTTGATCAATAAATATATTTTAGAAATTCTTTGTGCCTGTTAGTATAGCCTTATTTTTCAGTTCTCTGCAAGGGTGAAGAATTATTTATGACCTATCCAATAGAACACTTGACTCCTATTTCTCTGAAGTTGGTTTTATTTCAAAACATCTCTACAAAGTTTATGGAGAAATAGCATAGGAGGCCACCTGGATTGTATAGTCTAATCTGAAGCATTATACAGTAAGGTCTATATGATTAAAAACTAAGCTACAAGAAATAACCATTCATAAAAGTCAGTTTACAGCTGCTCAAAAACACACTAGCCCCCTCCATAAATAAATATCTGATGCAGAGTCAGTAATCTAATCAATTACCAGAAAGCAGTAACAACTACTTGTTATATTGCATAAAAAATGACTTTTAAGGCATTGAAGATTTTTTTACAACAGTAGAGGTATTTATTATCATTAATCTCACTTTTCTATCATGGGTGAAAAATGAATATTAAAATATCCCTTCTGTTTTCATACTGAGTTCTACTAGGTGCATGCTCTATCAAATACTCAATGTGAGGATGTGCAATGGTCTAAAAGCAGCATCTTGTTGAAGGCTTTGGGCTTTTCCCCCACCTTTCCCTTTTAAGCCTTTTGGCTTACACCACTTCAGTTTAGAGAGCACCACCAGCAAGCTGTCCAAGAATAATTCACCATTCAAGCAGTGCAATGTGTGTCAGCCAGCCTGACACAATGCACACATATCCCATTGCACCTAAATTTCTTAGTTTAGGAGTGTACAACAGAAAAAAAAAAAAGCTAGGGAAACAAATTAACTGTGGTACATGTACAAGAAACGGCTAATTGACATCCTCCCAATCACCAGAAGCCAAAGCTCCATCAGCTGCTCTAGAGAGCAGTAAAACACAGCTCACCTGGCAGCTGGGAGGGACAGGGTAAGAGGAGCAGTTATATTAATGGTTTAGTAGTAAACTATGAGACTTAAGTTTGAGAGACAGAAAAATCCAGGTATTTTGCTTTTAATAAACTTGAGAAATGGTGAATACAATAGAGCCTAAAACTGACATTTGAACATACTTCAATACAAAGGAACAAAAGTTACACTTCTAATGTTTCCCATTATTTACTCCTTTCACACTTCCTCTAGAACAAGTGTCATTGGCAACGTATGCAGCTGAGTACCAAAACAAAGAATGCTCTTTGGAATATTATGGAATAGTTTTCCATTTTAAAGTATTTTAAACCTTGCATTGAGAACAAAGATTTTAACTGGCTTAACTAATACTTCTAATTAAAGCACTCTTTTAATAAGACAACATCCAAATTAATTTTGTGTTTCTCCTCAACACAACTTGCAGTTTAAATCTGGCTCCCTATCACCAATTACTTTCTGAATCAAGAACACAAAGACAAGTATGTACAGTGCCAAACACATCACATGGGGGAAGAAATGTGCACTTACCAAGTGAACATAAGGCACAAAGTATCCAAAAAGTGCAGCCGGGATCCCAAAAGCCCAGATCCGATAACTGAGAACTTTGAAAACGGAGAAATTGCAAATCTTTTTCGCAGGAGGTAACTTGAACTTTCCCTTCTTTCCTCCCTCCTTGTCTTTGGTGCTGGGAACGAGGGGTTTGTAGGTAAATCCAGCCAGGAAGAGAACAAACATCAGGATGCAGAGCACCCGCAGGGTGTTGTTCAGGTCGACAGAGTCGATGAGGACCCTCAGGAGGAAGGGCAGGGACACGGTGAACAAGCTGCTGCCAGCAGTGACAATGCCATTCACCAGCCCGAGGCGCTTCTTGAAATAGTGCCCCAGGATGACCAGGGATGGCTGGTAGGCAAAGGAGCAGCCACAGGCAAACAGGATCCCGTAGGTGAAATACAGAGGCTCAATGGTGCTGCACCAAAAGAGAAAGAGGAGAAATCGTCGGTGTTTTGTAATGCTCGTACTCACCTTCCATATGCAAAACAGTTTCTCAATCAATCCACAAGTGAGTTACAAGTTTGTATATACTTATAGCTGAGTAGCACTGTATCAGCTTAATTCAGCAATTATTCTAATCTCCTTCCACTGAAAAATTTCATAGAATTGACTGAACAGGTAAAAATAGAAAAATTACATTCAACTATAATTGCATCATATTGCGTGGCTAAAAACAGTCATTGCCAGGGCAAATTAGCCAAAGGTAAGTTCAACCATTGCTGGGGTTTTGGAATTTTTTTTTCCCCAAGAAAATTGTACTGTTTTGATTTACACATTTCTTCACTATGCTTAGTAGTTCAAATGTAATACTGAGCTCGCCTCATCAATCCAGAAAAATCAAATAAACAATATATTAAGAAAACAAATAATAAACATAGCAAGCATCACTAATAATGAAAAACAAAATATTTAAATACTGAAGAAAATGTAACGCAATACATTATTAAATTACAGGCATTTTAGGTATTTTTTTAGACAAACTGTCCCCTTTTGAATAAATACTTTAAATTCAGTGTTTTGATACACATATTGAATACACTAAGAAAGAACTACAATAATTGTTAATAAGAAATGAAACATTTCATCTCATAGTAAGGTGGATCATCATAAGGCTCATCATCATTACCATTTACTCTACAACTGAAATAAAGCAGAGCCATTGCAACTGACTACAAACGTGTGACATCTATAAAAAATACTTGTGCAAGAAATGTTAAAAGTATGAAGTAACATATAATTAATTAAATTAGTGCTGTAGTATTAGTTAGTGAAATAAAATTTTTAACATTTAGATGGAGGCAGCGTGCAAAAAAATTTTATACAATATTTCTGAGGTGGTATATAGTTTAAATAATTTTTTTAATGCTATGTTTTCAGTGACAACCCCTCCTCTTTTCTAAATTAGTTAACACCTGCTTTTAAAGCAGTTCTGGAAAACAGTTTATACATAATAACAACCCCTATATTAAGTTTTTTTTGAAGAACATGAATGCTTTATGTAGTGCTTTTCCTCACAGGATGCAACCCCTCAGATACAAAAACGGATTCCACAAGCTTCCTATGCAATTAAAGAACTTCTTAGAAAACCAAATTTGACTAACAAAGGTCTGACTCCAGGAACTCTGGTTTTGTGTATTGTAGTGAAAAATAATTTTATAACATAATATTGTCACTTTCTATATTGAACTATCAATTTCTGAAACTGATGATCCACAACATAAGCCAGCAGAAACAACATTAGGGGGAAAGACTTGTTACCTTTATTAAGGGAAAATAACCAGGAAAAATAAAACCAGAAGATTCAAAATGAGAGGAGCAACATAATACAGTAAAGACAGTGAACTTTTGCTTCCATATGTAAATTCATTCAAAGAGTCTGCAGCACAACATGCATATTAAAATATTGCCCTGCATTATAAACACATCTCAATTTCCTAAGACATAAATTTTATATTAAGAAATTAGTGCAATGCAAAAGCGTATAGTAACATATATCTGCTTTTTAATATTTTACTTCTGGAACACTGACTTCTATATCTGAATTAGACTCCTTTAATGAACTGATAACATCATGGGCATAAATCATTTTAGTGTAAGTAACATAATAAACTGCACATGAACCTGGCATGTACTCTTACAAGAATTCATCTCTCAAAGTGCTCTTCAAAGTTTAGTTAGGCTGCAATATTTTTAAAACCTTTACAAAACAACTTGCTCTTGCATGCCTCTTCTTTGCCCTTGCTCCATTGGGTATGAGACAGACACAAGAATGATCTTTATCTCACTACAAGGGTGGTTTAGTATTCATCACTCAAAATATTACTAGGAAGCAAAGAGGAAGAAAGACTTTTCCAAGACATATCTTTTAGTTTTTACCTCACATTAAGTAAGAAGCTTCTAAAAACATATCAGGAAGTTGGGGTTCTGTTTGTTTGTTTAATAAAATGAATTAAGCCAAATATTTGCACCAGGATTAATCATTCAGATCACAGCAGCTCACATCCCTCTGGTTTAGAGTAGAAGCACAGAAAAGATATTCTCACAAGTTTTTTGTCTGTGTAAATAAAATTGCACCTAAGTGGAAAGCTCTTCTGAATGTAGCTTGATTGTTCCTACGCTTATTTTGGTAAGGGTGGGGAAAAATAGTCTAAGAACTAGAGGTAACTGGATTATTTTCCTGCTACTTCTTACACCCTACCTTCACTAACCAATTTCTGATGATGACTAGACTAAGTAAATTTCCTGTTTCCTCATCTTCTACAGGATGCATCCAATAAATCAGTCACTCTTGAATTTCTTAAGATTTATTCTGCAAAAGTTACAGAAACATACAATTGAATTGTAAACTAGAAAAAAAAAAATCAACAAAAAACCCAAAAAAAGCCTCAAGTATAGTCAATATTCCAAGGTTTTCTCTATCTCCATGTTTGGCAATTGGATCAGTAAGAACAGAAGAAAACATCCAATTTCACCACAATTTTAACAGCTTCCTGGTCCTACTGTGTTTTTATCAGCATTAAAACAGTTTCAAAAGAAAATTGAGGGGACAGGGCAGGAAGGGAAAACAACAACCATGTTTATGTACCTATTAAAACACAATGTACACCAAGCAAAACTGTAAGTTTATCCTGGACAACGCTGTTGACCTCATAGCACTGGTCTTGCTGTTGATCTATTTATACATAGTGATTCCTGTTAAATAGGGACTCCTGATTTTATTTATATACATTATATTTTTAAAAATACTTTTTAAGTTGAAAGTTCCCAAGTCATAGTTTGAAAGACAAAACCAAACTGAAATGAAACAAGTTTTCTACAGATAATACAAAGTATGACTGTTTACCCCTTCTTTATTGGATCAGCATTACAACACTATGTAATTGATTAAATACCTTGAAAGTTAAGAATTTAAGGTTTTTACCTTACAAAAGAACTCGCGAGGAGTCCAACAAGCCCTACTGCAGCTCCAACAACAGCTACTTTTCGACAGCCAAACAGGTCTGTGAATATGCTGACTATTGGGGAACAGAAGAAGACCATCCCCATAGAAAGAGAGCTCACCCATGCTGCAAAATAGAAAAAGAAAAAAAAAAGACAACATTTTAGAAGACAAAGTGATTTCAGCATTCAGTTAATATTTGTTTTCACCTAAGATTTTATGCTGCTGAACTAAATTCGGGTAGCAATCAGGTAACTATTTTAAAAACATTTAATTACATCTTAAAATATATTCACCTAACATGGTAAAAAAAGCCTAACAATTTACATAATCAACTAATTTAGATTTTTTCAGCTTGAAGAATGCAGTTAACTTTTTTCTTGCTATTAGTTCTACTATTTTTTTTTTTAAACTAGACAAGCCCACCAGAGATGACTGGTTTTGAGAGTCCAGTCTCACATGGACTCTATTCATGGAGACAAACAGGCAAAGAAATTGGGCATCTGAAACTGAGCTTAAGTAGCTTGCATGAAGTAACACACTACATTATTTTAGATCTATGGGCTGTGATTTAATTACCATTCTCCTTAGTGAAGCCAAGGTTTACAGTGTTTTTTAACAGCCTATACAGCTAGTAAAATAATTGGAATATAAAAAGCTGAAGTGAAGACATTCAGCTCAAATTAAATCAACAACATGTTGATTTTGTCTCTTTGTGCTTCCAGGTACTCATGAAAAAATATGCCTTTTTATCACTTGATCCTCTCTTCTTCTTATTACAACAATGACAGGGCAGAGCCTAAAAGAGAAGGTAGCCACTGATTTTCAACACAACAGACAGTTAAGACAAATGATGATGCCTTATCTGAAGCACTACAGAAATGTAATTTAGAGACATGGTTGGCATGTCTTGTATGAAGTATGGTATATCATTTATTGAAAATAATGTTCTTGAAGTTAAATTTCACATGTCTACATAGATTGAGAAAATGTACTGTCTTCACCCTTTGTGAAGAAACCTGGCACCAAAAATAATTACGATAAACAGAACAGCACATCTTTAAATGCCCCAAGGCAAATAATTCTTGCTGCAATAGCTTCATTCTATGAAGAAATTTGTGGCTTTAAAATATATTCAGTAGATCCAAGTAATTTCCAATCTCACTTTAAGTAAGTTTTCAAGCACCCTTACACTTTTCATGCAGTATGAAAAGTGTACATTGAATAGCCTCCAACATTTTTTCCAACAGAAATTACAACTGTCCTAAGTAGTACAAAAAATTACAAATGCATCTTGCCAGAATAGAGAGCTCTCTAGAGCAGTTATTACATATTAATTAAAGTATTTCTCCTCCAGGCTACTGGCTGGTTTCCTGGCACAAGCTGGCCATATTCCAGAGCTGCTAATTCAGATACTAATACAGCACCTAATTGCTACATATAACTGCATTCATATTCATACACAAAACATTTTGATTGCTATAGAAGAAAACCTATTCTTACTTTAAGGATTTAAACATTCCTTAAGGCACTGGAAGCTAAGAATTAGCTCCTCTAAACATGTAATTTTTGTAGATTTAACAATTCCCAGGCTTCCCCAGAAGATGTGAAAGTAGTCATCCTTAAGATAAAAGTATCAGACCAGAGAGCAGCTGTATTGAAAAGTCTGTTTGTTTGTTCTGTGCCACTGAAACCCATAATGGATTACAAAACCTCAAAACTTTAATATAACTAGAATTATTCAAACATGAAAGCCACAGCTACATGTTCTTTCCTGAACAGTTCACAAAAAACCTGAACATATATTCTGATATTTCTTAAATTATTTCCTCTGTTCAAAAGTCTACAGCAAGGCAGCAATACCACATACTGCAAAAATATACTGCTATTCTACCATGACTCTTTAAAAATTAAAAAAATTATTATATCAAATAGTTTCCTTACTATAAATATAATATCTAAGCACTCTGAGAATTATTCCCATTGTCACAGTTAGATTACACAATACATATTTATCAGCCAAATTATAAACTAAGCTATTAAATATTTTAGCTCATTCTTTAGAGTCAAGCACTAGGATTTACAGGACAACAAAAAAGAAAACATTATCGTGTTCCATTGGAATGCTTTATCATGTACAAATTTCAATAGAGGCTATTCGTCCAATGCATTCTTTAAAATCAAATTTTCATAAGCATTACAATAAGGAACTTAGCAGTCTTATCCTCAAGTGTCTTTCAAGTGGTTGGCTCAACACAGTAGTAACACTCTTCATTCTTTAACAAGCTTCAAGATTTCTTTAAATATTTTCCCTTGAGACTGTTCTGGTTGAGAAAGGGAACAAAATGCTACTGTCTAGAAGAAGCAATACAAGGCAAGCAAAAGAAAGGCACTTAGTAACTTCTAAAAGCTCAATAAGCTTGAATAATATTTAGCTTTCATTAAGTTATTAGTAACAATTTATGCAAGAATAAGGAGGCCTGTATGTACTCTCCCCGCCTCAAACCATTAACAGCTGAGAGACTTCGTAAGCCTATTTTTATTTGTTTTCCTATATACACAAATTTGGACATTAACTCTTTTTCCGCTGTATTTTTCAATATCCTGGCAATTCTTCCTTCATGGACTGCCAAGCTTCCCTGTAATACTGGTGCATTTTCAGCACCCTCAACATCTTACAGCAAAAAACTCCATAACTTAACTACAGAATGGGTAAAGGACCCATACTTCTATTATGGCCAGTTACACACACAGACAGTCTCTTCAGCAAAGCAGAAGTTTGGCTTCCATAAAAAGATTTGTTATGAGAATAGTTTGAGAATTTGTGAGATCCTGTTCTGGAGAAAACAGAAAAGTGGCTGCTGAAAGTTATTTCTGGAAATAATTTGTTTGTCTCCAGCTAGTATTAATAATTCCTGCCTGTATAATCACATTTACATGGCATTTAATTTTTAAAATAACAAAATAATTGCAATGCCGTGTAGATCAAAGATTGATTTAGCCCGGTATCCTGTTTCTGACCACCACAAAGCACTTAGACAAAGCACTCTGGAAAAAGGGTTAGCATCCTGCTTTTTCCCTGGCTACATCCTCCCAACATCCAGCAATAAGCAGCTTAGAAACCGCCTAAGCAGAACGTTGCATCCAACCATTCAACAAGAACATTTAGTTCCATCAATATTACTTTGGCTTCTCTGCTTTTGTTGTAATCACTTACAGAACATGCTCAGGCACCAGCACCACATTAAAAATAACTGCCCTTGGCTTTGAGCTTACTCATATTTAATTCCTCCACTCTAAGAAATACGAATTAACCACCCCTGCTGAGGTTTCTCTTGAAACCCATGATTTTATATGCCTTAATCAGATCTGTTCATATTAATTTCTTCTCCAAAGTGAAGCAACTTTTTGACTCAGCCTGTCTTTGTACAGAAGATGTACTTTGCCCCTCTCTACTGAGTACACCCCACTGTTTCTGAGACCAGTAGCCAGAACTACATGCAGAATTTAATAACAAGTTTCTGTGCTAACAATTTTTTTTCCAATCTCAGTGCTCTAGCTATATTTTCTTTTTTCCCTTCTTTTTGTTTTCTATGTGTTGCAGCTGCTTCAGAGTAAATATATTTAGAAAACTACCCATGACCTTATTTTCCTACAAATGCTAATGATATCTAAAGGTGTAGACACCTTTTTTTAGCACTTATTTGGATTACATATCTCCTCATGAGACATGTACATAAACTGAATTTAATCTGCCATATTAATCTCTCAGCAACAACAGCAGAACACAGCAAGTCCAGTGGTCAGCCACCTCACACTCATGTCTGAGCACACACTACAGAGCTTGAATTCATTCAGCATGCAGAAGACAAGTGGCTCAAAATGAATCTAATCAGTGCCTCCAGGTACCTAACAGGTGATTCTTACAGAAATAAAGCTGCTCCTTTTCGGAGGTGACAGGACAAAAACCTAAATGAAACTGCAACAAAGGATATTCCAATTAGATGCCATGGAAGTTTTTCACCATAAACAGAGTCAAATTTATAAAGTGTGATCCAAAAACGTTGTTGAAATTCCTTCCTTGGGTTTATTTAAAACTTGACTGGGCAACACTTAACAGCCTGATCTAACTCAGAGGTTCAGTGTATTTTCTCTTGGCTGCCTTTACGTGAAGGGTGTCAGACCAGATAACCAGAGAGTCTCCTCCAACTCAAGCTGTTCCATAAATTATATGGTACTGTTCTAAACCCCTGCTTCTTGAAAAACTGGATTCTGAAGATCATGTTAAACATCAGCAGTTCTTCAGAAGAACAACAAAAAAAACTCAGGCTTGCAATATGAACTCCTCAGGTAAGAAGAAAACCGAGATATGAGATTAAAACCTTTTCCATCCACTAAGAATGAGAAGGAGTTGAGGGAATCCTTGAATTCTAAACAAAATAGATCCTAACAAGTAGATCTTACAAGACCTATTATTAGAATTGGAGGTGTGAAACTCATTGCTTAGAACTATTGTATTTCCATCCTACTGATGCAATTTTTCCATCAGTATTGTTTTATTGCCCAGAAACACTGGGTTATCCTTTGCCTAAGGCACTCCAGATACATCCTCTTTTATCCATTATCAATTTTTTTTCTCCAGGGAAAGCCACTAATTTCCAAATGAGGAAATGCTCAGCAAATGTTAGTTACCCAACAGATCAACACAACCATTAGACCCAACAAATATTCCAATATCCTCCCATGTCCCCCTGAGAGCCTCTGCAGCTCAGGCTCCTGCAAATTGCCACCCCATTTTTATCTAACCTATCACTATCCAAAGACATCAAATACCTTGTGCTACATGCTTTGCTTACACCTGCCTGTGAAAATTCTTTCAGAACCTGCTCAGTAACTTCTCATCAATTGTGAGGAATCTCATTAGTTGTGGATGCACAAGGGAAAGCTACTGGTTTCCACACTGCTGCTCCTGTTACTGTGTGATCCACAGATCCCAGAACAGTATGTCAGTGGAAAAGGAAAGCAGATGTTAAAACACTGACACACTTAGAATCCCTACTGTCAAAAAAGTGCACTGCTGCTTCTATCCAAAAAAGAACTGCTGATCCCATTAGAGAAAGTATGTGTTTAAGGACTAAAAATAAATTCATGACATAATGCTGCCACAGGAAGTATCCTATACTCTGAACTCAGGTTACATGACTACAGCTTTCAGTTTGCTTACTTTCCAGTGTTTAGTTTGCACATATCTGAGCTAGGCTCTCCCTTAAAGCAATACTATGAAAAAAATTAATTCTAATTTAAATGAAAATTCTGAAACACCTTCGGGCAAAGAATTTGGTGCAAGAAAATACCATTTCTTTTGGACACCAAGGCTGTCTTGAATATGCTTTGGAAATTAGAATTATCTGCAGAGGATCTAATCAGATTTCCATAACACACTCAGAGATCACAGTCAACACATGAAGATGTATGAACCAGGAACTAGTGGAAGAATCCAACAGAAATACAAAGCATTGGGGGGTTTCCCCCTCACATTCTTCTTTTCTTGTCCCTGAGGAAAAAATCTTTTATTGAATAACATTTTTACTGAAAAATACCGCTTGTTATGATGCATCCAATTCCAAGAATTAATATGAGTCACTGAATCCCTATAAAGAGACCTTTGAACAGACACCCTGTTTCTATATCACAAAGCATGAAAGCACAACTTCTGCTTTCAGCAACCATCAGGTCATTATCAGGCAGCTTGAATTAGTTTATTCCGAATGAAAGAATGAACTCCCAGATTTTGCCAACAGTTGTAAGCTTTCCTGTAAGTTACACATAGCATCTCTTCAGTGAATTGCTCCTGACTCTCAAAAATGCTACTTCAGGTTCATGTGTGCCATGTTGAACTTAATGCAAGAAGGTGAAAGAAGCATGAACTTGCCAATGTGTTGTAAGCATTGTACAAGAAAAGCAAGCTTGTAGGAATAAAAACCAATTGTTCTATCAAGTCAAAACACATGCTTATTTTTTTCAAGGCTTTATACTACATATTCTCTCATATGATGTGTGACAGACAAAACACCAAGTACCAGAAAAGAGTCACTTATATCCCTAATACAGTGAGCCTTCCCCCAAGTTTGCCATTTACCAGAAAAGGACTGGACTAATTTCACGCTCTGCAATGACAACACAAGATCAGAATTTCTATTATGCCTTGTGTGCATAAGCAGCAGGAAAGCAGAACAGTGAAAAAAAAATATTCATATACTGACAAAACATCCCACAGCACTGCAACAGCCAATTATTTTACTACCATCTGATTTACACTTGCTGTATGAACAAAACCTTAGGCAGAGTGTTGTACCATTTTTGTTTGTTTGTTTGTTGGTTCCCCCCTTTAACAAAACAGTAATGGTGAACCCAAAGCAAGTACCATGGCAAGCTACCACAAAATTTTCTTCAAATAATAGGGGAGAAAATATAAACCTGAAACAGTTAAAGATGTGCTTATTGGCCAACAACTTTTACTACTAGAGAGACTGCAACTCCTCAATGTATTTTTAAAAGTTAGAGGAAAATAAACAAATGCTTAAGTTAGTAGAAGCTAAAACAAAAGCTAAAAAGTGCAGTTAGACAAAATATTGCTGCTAGAGATTTTAAGAGTTAAGCCTTCAGAAACCTTTAAAGGAAGGCTGAAGTAAATCATTAACAGAAAAACACGTGCATTTGGGTTTCACAGCAAACCAAGCTTGACCTTTGACACTTAATAAAGTCTGAAAATGCTGCAGTAGAAAGAATAAACAAGGAACAAATTGATAAGAAATGGCTGTAACCACTTGTTTTTCCTTTCAGGAGTCATACGAGAATGTTTTCTGCTGACTGTCTCAGACTCTTTTCAAAGCACAATGCAATCACATTTTTAACTAATAGCCTAAAAAAAAACTGAGCTCCAGAACTGATTTCCAGGCGCATTTTTATCTTTTCTTTCCTCCCCTCAAATACGCATTGGTTTGTTTATTCACTTTTTTTAAGATTCCAAACAGTGGAAGGCCAAGAATCACGTTCTGTTTTGATTTAGGATCCATAATTTTCTGCATAACGAAGTACTAGCTATTAACTTCAAGGATGACACTTCGATTTTCCAGAAAGATTTAATCTTAACTGCTCTCCCAACCAACAGCTGAACACATTCCAAACATATCTACAACCAAACATTGCATAATGTTCTCATTTTAGAGCTATAGCATAGATTAGACCTCAAGATCCAAATTCCTAAACTCTTAACAGAGCTATCAGTCTTCTTTCTTTCCCTCACCTCACCTGCACTGGGGCAAGACCTGCAAATCAAGGTTGCCTTTTAATTGACAGAGGCATTCATTTCACTTCTACAGTATCAGAAGTCCTTGTGAGACCATGAAGATAAAAGCAGCATGATAAAGAAATCTTACTTTGCAAGTACTTTTGGTACACTATTTAAAGTTCAGGAGCACAGACTGCCACCAAGCAACTCACAAACTAACTTTTCACATTAAAAGATCCTTCTGAACCTCATCAGGATTGGCTAAAAGACCCCATCACATGTCAATAACTTCAGCTACAGATTACAACAGCATTTCTTCCCTGATTACATCTACATATTCCCCTTATGTTCTGTAAGTCCCTACAAAATAATCAGTCTTTAGGTTTTAAACCCCTACCCTCAAGGTTCAAACTGTTACCTAAAAGATCCTCCCGTGTTACAAACCACCCTTTTCTACTCTCCACCCCAAAGCAGTCATCACTCACTAGGCATTTTAAGCAAGGGACAGACTAGTTAGTATAGAGAAAAAGGTACCCTAACCAAACTCTACTAAGCAGGCCAAATAAAACAGAAGAAAAAGTGATTTTAGGGCAAATCATTTAGATGCTGCAAAAGGTAAGTATTTTTCAAGGTAAGATCTGATTGTTTAACTTGTATCTGCTTCAGAGGGGAATCTGTATTTACACAGAAATAACAGTGCCTATTTTGCAACACGACTTTGCAATCCAAAACCAGACAAATGTTCAGAGCCGCATGCCTGCATTTAATAACACAAGTACAAACACTGAACTATACAGCAAATTTCTGTCTTTGGCATTCTAACACTATTTTGTGCTATAGTTATGTGGAAAGCTAAATTTGACTTTAAAGCAAGGAACCTCCAGGTAAAGTGAGGTGACAATAAGTTCAGTGTGTATCCTACATAAAGGATAATTTTTTCCACATAATTTTATCAATCGTATCACAAATACAAAGCCAAGTGATACAGAAGTCCAAAACAGGATTATTTTTAAGCAACACTAAGAGTAAGATGTTGTTTTCACAGGCTGAAGAAAAAAGGAGATTCCCATGCCTTTCATTTTCTTTTACCTGTATCTCCTACTCTCTTCCCTTCAAGTACAGAAAACTTAGTCAAAAAAATAGGGGCATTTGAGTTTTGGACAGCAAACAAATGAATTAAAGTGTCCTCCCTTTCAGAGGATTTATAGTGAGAGGAAATCATTTGCATGGAAAGCTTGATAAGAGCAGACAGAAAGCACATGTGACAAAATAAATCTTCATGTCAGCGTGTGCCCTTTATATCAGTTACACTCATGTGCACTCTAACCCTTGCAACCAAGTGAACCAGCCACTGTAACTCTTGACCTTATTCTTCTCTCTCGTCCCCCTACAAAATTTTCAAGTCTGCCAATGTGACTCACTGGGACAATAAACTATTTCTCATTAACTTGATGTCCATCTAGCCAGGCAGTTATCTATCTGACTTCCAGCAATCCAAATGGCCAGGCTGGCATTCATCTAGAAAACTTGAACAAATTGCTACACTGCACACACACACACAGAGTAATTTCATCTTAGCTAAGCAGCTGGATGTGACTTGCTGCATAGGTCAGCCTCCCAGACACAGGGCACGTGCAATACAGCTTGTGAGCTACTCAGCACATTTGGAGTTCACATCTGCATATTTTTAGTTATTATGAACAGCAAAGGATTTTTGAGCTGAAGTTTCAACACTGCAATTATCACAGGTTGCAGTTTTAATTTGGATGACATTCATACTTAGTAAAGTACAAAATTTTTTAAACAAAATGCTTCCTGATAAGCTGTTGAATCAAGACACCCTCCCCCAAGATAGAACATACTGCCCAAACCCTATTTCCTGCAAGATCCTGGGGTTAAACCAGGGCAAGAACTTGGGAAAGTTACTTTTTATCAATCTTTGTTTTTCCTTCTAAGGAAGGTGGAGGAGAAGAGAGAGTTTGAATACCTGCTGCTGAGAAAGATGGCATGGATTGAGCAGCTACCACAGAGGGTCTTACTCTTATAATGCCAACATGCCCTAGGGCTGCAAGATAAGTGTTTCTAAACATGCCACTTTCCCCCAGTTAAAAACAAGCCACAAAGCAGAAGTTGTCTCTCAGAATAGTGGTTCCCAAACTTGCTTCCCATTAGGTAGCAGGAGGAGTTGCACCAGTAGATGCACCCCACACTCCTGGCTATGCTTTCCTTGTATCCAAAATTATTATTTCTGGTTTAGAGAACTGCCCCCCTAAAATACCATGGGGTTTCCTGGGCATCCAGGCATAGCATTAGGGGGATTGAAACTACATGTTTAAGCTCCCTTCCAACCTAAACTATTCTATTTTTTTTTTAATTAAAGTGTTTTGAGGCTTGGTTTTTTCCTCAGGAAACACTACTGAGAAACATGAAAGCAAACACACTCTAAACACCATTTTAAAGGAGCACCACACTTATTTCAAGTTAATAATCTAGAGCTGAGAATTTGAATTTGTGGTGGATCAATCTTGGGTAGATACCAGGCACCTAGCAAGTCACTCTATGACTCCCTTTCTCAGCACAGGACAGAGGAGAGAAAATAACTAAAGGCTCATGGGTTGAGCCAGGTCACAGAGTTTATCCAAAAAACAATTTAAATTCAGTTTTTCATAGCCATTTTCACACAACTTCCTTATTTCACACATAGTACCAGGTACTCCCATAGTAACTTTAAAATACAAATAAATGGGCATGTAATTGAGGTACTTGAGCATTGTCTTAATATTTTTAAATTACAACATTTTTTTGAGTTATAACTCTTTCCTTGAGATAAGGCACAGATCTTATTCTACAGCATTTTTCACATATATGTCTTCTTTAGCATTACAGGTTCTCTCCTTTCTTGCACAGTACTGCTTTCCAAAAATTATATGGTTATGCTTAAGACATCAAATCAGTTCTCAAAATACTGAGTTATCCATACAAAGAAAATATTTTTTTAAGTTTTTATATAGATAAAATCCAGTCAAAGATAAGGGTGTAATAAAGCTTATATATCCCATATGAAAAATAAAAAGTATGTATAAAAAATTCATATCTGGAAAAATTTCTTGTTTTGGTCAAGAAATACTTCTTTCTATTCCAATAATACTGGTACTTCATTACTTATTCTTTGACTTTGCATCCACTTAGTAGCAATTCTTTACCAAAACTATAGTTCAAAAAAAAACCCAAAAACACCACAACACACACCAGTCAATCAAATTTTGATTAGGGTTACTACCTTCTGAAGATTCTTTCAAAGGAAAAAAGAGCTTTGCTTGATCAAGGTCACACTATTTTAATAGTATAATCAATGTTTTTACTGACTATTTTGCTGTATTCTGGAAAAATATCAGAAGTCCAAAGCTCTTATTTATAAAATAAGTAGGTAAAACAGCACAAAACTGAGCCAATCATACTGCTGGTTCTTTTCCTCCCCTTTTTTCACCAATGCCTTTAGCTCTTCAAGCTTCTGGATGCCTGTATTAGAAAAACTCTTTGTACTCATCATGAGCAAACAAACAGGAACACAGTGTCCAGTATGATTTTTTTAAGTCCTGGATTAAAACATTGTTTATTACTTCCTTAATGTAAGCTGGTTTTAGGTTTGAGGGTTTTTTAAAGAGAAACTATAAAATTTAGTCAAGGAATCAGTTGTCTCCTTCAAATATCTGATGGCAGTTGGAAGATCTTAGGAAATTTTAATGCCTTACTCCTTAACTGTTCACTGGAAAAACTTCTTATTTGTTGAAAAGAAGCCTAAAACCACTACTCTTCCTAGAAACTGTAGTAGTCTTGCTTAAACTGCAAATATGAAACACTTCCTTGCTGTGACACAGCCATTTTTGTTCTGTCAAAAACAAGAACTGGTATATAACCAGTACAGATTTTATTTTCCCTAGTTATTATATGCATCCTAGTACACTGCAGAATAATGTAACAGTTATCACAAACGACTGGCCTGTCTCAGGAGAGCCTAAGCCTGAGTCCAGCTGTGACACCCAGCAGGAGGACTCAATGCCAGGGCTCTTCCAGAACCAGGGGAGAGTACTGACTTGGGTCATGGGACACAAGAGGGGGGAAAGCATTTCAGGATCACACAATTAACTTAGGGGACATTTATGGGAGGAACCAGGGAGACATTTAGAGGTTTTGGGGAGGAACAAGTGTGGAAAAGTAAGAATTTCGAGAGGGTAAAAAGCATTGCCCACATGTAAGGAGTTTGCTGGCCGGTATGGTTGTCCTGCCCCTGCTCAGCACAGCCTGCCCAGTCTGCCTGCTAAATTCCTTTTTAAACTTCTCCTGGGCAAGGCATCTGTGTTCACAGTATCTGTATCTGTTTGCAGTGTGAATCCCTCCAGGTGCTGGTTTCAGACACTCAGATATGAACACAGATGCCCACACATACACACACATTCTCATTACCAGACCTCCATTCTGTTCAGCCAGAGGGGAGTAGGATGACACCAGTAGTGCTGTGTTCATGTGAATGTTGCTATTTGAGTGCTTTTCAGTTAATTTGTGTGGCCAGCTGTGCACACATGTGTACATGTGGTGGCCATGTGCACTCTGGGTGCCTACTGTAAACATTTTCAGCCTCAGTGCAGGCTAGACCAGGGATACAAAGCTGCAGCAGCTTCACTGCTCTCAGGCTGTCAGATCTAGCCTGAGATTTTTCCAAACACCTAGAACCAAAGAAAAAAGAATTATAGCCCCACTTAAAATACACTAGTCTTCCCCTTCTCAACCAAGTCTGTATTTTCAGCGAGTTGTACTTGTCACACAAGAACAATCAGCTCTTTCTTACATCAGTCAATGAAAAACTAGTGACATAGCAAACCTCAGTAGAGCTGGCTAAACAACACATTTCCAATTCTGAAAGTTCAGTTTTAATTCCACCACCTTAGCAAAGGAGTTTTCATGTACAGTGCCCACTTGACAACAGGTTTGTCCTCCCAAAGAGCTCCTGTTGCTTTTACTCCCAGCTCCTACAGAGTTAACTGAAGTGGCATCAGGAACACTAAAGTGTACCAAGGGGTAAGAAGGCATTGCAGTTGCACTAAAATCCCCCTGGAGATAGCCCTGTCAGGTAAATTCACAAGCAGCTTCCATACTGATAAAAAGAGCATTATTCCATCATTACAAAAAACTCTGGGAAGATCTGCATTTCCTTCCAAGGACTCACAGCATAAGAGTTCTTAGGACAGAACACTTTCCTTGCAGCAACTGGAATATAAGTTAGGGAGCTCAGCAGCTGTTCTAAATTTCCAGGAAGTCCAAATGTCTCCATGGAAAACAAAAACCAAAACAAAAAAAAACCCCAACCCAACAAAAAAAAACCAAACCAACAAAAAACCTCACCAGCCCTAGACCTACACAC
Organism: Petroica traversi; assembly: GCA_025920805.1. Classification (NCBI taxonomy): domain Eukaryota; kingdom Metazoa; phylum Chordata; class Aves; order Passeriformes; family Petroicidae; genus Petroica; species Petroica traversi. The sequence goes on from JAHLSL010000017.1 coordinate 13,503,171, forward strand.
CCGATCCCTAAAGAGAAATTCTGAAATTTGGTGCACATAGCTTGACCTTGATAGCATAACACAATGTAAACAAGCACTAGGTAGAAGTAATCAAACAACATGAATTATTAGCATGGCTACTCATGAGTAGTTTGGAGAATTTTCAAGTAAGACTGCAAATAAAAGTATCAATCCAACAGACTGCACAAGTAATTAACTATTGGGAGTGCAGACAGCAAAAGAACAGTGCCTGTTTCTTAATTATTCTGAAATTATTAAACGCTAAACTAAAGCAGGCATGTTTCTTTAGCTAAAGTGTTTCAAAGAAAAGCTGTTGACACTCAGTATCCCCCAGCCAGCCCAAAGAAAACAAAGAATCAACAAGCCCTGGTTGGTCCCAATTGAGCGTGCAGACTGGAGAGCAGAAAGCCCTATGGTTTGTGCTTTGTTTAGCAGAAAGCACTGGGTGCCACAGAGGAATGAAATCAGCAGTAATGTGAGGAGCCCTTGGCAGTTCAAACCTGGTAGCAACCACCCCACCAGTTCTCTAGGAATCCATCTCCAGAAGAAGGTTTTTGCTCTTCAGAGAGCTTCTCTGATGAAAACAAGAGAAGCTTTAATGTACAGGAAATGCATACTCAGCCCACAAGAGGAAGTGAATCAGGAGCCTGAAACTGAGGAATTGCCAAGTGTTGTGCAGGTTTGTAAGGTCTGAGGATGGGTAAATCTGCAGGTATGAACAAGGCAGGAGCAGCAATACTAAAACCAAGCAACGCATTAAGCTGATAAGCTCCAACATTAAAGCCAGTGTGACACTGGAGTCTTGTGTTTCCTTTGGCACCAGCAAGATAGAGAAAGCAAGAAAAGGGGAAGAAGGAAAACTAGGCAGATTTCTTGATGACAGGATAGGAACAAAAAGATTCCAACAAACTGGAGCCCTATACAAGACTGTGTAGGTGAAGCAGCTACCCAAAGAAAAAGGGAGTAATTTTAATAAGAACTCAGGCAATAGGTCTGAAAAGCATATTTTAATAGTTTAAGGGAATCTGTTGATGAGTGCTATCCTGACTGCTATCCTGAAACAGAAACACATGTTCCTTCCCGTTTTGTACAAATGCTGAGACATTTATGCAGAGACATGTAAACATTGAGACTGCTGTGATCAGGCAACGAATGGGAATGCCTGGGTGTGGAAATGCCAGAAGGAATAGCAGGAGAAAGGCCTTTAACAACAGCACGTGTTGATCACACCTAGATAATCAGATCAAAGGTCTCAGTACATCTACATATCTGCTCCTCAAAATACCTAAGTCAGTAAAACAAGGAATACATTTACACTACAGCAGGGGACAAACTATAGGTTAGGTCATTGAGAGATAATGGTGAGAAGATAAACTACATGATTGAAGGTATAAGGCAGCCAGGAAAGGGAGACAAGAGACTGAGTAAATTCTAACACAAGTAATGACTCATAGGAGATCATAGTGGTTAGGATCTCTTAATCCTGTTCCACCTCTAAGGGACAAAAGTCACATCCAAATTCAGCACATAATTAGTGACCTAAGAAAAATCCAGCAGACATGAGGAGTTTGATAGCAGGAGTCTCCCATCACTCATTGCATTGGGATGATTTCTAGCAAGAACACTTTGACATTTTCATCTGTGTGGTCTGGTTGCTTGGTACAGAGTACATGGCTAGGACTGTGTGCATGTGTGAAGGTTGGTTAGGTTTTGTGTGAGTTTTTGGCTTGGCTTGATTTAACTTTAAAAATCACCTCCCCGTCTTCTAAGGGCTCACAGTGAACTTTGCTTCAACGTTATTCTTTGTTCAAATGGAAGGAGATGAATGGGGCAGGTAAGAGATGAAAAAAATGTACACTGTATTAACAAGGGAAACAGTCCATAACTTCCAACACTGTATCATTCAGGCATTAAGGAATTGCACATGCTAGCATTTTATGTCTGACTCAACATTTCCCACTATTTGACTGAGGAAAAGGTTTCACTGCTTGAGAAATTCCTGATTTTCTAAATAGCATATAACACTAGCTTATTGTGAAACAAAACCTGATGCAGCAATTTAAACACCAAACCACTCCAAATTCAATCCTCTTTTAAAGCTCCAATTTAATTAATTCTCTCCCTGGGTATTCCTGGCTTATGAACATCACAATTTAAAGACCAATTCAGATTATTCTATGTACCAATAAAATTATGCATTTGAATACCTTCTTAGACAGTAAGTTTCATATGGTACCTGACATTTAAGCTAGACAATGCAATGCCACATGCCACTTCCATCCTTCAGTCATTTCTTAGAATTACTTACTCAACCCAATGACATGAGCAAAAAGCAAGAGCTGTTAAAGCAGTGAAAACAACAAAGTAAAGCTTGTTAAAAAACAAAGGGAAACTAATTAGGGCAAAAATTCGATCTAATAAATTATTCTGCATGAATAATGATCAGCTTGTCAAAATTCATACTGTTTGTTCATGAAGCTCACAGCTGGAAACAGGAGGGATATTTCAGGTCAAGAACGAGGTTCTTTGGCAAAAACTACACAAAGAAGTTTGCACAACTCCAGCCAACATCATGCTTAGCTTGAGGCAATGCTTTTACTTTCAGGAGCTCTGAAGTGAATCAAATAAAAATAAAAAAAACCCACCCCAAACCTTTACTAGCATACTTACTAAAGGATTCTGAATATTACAGACTTAATATGAGAAATTACAGAAACTGGAAAATAAAAAGACCCAAAGCAACCATGTTATTTTTACATGCTTCTCTTCAAAAATGCAACAAGGGACAGCTCCTTAGAAGACAGAGGACAAATTCATTCAAGTTGGCTATTGTCAAATTGTGTCATTCCTGCACTTCAAAAGCCTGCAAGGAATGAGGCACTAAAGTCTCTGTCAATCCATCTTTCCCCGTGGCCCCTCACCCCTGGTCAGAAAGTATCTTCACATAATCTTGCCAAGGCAAACACATGATGCCATATACTACAGTATTGCTGAACATAAATAGCAGGTTTCCTGACAATCAGAACTAAATTCTAGCACCTTGCTAGGTGCAAGGTGCTAGAAGCTTCAAGACACCACCTTTTTCATGGCTTTAATACAGCCAGATAAAATAAAAGTATTACTTTTTTTAAACTATGGGGATAGAAAAAAAAAGCTTTTTCTTCTTGTTTGATGGGAAAAGAACCCAGCATTTCCACGTGGAAAGATTCAACTAGGAATTGTTTTTAAAACTACTCCTCCTCAAGAAGAACAAAGGCTCTTCAGTATATAGAGAATTTATATTTTTAAGTATGTTTTCTGCATTTTGCTGAGAAACTAGAATAAAACTTAGAAGAAGTGAGAGTTACCTTATTCTTTTACAAGGTTTGTTTTCTTTCTAAATGAGTACTCTTCTTCCTCATCCAATTTTTATTCTAGAAAGCACTAAAACAAAACAGAGTGGTTTTTCACCACAATGAGGTCACCACCTCCAATACAAGACCTCTTCAAAGGGGCTGAATATCATGAGCTTTTGCACATCTAAGAGCAGCTTTAAATACTTATCATTCATCAAGCCATCATGAATCATGCAATTAAACTTCTTTTGAATAAAAAGATTTAAGAAAAAGTGTTTAGATATAATCACTTATCGAGAATTATCTGGATATGCTAAAGCAACATGCCATTCAAAGCATGTTTAAGGATGGAACTTCTAGCAGCTTTCAACAAAGGGTTCATCCATCACAAAAGATTCTTAGAAAAACAAAGTTTCCATTTGATAAGAGAAAAGCCCTCGGAGGTATGAATAAAGTAGGTTAAAGAAACAAGGAGAGGTCAAATTAGCATACAGAGAGTGGTTACCAGCAACATCCAGAAAGAATCCATTTTGAGTCCCTTGCTGTTTGGCAATATTAACTAATCACCTGGAAAACAGGGAAGGGATGAAAAGACAAAATTCCACATCTTAAAACACAACTCAGGTACCTGCAGCTGAAAGGTGTTTTTTTGTTGAGTTGGCTTTATTGTGTGTTCTGGGTGTTTTGGTTTTTTTGGATGATCTAATAGAGTAATTTACTTTTTAATTTCTCATCAAACAAAAATGGGTTAGGACTCCCAAAATTAAGAGAAAGCATGTTTAGAACACAAGGAAGCATGGATTATGTCAAGAAAATAAATTTTAACTGTGCATCTTCTACAATACCTGAGGTCCACAGGTATTAAGTGCAATTGATGTCAGTTGGACTTCAGCCTCTCCAAGTACAAAAATCACAGTCTGGCCAAAGGGCAGAAAGTGAATAACAGGAAAAATCACTTTTTAAGCTTTGTAAGCATCAATTACTAATAATCTGTAAGCATCAATTACTGAATACAGAACACTGTCTCAGAACAAATTCCAGAGTGAAAATCTCTTATTAAGCATTAAAGACATTGAGCTGGTTTTATCAGAGATAACACATATTAAAAGAAACACCTCACATGTTCCAACTTGTATCACATTGGAAGGAGTGACTGATACGCTGAAGGTCAGGGCTGCTATGTGCAGGGACTTCAACGTGCTGAGAAAAGGGACAGCAGCAGACAGAAGGAATTCAGAGGCAGATGTAAAGTCTTGCACCTGGGATGAAAGAACAGGAGCCAGCACAGACTGCAGGTCAATTGCTTAGAAAGCAGACTGGCAGAAGGGGACACGTGAGAGCTCAGGGACACAAGCTGAATGTGAGCCAGCAGTGTGCCCTTCAGCAATAAAAACTGACTGCACTCCAAGTTGCATTAGCAGGAGCACTACCAGCAGGCTGAGGGACATGGGCATTCCATTTTCATCAGGCTGTGTCTGGAGCTGCTCTGAGCTTTCTGCTCCCAAGAGCAACAGACAGACATTGATATATTGGACTGAGAGCAGGAGAAGGCCACCAAGGCAACTGAGGGTTGGAGCACCTCATGTTGGAGGGAAGACTGGCAGCCTCATGAAAAGTTTTGGGAGGCAGAAGGAGTGCAGATCTTATTGACATCTACAGCTACCTAAAAGGCAGTGAGAATGTAACTACACAGCTCAAAGGTGCATAGCTGTAACACAAAAGGCAGAAGATGGAATATAGGATCTCTATCCAAACTCAACTGGACAAAGGCCACAAGTAATCTAAACTGACTGAGCTTGCTCTGAATAGGGAATCCAGAGATCCTATCCAGTCTACCATTAATAGAGACACCACAGCTAGGAAAGTTTTCATAAGCAGGGCTATTTCCTCTAAAATCCACTGCCAGGGTGCTTGAAAGGAAAGGTCATAAATCTTCCTTGCAAATTAACAGGACGGTGCATACAAAGCACAGCATTACAAATTGAGCTCTTGGAATGTTTTTATGTAATGAGTTTCTTTTCTCCATAGCTACCAAATATACAGGAAGAAGATACAACAGCAATAACAAATAACCACATTTTTTGATAAATTAAAAAATTCCTTGGTTTACTCTAGAGGTTTGTTCCCAAGTAGCTCAAGTTTATAACAGTAAATAAAATATCAATTTTAAATTGCTGCCAGAAAATTACAGAATCTATCATATACTGCTGCCAGCAGCTCCTTATTCTCCTTGGGAGAGTCTCATACCACTGAAGACGTTACTTTAAAAGACAAAAGTTGAATTCAATTACTCAAAAATCTTTATAATCAGGTTTAGCACCAACTTAGTTTATTTTCTCTAGCGCAGTCATGCCAGTGAGCACACTGACATAACATAACATCTCATTAGTCACAGCAACACAAACTCCATTTTTAAATAGTAGTAAATCACACAGCCAGGGATGTATGCAATACCTTGTGTGCAAAATAAAAGCCACCACTGCTTCTTATTATGCCAGGTTCTTGGTATGCATTCAAAAGTTATGGTCTGGAAGTTGTATCAAGGCAGGGGTTAGTCACTTATCCCAGGTAGGAAGTCATAGCACAAGAGGAAATGGCCTCAAGTTGTACCAGGAGAGGATACTGTGAACTGCTTATCAGGAAAATATTTCTTTCTCCAAAAGGGTGGTCAGGCATTGAGAACAGGCTGCCCAGGAAAGCAATGAATCACCATCCCTGCAAGTGTTCAAAAACACGTGGATGTGGCATTTGGGGGCACAGTTTAATGATGGACTTAACAGTGCTAGGTTAATGGTTGGGCTCAATCTCAGAGGTCTTCTCCAACATTAATGGTTCTGTGATTGTACAATGTGTGTGCCAATTCTTTTGCATACGCTATCTTCGTCATAAAAGTCAGAATTTGAAACATCTGGGTTTACAAACAAATTTCCAGTGTTCAAGAAAGGTATAAAGCTATTCTAATTAACTCTAAATTAGAAATAAAAAGGCATTGGGAAAGATCAAATCATGGAAGTCTCTACTAGCAGTAGTCCAGGAAACTCAAGGACAACAGTGGAGGAAAAAAGTAACATTCCTTTTAATTTATTCTGCTTTTGCTGTGCATAGTGTGATACACCTAACCACCAAAAAATGCCAAGAACAAGCCATTTTCTTTTTTGCACACCTGCGTTTGCATGGTACAGAAGACTCTTAAGCTTGAAATAACATACTTCTGCATTTTGTATCAATCTATTCAAAGAATTTTTTATAAATCTAACTCTAATTACTCTACTGTTTTAACTATCAAAATTCAATTCTGAAATGACAAACACATACAATATTGACTTTTTTCCCATAATAGATTTATTTCCACTGTGTGCAGCTTTTATTAAAATTAAAAAAAAAACCAAAAAACACTGGAGCTATGCTGTGGCAGAAACAAATTTGCAAACAGAGTAGGCTGGGTTTGAATCTGCTTTTGTACTTTCCTGGAAGTGTGTGTCTGCATTCAGAAACAGAAGTCCCTGAGTGCAAAAGGAAATGCTATTTCCTTCTTGTGTTGAGAATAAAACATCGTGGTTTTGCAGCAGGTACTTGTGACAGTACACAGCTTTTACACTCCCACTGCTGCTGTGGATGATACCTGGACACTGACTAGAGGAGGACTCTGAAAGCCTCCATGCCCACTCTGAATATAAGTCAAACACAACTTAGAGGGATCACAGTTTGTCCTTAAAGAGTATCAATAATAGTGCCCTTATATGAGAAGTCTGCTATATCCTGGTATTTTGACAACAGTTAAAATAAATAGAAGGGGAATAAATAAAATTCTTTAAATTGAGGAAGCTTCAAAGCAGAGATTCCACAATAAAAAGACTGTCTTCAGGACAGAAGTGCAGCTCTCATTGACAGGCAGAAACATATTCCATGAAACAATCACTTCCAATCAGAGTACTTAATCCAAGTTAACCCAGGGTATTGTTATCACTTGGCCAGAATCAGATATATGTGTGGGGGAGGAAGTCTGCTTCCAGACCAAGTAGAAGACTCCAGTGAGGTCAATGCCACTGAGCAGAAGCTGTGAATGATGACTCCTAACACCTCCTTCCTGCTGCTCTCCGAGGGCAAAGGAGTAGGACCACCAGTAAAAACCAACAGGACTTTCAAACACCAATACCCTAAAGACATAAATCACAAGGTCACACAGTTATGAAGAACTCAGAAAGAATTTTGGACATTCACCTGCCTAAGTCATGTCAAATGAAGGCAAATAAGGAAAACTGATGTATTGGCACAGGGCAGACTGCCTAGAGCTTTAGCAGACACCTTCTTCTATGTCCAAATCAGAGGACTAATCCAAAATAAGTTACTTCAAACCCAAAATGGTTTGGTCATTCAAAACAGCAGTACATACTGTATCTTATGGCACATACATCCTATCTCTGTACTGCCAGAAACACTGAGAAATTTCAGTCTCCAGCTTAAACTTCAGTTGATAAATTATAGTAAATCTCATAAGGGTGTCTCAGTTTTGTCTGGGATTAAACTGCAACAAAGGGGAAGAAACAATATTTATCTCCACTGCATATATTTCTATTCTGCAAAGTTCAGCTGCAATTGTTAGGGATAAAAGACTGAAAGCTCAGCTGCTGTTCATTTGTGGTTAACCTTTTTTTAATAGTTCACTAGTTCTGACAGCTCCATAAACTTACAAAACTAATTTCTTTAAGAGCTAAGATCTCCTACTCAGCAAGCAATTATCCCAAGATTAGTGTCTGGTAATTCATTTATTCCCTTCAATGAGCAGAAATAATGGGAATTGGGTTTCTGTGACTTTAAGGAGCTCATGCTCAGTTACCACCAGATGCTCAAAGTCATCACAATGAATCAGAGCAGGAAAATACATTAATTGGATTAAGTGTTACTTCTACATTTCCCTCTTTTCCAGTCAAAAGTAGAGAACATCTTACCTCATTTAATGTAAGGAATGTAAAAGTAAATGTACTAAAAGTAGTAAAACTATAAAAATAACAGAAGAGTATTTCCATTCTCCTGCATTTCTCCTCTGGTTTGAGAGCTCAGAAAAGCAGACAGCTGCAAACAGAAACTATAGAAACCAGTGCTTCATCTTGGCAATTCTCATCAGTAAAATATCAAGCGCCTATATGCACAGGAACTCAGAGACTTGACAATTTGCTCTGAAGATCAACAGCACAGCAAAATCTTGAGATCAATTGTCTAGATAACATTCTTAAGGGGAAAAGGGAACCATTTCAGAAAGGAAAAAACTAAAATACTCTTCAAGCCATTTTCTAACACAGTAGCACTGACCTTACTACATACTGCCCGCATACAGACAATAACTGTTAGGAAAAGAGGGAAGTGGCTCTTCATTTCCCTGCAGATCCCCAGCAGTGCCACTGGTTGCCTACACCTGTTTAAGCCAAATCCAGGCAGCATGCTATTCCAAACTATTCTCAGAGCAACTGGTCTATTTCCAGAAAAACTAAAATAATTACAGAACAAAACAAAAACAGCCAAAAAAACCCACAAAAAACCAAACCAAACCCAAGGCAAAACAACAAAAAAAAAAACCACCACCACACATAGCCCCCACAAGACAAAAAAAAGGCAGGATATTCAAGTTAAATAAATGATTTTTAAAAAATAGAAACATTTTCATATATAATATGTATTGAGCATATATAAAAGTGAGTGCCAATGGGATCATAGTCAGGGGTTTTTACATCAACAGATCAGTGAACAACATCTAGGCTTTCACAATCAACTTTTCTATTGCTTTATCTAACCTCTAATACCAACATAAACTAAAAGTATCTACAAATTTCTTGTTATACCTAAACACTTTCAAGTTTTAACTCCTGCAAGGTCTTCTTAAGTGGTTTCCTTAGAATAAGAAAACATTACCAGAATGATTCCACTTATACTTGGATATATCCAGCTAAGTCCTAGTTAGATGATTTACCTATTAGACAGCTTCCTCCTAAAAACCATTCCAAATTTCATTTACAAGTATTTGGTTATCCTCCTGGGATGTAATTAACGCATGAACAAAAGCCTCAAATAGCATATTAGCCCAGCCAACACTTCAAAAAAAAATTTGAATGGCAGGTACCAACTGGCATCTCTCAGATACTTTGGCAAAGCATTAGGTCCTGCCATGACAAATTTCGGAGAAGCAATGCACTGCTTCAGAGAGGAAGCAATTTGCAGTTTCCAACTTCTACCAAATGTGGGACTCAGCATGAATTCCCTCTCCCAGAGACAGGACATAACTGGCTGGCAATGTCTGGTGTCTGTGTATGCCAGAAGCTCTATAACCCTGCCAAGACCAAAACTGGAAATAAAAAGGTTAAAGGGCAGTGGGGGGAGGCTGCACCAAGCAGCTCTATCTTGCCTCCAAGAACAAGTTTTACAAGTCTACAAGTGCTGGTTGGTAAACTAGTTCAACTTTCAGGACGTTTTCACACTGATTTTTTTACTTTTCTTTGTAGCTTTGTAATTTTGCTCATCAAGAAACCACTGGCCTCCATCATACCTGGAGAAGTTGCCTATAACTACCTCATATTTGGAAACAGCTGAAACAGATCCAGCACCTATAATTACAGTCTGACTGCTGGGAGTTATATAAATGAATTTAAGCATCCCAAGTACCAGATGAATTTACCTTTCAGAATCATTCAAAAGTGTTAGCCGTGAAGTCAGCATCAGCCTGTTTTCCATATGCCATGAAGTAAATTCTCAAGCAAGTAGAAGCTGAAGCTCATACAACATCACATGGAAGACTCATCAGCAAACAGAGCTAAATTACTGACTACATACAAGATCAGAGCATCAAAGAGTTCCACAGGACGTTGCTTTCTGTATTGATCCCATCAGGGTCTGATAAACCTTCAAAAGAAAGATAACTTTGGCAATAACCCCCCTAAATATCCAACTAACCAGGTTTGTAAATGTGACCTCTAACTGGCATGGACTGGTGTGCATGTCATGATGGATACTGTCACAGCAAAGCCCACACAGATGTACTACCTACTCATAAGGCTATGACAGTACTTTTTGGTGTGCTACAGGGCACCTGGAGTTGGATTCAACTTCTTTGGGAAGCACCTGAGTGTGGATACCTGTGTGAGTGAGGAGCCAAAGCTCCCACCAGAGGCAGTGGAGATCTGCACAGCTTGGGTTAACTGCACAGCTGGGTTTAACTGCACAGCTTGGGTTAACTGCAGGCTTTCAGCCCACCCTAAACTTAAAAGCTGGCATCTGCCCAGCTGAGTAACTCTCCACAAACCACTAAATGTACTCAACAGACCTCCATCTACTATAATCAGCCAGTTGAATTCCATACCTTGCCAGCTTTCTCCAGGTGTAACACCACTCTTGCATATTTTGCACCACTGCCTGAAAATGTCACCAAACATACCAGTGCAGCAAAACAGAGAAGTAGAGCACAGCTAAAGAGAAAAAAAAACCAGCAATGAAAGCAAAATACTCATTACTGGAACAGTGTGATGCCAAGCATCACTGAATGACTAACACCAGTGCCATTCAGGAAGGCTGCAGCTCACCTTAGTACATATCATGACTTTCAGAACATAAAAAAACCCTCCAACCATCACATTTGCTTCAGCACACCCATAGTGACCCAGATAAAAACAGGAGAAAAGGCAAGGGAGGGGAACAACTATATATAGTTCACCCATTTATTATTTTAACACATTCCAGATATAACTACTGAGGGCAAAAATTTAACTTTAATACTTGAAACTCTCCTTAAATTGGAGACAAGCATATGAACAGACCTGTTCTAAAAGCCTATGATACTGTCTTCTATCACAAAACATTTGTGATAACCTTGTCTTACACTAAATTGAAATTCATTACTTACAGAATTCCACAGAAGCTATGCTCATCTAAGCTAAACCAACTGCACACAGGAAAATTGTTTTATGAAATTACAATTATTTAATTACTTCATAAAGAAAAGAGAGGTAGCTAAAGACAAAAAGTAGCTGCCAAAGCAAACAACAATGCCAACAGCAAAGCACAGCTGTAATCAGAGGCAGTAGAAATCAGTTTGGAAGACAAGCACTTATATGAACCAACAAATCTGTGTGGACACAGCTCTCTCACTGGAGGGTGGTTTAACAAGATGTCCCACTTGTAAAATAAACAGTTGTTTTTGATCTCTTCTTCACCAGCCCTAACAGTAAGTGGAGGCTCCTTTTTCCTTCCTCTGCATCTACACAAGCCCTGAACTCCACACTCATTTCAACTATCTTTGTGTAAACACTGCTGAGCCATTCTTTAACTACCTCTTAGTCTCCCACAAACATTGATGTACTCCCCCAGTCCCCAACTGTTAACCCCATGACTCAATTGATGTCCGTTTTACACAAAGCTACACTCAACACTTTGCTAAAAGGTTGGCCACTCCAGGCACTTATTCAAGAAAGAAGGCCTCTACTCATAATATAATTTCACACTTGGTGGCAAGATTACCTTAAAATTAATTCACCACTCCCAAGCTCTGAGTTTTGCACAAAAGACAGGTGGTGGTTCTGGCAATAATGACATGGGGAGCCTAGATAACAAGTCAGTTCGTGGTCCTTGTGATTTTTCCGTCACAAAATTTAAAGCTCACGAAAAGCAGAGCTTATAAACTGAAAGGCAAATCATATGCTGGGGTGCATCAGGCTCAGCATCACCAGCCAGGCAAGAGCCCCACTCTGCTCTGCACTGGGGCAGCCTCAGCTCAAGTCCTATGTGCAGCTTTGAGAGTCACGATATAGGAAGGGTATAAAGTGTTAAAGAACATCCAAAGGAGGGCCACAAAAAGGGTGGAGAGTCTAGAGGGGAAACCATACAAGGAGAGACTGAAGTCACTTTGTTCATCTGGAGGAGACTGAGGGGACACCTCATGGCAGTCTACAACTTCCTCATGATGGGAAGAGGAGGGGCAGGCACTGATCTCTTTCTTCCCCTCTGGTGAGCAGTGACAGGACACGAGGGAACGGCCTGAAGCTGTGCCACAGGACAGTCAGATTGGATATTAGGAAAAGCTTCTTCTCCCAGAGGGTGTCAGGCACTGGAACAGCCTCCCCAGGGAAGTGGTCAAAGCACCAAGTCTGACACAGCTCAAGCAGCGTTTGGACAATGCTCTCAGGCACATTGTGACTGTTGGGTCACCTTGACCACCTTACTGTTACCAATTTCTAAGTATGACCACTCCTAATTATCATTTAGAGTCCACTGAGCCTCTCCTACTTCAGATTTTAGTTTAACACACAAAAGAGAAGCAGTAACCAGGTTTAAAGCCATTGGAACCAAATTGTCATATCTGAGTCACAGATATTTTTCTCTTCCAAAAAAAAAAAAAAACCAAGTTAAATATGTTGAAGAGGAATTCCAGAACACTTCATGGAGCACTCTATAGAGCTCTGCAAAAGATTGAGAAAAAGCAGAGCCCTAACCCTCTTTTTTAAAAGCAATGTCTTGATACAAATAATTAAAGTATTTTCATTTTAAGAACACTATTAATATTATCCCCATCTTCTGCAGAATAAACACTGACCAGCAATCTGTCAGGCTGAGATCCTATCCCAAAGCACTCAGCTTCCAGAGAATTCACACCGCTTATAAACAGGAAGCTATAAGAAATGCTAAGATTTATCACCTTCAGAAAACAACATAATTTTAATAAGAAAACTTGCTACAAGTTTTAAGTTTCTATCCTTTCCATTCCATTCCTTAACTCGAAACCTAGAGGAATGCTGTCCCATTAAGAACCCACGTACTTTCTTTTAAAATTCCAGAGCAACCACATAGGTAGAGATGGAGGCAGTTTTAAAGACATGATAAAAATTTTCACCTGGGTTTTAAGTTTACTATTTATAGCACCTCTCTTACCTACTCTGATCAGGAAAATATGCACCTGGAATACTGGTAAGTGGAATACCACATAAAGCAGAAAAGAAATCTCAACTACTCAGAGGCAGTATCCCAAAGAACAAGTAGTAGAATAGTTTGTAGGATATCTGCCTTTCTTGACCTGTATTTTCCCAATACAATTATCCTTAACAAATACAGTGAAATCATCTACAAAATATTTTAAAATATTTTGACCAATTACTGAAGTATGACATTTTCAGCTAAAAAAAAGCTGTTAGTACAGTATACAGTTCCTGGCACAGACTTCAATTCAGAGACTGAGCATAACATATAAGTTAAATGCCTTAAACCACACATACAAAAGATCAATACTGCAGCATGAGGCTGCATAAATTGCATGCAGCATACTATTTTCTTTGCCTAATACCGGAAAAAGCAAAAAAAAAAAAAAAAAAAAGTCAGAGGACTGGAGCTGGGTCACGCTGACTACATTTCTGACTGCATTCAAAGACTAACATTATCCATACCAATTTTGTGCAGTTCTACTCCAGCCTTCCCAGTAATTTACCCAATTCTGCCCCAGTCCCCCACACACACCTTCAAGGGTCAGTGATTTCACTGCATGAAACTAAATATTCATTAAACTGCTGCACTATACCAAAATACTTTGATATGTACAGAGGTCTAAAAAGTTTATAATGCTTCATGCTTCAATTTGTAAAAAATGGGGTTACTCTGATAGGATTATAAAATGCATCCCAGGCTTGCACATTTCAGCTTCCAGAAAACTTCCTAGTGTTGATTTAATTTTCTAGATCACTGCCAGTACCCAGCTGTGGCAGAAATTAAAAATTGAGAGTTCTAATTTCTTTCAAGTCTGGAATGCAGCGTTGGGTTTTGAAGAACCTAAGCTACATAAATATTTCAAAGGTAAGAAATTACTTGAAGTTATAAAAGAACAAAGGGCAACTTCAAATTCCCTTTTTTTTGTGTGCCAAAATCAAAAAGGCTTTCTTTAAAGTACATACCTTCAGTTTTGTCACACACATGACAACTTAATCCAATAAACTCAAGGGGCCACAGGCAGTATTTTCACAGATAAATTGACTGAGAATCCCAAAGTCATCATATAAATAGTGCACTAAAGATTTGAAAAAATACTATCTAGCAGTACTAAATCAACTTTCTGATAAGGCTGTTACTCTGAACCGTGACACATACCACTGTCACATCCAAAATATGCACCACAGTCCAGGCTCTCAATTTCAACCCCACGTGCTTTGAGGTTAACAGCATCTTTAGGTAAGGCACCACTACCACACCTTCCTTCTTCTCATAAAAAGAAGCAGCATTGTATAAAAGCAATGTCACCAGCCAGTTCCAAGCACTTTGAAACTCCTACTACAGTATGCACCCAACTGGAGCACACTGACAACAAACAGGCTCAGTCTGACCTGTGCACCCATTGAGATTGTTCCAATCCCAGCATGTTAAGTTACAACACAGGATCAAGTTACTGTCCTAGAAAGCCCTGGCTGTGTACCCCAAGCACACTCAGTGCTTCTGACTCTTTGGACAAGAGCTAGAAGCCTCCTTGGAACCAATCAAATCTGGTTGTTTTACACCAATGTCCTTGTTGCTCAACTGTTCCCTCTGTGTGTGGCTTAGCTGCCATCCAGACTCGAATCTAGAGCAGACCAAGCAGCTCCTTAAGAGATACATGGCTAGTGCATGCCTGGGCACAGAAAACAAGGCAGATTCACAGAAGTCAGACCAAGGCCAAGAGGCAGGTTTAGAGTGCTGATACCAGAGACAGCCCAGACAAAAGTCTCCAAAGACACAGCCCATCTCAACACTCATTCAGGATCACTCTGTAATGAATACTAACATTCTCTTCTCCTCTTGAATTCTTTGACTCCTAAGCTTTCAATGCAATATAGGAAGTGCTAAAACTAAGACATCTCTAATTAGAACAATCTCTTTTGATGTTGTAGTTAAGTAAAGTGGGGGGCTTGGGGTTTTTCTTTCTACAAAACAGAAATTTTCCTACACCATTCCTGGTTTCATATAATGAACTTGCCACTAAGAAAGCTATGGTTTGGTCCAAAAGAAAGGACTGCTCATTCATTCTAGACTGCAAAAGCTTAAAAATCACTGTTTATTTAGAATATTTATCATAGCGTTTTGTCCTTGTTTAGTTACAACACTGATAAAATGCAGCTAAAATAATATGGCCTCAATATCAACATACTTCTTTACAATAAAGTACAAAGATTTTTTTTTTATTTACCCAATGCATTTTCTATTTGTAATATTTTTATTGAAGCATCTTGAAAAAATGGCTAAAATCCAGATCAGGAGCCAGAAGACAATCTTTACAGCACATTTTCCAAATCAATGCCAAGAAGACAACAGCTAGAGACTAAGAGAATTAAATTAATAGTTAACATGTTTTAAATTACTTATTATTCCTCCAATCTACGTCCTTAAAAATGCAAAGGAAGGAAAAAACTATTGGGGTACTAGTAATAGATACATAAAGTACAGCTCTGCTGAACAAAGAACACTGCAGAAGATAAACAGGCAAAGATTTCACTGCTTCTGCTTACTCAGCAAAAAGGCAGCAAGAAAACTGCTTTACAACTTCCAGTCTAAGTACAAGTCCCTACCATCTAAGTGACACCATGTTCCATGAGATTACACACACGCTGCTGATAACAAAGAGGCTGGGATCAACATCCCAGTAATCCCTTCCTGTGTGTGGGAACAAACTAGCACTGATCATTTTTAAATTAGTCCCATCCTTACTAAAGGGCTGCTATTAACTTAGCTATTAGAACCAGTCATTCCTATCCAGTTCCCACGAAAATTAAAGGCAAGATCTAAACCAGAGCTGCTGTTATTGTAATAAATTAGATTTCTGAAATGAAAACAGATAGTGTAAGATGACAAGAGAATGTTTTCTCAGAATTATCCTTTCCATATATATTTTCTGAAGGTTGAACTGCAGTGGTCCAAGGCTGCATGGTTTGTTCACAAAATGAAAGAATAAAAAAAAGTCTGTGGAAGATATAAGAAAGAACCTATATCATTCCATCATTCAGTCTTAAAACCAAGCAGTTATAATACCAGTACTGCATTAGCTTGGACACAAGTAACCAGTGCATCTCCTTCCCTAGAGTTCACAGACCAGGAGCAATTTCAAATTGAGCATTATAAATGAGTGGTTATTGAAAATCCTTATTTTCCTTAGCAATACACAGTAATATCCAGGAATAATTTTCTGAATATTTTCTCATTTCAAAGCATGATCTCTGATGTGCAGAATTCTATTAAAAGAGTGTGGCAGGGAGCAGGCACTCGGATGCCTGAGGAGGTGTGTGCTGGTGCAGTATTTGTGTTACCAGGTGAGGGAAATGTGGGAGGGGGTCAGCAAAATTCACAGCACTGGAGGTGACAATGGATTGACTTTACCTCCTCTGAGACCCTCAGGCATCAAAACCCTGAAACACCAGCGATACCAAAGGTGGAGCAGGCAGTCTGGTCACTGCTGTGAATCCAGCAAAGGGCTGCAAAGATAAGGGAACTGGAGCATCTGACTCACAATGAGGGGCTTAGAGGTGGTGTTGGTCAAGTTCAAGAAAAGGTTACAGGGGGCAATCTTAGCATGCACAAACACCTCACGGGAGGATGTGAACAGAGACTGCGCCAAACTCTTCTCAGTGGAATTCTGACAATAAGCAAGAGGCAATGGACACAAACTGAAAAAGAGAAAACTTTATTTAGAGGTTAGAAAAATCTTTGCTCAGAGCAGCCAAACATTGGCACTTTGGAGGCTGTGGAGTGTCCAACCTTGCAGACAATCAAAACCCAACAGTGCAAGGTCATTAGAAGTCTGCTCTGTAGACATTGCTCCAAGTAGAGGCTACATTAACCAGTTTATTATGTCTAATTAACTTAAACTGGCTAAAGGAGTAAACAGACATATTATGCTATCATATTTTAAGAACAGTCTACTACATGGCTTCATACAAGGCTAGTAAGTCAATAATAGAAAGAGACAGTAATAACATTTAAGTTTCAAGATGGCCTTTAATAACACTCCTTTCAGGAGGCTAAAGAAATAATGATAAGAGACTGAACATTATCAGGGAACTCAAAGTGTCCGGAGGCAAGCAGACTATGTTGAAAAATGAAATCATGTTTATGGATAGGCAGACTCCAAACACAGGTACATCTTGCTAAGTCTAAGAAAAAAGTTTTTTAATAAACATACACATTTTGCTAACTTCGCCTTTAGACAGCAATTATTTAGGGCAACTCAAAAATTAGGAAGGGATCTGAGAAACCTCAAAGAATGGTAGCCAAAAAATGGATGAATAAGTTGACACTGAAAGGACTACAGGGACCAATTAAGCAAAACAAAGTTGAAAAGCAAAGACTAATGCACACTGGAAAACTTCAAAGCCAACTAAGCTTCACTGACTGCAGGTACTAATAATAAGCAGCTAGAAAAACATTGTTATGTAAAAAATGCAAAATAGACAGCACAATGTCATCATAGTACATCATTCATGCCAGAAAACAGCAACGCCTCATTTTGTAACATGACACAGACCTTTCTTCTCTACGTTACAGAGAGTTAGAGCAACAGAGATATTGACAAACAAAGCATATTGGGAGTATGAAAGGTATTTCATATGCAACAGAACTATCCCAAATAAAGTATAGTAAAACTTTATATTTCAGTGGATTTGTATGAAGCACATTTTAGAGGATATGGTTTTGTCTGACAGGCAGCACACCAGAGCTCATTACTTGAGGCATGTGGATTTAATGCAGAGTAGTGACAATTGCCAGTCACCTTTAGAATTTTATAGGGATGTTTCATCCCTATGAAATTCAAGCACTGCCTCTAAAAAAAACTCACAAAAGTTAACTGGTAACTAGCTTTCAGACACATTAGGAAGATTATTCTCCCTAATGAAGCTGTTTGTTGCAAGTTAACCTGCAGTTGGAAAGGGAATAATGTAACCAATGTGAAATCCAGCATTAGAAAAAAAAAAAAAAAAAAAAAACACAAAAAGAAAACCTAAGAAATCACTCTGCAGGATAGTTATCAAGACTACAAGAGAAATGCTCCAGAGCTGGAGGCATGAAGACACTGTATGTGTGTATGCATAAACAGTAGTGATATTAATCATTCTGGTCTAAACAAAGACAGCATACTACAGAAATTGCCTTCTACTTTCCAGTTTGACCCAGCCATCATATCAACTACTCCAGAACTCTCATTTACCTAGGTATTTATAATCACAAAGCTGGGCCAAAGGGGTACAAAAATGACTGCAGCTGAATAAAATGAATCACTACTTCTACATCAGGTTAATTTTCTGGTTAGAACTCACTGCTAGTTCCCTGCTCTGGTTTCAATAGCCACACAAACATGAGAAGGAAAGCAGACTACAGCAGCACTGAGTATCATGCACCATATAAGCAATTTGATTGTTAGCCTTGTGTAGCCCTTTTTTGGTTCAAAACTGAAGTCAGCTTTTTGTGGAACCTCCATTGCAGTGTAGACCTCATTGATCAAGGTGTTTTACAGTACACTTCCTTGTACCTCACACAAATTATACTTGTGTACTCTGATAACTTCTGTGTTCCAAATTTGACTTACTTGACTTCTCAAAAAAGAAAAGTCAGTTGCTCTCTTGTAAGCCATGTGACACAGCTCCAGCTTGCCAAGGTTCCCAATTTACTGGATACAGCAACCCGTAAATGCAGAAATGTAAGTGTGGTTCTGAAGGACAGTTACACAACAAGGACTTGAATTATATCAAAACTGCTGATGGTCTTCATCTCTGGAGGAGAACTCAATTAGATATCAAAAGATTTAAGCAAAGCGTAAAGGAAAACTTCAAACTGTCCCGTGAAATTAAAAAGCCAGCCTGCTCAGCAAAATTTAGATACCATACAAGGCAGCAGTTCACATGCTCTCAACCCTTGTAGATCTTTGTAGTCATTCAACATTATCTTATCAGTATCTGAATTACAGCCTGAATGTGAAAGTAAAATCGGAGTTCCCCTCCTTGCCCTATCAGACCCTCAGCAATCCAGGCCCAAGAGACCTGATGGTGCCAACAGTGTTGAGCCAGCCAATCAATCATCCTGATAGCCAGAAATGTCACCAAAGGCTGCACCTAAGAGAGCCAAACCCAGGGAGAGGCACACAAGCACACAGATAACCAGTCCAGGCAAGGTGAGGCGGCGTCTTCTAGGAACACTGGCTCACAAAGCAAACACGTGGATGCAGAACTCGAACAGCAGCACACACTCCCTGTGCAGGTGATGCTTGTACATGAGAGAATAACCCAGTGGAGTTACAGAACCAGCACTGCAAATCATACAACAAGGAGCAATTAGAGCAGCAGAACTAGTAATTTTATATGACCTTTTTTTTAATGAAATCCACAATTTTTATCTCTGTTGCCACTAGTGTCATAGTATTTATTTGCCTTTTGAAAACAAGTATAGGTACACATGCACATAAAAATCTATATAATAGAGGCACCTATCATGACAGCACAACACAGAACTAGATGGGGCTCACACACAAAGCCCTGAGATAACAACAGGACTGCCTCAGTGCTCCCCATCCCCTTGAGACAACTCCAGTAGGGAAAGGAATCAAGGGCTCTTCCTGCCAGATCCCAGACTGGTCTGGACCAAATCCTTTCCCATCAAGGGTGGTCAGACTACAATTGCATTTGAACACTAGAGGCCAACTAGGTCTGCTCTATTTCCAAGGACCATGAGCCTCCTGTATTTCATTGCCATTGTTTTTTTTTCCACCCAACTTGTTCCTCAAACACAATGAGCTATAAACAATGAACAGAGTAGTTTCCTGAGACTTCAGGCATACCTTTCTAGAAGTTTTATACTTGCACTAGGGGCTTTTCCTCTTCTGAAGTTGAGAATCAATTAGTTTTTGAACAAAAAATGGCTACATAATGGAATTGCTTATATAGTGTAGTACATAAGCAAATAAATGAGGTTTTTGCTAATATAAACACCAAAATACTGTGTACTAGTTATATTCAAATTTTTTATATAAAAAGGTGTCTCTTGAAGAAGTTTTTGAACCTTCTATGACCCACAAATTTTTCCATTAATACTCCTAAGTCCAGCAACAATGTTAATTATAGTTCTTTATCATATTTTTCCAGTGCTGATGCTGCATAATGTAAACAGCCTTCCTGCCTTGCCTATACTTTTGGTTCCTTCTACTCCTCATCTGCAAGGCAGAGTCCCTTTTGGAGTAGATCTTCATTCTGCCTCCTCCCTTTTTGCCTTTCACACTGATAAACATCCACCATCTACTAACACAAACAAAAATAGCACAGACTATGATACTAAGCCCTCCCATGCCGCCTTGCATTGACTTTTAAGATATTACAAGATGTTATTAAGAGATACCAAAACTAGCTTTTATTATAACCTACTTAATTCCTCTTTTTGGGAAAGACACCAGGCAAGGGATGACTACTGACTGGTCCCAAAAGAGCAGGCACACAAATATCTCTGGCAACACATGCACTTTTGGCAACAGCTAAGTAATCCTGTAGTTAAAAAAAAAAAAAAACACCACACACACACACACACAAAAAAACCTAACAAACCACAAACAGTCCTGAATTCTTTGGTACTGAGGGTCAACTGCAAAATTCCACAGACACCTGGGGTCCTTAAAGAAATTACACTGAATACTTGTGCCTCTCAAAAAAAATCAGCATTTCAGATATTATAGAAATCTTTTTTTTCCAGAAAGGTTAGACTATTAAACTTTGCTTTCCAAAGCACAGCCCCACAGCCAAGAAAACTTTCATTACAAATTCCAGCTTTCCAATTCATTAAACTTAACTAACTCAGTTACCACTGCCAGGTTTGAGCTGCAATCAGTCTAAACACAAGAGACTCAGTAGATTAAGTATTTGAATCAACACCATGGGAATGATCAGGCTAGAGTTTTCTCTAACACTAAAATCATAGTGACTTTTCCCTTCCAGTACCACAACTCATCAAGGTACTTTCAGGCATTAAAAAGAAAGGAATGTTTTTATCTGCTGTGCTTCTATTTACAGTAGACTTCTTGTACTTCCAGTCCTCCTTCACATGCACACAAGTCATCTAGTCAAGGCAGCTATCTTACAGTATTTCCCCCCATTTTAGCCCATTTTTTAAAAAGCACAATTAGCACCTTCTGCATTACCCAAACCAGAGTGCATCTGATAAAGCAAAACAAAGTACAACGAAGTGCAGCTGTAGCTTTCTTCCCCTCCTCAAATCACTTAAAAAGCAATACAGGAGGTGCTGGCTGCATCCAGGACCGGAACCTTTCCTTCTCTTCTAAGCGGGATGTAAAAGTAGAGTCTAAAGCCAGGTCCCATTTTTTGCCCCCACTCTTCTCTGCAATTGGGCAAATTTTCAAAAACATGGGTGGAGCACACCCACAATCTCGCCTCACTCAAACACCAGTGGTGCAATTACCCTTCTGGAAGGCAGGAGATAATGTCAGTCTTTCTCCTGTTGATTATTTTGACTACTGCACTACTACCTAAAGACCTTTTTTATTTTTTAAGTACAAGACGACAAATTTTAAGAGATTGTTACTACCGAACCAGATACTCAGACAAAGCAATTTTTACCCTTCTTACAAGGAACAGGCAGAGTATCAGCCACCCATTTTGTTCTGCATTTCTGACAGGCCAGGGGCTCCCAAGTCAGTATGCAAATGCTCACAGCACATTCTCTGAATCTCATTCTTCTCCTGAGCAGGCTAAGGAGCCTAGGGACCTGCTTCTGGATATGAATTTCCCTTCTGAGGAATAGGCACTGCTTAGCCTGGTGTGCAAATGTAGCTTCCCATCTTTGTAGCTCAAGAAGGCTGGGGAATACACCTTGCATATCACTGCAAACTGTTCAAATACCGGAGAGAACATCACTTAATGCTCCACCACGGCTTTTCAGCTTTCCTACTTCAGTCTAAACACCTGCCCTGGTTTTCTACTTCAGACAAAAATAGTTATTAAGCTGCAGGAGGAGGAAAATTAACATCTTTGTCTTAACATCTCAACTTTAGGCCCACTTATGCAGGTATTAAGGAAGACATAAATTTCAAAAGGTCTGTAACGCCCACTTTGCACTGAAAAAGTTTTCTAGAAGGCTTACACCTCTGCAAGGCTGTGCAGCTGGAACACCTTTTTTTAAGGAAGGAACACAAACATAAAAGACAGTGTTTATTGTTCAGTACTTCATTTTAATAACTTAACACGAAGCTATCCTTTATGTAAATCAATTTTATTAT
>JAHLSL010000017.1:13526160-13567854 GCA_025920805.1 Petroica traversi
CCGGCGCCCACCCTGCTCCCCGAGGGAAGCGCTGCCAGCCCCGGCACGGAGGCGCCCAGCTCTAGGCCCTCGGGGCACCCGCTGTCCTCCGGGACAGCTGTCCTGCCCTTGGGACACCCTGTGGCAGGGGACGCTGAGGGGGAACCGCTTCTGCTCAGTTGTCTTTCCTGCTTTTCAACAAAGGAAGAGAAAGTGCTTGCTCCTGCAGACCTCTTGACATGTTTCCCATTTGCACAGAGGCATCGACTCCTGACCTTTCCTCCCCACAGCCAGGGAAGTGAGAGGATAGGGAAAGCGCAGGTCAGGAATGTTAAATGACGGGTTTTTTGATTCATGATCCTGCTTCCAAGCTTGCAGACGCACATCTGTTCTGCTCTTTGGTAGTTACTTACGTTTTTAGCAGTTTGGGCTTGATGAGGAAGAGAGCTTCTTGAAAGAAAATCAGCGAATTAAATGTGGATATTTCATCCTTCCCTGTGAGACCTGGAGGTCTCAAAGCATCCTCTTGCAGTCATGCACTATCCCAATTTCTTCCCTCAGAACTTTGACTGCTACTGTTATTCCTGCTGTGCCATCCTAGCCAGCCTGCCAAAACCTCTTCCTCCTTTTCTGACCCTGAATCACCTTCTCCGTCCTACCTACCAGTGGCCACAAGGGAAAACAAAGCTTAGTCCAAAACAAAGCACAGATTCTTAAAACTATGTCTTCTGGTTCAGCACACGTTACCCTCCACATAAAAAGTAGTAACTAAAGAAAGAAAACCACATTAAATGTGAAATACATTTATTACTATAATGAAGTGCATTTTATAGATGGACTAATCTTGCTGCACACTCACTGTCTTGTTACCCTTCTAAGTTAAACATGAAAACTTAAATGTAGAGCAGTAGAATTCAGAAAGAAATGAAAGCCCAGCAATGAAACACAATATAGTTGCATGAAATACATAATGATTGTCAAAGGAAAGAGAGAATATTTGGCCGACCGCTGAAAAACACATCTGTTCCCCCCCCAGGAGCAAGTCTGGATGCTTATTAAAATCCCAAGCCTATGAAAAGCTTAACTATGATCAAAATATTTCATGAGCAATTAAACACGCAAAAGTTAACAGTTCACATTCTCCACTAAGTCCCTGTTCAGAGGCTGTTTCCTAAATCTGTTGAGCTTTCTTACAATAATTAAAGCTTCCCCCACCACAATGTAACATTTTTTGAACAGTTATGACAGAGCAAACAAACCTTTTTTGGAATCAGATTCAATCTTCATTACATTTGTCAGCAATGATTAACTTAATTAAGCTTTCAGTTGCATAGAAATAAACAAGGGCAAAATCCAAGACTGGATCTTAATATGACTGATCCAAGGGGTCATGGTTCCACTAACTCTTAGATATGTTTCTAACTCTTAGTGAGGCACCTTGGATGGAAGTCCTGAATGGAAGCCTGTGAACTGTATGATAGAAAGTCAAATCAGCTTGAGGGACTGCCACGTTTGTTTTCAGATTTGGACAGTGTTCAGTTAAGCTCAAGACTAATTCCCTGTCTGCATGTTTTTCAAGGTAATATTTATGTACTGCAGTTTCATTTGCCTGTTTCCTATAAACACTGCAATGACTCTCCCTCTTCTTAAGATAAAGGATGCGTCTTTAAGAAAACCCATTGTGTGCAGCTTATACTTTTGCACATTTTTTCAATAATATTCCTTTTCCCACTCATTAAGTGTTTCTTATGCCCTGATTAGTATGAACAAATTATTTTGCCTTTCTCCTCACATTAGGGAATGCATAGTCAAAAAATTCTCCAGTATATACAGTTTTTATAAATGTGATGTCTATAACTATTCTGAATGTTTCTTCAGTATTCTGTACCTTGTTGTCCTATAGCTGTTTAGCTAAACTGAAAAAATATGTAGTATTTCTAGTTAAAAAAATTTAGGCTCATGGGGTCTTCCTTTACAGGCCTTAAGTAGGTATCTGGGGAAACTTTGTACCTCTTTGGTACACTCTGCTCCTCTCAAGAGCTAAGCCTCTTTCCTTTTGAGAGAGGTCTCTTGAGATCTCAGCTATTTCCCTAGTAGTTCCCAAGAACGAGAACAATAAAATCTCACTCTTCATAGTCAAATAATTTCTACAGATAATTTGTACTTTGCAAGCAGAATATGGGCAGATTTGACTGCAGTTTAATTTCTGAAGTTTTGAAAGATTCACAATAAAAGCACTGCTGTTTAAATTATTGCTATCAAATTATTGCTATCAAAGAAACTTCGTAAAGGTATGAGAAAAGAAAGCCACCTT
Organism: Petroica traversi; assembly: GCA_025920805.1. NCBI lineage: Eukaryota > Metazoa > Chordata > Aves > Passeriformes > Petroicidae > Petroica > Petroica traversi. The sequence continues at coordinate 13,528,454 of JAHLSL010000017.1, forward strand.
TGTGGCTCTGCTATTTCAGCCCTGTATGTTCACAAGAAAAACTATTGAAAAGGAAAAAGAAGGAAGATGGACATGAGATAATCACCATAAAACAGTGAAAAGAAAGAGGTTACAGAGATGTGGAAAATATACCTCATATTCAGATAACTGCAGATGGTTGAGCTAAATTGTTGTTATAAACAAAAAGAAAAAACTCATAAAACCAACAGCAATACAGAGAGAAAAGTGAAAAAAACCAAGAGAGAATGGATAAGCTGAGAAATGTGATGTGAGGAAAGCCCTGGGTTTGTCTAAGATTCCTTCCTGTTTATGGTAATGTGCTTATTTAACATGTTTTATTAATACCCTACAGCTGATAACAAGCAGCAATTGTGCACATGAAAGACATAATGCTCTGAGACAGACATCTGCTTCGGTGCTACTTAGGCTGTGCCTATTTTAGGGTCAATACATAAAAGACCAATGCCAAAGGAAGAATTTGCCCTATCATTTGTGGACTTTCAAAAGCCTCAGGGGCCAGGAAATGGCATCTTCTGCAATCCTATCTGAAATTCTAGCCAGCTCCCCATTAAACATTGACTCACTTTCTCACAAGCTATTGAAAATAGACCAAGACTTCAGTAGCTCTGACGTGCAGCATTTTCTTTGGCCACAAGGAATATTTCAATTGCCAATGACTTAGAAAAAAATTACCTGTATTGTTTAAGCATGATGTTAGTGACACACTAAGACAGCTTTTCCATAAACCACTTTATTTTTAAAGCTTTTCAAAGTTGTGTAATATTCCAGAAAAGTAAAGTGCACAGAATGCCAAGCCTGAAGAGTATGTATTCAGAGAGTTTAATTCTTCCTTCTTCTGTTGATCTGATTAGAATTTGTGCTTTAATAAATTACAAGGGTATGCCTACATCTTCCAGGAAAAAAAAGGTCTTCAGTAAAATGCCTAACTTTACCACAAATTTTTAACAAGCAGTACAGTAGAAGCAAATCCAAGAAAGTGAGGAGCTATACAGAGAGGACATGAGGCTAATATAAAATCTTGTGGCCAGTTAGACTAATGCATGATATTAATGATTAAGCCTTTCTGTTCTTTAATTTTCAGCTAGTATTATTAAGACACCTATTCATCAGGAGGATTTGGACTTAGGTCAGAAAGATGAAATAAACAGGATAACCATTAAGACACAAAAACATACGGTATTGCCAACTGCGTGAAGATCAACATTAGATTAAATCCCATTCAGTATGCAGTGTTTATGCATCTCTCAGCCAGACAGGATGTTCTACTGATGTTTCAGACTGGGCTCCAGCTGAGTGGTATGAACTACCAGGGCTGCATCTGACTGCTGAGCAGATGAGTCACATTTTCAAAGGTAAAAACCGCAGATTTTACTTGATTACTGTGGGGAATGTTGAGAGTGTCTAACCTAAATTTGATAATACCTATAGTAGAAATTTTCTAGACTGCTATTAGTTGCCAAGATATGTGTTCCCTCCTAAATCCAACCAATATGAGAGAGGGAAAGGAAGTAGATTAAATGTCTAACTAGTGAAGCTAAGGAAAAACAACACATCCGGTTCCCCCTTCCACATTTATTTCAAATGCCAGTTCCAGACTTAACATTTTCCATTTTTAGGTTCACCTTATGGCTCAGGTCTGGCTTCTTCACAAATTAAACTCGGGTTTAGTTTATCATTCAAAGAAGTGTGGATGGGACTTGACCAGCTATTGTCTGGAATGTGGTTGACACATAACTGCAACTATTAAAGGTGGACAAGTATAAGAATATGGAAATCACTACCTGTCAAAGCCCTCTGCCCCTGCCTATCCCCAGCTGCACAAAGCTAAGGTTTTGATGGCAGACTTTTAGTGTAGGATTTCTCTAGCCTACCTTGTCACTGTCTCCACTGTGAACATCTGATCAGGGCCATCATTTATGTAGTGTTGGTAGGTGGAAACAGGGGCAGAAATTACTTTAAACATTAACATTTATGATGAGATGTGAAGTGATACTGAAGGAGCCCAGATGACTGGCTGAGATGTATGAATGAGAACCCTAGACACCTAAAATTTGGTGAAAATAATCCCACCCATGGATATTAAGTTGAAGAACATCTTAAGATGATTCTTATTCTGACCTCAAACAGAGAATTTGTTTTGATCCTATTGCTCAATGAGGAATACATTGTCCTAGCATGGTCATTCACCTCTCTCTTGGCAGTGAAATAGCTAACACTGCTGGCAACATTCTCATTCAGCTTCAAAGTTAACACCTCTTTCAAATGAGCAGGAACTGCTTCAAGCCAATGTTTTAGGCTGTCTTCAGGCTTGGTTTGATACCACTATGCAGGTCAAGTATTTCGTATTGCATGCATTATAATAGGATTTAAGCACCTCAGAGTTTCTTCCTTTGTTTATGTAGATTTAATATCTTCCAGATCACCTTTGTAATCTCAAGAACTCGATTTTGTTTTCAACAAAAGTTTGGAGCATCAGAGAAGCAAATGTTTTACCAAATAAACCAAATCAGATTGTTGTCTAGAAGCGGGTTTTAGTTGTTTGCTCGGTGGCCACTCAGTTGACTTTTCATGCTGCAAAAAGTTGAAAGAGAAAAACTGCTACCTCTGGCAGTACTATTGTAGAATTTAACTCTGTGGGATTTGGTTATGAGGGTAAAATAGAAACAAGAGATCTCTAAAGATGGGTTTAGAGCATGGGAATTTATTGTGAAAGAGCATGGGTGTGAGAGGCCTGCTGGGCTGCAAGACACAGCTCAAAGCAGGCCAGAGAAAGAGAGAGAAAGAGGCAAAAGGAGAGAGCAAAAAGAGAGCGATTTGCTGTTTACAATACAATAAATCATCTTCTCTGTTGAATATTCTAATTCTCTTTAACCAATCTGAAACAAGCTACAAACTCTACAATATTTGCATGCAACCTATAAGAATCATTACATTACCATATGGGGTTATATTTTAAACTTTAAAAAAACTGCTTTTGGGAATCTCTGACCAGGCAGGTATGGTTTGTTCTGACCTTTGGACCTGCCTAGGCAGAGGGTATTGTTCTATCAAGAAGGAGGATTACCTTCAGTCAGCTATACCATTGTTTCTTAGTTACTCTTTAACTCAAACCTTGTCTTCATCTCAATTTTGATTATACTTTCCATATTTTCAGCATCTTTTGCAAGGTAATCATATCTATAAGGCTTTCCTATTCCATCTTCCCCAGCATCCTATCTTGAGTGAAAAATCACCAGGAATAGAAGCGACACCTACCTTGCTCACTTGATTTTTAAGAATTCTAATTTCTATGAAAGTTAAATTAACTTTGCTGAGCACCCTTGGAAGTGTTTTTGTATTAAAGGCTTTAGCAAGGGCTAGCAGGTGGTAGTGGCCCCATTTCAAGGTGTGATTTACGACACTGTCAGCATTTTACTTACTAGGTAAGCAAAACTGTGTATCTAAGTGAGTCAATTCAAATATTAAGGCACATGAAAACTGTTAACAGAGTCTTCCATGTAGAAAGTCTACTTGCCTTTGCAAATTGAACAGATTTAAGTTGACAAATACAACAATAAAAAAATCTGACATTTTAAGACTGGTATATGGGTACTAAATACAGCAAAGAATAGTTTTGGGCTGTACATATTTGCATTAAAGTATTTAAACTATATAGGACATTAAGTATATGATAAATAATTTCATGCATCTACCTTGCAGCTGGTACAGAAGGACTTAATTTCATTTTACTTTTCTAATCATAAAGGGTTGCTTTAATATATGAAAGATTAACAAACATAATAATTTTTCTTTCTGGGTTTGTTTTTTTTTTTTTTAATTCTAAATTATTATCCTCAGTCTACATCTACTTTTTAACCATCATCTGAAATCCTGAATTTTAAGTGGGGTATCCCACAAGAGAAAATCTAATCTGTTGCAGGTCAGTAAAAAAAAAATAAATTACATACTCTCTGTTGTTCACTTTTCTCCAATTGATAGGTTATTTAACACACAATTCATCCCATGTATGGTAACATAGGTAAAATAAATTTCGACATAGGTGTGTGGAAATGCAACATTAGTCTGTATTTTGTGAAATAAATGTAACAACTATTGTAAGCACCATTACATATCTCCTCTCTTTCAAAGCAAGAATTAAATTAATCCTTGTGTTAACAGGGATTTTTTTTAAAGTTAAATCCTGTACCAGTGGTCCTCCTCTACATATGTATTTACTTTATGGTTAGGTAAAAATATGCCACTTGTTCAAAAGTAAGCACACTCATAGGCCCTGCACTTTCTATTTATACTCTGATAAAATCCATCTCTACCAGATTAATGGAATAACCACTACTTTACATACAAAAATAAATAAATTACTACAGAAAGAAGGATTTCCAGTATAGCACATATTCACACAAATCAATTCCATTAAATAATCCTAAATGGCCCTCCCTATTCCTTAGGCTGAGCAAGACAATGTGCTTCCCCTGGGAATATGAGGTTTCCTTATAGCTGGTCATTCATAGTGCAGCATTTACTTGAAATCCAGATGGGAATTGTCCAGGTTCAGTGGCTCCCAAGGGCTCTTTGTTTTCCCTCTGGAACAGCATTTTTTGTAACTCAAGAGATGCACATAGACTAAGATTCCTCTCTGGGAATCTTAGATGCGTTCACTAAGACAGATAAAATTAATAATAAATTTTCTGTATCATCATAATGATCGTCCCACTTATTTAAAATAAAGACTATGTAAAGATTTTTCATTACAGAAGTTTCTGATCATGGCACTATAACTAACATATGCAGTATCAGTTTTCAGGCAGAATTATTCAGTATATAAAAGGTCTAACCATTTAGGTGTCTGTTTGTGTCTTATATTTCAGTTAGAAACACTTTAAGGAAAACACTTTCCTTCTTCTCTCATCAGTGTGAAATCAAGGTCATCTTATTTAAACTCCCTGGAAAAGTAATATTTAAAATTAAATGACACTCCACCTAATTATTTTACTAAAGCTTCAACTTCTGTAAGCTCTTCAAGTAACATCTAAACCTTTAAGAAGTTGCCAACTGTTTAAATAATTCAGTACATAGAGTACCACCCTTTGAGGGAAAGCTCACATGTTCAAATTGGGCTAAATGAGCAATAACACAATATAAACCCAAGCCACTTAAACCACATGAATAATTCTCAGACACTTAGAAATCTGATTTATAACCATGCACAGGCAGTGCTACCATCATTCCAGAATTCACTTTGCTGGGATTTACTGAAGGATACTGCTGTGTACTAACAGGATTTTACAATTAATAAGACCTATAATGCTACTGACTGGGCATGAAAACTGTGTACTAAATTATGTACAATTCTTCTATTTGAGGTAATTTTGCTATGGAGAATTACACTATTAGTCATTAAGTCATCTCAGGTTTCTGTATTACCCAAACACGTCTAGTATTCCCACTAAAAAAGCCACCCCTGACCAAAGGAGGAGATCTTAAAAATAACCTGGGACCCTTAGTTTTACAGAAAGAATGTTTGCTGACCTTTAACGACCCACTTTGTTCCCAGACATTGTAACTTTGTAGTTCCTTTGATCTTAAGGCATTTTTCTAATTCTGTTTCTGCAGGATATTTGATGTGCTGCCACCAGTCAGTAGAAAAGCAGAAGTTAAAGTGCTACCAACCATTATATATCCACATGTACAAGAAGACATTTTTTTTTTTCATGAGTTAGCTTAATATTCCAAGGAGATGTGGAAAAAGTTGAACAAAAAAATAAAATTATTCTCACATAAGACTGTTTACATATGAGAGGTTGTGGGAGTAAAAATAGACCTTTAAGTTGTGTTTCCACATGAATTATTGTGGAGTTACTACAGAGTTTTAACATCAGACCATCTTTTACTTTATGCAATGTAATAGCTTGCACCCACGTAGCAAATGGGAATAGTTAACCTGGTGTCAAATCTCATTGCAGAAACCCTTGTTTAAAACCCTTCTCATCTGTATACATCCAGCCTCCTATCTGCTTTTCTCCTTGGGAAAAATAAAGTTCTTTATTCAGTGTTGGAAGGGTTGATCCACTCCAATTTAAATACAATTAGCAAGATTGTTACACAAGTTGCAGTTGCCAGATCTTTATGGCTGGTAACACTTCTGCCAAAGTACACAGTATTTTCTGCTTTCAGTATGACTTTGCAAGGCTATTGGTTGGAAAAAGCAGGTTTTGGGTTGTGCAATGACTCCAAGCATAGCCAGGAATTACAGACACTTACAAAAAACCCCAACCTTGTGCTTGACTTCAATTTCCACAGTGGGACTGATAGTCTAGGGTAACCTCATAAAGGATTTGAGTGGAACTTTTTCCCATTTTGCTTTTCCTTACGTGCAGGACCAGTGTGAGAGAGCTGGACTTCTGATTTTTTCTAGTCAAGGGCGTACTTCTTATAAAGATGAGATGTCACTCTCCTTTTGGAGAGCAATATATGAGGAGATACTAACTGGAAGCACTAGTTGTCACAGGAGGTTTGATGTCTGTTCTCTGGTTAAACATCAGCTTAGCCTGGTTATGTCCAAATATCAATCTCCCACATTTCAAAGCTTTGCAGATGCACAGTGTTCCTAACTCTGAATTTCTCAAGCAAACTGCCAGGTGCAGATCCTGTGTTTAATTCCATTCTCACCACCATGAGCCTCTTCTCTCCTACCCTGAAACCAGCCCTCCTAATTACCTGGATGAATTCCTCCTGCTCTTTCCTCAGAACACAGTTTCCTAACAACAGATTTCAGAAATAGGTTTGATGCTAAAGCAATCAGCACAGGCTTAGAGCAAGAATTTCTTACCCATTAACAAGTAAGAGTTGCAGGTTGGTTTGTTTCTTTTTAAACAAACTTAGGCAGTCCCTGTGTCTGCTTAAACTGCTCACCACTAGCAAATCCTGGTCTTCCTTTGAAACCTGAGGCCAGACAGTCCCTCCAGACTCCTGCTTCAGCTGGCTTCTTTCTGGTGGTCCAGACTCTCCCTCACTCAAGGAAACACTTTCTTTTCTGACAATGAGAAGACTTGGAACTCAGGGTGTCACAGAGCACATGACACTAATTATAGAAGCACAAGGGCAGACTTTGCACACTTCTGCTCTGTGTACAGTAGCTTGGGAAAGGACCTTGAGTTAAAAACTGTTACACTCTCAGTCTAGGAATGAATTCTCTCATTATATTTTGATGGTATCAGTGAGACTGGAAAGTAAAACACAGTATTTTGAACAGTTTCAAATACTGAGTGTTTAAAAGTAAACCTGGTTTCTTGGCAGGACCCTGAGTACCTCTTCCAATAATTTTCCTTTTTTTCTCCCTTCAGCCCTCAGTCTCATGACAGGACAACTAAACTTTGAGCCACATAATGCTAGATAAAGCTTGCTTCATATCCTATTTTTCTTCTCCAGGCAAAAAGGTCACCAGAAATTATTTAAGGAATGTTTTCCCCCACACTTACTGAGAACTTCTGTACCCTCTTCTGGCCCAGTCATTTCTGTAATGTCAGCTTGGACCCCCTTCTTAACCCTTCCTCCTCCCTACATTGAGAGTTACCAATTCTGAGATGTAAAACTCACACCATTCCCCAAATAACACATTGTAGTTAGCCATATAGAGCCATTTCAGTGTGAAAATAAAGACAAATTCAGGCAAGGAAAAGGAAAATATCAGTGTATTTGTCCATTAGCCATTGATCTATCTTGCAGGCTTGTTACACCATTCCTGAAACTTTTCCCTTTTACAGCAAAGAACCTAACTCAAGTTTACATTGATTTCTCTGCAGCAGTCTCCTCTGCTAACCTCCTCCAGAAATCTGTAAATTAATACATATATTATCTGTACCTGCATGCTCTGCTTTTTGTTTTTCTTCTGAAATTAAACAGGTAATTTCCCATACATTTGCAACAGCAGGAAACACCCTCTTACATTAACTTTAATTTCAGCTTTCCATGTCAATGCACGTCAGAAACATTTGATGTGACAGAAAATATCCCCAAAGCAATGTAGATTCTGCAATACCATTAAAATGGGACCAAAAGTTCTTGTGCTGCTTGTTACAACAGCAGAGCAGAGTTAACTGCTGAGTGAACAGAACAGCATTAAGTTCTTTTCTCCACAACACTGATTTCACACACTGAGTAGCTCTGGTATCTGATTTGGTGGTGGCTGACAGGAAATCTGAACGCAATTTCCAGAGATGTTTTTATGCTCAGTATCTTGTTAAAGAGGCTCAGTTGTGCAAACTCGCCTTAAAGGCCGCCTAAGGATATCTTACAAAGCAGGAATTGCCATCTGCTGGCTGAGCAGGGAATGGGCTTTGGCCGCAATTTATTGCTACATCTCCCTGACTAAATTTGGAAATGGATTTGAGCAAAGGAGACGGTGCCACTGTCAGCTGAGCCTGCCCGCGGGACAGAAGTATGTGCATACTTCTCCAGCTCACGCTGGAAAAGGAGAGGGAAAACTGTAGAGGTGGAGATGAATTTGGGGGATCCATGGTGCTGAAGTATTGGTTTTAAAATAGATGGTAAAACAGTTTCGTTTTCATCTGGAAATTGCACTTTAATTTTTATGCTTTTGAGTGACAAAAAACGAATGGAGGGGTGACAAAGCCCTCACTGCTGGGAGAGTAAGGAAAATCTCTGCAAATTTCTGTCTCCAGATAAGAGCTGGTTAGAGGCAGCAGGGAGGCACCACAGTAATCCCTGCCCATTCTCAACCAAAATCCTGTATAGCAGAGCACAGTCATCCCTTGACTCTCTTCTCTCATTTGCTTTTTCACAGCTGTGACTTTCTGTGTGCCAAGCCCTTCTATCTCCAAACTCCTTTCACAAGGCATCTCCCAGCTCTCAGAGTCAAAACATTTCTCCTCATTCTTTCAATCCAGAATCCCTCACACTTTTCACCTTCTTTCCCATCCTTCCTTAAGTTTTCTTTTCTACCAAGTCTTTCTCCTTTTCCCCTAACTCTTCATGCAGGCATAAACCATCCCACTGCACAGCTGGTTTATAAAGAAATAAAGCAGCAACTTCCTCTTAGTGTTTCCCAGCCTTAGTGGAGTTATAATAAATGGACTTCTTTCTATCAGTCGTATTTTCTAGCAGGAGTTCCATAGCTTAAGTATCTCTGTTAAAAAATTGCATCTTTTTATCTGCTACCTATTTTCTTCATTGCACAGTCCCAAATCAACTGTCTTTTCTCATCAAAGAAAAACACAGACTAGAAAAATGACCTCAAGTTGTGCCAGGAAGGTTTAGATGGGTATTATGAAGAATTTCATCATTAAAAGGGCTGTCCAGCATTGGAACAGGCTGCCTAGGAAAGTGGTTGAATCACCACCCCTGAAGATATTTAAAAGATGTGTGGATGTGGCACTTGGGATGTGGTTTAGGATCGGATGTGTGAGTGTTGGGTTAATAAATGGTTGGACTCATCACTCCTCGAGGTATTTTCCAGCCTAAAGTATTCTGTGATCTCCACACCACCCATGAATTCCTATATTTTTGCAATATTTGTTTTCAGTTGTATCCTTTCCAAGCAGGAGATCGAATTGGTTTATTTTTCCTTTAGAAGCCATTTCATATCTTAAGACCACCTTTGGCTTTCTCTGAACTAGTTCTATTATAGCCCTTTTCAAGGTGGATGACAGGGAGAGCTGAACTGCACACAGCAGGCAGAGTATGGGCACATTGGATTTATACAGCAGCAATTTTTTATACTCTATTTCATCTTCCTTGTATTCATTCTTATTTGCCCATACTAACTCTTAACATTTAATTTTCCTTCTTTTCCTTCATGAGCATCAGCATGACTTTTCCTCTCTCTACTACAGTTGCAAGGTGTCATTCCATTTTTTTAAATCGATATGGGTTTTGTTCATTGTTTGCGTGTAACAACAAAGCATTTAATTTGTGTGGCATTAAAACACACCTTCCTAATGCTCTTCTGGATATCTTTGCAGGTGCCAGTCATCTTTACAACATCAATCAAACTTCATCATAACAAGTTCATCAAACCACAAGTTATGGAAGGACTTAGCAATAGCTCCCTAAGCCATGTCTAACTGGCACATAGAATCACTGAGGTTGGAAAAGACCTTTGAGATCATTGAGTGCAACTGTAAAAATGTTACTGCTCTGTCCACCCCTCTAAGCCATGTCCCTAAGCACCACATTTACAACTCTGAAGCTGAGCAAGTGCAGCTTTCTTGGAAGGGTCTTCCTATTTCTGCAGCTCTTTCATCTGCTGGCTTCATCTGATGGCAGCATCACTGCTGCACATAAATATTCAGCCTCCAGCTGAACAATAATGCAAGAAGAGAAAATAAAAAAGAAAGTGTTGCCCAAGTCAGAATTAGTCTTGTGAAAATACCTTTGATATCATACACAATTATCTTTTCAGAAAGAATATAACAGAGCTAGAAAGAGTGAAAAGAGGACAAATAAGCAATATTTGTCCTGTTTTACAATTTGTGTGAAAAACATTTAAATTGACCAAGACACTTCAGCTTGGGAAAGAAATCAGGAAACTGAGGCCTGTAAAGCCTTGATAAGCATGAAACAGGTGAAGGGAAATGTTTGTCTGCTAACACTCAAATAAAAGACCTGGGAATATGATCAGACCTCAAGTTTAGCCCAGCAATTCCCATGAAACTCAACAAAACTAACTTGTTAAACTAATCAATAGAGTATTTAAGATGCCAGAACTGCATACTTAACCAAACAATAGGAAAAGTCATAGAAGAAAGATGCAGTAACAACAAAACTCAATAAGAAGATTACTTCCAACTCAGGAAGTTTTAAAACTCTGGATTTCTCTACACTAGGAAATAACAGGAGAGGTATTGAAATAAGGCTCTATTGAGTTTCTCCCTGTTCTCATACTCTTTCCCAAAGTATCAGGAACTTAATGGAGACTTAATGCTCATTTAAACTTCCAGGGTGCAGCACAAACTCAGTTCCCTATTACCACAGACACTGTGGTGAATTTTCTCATATTTGAGGAAATCCCAGGGACAACCCATCCAGTTTGTAAGAGGTAAGACTTACCTTTGGGCAAGGGTCTAAATCATGTCCCCTCAGATGAAAAAGACTCTTGATGCAAACTGGGTGTAGTTGTTTTTTGTCATGTGACATGGGTGGAAATTCAAAATGTGTAGAAGTCAAAAGCAAACCATTATGCTTTTACCAAACTGAATTTCTTTTTCTTCAACTTACAAAAGAGTAAGAATGATATTTGGCAATGTTCTACCGAATATAAAGGTATGAATGTTTCAATGGTGACAAATCAACTTTCTCCTTTTCCCAGAGTTCTCATACAATGGGAAGTTTGGCCTTTTCTTGTTCTGACTTGGAACAACACAAAGTTTGCAAATATTGTGATTCTCAGAAATTCCATTTTTCTAACAGCTTATTCTTTATCACAGACTGACTATGAAACACCAGAGTGTTTGTTTGGAAAAGGAAGGCTCCTGTCACTTGAAAACATTCATCTTGGAGATATCTTTATTCACACAACTGCTAAACCTTAGTGATCCTGTTGAGATCTCTCCCTCAGCAGGAAGTGAGTGGCAGTGAGCTCACTGAGATTTTCTAACCCATGGAAGCTGGATGTATCCCACACCCAAACTATCGATCTAAAACAACAAACCACCTTAATCACACAAGTACAAAACACAAAGGAGGAGTAACATTTTCAAACCAAGAGGAATGCCTGTTCTCATTAAGGGTTTCCCTCAACACAGGGAAAATAAGAAGCAGGGTTCTCCAGGACAGGCTGTGTTCAACACTCTTCTGCAATGCATGGTTGTAACTAAACAGGAGAGCTAGAAGGACAAGGTCTTAAAAGTTGTTTGTTTTAGAAGAGAAGCTAGCACCATTCAGGAAAGCCATATTCAGTCTCTGAGCAAGTCTCCAGGTCAAGTATCTGGTTCAGAGTCCAAGAGGGTGCATAGAAAACCAGACAGTTTCTGATTTCAGTCATCTGGCTTTCATTGTGAGAAAACACCTCTGCTATTGCCTTGTCTTAATAATTTGGCTGTTCTGTCTTAACACTCATTTGTTTTGCTGACAGAGTTGGGCCCATGGAAATCAGCTCTTTACCTACTTGGTTGAAAAGTTCATTCTGTTCTACCTTTTAATAGAACAGCAAAACTTTCCTGTAAACGCAGCTCCCAGAATTGATTTCAACCCTAGTAAAGCTGGCTCTGAACAGATGTTGGCACCATTTTCATAAACCACAAGTTTTGACAAGCTTTTTCCTTCTTCTCTGCTAGCATTTAATACATCTTTTTCTCCAGGCATACCAGTCAGGTGGCATAAATCTTCTGTCACAAGCACGAGTCCCTAAAGGAACAAGAATTACCTTTGACAGAATGTCATGCATGAGATCATCTTTAGGGTAGGTTTATTGCATCCTAGGCAGCCCACATGCTGAAAAAGAATTTCGCCTTTCACTTTTTCATAATATTCCTTTATCTATACTTTTTCCTTAACATGGACAATTTTGCCTACACATGCTTAAACTTTTCAGTCACTTAACCACACAGGCCACAGAATAGATTTCCTTCCAGGAACTGAAAGAAAAGTAACTAAGAACCTAATAAGCTATTTCATCCTGAAAACAGTAATATGGATCTAATGAAATTTAAAATATTTTTCATAGCTGGAGAAAATAACTAAATCTGTCTTCAAAAGATTTGAGGCTCATGTTAAGATGTAGTGTTAGCTTTCCAAGCAAAACATACAGGAAGTATTTCTAGTCATGCTCAGACTAGAACAAGCCCAACTTAATCTTTTATTCAAGTTCATTAAATAAAATCACTTAATGCAGCTCAAAAACTCTTGTTCATGGCATGGCTCCATAGAATCAGAGGGAAAAGAAGTAGGTTGAGAAATCTTCATAGTGGAGAAAATCTTTCCAGTTAAACCAGAAACCACACAGTGAGTTCTGTTAGGAGTTTACTCTTGATCAGCAGGAGAAGTTTCCTGAATATTATTTTGAAAGTTACCTTATAACCAATCTGGACAGATTTCTCCACATTTTGCTAAAAAAGGCACAGAGATCACCTAGCATCTTTCTTACAACTGGAGTTGGTCTTTGTTGAAAAAGCTCAGAATTTCTGAGATGTTTTCTTTGCAAAGAAAATGAAAAATCATCAATGGCTCCACTTAAGTCAACTTTTTCCTGACCAAGTGATGCTGACTGCTGTGCCAGCTCCACCACAGCACAGACAGCAAAGGCTTCAGCCACAGGAAGGTACATGGAAACCACCATGGAAACAGAGACCACACCAGCAAGGATCTCACAACTTCCACATTTTGTCTTTGCTCCCAAAGCAAATCCATTTGGTGAACCTTTGCTACATCTCTAAAATTGTGTTAAAAGGTGCTGTCACAGGGAAAGCTGTTATGAAGCTTACTGGAAAACATAGGTCTCAAACTCCATCCATTTCCTTAAGAGCAAACTCAAAACTGTAGTAATTCTCAAACTTGGGCACTTACAGATAGTGTTGTAAGCAGCATCCCAAGAGGCAGGAGTTCCCTTACATCTCCCACCCCCAGCCTTTTGCTGCCTCTCCAGTGCAGCAATGCCCATCCAGTGTGCTGTGAGCCAGAGCAGGGAGCTGATCCAGGCTTCACAACAAAGCACAGCCCCTTCCCTCTCCCCTCCTGCCTTTTCAAGTGAATGCAATTCCCTGACCTGATTGCCAGCCCCACAAAGAGCTGCACCTTCCTTACTCCTTATGTCAGCACTGCTGCTGCACTCCCCACATGGTGTGATCTATAGATGTTTGGTTTGTGGGTTTGTTTGGTTTTTTAAAGAAATGTCATTATGTATGACCTACTGCCTCTGAGAAACCGGAGAAGACTAATGGCAGGAAGGGTGGGTATCCCTCTCTGGAAGGAAAAAGAGAAGGAAGTGCCCAGCAGTTACCAGGTCTCTGAATCTTTCTTCAAGTGAGCCTTTCTGCAGAGCGCTGAGGAGGTGGCATCTGAAACACAAATAGAAACCCCTCACTCATCAACTGCAGAACACATTTGAGTTGTATTATTGTTTCCCCTACAATATCCTAGGAGCCCTCAGATATTTAAAGTATATTCGGAGAAGAAAGGAAAAAAAGAAACAAAAAAAATGAAAGCATGCACAAACTTCTTTTCTCAAGATAACACATAAACTCTGTCTAACATTTCTTTCAAATAACCCTGTTGAGCAAGGAATTATTCCTGTGTGCAAAATAAGCCAACAGGAGCTGAAGTCTATTGCCTCTTATAAATTAAAAGCTCATTACTGTTTATTGGCATGCTGCACGTGCACTTTGGTGAGCCTCATTAATTCTTCAAAATAATCTATTTTCAACTGAAAAGTAATTAAATGGCAGTGATGGGAAGTGAGTGCAAGTTCTACATCACACACTCTGCAGCAGTCTGTCCCAAGACAGACTCCCTGACAGAGCAGCTGTGAGTGCCCATCTTTGGCAGTGACTCACACCAAACAGATGAAAAGCTTGTAAGAACTTTGCTTAAAGATATTTGGGGTGAATTTATACTGCCAGTTTCTCATATTTCTGTGCTTCATTGGGAGACCAGTTTCTGTCACACACAAGAACATGACATACCAGGAGAGAGAGGAGCCATTTTACCTGAATCTTTTCTTTCTCCTCCTCCTCACTTCTGTGATTCCTTCCTCACCTTTCTGTGAAGGAGAAAGCAACTTCTGGGCCAAGGAGCTCAGCTGCCTGGAGAGAAACATTAGCAAATTGCAATCAAAGCTGAAAAGATGTAACTACTCATGGACTTCTTTGGATTAGGAAAACAGAGAGCCTGACTTAGTTCAAGGAACATGCCCTTATCTGAAAAACAAGTTGAGAGGGAAAAGGGTTTTAAACTATCTTTTGGCAACAGATGATCTTGGGCCCCAGCACGCCTATCTACAGTTAGCACACACAGCCACTGTTGCAGCAATAATTCCAGCAGCATCAATAATTCTCCCACCTAGAGGTCAGCAGCAGAGATCAGTGGTTTAATTTTGCAGATTTAAAAGGGGGAGAAATAATGGCAGTACCTAAAGCAACCTTAGAATTGATCACAGAGCTCTGCCTCAAGTGACAGCCCTTTCACTGCATGCCTGCTGAGCACTGCCTTCTCCAGGGAATACATCTAAATGTTGGGAAACAGGGAGAGAAACAGATTCTGAAGTTCACATTACTTTGCATTGCAGCACTGTATATGTGAAAAATACAGTTTATTGTGCATAAACAACACAAGACAAGAAACTCAACTTCTTGACAGCACAAAGAGATGGTCTGGAAACAAACGGTGGGAGAGGGGTCTCTGCAGCTCTGTTGTGTTTGTTTTGGAGGCTGAGAGGGTGAAAGGAGTCAAGAAGAGCAAATTGCAACAATCAAAACAGAAGAGAGGGCCCTGATGGGCACACTTCAGGATCATGGACAGAGTGAGAAATCCAGACTTCATAGGTGTTGTATTGCATCACAGAAAGAATAATGGGATTATCAAGGGGAAAGTTGGAACAAAATGAGATTTTTGTCTTCAACAATGCGTACTCCCTGTTAAATTCTAGTAAAAACTTTATGTCTACTTCCCCTGAATTACTTTGTGCTTATCTTAGAGAAGCTGGGTGGGGTGGGTGGGGAAAGATCTAGCAAACAGAATATGACTGAAAGTCAAACTAAACAAGAAATGAAGAAGAGATGCCTTAGAAATTTCTTGATCAGAGAACATCCGATTGCTCTGAGTAGACTGATGCCCATGTTATTTGGGACAAATCTTAATCCCAGATTACATATAAATTTTTCCTCTCCCAACATCCACCTTCATTTCTTTGCCCACACAGAACTTAGATCCCTCCTGACTACCAGGATAATAAATTTCCAACATTATCAGGTAGGTCTCTAAAAAATCTCTATCTCCTCCCTAAATTTCAGAGTTTTTGACAGCGTCTCCTCAGTATGTTCTGTATAAATGTGTGACAGCAAAGCTGATCTTCCTGTATAGGGTTAGTCATATTGCTAACTTGGGACATTCATCCATTTAGAAAGGCAATCCAACAGAGACTTTGCATTCTGAAGCCTCATGTCTCTTCTCCTTGTACGTTTTTAGGAAACCTGACTTCTGATGCAACTGACCTATTTCTCAGCTATGTCTTTGGATTGCATCTGGGATGTGTCAGTTCTGCTAGAGGCACTTTAGCAAAGTTCAAAGGGAGGAGATAAATTGCACTGGGATGCAGGGGAGAACTCTGCCCCATGTGAAATACATGTTAACATGTCTTATGCATGACTACGTTATATATATTATGCACAGCTAACGTTTTCCACTTTCTTCTCTTTAGTAATGAAAATGTCTAACAGAGTTCTGCTGCAGTCTCCTTATCTTGCTCCCCTGCTCCCTCATATTTGATAGCATCTGGAATAAGCCTTTTTTCCCCTGGCTGGAGGATGCAGCAGTGAGTGTGACACCCGATGTGTCTGCCAGGTCTTTTCATGCTCTTTTCTATCCCTCCCCAGCAGCATTCAAGTCAGTGGTGGAGGGAAACCCTCACAATCAAACCCAGAAAGCACTTACTGAAAACAAATAATGTTGCTAAGGAACTGTAAAGATAAGCTCAAACCTACCAAATCCAGGAAGGAGAAGGGAGTTCATATGCTCTTTTCAAACACACACCACTCATTGCTCTCAGTGCTCAGTTGGTCACATTATACTAACACAGAGCTAAGGTCTTGTTTATGTGCACCCAGATACCCAAAAATGCTGGAATCCCAAGAACCTAGCAGGTTTCAGCACTCAGTATCTACCTCTCTTCCCACTTTTTATAATTCCACCACACCTAAAAAGAGCCAAGAGACTTAAAGTGCAGGTAGGCTGTATTATATGTGCATCACCACTTTATCTATGACAGGAGCCTGGCTAACAGCAGCAGAAAAGCCACCAGCAGCACAGCTGGGCAACATCAGCATAGAGACCAAGGGTTTACAGAAGGCACAAAATGTACCCTCCTTGCCCTTGCCATGCTGCCAGCTAAATTAAAGAGGGCGTGGGCTTGGCTGCTGATTTGCAACTTCACCTCTTGTTTTCCTGCACAGGCACAGCCTGGGGAGCCACGCTTTGCCCACAGGGATTTTCTTCAAACCGAAGTTATTACCAGGCTCAACCCATAAACAGCTAACTCCTGTGTGTTGGGAGGTAGGAAGATGAAAGCCAGAGGAAAGGGATGAACGTGCCAGTTATGCCAGGCAACCCCTGGGGCCATGTTTGTGTGTTTTCAGAGCCTGGTGAACTCTGGAAGCAAGGAGCAGTTGAGGTAGAGCAAGCTCCTTTCATCAGCTGCCCTTTGAGTACTGCGTTCTGTTCCTCATGCACACAGCTACAGACAAATTTCCCTACGCTTTGAAAGATTCTGGGAAGGAAGAGCATTCCACTAGAAAGGTTATATTTAGCTCTCCTATCACCATTCACCTGGAGTTAAATCAGATGCTCAGAATGCAGCCACTGCCTACGGAGCAGACGTGTGGCTATACCTGCTGCACCCCTGAATCACACCAGCCACCAGCCTTGTGGCTTTATCAGTGCTTCACAGCAAGGCTGAAACTTCTCCAAAGGGCATGAGGTGATCTCCTTTAACTTTGCTTCATCCTACCTTGTCATACAGAGAGATCAGAGCAATTCAATTGTGCTGGGAAGAACAAGAGAGCATTTCCACTTCCCACTCAAGAATTTATGGCATTACTTTGCATACTACAAAGTATTTACCAGAAATACAGTGAGTTTCAGTCCTTGCTAACAACATAACCTGAAAGAGATTGGCATGAAAAAGCATAACCTAAATATCCTTACACTATATCCAGAAGAATTTCACTTTGCCTCACATATCTAACACATTTTATCCACCACGTAGCTCTATTTCACCAGTACAGAAACCTGCATGTAAAAGGGTAGTCACACAAACAGCCACAGCTTCTCTCTGAGGGCTCCTGCTGAACAACTGTTTCATTTTTTTCACATTAAGAGGAACAGGATTTTAGATGGTCTACATTACTGCTAAGAAGTTAAGTTTTAAAACCTAAATTAAGCACCAAAATTAGCTTCCAAATTAGGAAAATTACAGTCTTTTAAACTACAGGCATGCTTTTATGAATTTAGTGTATTTTACTATTACTTTCATGACTCAGACCTTGTAAAAGACAGCATTGCCTGCTACTGTGGTTCTACAGCTTTCAGAAAAAAGCCTTATGGTTTGTACTTCAGAAAGATACAATGGGCAATACAAATCTGAAAAAGTTTATGGAATCACTGATTTCTCAAACACCTGGTTATAGATCAGAGAAAAGGGTTTGGAGACAGCCATGCAAGTACATTGATGATAAATATGTTTGTGCCCTCAAAATTAATCCAAATTTTTAAACCCATTCCTTTTTCACACAACAAATTTTATCAGCTGAGCACTGCAAGAATGTCATGGGTGGCATTTGCACAGCCACAGTTACAGCTCAGCCCTCCTGTAAGGAAACAAAGCTGCCCAACTGCTTCCATCCAGGATGCAGAAGACAATTGAAAATAACAAACCACCTATTTCTGATGTGACACTTCAGCTGATTAGAAAACTAGCAAGAAAAGATAAAAGTATTAAAAACATAAGTGGGATGAGCAAGCTTGCTGTGTTCATGACTGTGTGTATGATAGTTGTGTTCAAAGGGCAGAGAAACAGCTTCCAAAGAGACAAGCAGAATTTTAAAAAGCTAGGTTTTTCAATATGTTCAAAAACAGAACACCCCACCAAAGCCTCACTAAACTCTTAAACTCACATCCCCTCTATACAAGTCTAGCTGAGTCTGCACTAATTCATGAGCACAAACTTGGGAGGAAAGCAGGGTAAGAAGAAAAAATATCTGAAAAAATGAACCTTTCATGGTTGCTAAACATACTTCCATTCTGAGCACAAATCAAGCAGCAAAGATTGAAATTCAACCTGTAAAGGTTTCATTTATGCCTAAAGTAAATATCAGGTACTTTGCTACCATGGTGATGAGCACAGTAAAAACACCTTAAGCACTCCTGCTTCTGCCAGGGCAAAGCAGAGCCTGGTGCAATAGTCAAAAGCAAAGCCTGGCCACCACACAGGTACTAAACTCACACTTTAGAAAATGATTCAAAGTTCATTGAGTATTGCAGTTGTGCAAAATCTGAAATACATAAACAATAAATAAACAGAGTTGTGCAGATTACGTTGCTCTGGTCCTGCACAGAATGCAAGAACTGACTGATCAAGGGCTCCCAACTTAACAGCAGTAAAATTAAAGTTTCTGGGGGGATGGGAACTTCATTCCATCACACTCTAACCAGTTTGATGTTAGCAAGAGAAGCCCAAAGCCTGGAGAGGGATTGAAGGTCAAAAGGAGAGCACACAAAGGGAAACACAGAGGAATTTAAGCCTCTCTTACCAGCGAGTTGCCTCACTGAAAACACAATTTAAATGCCTCCATGCTAAAAGCTCAAAGCATGGTGGATAATAGGAAGAAATGCTTCCATCTGTGGGTGATGAAGCACTGGAATAGGTTGCCCAAAGAGGTTGGGGATGTCCCATCCCTGGAAGTGTTCAAGACCAGGCTGGACAGGACCTTGAGCAGCCTGGTCTTATAGAATGTGTCCCTCATGTCCCTCCTCATGGCAAGGGTGTTGGAACCAGATGATCTTTGAAGTCCCTTCCAATTCAGTCTGTGAAACTGTCCAGGAGAAGAGTCACCAGTTTGAGTCCCACATATTGCTTATACCAAGAAACAAATACTCAGCTTTGGAAAACTAAGCGAGTTATACCATATTTTTTATTTTAAATAACTAAGTTCCATGTTAAAGCTCAATACCCCAATGTTCCCTTAAAATGAGAAATGATTAAAAAGATTTTTGTAACAAAACTAAAGCTAACAGTAGCTCCATCTTTTATGTCGGACAATTTATATTACAACATATATGCAAAATTTGAAAGTACAAAGTTTTCAAAGCTGCCCCAGACTATCAAGCTGTCTTTGACTTTTTGGGAGCAGCCCCACCATCTTCAGGTGACTTCTCTGCTGGCCTCTTTTTTAAGCCTTTCATTTTCCGTGTCTGCAGTTTACTCAGGTCTTGCTTCTGCATGTGGATTCGACCGTAAGTTGTACCAAACACATCGTGGGAGATGTTCTTTTTCTTCTTAGGCTGCAAGGGAAGAACAATGTTAATATTTCTGAGTACAGTCCCAGGAGCTCTGCTGAGAATCAAGTGCCTGAATGCTTCAGCCTTTGCTCTTTTTCACAGATAGATGTTAAAGCAATGCCCTTTCCAAGGTACATACCTTCAGGCCTTTTGGCTGCTTCAAAGACAGCTTATAAAGGTCATCTGAAGCTAAATGAGTCCTCCTCATAACCAGATCTAACGAAGGTCCCATCTCTTCCAGTTCAATTCTGGGTATTTTACAGCCAGATTTCTTCAGAAGCACTCTAGGAAGGGAAAAACAACCAAAATCCACATTGTCACTTGTGCTAGAGATTTATTCACCTTCCTTAAGAACAGGTTCAATCCTGCAGTTCAAAATACTATTAAATCAACTGCCATCACTAACTCCATTATTGGGAAAGGCATCTATCAATAACAATCTATAATAAATCAGTCCCATTACAATTTGAGCACATTCAAAATATGACCTGTCTAATGTAATTCATTATATCTTTTAAAAGACCAGTATAATCAGTATCACTTTTAAAACTCAGCCCTAACACCCTGAAAGCCATATCACTTCTCAAATTCAAAATAGCACCCTGGGTAGGATTAGACATGAAAAGCTATAACTTACAGCAAAATAACCCAAGCATTTATCTGAGAAAGCGTTTTAGTTCTTTAAGAGTGAGGCTGATAAAAATGATTTTGTTTTAAGAGAAATCAAAATCACATAGAACACTATGTGTGCTATGAATATTCATAGCCTCCAAAGGCAGGGAGTGAACTGTGAGGGTTAACACCAATGCAACAAGGAAGATTTCCTTGTCCTGCCTTTTCCTGGTTTTCTTTCCTTGTGCATCTCAGCCTGCAGCCCATCCCTGTTTTCTCTGGCAAACATTAAGTGAGGAGAGCCCTAGAAATCATGTGAGAACAGATTAAGTCCATGAAGTCTAAGACAGTACCCAGAGCTCCCCAAGTTAATTCACACCACCTTACTAATCCAGACATAAGGAAGAGCAAATCCTCTGAGCCAGGAGGAGCTCAGCAAGGAAGGAGGCAGCAGACTTAGGGCTCAAGTGTTTTGCTTCTGCTGTACAAGTTTCAGTGGAGCACCAATACACACTGCATGTTCTAAATGCAGCTCAAGCCAATTCAATTTCAAAACTACAGATTAATATTGGCAAGTGTACCAAAACCCAGACAAATAGGTAAAACACATACTCACTTGTAGCTTCTCATGTAAATTTTCCCATCTACAGCTGTGAAATGCAGAACGTACTCTAAACCAGCCAGGCGAATATTGGGCACAGTGGGACCTCTGAAGAAATCTGAGAGAGTATTTAAAAGGAATGAATGCCAGGTTTCTTGGCTGAAAATACAACCAACAGATGTCTGTAACAAATTGATGATGAGATGTGATGTGGGCCCATTTTGAAATAGGAATCTCACTAAATAGCCACTACTAAAAACTGGAGCCTGGCCAAAACACAGGACAGAAATTTAACATTGCACATGTTAGCATGCACTGGTGAATCCAAATGTGTGTGGAAATCCTGACAGGAGCCCAGTGAATTCCCAGAGATAATTTGGCAGCAATATACATGCTACCTATACATATACTTCCTATAGGAAAGTGCATGGAAAGAGCAAATACACTTTCAGAGAAGTAACTTAGCATTATTAAGCCAACTGAATAATTGCATTGTCTATTCTTTTAAATAGTCATCTCTAAAATCAGGGCAAAAAATTATCTTATTTGGTGTTTAAGCCAGCCAATGCTCAGCTAAACACATCAGTACAGAGAATCCATTTCCTCAGGTATCTTTTAAAAATCATTACTCAAACCTGATACTTTTATCTTAATCATAGCCAGATTTGGAAGACTAGAAAGGGGGATCAAAACCTGTACACAGCAGATCAAAACTGCATCTTGTCTACTCTTACCTACATTTTCTCTCTGACTCTGGGGAAAAAGTTTAGATATATAATTGCTTTCACATCTCTCTCACAACAAGGCACCTCTGTCCTCTAGGTAAAGCAATATTTGTCATTATGTCTAATGTTTTCTCTATTAATAAGCAACACATCAATGAAAATAAGACACTTCTAATACTTGCTCAGTTTGCAAAGAGAACACTGAAATACAGGTTAAATACAAAATGAGCTGTCTCTAGCAAGGTTCTTATATCAGGCTATGAAAATATACTGTGCAATCAGAGAGCCTGCAATGAGCACAGCAATCTGTCCAACATATGCAGAGGGGTGGAGAAAGAATGTGACCTTGACCAAGGGAACAAGGTGTGCTAACAAACATGACAGGGCAATGCTGAAACACAGGGGAACTGCTAACAGATGCAAAACACATCACTCTTTTCTGCTCTGTCCTGTTTTCAGACCCCTTGGCTACTTGTCTTTCCCTTCACTACCTTTTTGCAGGAGTCTCAGCACTGGAGGGACGTCCAAAACACAGTTTTGCTGGAAAATACCAGCTGGAGTCAGCCCAGGAAATTTCCTTGGTCAACTAAATACTCTCTTCTTTAGAGTCTAACTTGTACTTAGAGAAAAAGTTGCAAATAAAACATTTTGTTCACTTGTGGCATATTTTTTCCCCTTCAATTAGTTCCCTGCAGGTACACAAGCTTACATTCATAGTGGTTTTATTGGCAACATCTCCCTCTCATATTTTCCTGTGGCATCATACATCTTTTTACCCACAAGATGATCTCTTCCAATAAACGCAGGTGGTCAGGAATTTGTTTCCTGGCAACACTGAACAGCTGCAGAAACCTTACACTTCAGTACACCCAGAGAGTTGAAGTTTTTAAAATGTACTCTTAATTTACAACTCTTGCTTTCTCCTTTCTTTCCATTCCTAGTTCCCTCTCCCCCTTGTCCTCAAACATGTTTCCAGAAAGGCTAATTTACTCTTTCCTACAGAGAGCTTTTCAGGACCTGCCTACTTCTAAATGAAAACCCTAATTGATTTGGAATGTAAGTCTTTCTGTATCAGTTTGTATCCAAAAGCTGGTAACACTGTAGCTGATCTATGTAGCTGTAATCTATGTAGCTTTGGCTAGCATGAGTGCAGTTCAAATATTTTCTAGCCATCCCCCTTCCCGGCCAGAAAAAGGCCTCAAATATTTTCAAACACTCTTAAAAAGGGTCTGTGTGAAGAAGGCTCTTAGAAGACCAAGGTGACAGCCAACCTAAAACTGCAGAGATTTCCTGCAAACCAACATTTGAGAAAGCGTATAGCAAAGCCCTATAGTACCTGGCCATTTTTAGGATAAAATAGATATGCAACAGAACTAACAACAGCAGGCAGTGTTGTAAGAGGTAAAAAATTATTAGAATTTCATTTGCATTATCTTACAGTGTTGTAAGAGCCATAAAAAAATTATTAGAATTTCATTTGCATTCCAAGACTTACATCGTAAATTAACTACACTACCACACCAGAGAGCAATGAAAACCAAAAGAGAAAAAGTGGGATGTCTTTGCTTTCCAGATCTCCAAAGAAAATGCATCTGCCATTTATTTTTCCTGAACAGTTTCTTCCACTTCACAGTTTAACCAGACTACAGTCTGATTTGGTTACCATGAAGACAATAAGTCACCCTTGCCCTTAATTTTACAAAGAAATTGGTGTAAGATGATAGTCCAAACATGCACAAGCCCTTCTGATATCACAAAAGCCAATGAAAGCTTGGTTGCTCCTCAGCATCACTGGCATCACACTGCTTTGGCAATGAGAAGCTGTCAGCTACCTAATATTCCCTCTGGGATCCCAACAACACTGGTACAGCAACAAAATATTTGTGGCTGTTGTTACAAAGACATTCTTCTATCTTTCTTGGCAAGAGCAGCAGCTTAAAAGTACCATCTTCTGCAGAAATGGACAAATCAATTCTTCCTTATCAGTTAAGGGCAGTTTTGAAGCAGGTCAGATTAATACCCAAACAATTTTAATTTGTTAGTGATACCTTCAAGCCTTTACTCTCCTTAACCTTTTTCTTTGCCTACTGTTTTGCATCTGGGTATTTCACAGAATTCAACAGAACAATTAAGACCTGGAGTACTTGGCACATGTTCAAGAAGAAAGATTGGGTGTGGAGTAGGTTTGCCTGCCAAGTCATTAATGGTTAATAAACAGGAGAGGAGAAAGGACAGGCGAACATCAAGGAAAAAAGGAAGAACTATTCAGTTATTTGGCAACATTCTCACTTTGCATGTCTCCCATTTCAGCTGTTTGATCATGGGGTGCATGAACACATCTGGATGCCCATCACTGTGCAGATGCCTGAGCGAGATTCTCTTCAGAAAATGCACCTGCTTCCAGCAGTGTAAATACTCATTTTACAGTGACACAAACATGCAGCAGCAGAACTCTCTTATCTTCGTATTCAATCATCTTCAAAGATGTCTAAGCTCAGTTACCACCCTTTCATCCAGCCCCCCAGGAACCAGTCAGCTGTATTGAGAGGATTAAAATTTACTCCTCTCCTGCTCCCTTTCATTCTCATTCCAGATGAAATATCTTGCTTTAAGGAATAATACTAATAAAAAAAGTTCTCATTTTTAGGCTCGGTTTCGAATGAACAATCATTTACCTGTTTGCCTAGAAACCCAAGAATGGAACTGAAAGAACAAGACTTGGGCCAGGTTCAGTATTTAACCAGAGCTTTAAAGAAAACCAAATGTAATCTACTTCTAGGGAAACGATTATAAAGAAAAAAAACACTCCCCCTACTTTCTAGATCTAGTTCTGCCAAGCAAGATGCATTTTTTAAGTGCCAAGACACACAATATCCTATGACTTCCATGTCTACATACAACTTCTATAAAGCTACAATGTGGTTTATCTTTCACAGCCTCCAACCTTAAGACAGTAAAAAACTTCATGCCAGTTTGTTTCCTAAGCTCCAAGCCTGCCTGAAAGTTAGGGCACAACTATTACCTACAGCTGATTTCTACTGCACCTGTTCTTTTCAAGTATCCTAAGCTTGATAGAATTGGTGGAACTTCCAAAAGAAAATGCTTACAAAAACAGAAGCTGAATTAAACCAATTTGACTTTTCTGTAAGCAAAAATATCCCACTTTCTGAACTTAATCCACTGATTTCAATTTAGATACTTCAAAACATTATTTGGTTAGACCAAATACAGTACAATTACAAGGCCAAGACATTCTGGAAAATCATGGTTTTCCCCCAGTCAAAGTAATGAATTCTAATGAACATGAAGTTTCATCTTCAGAGTCCTTTAGGACAGTTTTTTTTCCTCCCTTCAATACTCCTCACAAATAGTTAACTTTTATTTTATGTGACATCAAACCTACAAGTGCTCATTCTTGTTTTTCTCCTGCACTAAACATAAGCAAACACTTATTGACAAACTAGCTTTTCCCAACAGATCATATTACTACAGATCCATGCAATCTTACTGCTCAAATAATCAAAATACTGACCAATAAGAAGGCTCTTCAGTCTTCTGTACTCTTCATTCACATCAAACACATCACCAGCAAATATCAACATAGGTTTTGTCCCTTCAGGACACTTACTGTTCTGTGGAATAAGAATTTTAAAACAGCAAAAATTCAGACAGCATTAGGGAACATATTACAGATTTAATAGGTGGTCAGCCATTCAATACTAAATGAAAAACTGCTGAGACCTATGATCAACCGGGACAGAATAGACCAACCAAATTAAATTAAAAAGCAGAGCATAAAATTAAAATTCTGGAGTACACAAATTATATACTGCATGAAACACTTTTTAAAAACAACTTAATTCACTTCAGAGCACAGAAAAATTGCAATTAAAAATCCACCAGTAGGTGTCACTGAAATATCGAATGAGCAATTCCTTACCTTGATATCTTTTAGGGATACAAACTTCTCAACGCCCAGCTCAATCATGTCTAGCACGTGGTAGTCAAACATGCGACCTGTGAGAGCCAAAAAAGAAAACCCAGCTATTTAAATATTCACTGAAAACCACCCTACCATCCCAATAAAAACCCAGGTGAGACTTATTACCTATTATCAGGTTGTTAGGTCGCTTCTTGTTATGAGAGCCAAAGAGAAACAGAGAACAATCTGATTTCTTGGAAAAAAACTCCTGGAATTGAAGAAAAGGATCAAACTTGTGAGTTGCAGTTCACAGGGTTGAAAGTATTCTGCAAAGGCATATGGCACAAACACATGAGTTTAGGAGCTGCTTAATGAGAGGAGCAACTGCACTTACCAGAAGAGTTCTGATCATGTCATGAGTGTTTTTCAGCACTTACACTAAAACTGACAGCTGGACTCAAGATTCAAATAATTTCTTTTTTTATTTACCTTTGCATCTTAAAATACAAGTCAGCCAATTTTTTCTTGCTATTTTATCTATAACACTCCTTCCTATAACTCCTCATTATTTGCTTTTACACAAGATACTTTCAATCACTTTTCCTTGCCTGACAAATAAGTATTTACAAGCTGGCTGCCATTGTAATGCCTCATTGCAGTTTCCCAGCTAAGCTCTATGCAGCATATTAGCTTTGCCTGGCAGCTTCTGAACAACCAGTTAATTCCCTCAAGAGCAAGTCTAACAGCACCTGCAACTGGTACAAGAGTCCCACTACAGAGCAACTTCATGCCAATTTATTATTTAAGACTAAGGTGCTACCTAAAACCAAGCCAGTGGTGACTATCACAGAGATCTTTTCTCCAGAAGGAATAGATTAGAGAACCTATTGCGGTATCATGTCCAGAGCCAACATTACAGCAGTTCTTTCTAAAGATGTCCAGTTCCAAAATCTTTTAATGCACTTCTACCTCTCAAGGCAGCTTCTCATCTTGTGTATCAACACTGGCTCCATGATATACACACATATACACAACTTATCCAGTGCTTCCCACAAGTATTTACCTGCACTTGGCAGTTGTGAAGCACAGAGGGACACTTCACCTCCCACCCCTGCAACAGCAGCAGCTCAGAGAGGACATTACAGCCCTGCCCTTCTGGGAGGTCAGAGAGGCACGTGGAGAGGCTGGATTAATTGCATGTACAAATCACACAGGTCAGCACTGAGTTCTGCCACCAGATCCCTGAGAAATGCTGATTCCAGACAGGCCAAGAACAGAGCAGAGGGGACTCCCCTTGAAACACATGCTCATACAGCTCTGTTAATCACTGTGTGTTGACATCTGTAATACTCTCTAATAGCTGTGTATTTTATTTAAAAGATGCAAAAAAATCAAATCCATCAAATGTGCCCTGCATATACTGCAAAACTGCCCTTTTAAAATGATGCCTCTAGGCAGTCAGCCAGGACTGCTGCTGAATGATTGAAAGGGGCTTGGTGAGTTTTTCCACCAGCTCCCTAAGCCCTCTTGATAGATGCCATAAAGTCCCATAGACGAGTGTGTCTAAGTGGTGTGGCAGTCACCAATCATTTCTTCCTGGATTATGGAACCTTCATTCTGCTCCCTGTCCCCCTCTTCCAGCTCAGGGGTCTTTGGGTACCCAGAGAGCAACTGTTGTTGCTATTATTGACTGAGGCAAAGAAGGCATTAAATACCTCAGCCTTTTCCTCATCCTTTGTCCCTGTGTTTCCCTCTGCATCCAGTAAAGGTTGGAGATTATCCTTAGCCCTCACACATGGTAAGAAAAACACTGTTTATACTTACCAATGATGTTTGGTCCTCAAAAGGCCTGGTAATATTTTTCCTGAGAGGAGAAGAAAAAGCAAGTTAAAAATAAATAAATAAAAAGAACAGGCCCAGATGGCCACTTCTTATTAATTCTCTGATAATGAAAAGTTTTGCATTCTACCAGAATCTCCAGCAGTAGAGGTTCAGCTTGAGTTCAAACCACAAGTCATATTAACACTGCCAGGAATGCCTTAGTGCCACCATTGCCCTTCTGAGTACTTTCCTTCACATTTCCTGTCTCCTGGGGCCTGACCTGCAGAACCACCACTACTACCACCAGTGACACTGTGAATAACTGCCTTTGCCTGTTCATTCATTAAATTCAGCTATTACAGTTGCTTCTGCCCTACATTCACACAGACACTGGGTTCTGAGCAAGATTTAGAGCTGAATCCTGCTCTGCAACAGAACAGGGCTCAGCACCAATGCTGATCACACGTAGCTTGTTTCCAATCTATTGAAAATTGTGATCAATCACTCATCTTCTGCACCCTGGTCATTGTTCAAGCCCCCACACTAGGCTGCATCTCTATTCATGCTCTGAAACTACCAAAAACTGTCTGTCAGAAGACTCAAAGATGTCAAGGTGAGATCACTGACCTTTTATACAGAACTGCAAAGGGCTTCTTCACAGCATACTGCAAAACACAAAGTTTAACACATGTCATCTCTAAAACATGCACAGCAGTGGTGTTTCTACAACCCAACAATTTACAGAATCACATTAAACAGTAACTAAACAGATCAGGCTAGAAGAAGGTACCTTAAAAGGCCTGCTCACAGTAATACCCTTTGAGCTGGTGACAATTTTGTTTCCAAAGTAATTGCAAAAGGAATTATTTGTAGAAACTAAGAAATAACAAAGTAACTGAGAAACAGCTGAAATGAAAGCAATATAATGCAATCCCTCTGCTTCTAAGGGGCATAAGGAAAAACAGGGTGAGAACAACAACCTGATTATAAGAAGCATAAAATAATGGAAAACAACAAAGCAAAGAGAAAAATGAGTGTAGGAACAGCTATAATATTTTGGGCTATGGATTTAGGAGACAGGAGTGGTAACTTAAAGTTTTGGGAGAGGCTGAAAGCTCCCTATCAATACACAGTCAGTTTTCAGAATTCTGGAATATGACTTAGCTGTGTGATACAGCCCCAGTTCTGTACCTAATCCTCTTGTTTTCAAACAGACTTTAGCAATGGTTCACCTTATATACTGGACAATTATGGAAAAAATAAGAAAGGAAGCTCCAAACTTCTGGCAAAGAAGAAACTGGAAGAAAATAATCTCCATTAAGAAGTAGGTAATGGCATAATTGGAGTCCTGGTCAGTCTGAGATTTGGGGTACAAGGAGAGTATGAAAATACTGATAGTGCAACAGAGACAGCAAATTGTAAGAAAGAGAGAGAAAGGGTGCATGCTATACCCAATAACTTACAATGTCTTTAAGCACTTCAGACACTGTCATATTTGCATTTCCTCCTTTTATGAGCATAGCATTTTTGGTATTTTCGTTTAGCTTGGGTTCTCTCTTCTCAAGAAATCTTTTTGCTCTCTTAGTTTTAGGCTTCCTGTAACAATAAATTAAGTTAAAAGCTTAATATACATAACAAGACCTGACATTGCAGAAAACAGGGAAACCAAACAAGAATAGAAAAAAGCTGTGTTCAAGTAACTTGTTTCAATGACTCAAACTACTCCCAAACAACTATTGCAGAACTACAATCATCGCCAAAAGCCCTGTCCAGGTGAATGTGTTTTTACTGCCACTCCTCTTCCTCTCTGTCACCCAAATTAGCAAAGGTGATTTTACAGTCTTGTGTTTTTCAGTTTCTGCTAATTTAGAGCTCAAGCAATGCTAGAATTCCCAGCCCACTGCCAGGCTGAAGGATTCCAGTCACACCAGCTCCCTCACCATGTCAGAAACTTGCTTTTGAGAAGAAAACTAAGCTCCTCAAAGACCACCAAGGGCACCCAAAATAAAAGCACAAGTACAGCACATCTGTTGGCAGCGAGCAGTGTTGGGCACTACCCAGGTGAAACAGCCCAGCCATGGCAGGGGCACAGACCTTACACACAACAGTGGCTACATGGCTTAAGAATTACATTTCTCCACTAGATTATCTTCTCAGTAAAGCATTAATTTTATTTTCTGCTTTAGAACAATACCCCCCTCCCCATACACACACACACACACAGAGGTATCACAGAGTCCTCAGGGGTGGAAGGGACCTCTGGAGATCATCGAGTCCAACACCCCTGCCAAGGCAGGGCCACCTGGAACAGGTGACACAGGAATGTGTCCAGGTTTGGGGTTTGGACTTTCTCCAGCGAGGGAGACTCCACGACCTCCCTGAGCAGCCTGTTCCAGAGCCCTGCCTTCTTTACCCTCCGTGTAAAGCAGTTCTTCCTCATGTTGAGATGGGCCTGTTGTGTTTTCCTTTGTGGCAATTCAGTTTGGGCATCACTGAAACTTCAGAGACGAAGCGAATTCTCTCAGGAGTACAGAAACACACAAATCCACCATCAGCTGGTGAATTTTAAAGGACCGCCGTTCCTTTAAGCTACCGACTGAGTACGGGCTGTTTGGGCACCGCTACAAAGACGGCAGCGCTCACTTCCCTCCTTCCCGCACCTTTTCCTTCTCTCTCTGCTTGCTCCCCCTGCAGCCCCCGCCCCTCACACCTCCCCTGGGGGGCTCCCCGGGCTCACTCACACGACGCGATCCAGCGCATCCATCGCGGCCTCACGTGTGGCCGGATCCGCCGCTCCCGTCACATCCGCCGGCAGCGCGGCGGGAACGGGGAGGGAACGGGGCGGGCACCGCAGCTCCGCCCGCTGCTCTCGCTCCTCCCGCGGGCTTGGAGCGGGATTCCTGAGGGCCCGGAGCGGGATTCCCGAGGGAATCGGCTCTCCGCAGTCCGTGACTTGCTCCTGAGGGGAAGAGGAGCGCCGCACACTGATGGCTTCTGTCTGGTGGCCACGGACAGGGCCTAAGGGAACGGCCTGAAGTTGTGTCAGGGGAGGGTTAAGTCGGGTAGGAGAAAAAGGTGCTTCACCCAGAGGTTGTGTGGTTGCAAAAGTTAGGGAGAGTAAGAATAGAAGCAAAAGCTCGACCATTAGAAATAACGTTTAAAATGTAAAAAAAATCCCAACGTTATTATTGATGGCGGAATGATTTTTTTCCCCCCTTTTATATACCTTTTACACAGTTCTCTGTATCCACGAGTATTAGCATGCATACTTTTAACCCTTCACTTAGTTCAGTCTTAGTGTTTTGTAAGTGTTCTGCAGGCCCTGAGACTGAACAGCCCAGAACTGCAGAGCCAGGGAGACCAGACATTCCTACTGTCTCAGGAAGCCAAGGTCTCCGAGCAGGACAGATTCTGTAAACTGGAGCTGAGCCCACCCCAGTCCCATTATTGGGCCCCCTTGTTGGATATGCTGATGTGTAAAGTCTATAACTCGTGTATATGACTGATAGGGTGCGTGCATTTTGCCACGCTGTCACCTGGGTGAAGTGGATGCATCAAACAGGATCCTGATTAAAATACTGAGGTAAAGACCCCAACCCCTCTAACCGTGTCTAGCTTCATTTTCCTAACACCAGGAAAAAGGCACCATTATGATTGTACTTAACAGTTTATGATATACATTAAAAGTTTTCAAAAAAATGATACTGATTACAAGATGAGCTGGAACAAATAAATGGCTCCAGTGTAGCACTGAAAAAAAAAAGGCTGAGAAGGCCAGAAACAAATTCTGCTGGAATACTCCTTCTACATGAGGGATAAACCTCACATACAGAGTGCTGGACCAAGCAACCAGCTAACAAAACATGAGTGTTTGCATTCTGACAGAGAGCAAACTCTTGAAGAACCTCTCTGTTCTCAGTGGCTGAAGCAGCCACAGCAAGAGCCCTCTCTGCAGGAGGCTCAGCTGCCACCAAGCACACAGCAAACACTCCCTCTGGCACACAAGGGCCAGCGTATTCCCAGGATCATCATTCCAGTTATAATTGTCCTCTATCTATCAGCACCACACAAATCAAGTGTGAATGATGATGTTTTTAAACTTCCATGGAGGCAGTTAAATCCAGAGGGATGGCTGTGCGGTCTCCCTGAAGCCTCAAATGCAACACTACCATGTGAAAAATCCACACCCAGGCTGGAGGCACACAGAACATGTTCCCTCTCCTTCCTCCCTTTCCCGTAGGATTCAAGTTGCTTCTACACAGACAGAAAAAAAAAAAAGAGAATAATGGAATCGATGGTTTGAAACTGTTGCAGTTTTAATGACTTCTCTTTACTGATGCTGTGCTGTGAACAACGCTGTGGGCGAGCTTCTCCTCTGATCATTACTAATTAAAGTATTACACAATTATGCTGGAATTAATTAGGTGTTCCCATCCTCACAGCACTGTTGCAGTTACACTGTTTTGAGGGAGGCAGAGAAAGGTAGGAAAGAAGAAGGGCCAGGGAGAAAATGCTGTGTTTAAAAATTGTTGTGCTTTTAAAAACATTATCCCGAGTGCACCACACACTCAACTGTGATATAGAGCAGTGTGTGGCAGTATCAATGATGCAGAAATATCACCCCCCAGAATAGATAGGCACTACAACATGGTCACATGGACCAGTCTGGGAACCACTGATGGTTCAGGATCTTAAGCATCAAACCCTTCCGAAAAATGCCAGAGAGGAGAATTACAGCCAAGAAGTTACTGTGAGGAAAAGAAAAAGGGGGGCGACCACATTTCCTTTTGTATAACACACATTATAATATACAAAAGATGGGGGAAGGAGAGTGACAGAAGCCTCTTTAAGACCTAGATTTCACTTGCTGACAAGTTTGCAGGGGTTTTCAAGACTTGAGTGGACAAAGCCCTGAGCAATTTGCCCTGAATTCAGCATTGATCCTATTTTACATAGGAAGCTAGATGAGAGACCTCCTGAAGTTCCTTCCCACGTGGAAGATTTCTGAACTCCATCAAGAAGACAAAGGACACTAGAGAGAATCTAAACCAAGCAATTTGATGAGTATTCAAACAGGCAATAAAAGCCAAACGTATTTGTTTTCTTTCAATAACTGCAGTCAAGAGCAGACATAGTATGCAGCTGAATAAGACACTCAAGGTGAAGCTATACTCGAAAAATCCAGGACTTTATTTTAAACAATGCTGTTTCTTTCTTTTTACAAAATGTTCCAGACTGTACAACGTCTTTCTAAAGCAGAAGTTTCTTTTAATTATGTAACCATTTCCACTTGATCAGTTTTGAGGTAGGGATACATACATTTCCAGTCAGTAATTTTAAAAAACACTTAATCCCTTCCCACTATAATTCAAACACAAAAGCAATGCATAAGAACACAATGTCTGATTCATTTTTCAGATGAAGTGGACATCTTGTCATGGTCTATAGAAGTTGGCCCATTAATTCCATGAAGAAATAATGAAAAGATCAAAGTTAATATCACGGAGGTACATCCTCTAAGGCAGCATTTTCAGAAGGAGATTCCTCAGCCCCAGAAGCAGAGCAGTCAGGCAGAGGAATAGAAGCATCTGTTTCCATGGTGTGCTGCTTCTCCAAGTCACAATTCATGTTAGAATTTTCTTTGCCACTCACCTCTCCCTCTGACTCTTCAGTCAATTTATCTTGGACCTGAGCTGACTCCTCAGAATCATCCTTTTCATGCAGAAAACTGCAAATCATATTAGGCCTGCTGTAGGAAAAATCTCTGTCCTTGATCTGTAACCACTCTACTCCACCTGATACAAAGCAAGAAAATTCTGTTAATGACTAAATGAGTGAACAACAATAATTTTTTCCATAATTTAAGTTTACTATTATTAAGGCTGAGCGTCACCAAGATCTAAGTAAAAGAACCACTTAGGATAGAAAGATGTGCATATCTCTCTACTATTACTTTTCACATATTCATTTACTGCTTTTCATAGTCAGAAACACAATGTAAGACTAAAAAGATCTTTGCTCGGATCCAGTATGGCAGTTCCTCTTGTATTTAGGTGTCTGATGCCACCCTTAGGCTCTTAAAGTAACTTTAACATAAATCAAAATGCAGAGAAAATATGTAATGAATGCAATGAAGAGAATATAATGTTTGTTTACCTAAATATTAGACCTCCTGGCAACAGGTAATGACAGCAAAGATAGGACAAAATATCTTGCACTCTCTTTAACTCAAGTGTAAGTGGTTGAAACCAGCCCCAAATAGAAATGGGATTCCACTCCCATTTTGATTTTTACTCAGTACTTGTTGCCAATTCACAAGATGTTGTAGTTACTTTGCACACATTAAATTTCTGTCATGGTACAGAAACCAAGTGATTTTCAGTAATCATCATCAGTATTGGTGCTCCAGAATAAAAAAAGGCATTTGTATTTAGCAAACTACTCTCTAGTCTCAATTTAATATTGCCTATACTATTACAATAATAGTTTCAGTTCAATATTACATAATCAATTCTATGGAAAGAAATGGTACATGGTGTTGATAAGAACGCTGATGTTTGGTTAGATTCTAGGTGACATTTCATTTTATACCTCCTATGGCCAGTGTCCAGTTGACTGCTCATATATAAGGCAAAATGGCTATACATTCTTAAAATATGAAGCAGTAACACTGACTTCAGTGCAAAAAGGCAGCTAAAAGCAGTAGGTTAGCTCTAATGAATACTGCTATATATGATAGGATACTCAGTATTTGACTATGAAAAAGTACTGACTTTTGTACAAAAAAAAATAAAATAACATATGAGCCCTGAGTTCTGCCTACAGAATGAAAATAAATATAAATGCTCTTCTCTTTGCAAGTAATTTGAATTCATTTCCATTTAACTGTAAATTCAGTAAGTACAATTCAGTTCTTTTCAACAATTACAGAGACTCAGAAAGCCATTAGAAAAAATTACCTAAGTAGGAAACAAATAAAATCAAAAAAGAATGTACAGTACCTCTGATTTTAAAACTTTTAGATGACAGAAGAACATACCAAGGAGCACCAGCATACATTTGCCCTG
The DNA here is from genome assembly GCA_025920805.1 of Petroica traversi. Lineage (NCBI taxonomy): Eukaryota > Metazoa > Chordata > Aves > Passeriformes > Petroicidae > Petroica > Petroica traversi. Next base: position 13,563,443 of record JAHLSL010000017.1, read on the forward strand.
CTCTTATGCCTCTTTGTAGGAATCTCCTACTAACCATTTCTGGAGGCAGCACTGGTCAGAAATGGATTTAATTTTTAAAATTTAAATATACACATTCACTACCAAAAGAAGAAAGATCCTTTAACTTCCTGCATGCTCTTGAATCAAACCTTTAATAAAGGCTGATACTCCCAAGCATGATCCACCCATGTCCACATGCACAAGAGCAGAATCACTCACCAATGTTCTCTTCTCCTTCCTTCTTTTCTGTCAGAAGGGTCCGTGTCATGTTCAGCTTCTTCACTGTGTGGCACTTGTATTTCAGCTGTACTTTTTGGTTGCCTTCTGCATCTACTAAGAAGAGGGGAGTAAAAACAATACCCGAACCCCAACTGTTATAGTGAATTCGACTAGCAACTGAAACAAGATAAATATTTTTAACCTCCCCAGCTACTGAAACAAACAGAACATCAAATCACAACAATTACCTTGCTCTGTGTTTTCTTCAAAAACCACACAGGTTCCCAAGGTATCTATGGAAAACAAAGTGAGAAAATTTTAGATATTAATTTATATCAGCTGCATTTACTGTGCCCACTGGCCCAGCTGTGGGAATGTTCTGACTTCCAGCCCCTCCCACTGGTAAAGAACTCGGGACCAGTGAGGAGTTTCACAGCCATTGGAAGTCATTTCAAGGGAGAATTCCAGACTGTTTTCTTCCAGACCAGTGTTGTCACCAGGTCAAATGAGAGAACTACAGATTGCACAACATGTCAGTCTTGCTTACACAGGAGACAACAAGCACTTAAAGGCACTTTATATCCCACATTTTTGTCTGCAATGATACCATCTGGTGCACCCCAGGATCAGCTTCCAGGCCTACTTTCCTGGAAGTACCATGGATGCATGGTTAATTTAGCAGTGAACTCAGACTGCTGCTGCTACTCTGCATGGTGTTATACAACTACCCACAACTTCAACATCTCACAGGACCAACTGCAGTAAAACTACGTGATCTGAAGAAAATTCTTTGTGTCACATGAAAAGGGAGAGATTGTATTCACATAATTTTTCCTACCTTCATATTCTCCTGCAAATACATATCTGTCCACTTGTAAAATGGGCCTCTCTGTCTCTATTCCCTACGTAAAGAAGGATAAAATTGCATAATGTCAGGTCTGTATTAGCCCAGGTGAATTTCTCACTGTAAGACAAGCAAAGACAGACTTAGCAGAATCCAGATTACATCAATTCCCCATCATACATGTTCCTTTAAGTATGAAATACAAAAATATACCAGATAATACTCTCATAGGAATCACAATAAAACCTAGTATAGAGCTGTATAGAAAATGCTCTGGTATATTAAAATAAATTTAGATCAAACTGCAGCCAACAGTCTATCTAAATTAAAGTGCTATTATTTCCTCTAGGAAATTAAGGTAACCTCAATTTCAAGTTAACAAAAATGTGTCTGCATGAAGATGATGTTGTTTTCTAAGCTTCAATTCATGCAAGTTCTAGAAAGTTATTTGAAATAACTATCAAATTGGAAAATACACCAGGTTAAGAAGTCCAGCATAAGGCATTGCATCAGCAGCAGAAGTGCCTCTGCAGGGTCAGGGGAGCTTCTGTGATTACTGTGTATCCATATTGAGAAGGAGTTGAAAATCATTGCTATTTTATTTTTTTAAACAGAAAAAGTAGTGGAAGAATAAGGAAGAACTTCTTCCAGCTCATTCCCTTCATCTGCAGCACAGCTTTTCCAAATACACAGGCCAGGATCCCATTTTTCATATATAAAATATACTTACATACTGTATTTTGATAAAAATAAATGTCTGACTAGAATACACTAATTAAGGCAAAATGACTTTGAATAGTACCTTGTGAACATCAGAATTATTCAGGACATGAAGCCAAGCACATGCTAATAGTTCTGAAGATGAAGCATTACGTGGTAAATTGCATAAAATACAGAATATCACACAGGTTAATATGGATTTGTGCAATTTTCCTCTTGTACTTTTGAAACACAGAAATATCTAAATACAACAAGATTTAAGCTCTGGGAATCTCTTCTGCATAAATTGAGAACACCAATAACACTAAGCTAACATACAGAATATATTTTTGTGGGTTTTTGTTTGTTTTGTTTTATTTACTTTGGGGTTTTTTTTCCTACAAGAAATCAATAAAAATAATAACATGCCAGTACTAAGCAATAGCATTATGGGGTTTTTATATTCAAAATTTTGGTTTTTTGGCTGGTTTACATTCCTTTGTGGACTATGCAGAATTGGAGACTGTCTTCTGCTCAAGTGACCACAATCATAGAGCAGCATCTTTAATTAAATTGTGACAACACTGGTCCCTTATGAAAAGTCTCAAGGAATGCTTACTCTGTGGAGTAAATGCAAGTAGACTTGGATACAAGTAGGACACTATGGATACTTGAACCTTTTACTGGTATCATTACAGGGGAAACTCAAAGCACAACATTTAAAAGAATCCCACCAGCAGTACTGCAGCATCTGTAGCTGTGGAGTCATCAGTATGAATGATACATGCAACAAATTTCAAAAGAATTAGGTCAGATCAAGGAAGGAAACCTGCTTATAAAATACACATCCGGAGATGAATATTTTATGAATTTTGATTATATTCCTACTTCTGAGATGTTCAGAATTGACTTAACCACGCACATATATTGTGATCAGTGCCACACTCAGATGTTCTCTTCCATCTTTTCAGCCTATAATAAAGGCCTACTTTCAGAAAGTATTTGCAAATCAGTAGTACTTGTACTACCTATTCAGCTCTCATAGCCTACCTAGTATTGAAGGGCAATTAAAATCTGTCCTATACAGATAAAGTGATTAAAAAACTCAAAAGGAACAGGACAGGGAAATCAGGTTCCTTCAATAACCTCACAGTGAAGCAAACAACATCCAAAACTGTTTATCAAATGCTTAATATCCAGTTATCCTTTACAAGACTTGAACTTGCCAGGACACATCTGCAAAAAACCCCATTGTAAACACAATGCAAATCTTGAATATTTTGCTTTATCTGTCAGCTGGTTATTTGAAGAAGTGTGATTAATTATTTTTTTTAATGTGTGAAATACATAATTTTAAAAAAAAACCCTTAGAATTCGAAATCTGAGCAGATACTGGTCCAAACTTATATATACTTCTGAAAAAGTTTCTTTATATTTATGCAATAATCTATTCAAAGATTTCATGCTGTTTTTGAAAGAGAGCCCACACCATGCAGCCAAGTACAGCACACATAATTCTTTATCAAAGATTTGATCTAAATGTTATCAACATCAAGAAATTTAGAAGCAGCCTCTGTCCCTGGTTCCCGTCTGTAATAACTTACCCCTTTCCTATTGTGCTGTAATCACTCACCAAAATCTTGCACTTGTTTTCACATTTTTCTAAGAAGTCTGAATCAATAATTCCTGACAGCTCGACCATGACCAGTTGCTCCTACAAGAAAAGTTGACAACAGCTATAACAAATATAACAGAACTCAGGGAAAAAAAACCAGCTCCCCCCCAAAAGCAATCTACACCAATAAGAGCAGCATACAAAGACCCAAACTTTCAGGATAAACAGACCTCAAAGCAGTTATGCTGCATTTTGTCAAGAGACAGAACTCTTGTTATACTCAGGGAAAGGTAGTGACACACTAGACACACCTGTTTCACACCCGAATTTCCTGGCCTTTTCTTCCTAGCTAGGAATGAGGGAACACTTTTATTACCCTTAAAAAATGAGCATCAATACGGCTCTGGGGAGATCTTACAGCACCTTCCAAAGTGGGCCTACAAGACAGCTGGAGAGGGACTTTCTACAAGGGCCAGTAGTGACAGGAAAAGGGCTAACAGATTTAAATCGAGAGTGTGTTTAGACTAGATATTGAAATTTTCATTAATGAAAATAAATTTTTTTACTGGGGGGGGGGGGGGGGGGGTGTGGCACTGGAACAGGTTGCCCAGAGAAGCTGCCCCATCCCTGAAGTGTTCAAGGCCAGGCTGGATGTGATGCCAGAATGATTTTTGTCTTTTCTTTATGCACCTTTTACACAGTTCTCTGTATCCACAAGTATTAGCAGTATGCATACTTACAACCTTTTACTTAGTTTAGTGCTTAGTGTTTTGTAAGTGTTCTGCAGGCCCTGAGACTGAACAGCCCAGAACTGCAGAGCCAGGGAGACCAAACATTCCTACTATCTCAGGAACCCAAGGTCTCCGAGCAGGACAGAGTCTGTAAACTGAGCTGAGCCCACCCCAGCCCCATTATTGGGCCCCCTTGTTAGATCTGCTGATGTGTAAAGTCTATAACTGGGGTGTGTGATTGACAGGGGGTGTGCATTTTGCCACGCTGTCACCTGGGTGAAGTGGATGCATCAAACAGGATCCT
>JAHLSL010000017.1:13568254-13600478 GCA_025920805.1 Petroica traversi
TCAGCCCCGCTCCTCCCTCACGGCAGCGCCGCGCCGCCGCGCCGGCCGAAAAAGCAAAAATACGGGCTGCTTCTTGGCACTCCCGAACGCCCTGCGAGGTTTTATTGATCCTCAGGTGAGGTACTGGAAAATGGCGGTGCCTAAAGTATCGTCCTTCCCTCAGCTTTTTTTTTATTTTTAAGGGCTACCAGGCACATATTATTAACACAATTAATGCCCTGCTTCTGGTACAGACCATTAGTTTAGGAAGCTTTTGTTAAATAATAATACGCAGTTACTTTCTACCACTCGTATCCTTTGCAAGACGCTTTCCAGTTACTTTGACAGGTTCAAATACAGCCCATCAATCACATCCTTCTGACCGGGGTTTCTGAGATAATGTCTTAATTTAGAAGTGCAGGATGCTGTTGTCCACAAAAATCCGATTTGCTTCCCAGTGTGCAACACCAATTACAATATAAGCCAATAATTACACACTCGAGAGAGACATTGATTATTTTATTTCAGAGTTCTGCAAGCCTGGTTGCCCAGTGGAATTCCACAAATCAAGCCCAACTACTATCACAACTTATTACTCTTTATATGTTTCAGCAAACAGGAATTAGTGTTCATTGGCTACAAGTTACATAATCCTTGTATTAATTAGTATTCTATTGGTTAATGATTCTCTTGCTCCTCATGCTAATCAGTCCCATGGGATTTCTCTTCTTTTGGGCTGATGGGTTTTTAGGTCAATGATCTGTGAGTTGGTGGTTGGGATCTCCCCCTGCAGAATTTCCTTTTCCCCAGTCAGAGCTGATCCAGCACAGTTGCTGGGTAAGGTTTATCAGTTTCTTCCTTATCTTGGGGGTTCTGCCCAATATCCTTGTGGCCCATAAATTCTTTGTGTCTTTGTGTCAGTGGTAAATCCTTATTCCCAACTTTGTTAACCTCCCTCTGGGTGTGAGGTCCCTGAAACCTGTCAGGCCCTAAAGCTTAACAAGCAATTCTACCAACAAATAATTTGTCTTTCTAACACCTGGATGTAACTTAGAGCTTGTGGGCTGCTCTGTTTCACAGATTAAATCTCCCTTCTTGTTGATTAGGCTTGAAAGTATACAAAGATCAAACATTAAAGAACATCCTGTCTTGAGAATATTTTACACATTCCATGTTTTGCTACAATGTTGCACTCCATAATTCTAAGTCTTATACTGGTTTTGTAGTTTTCCAATTTTCTCTCCATATCCTGTATATCTTATTTTGTATCAAATGTGTCTCACTACTCATTGCATTGAAGTCATTTATTAAAATGTTAAATAAAAACTCGTTGCAAGAGAAATCACTGAAAATTTTCATCCAGCTTCTTCTTAGCTTCCATAAGATAGGCATAAATGTCAGCATTGCATCATATTAGCTATGTCCAGATAGATGTGATCTATAACATTTCTCCCGTTCCTAGAAAAATCACAGCTCTTAACAATATCAAATAAGTTTAGCAGGGTTTTTCTTTGGCTTTAGGCTTTCTCTCATTTTCTGTTAAGCTTCACGTTTCTAATTACTTTTTCTTAGAGCTTGTTTTAGAATTTTGCATACTCCTGTGATAAAAACAGCCTATAAATCTGGATTTGTTCTAAATACAGAAAAAGATGCTGGGTCACGTTACCTTTTCACCAGGCAAATTGCAAAGGCTTGAATTTTGACTGCAGGGAATAAAAGCTGCGGAACAGATGTTTGGTATACTACAAGTGTAAATTATCAGATATTTTGAAATAATATTTTGTATCATTGACTGTATTTAGGAGCTTTAGAAGATAGCAAAAATAAATTTTGAGTATTTGATATCTGCTCCTGGAACAAAATAGATAAAATTATGATTAGTTAGTTCAGCATTTCTCATAGAGGTTTTTAATTAGCTTCTAACTTTTAATGTTGTATGTAAATATTGGTAACTTTAGCTAGCTGATCTCATGCTGTATAATATGATTACATGTGCAGTAAACCAAATCTTTCAATAATGTTTAACTACTAGTTTCTCTTTATTCATCACTTAAGACAAATACTTCGTTGTTTAAAAAAAAAGCTCTACCTCAATAATGCAGAATCAACTCTCTGTTCTGAATATTTATTTTCTTTTAATTAATTGTCATAACTGACAGTGCCTCTGTAATGTTACACTAATACCATCATTCTCTCTTTATAGCTGGGAGGAGGTGAAGTGATATAGTTAAAGCTACAGAAAGCCCTTACAGGAATGTAAGTGTGTGCCAGATCAGCCTGTGTAAATCACAGACTGGCATGAGCTGCCGTGAAGGAACAAGCACATTTATTTGCTTTTCTATCAGCCCAAGTGTCGTGCAGTATCCGGGGTCATCTCAGTCTCCCAGTTATCCTGATCCAGGGCATGCAATTGGATGATGGGAAATTTTTGGTGCATTAGTGCCAAAGGTATTTTAGAAGAGATTACTGCATTGTCAGGCTAAATTTGCCGTGGGCATTAGTGGTTTACCTTGGTCTTTCCTACCCTGGCAGGAGTATTTCGACAACTTCTCTCTCAAAAGAGACTGTGCTCGGAGTCTGCCAGTGAGATTGAACTGCTTGATGAGATTAAAATGGAAATACACGTCTTGAGGACCCAGATTTTGGGTTTCTGAGGCCTCAGCTAACAGACCTGTCAATGCTTGAACAGATTTATGTGTGCATGCTGCCAGAGGCCAGTTCCTTGGTGGCACTTACGTAATTCTGAGTCAGTGAGAACCAAATGGTCAATTTAAAATAAATGCTCATGTTGGAGATCCATGTACATAACATGGATGCACTGTTTTCTGTGGGCTCCCCTCCAGTTTAAGCAGTTAATATGTATTTTATTTTGGGCCACATAGTTTGCAAATTCCAGTTACGGAAATTCAGAGATTAGAGGCTTGGACTATCTAATTAGCAAATAAACATTGTTGCAGTTAAGGTACATTACAGGAAATCAGCAGAAGTTCTCTGAAACACACAATGAACAAATTCTGGCTTACTACTTTGTCTCATTTTTCCATTTTATTTTGATTTTTATCTTTGTGTTTGGAATTCCTTCTCAATCCCTTGGTAGAAGGGAAGTGCCCTTTTTCCATTCCCTCCTGAACACATTACTTTCTTTGTGAGGCTCTGGCACTAGCCTATCTAAGTAAAAGGTTAAATGTTTTGTAAAAGCACAGAGTAAGATAGGAGTCTTTGTTTAAGCTCTTGTGTTTTTTTCTGTCTGTTTAGATTGTGAGTGTCTCTGGTTGAAAGCCTTTTGTATTATGTAGTGAAAAAACACAGGATTTAGCATTTAAAAAATGATAATAGATCATATGTGTGCACATGTACACACAGAGATTACATTTAATCTTTGTATCTGTGCTATTTGCTGAATTGACAGCCTCGGGAGAAGGGCATTATAGTTCCTAGGCTTATTTTCAGTTGGAAATGTAACTAAAAGAAATGATGTGACAAAAGGTGATTGCCTGTGGATGTCAGAAGAGACTCTCAATAAACACTACCATGTGAAATATCTAAATGCTTTAATACAGCATTGTAAAACGCAGAGAGATGCAGGAGAAAGCTTGTAAGAGACTTGTATGTGTTTCTGGCTGTAGCTGGGGTTACAAAAGGTAAATTGGCCCCAGGACAAAGGTAATTTGCTGACAGTAGTAGAGAAGATGATTTCCATTTCTCTGCAGCTATATTGCCTCTCCAGTTAGGAATTTGCAAGCCAAACCAGCTCACAGGTATTGACAAAAAAAAAAACCCCAAAAACCCCAAACAAAAAAGCCAACCACAAAGCCCCCACCTGCTTGTTTCCTTTGTGTAAGTGCCTTTGTCTTTTCCAGAACTCCTTAAACCTTATGTAAGGAAATCTAAGGAACTCTATTAGACAAAGCAGAGAAGGGTAGATACAGTAAGTGGTTCAGAGCTGGTTCTGTTTACTGTGTCTAGGCTAAAATAGTGGAGTGAGATGGCACAGTGGGAAGGGGAGGGGGAGCAGTGGGCTCACATTTTTCCCAATGTTTTGTTTTTTCCCTACAGAAACACTTCTTGTTGTCTTTGACATCCATCACCGGCTTCAGTTCCAGCTGGGTTTTGACCTTTGGGACCTCATCCCTGCATACCTGAGCAATGTCTCTGTATTCTTCACAGGTTACCTGTCCTTGATTTCACCTTTTGTATGCTTCCTTTTTATGTTTGAGTTTGGAGGTGCTCCTTGTTCACCCACAGAGGTCTCCTGGCATTTTTGCCTGACTTTCTGCACATTGTAAGAGGTGCTCCTTGAATATTAACCAGGTTTCCTTGGCTCCCTCTTCCCTCCAGGGCCTCCTGTAGAAGTCCTCAAAGAGACTCATTTTGTCTTGATTTCCTTAGGGAAAAAGACCTTAGCTGTGAAAAGTAATGAATGCTGCCTCCTGCACACAGCAAGCTCAGAGTTTCAAATGCTCCTTCCTTGGGAACACCCTGAAGAAACTTGGTGCTGTATCCACATGTGCAAGGAATGCACCTTCACGTCTGTGAGTGACAGGTCAGGAGGAGCGTGGTGTGGCAAAGCTGAGAACGGCTGCAGAGTCCTGCATGGAGTCCTAAAACAGGGATCCCTCCCAGTAAAACTTGGCAGGTGACAATCTTCTGAAGCAGGTGGTAACAGATAGGGAGTGAATTGAATTACTTGTTATCCAGCTGGATCAGAAGGGGATGTCTATCTATAGACCTGACTTGCTAATTTATGAAATGTCAAAGTTTGGGATCTTTTACAAGACCTCAGACAATCTGGCATCAGTTATTTGAGACACCAAGATGAAAATTCTTACTCCTGTTGGGTTGAAAGCCCTTGACTTCAAAATTCACCAGGAATAATTATTATTCAGGGCCACATTTTTATATAATCCCAGCTGTTCTCTCTGTATTTCACAGAATCAGAGAATGGCTTGAGTTGGAAGTGACATTAAAGATTGCCTGGTTCCAACCCCCTTGGCATGGGCAGGGATACCTTCCACTAGACTGACTTGCTCAGAGCCCCATCCAACCTGGCCTTGAATACTCCCAGGGACTGTGCAACTTCTCTGAGCAACTTGTTCCAGCTCCTAACCACCCTCACAATAAAGAATTTCATCCTAATATCCAATCTAAACTTGCCCTCTTTCAGTTTAAAGCTATTCTTTATTGTCTTATCACTTCATGCTCTTGTCAAAAGTCCCTCTCCAGCTCCTTTGCAGTCCCCTTTATGTATGGGAATGCTGCTCAAAGGTACCTCTGGAACTTTCTCTTTTCCAGTCTGAACAGTCCCAAATCTCTCAGCTTTTCCTCATAGGAGAGTATTTGTTTAAAATGTATTTAAACAAACTGATATAAATGACCCCAGGAATTTTTTTACATACGGTTATGTAAAATCTGAAGGTTATTTCTCTTTCATATTTATTCACTAATTTTGATCAATGTTCTCATGGCTTACTTTTTATTGAAGTGAAATATTTTTATTGAAGTGTGTTTTGGTTTCCATCTACATGAACACCTTTTACTTGTTAGAGAAGTGCCGTTAAAAGCAATTTTTACACACCTCAAGAACTGCCTGAGTGGTTTGCAGTCCAGGAAATAAAAATTAGTTATTAATCAATCTGCATCACAAACATCAGAGTCTTGATTCAATAGGCTTTTATTGAGGTGTAACTTGGCAGCAATTTGGAATTCCTGGCAGTTTAGTGCTTGTGTAGGTATGCCCAGTGACCTGCAGAAAATGTTTCTAACACAGTATAAAAAGTAAGAATCATATTGCTGAAGCCTGAGGGCCAATACTATATGTATTTTTTTTTCCTTACTGTGATATTACTACAAGGTGCAAGAATGTTGCTTTTTCAGTGTTAGTTCATATTGTGTGGGTGAAATCATAAATGCATTCTGTGTCTCTGAAGAGCAGGACAGAAGTGCCAAAAGTGAGGCAGGATAGAGAAGAGTAGCCCAATAAATAAATCCAGTTGTACAACAAACAGAAGGATGCACTGACTCAGTTAGCTGTCTATGTGTATCTCCTTAATTACTAAAAATCTATTGCTCCATGAACACCAAAACCCCCAAATCCAGAACAGGAGACTAAGAAAAGCTGTTTTAAATTTGGGTAGTGTGATACTGTACATATGAGACACTTGAGGGAAGGAGAATCAACAGCAGGTATAAATTATGTAGAGAAAGTGTAAACAGCCCTTTGCACCACTGAAGGACATTGAGACAAATCAGAGTTAAAATTAATTCCTAATAAGAAATACAGCTTGTTAGAACTACAGTATCTAGATGGTGGCAAACACATCCTGATAAGGAAAATCGGGCATTGTAAAAACAGAAAAAAGAGAAAAAGGAGAAAAAAGAGAAAAGATTTTCTGTGTCTTCTTGAATTTTGTAGGTAAATGTCATATTGATCAGAGACATGAGACTAAAATCGTTGGTGCCATAAATTTCAGGCTTCTTGGCCTGGACTTGATTTTTGATCATCATCGTGCATGGTCTGCTTCAAACTGTATTTATGGAAGAGCCATTCTGAACTAGTGATCTTGTTGTACTTGCAGTTGATGCACTTGCAAAAAAAAAAAAGATCTGTTTGCATAATAGACTACAGAGGACTGTGGCTCTTAACTAAACTGCCAAGGAATAAGTTGTTGCTAGAGGTGAGGAGAAAATGGTCTATTTACAAAATGATGGGTGATTATAAGGGTATTTTCATAGAAATTTGAAGTGTGAAACACTTCTCTAAATTATTTGTTGAGGAAAACCCCTTAAAAAACAAAGATGGAAAGTGAAGCACAGAAGTTAGATGATGGTACTGTGGTTTTTGGGTTCTAAAAATGAAAGTCTACTGTGAGATTTAACACATGGCTGGATGGTAAAATGGTGGGTGAATTGCAACCATTCTCTGTTTCAGAAACTCCTGAGATAAAGATTGCTGAAGAATGAGGAAATACCTTTGCATGCTCATCCTGCCTGTTCTGCCGCTTTTTCCAGGCATTCACTGTGGGCTGATTTAGGTGACAAGGACACTGGCTATGAGGATCTTTGATCTGTCTCACTGTATGGCTGTTCTAGGCTCTCAAATTTGGTTCAGAATGACAAACCAAAAAGGTGGCAAACTTGTTACATTCCTTTCCAAAATTTGTAAAGGCAAAAATTTATATGAACTTAATGGGAGATTGGGTGAGTACTTGAAGGAGGGATCCACTGGGAATAATAAGATGGGCAAATCCTATCAGGCCATGGACATAACTGAGCTGACAGCTGGGAACATATTGTATGTACTTGTGTTCTTCACTCAGTGGCCACTGCTCCAGACAGTGTAGTTAGTGGGTGAGTGGGACCCAAAAGGTGAAACCTTTTATGAGCCATAAATTGTGTTTAGCAGCTTTGTTTTTAATTCCAGATTTTTAACTCCTCTGCCTCTTGTACAGAGAAGCACAGGAACAGAACACAGTAGATAAATGACAGCAGATAAAAACCCAAGAGGTGGAAATCCCTGTGAAGTCCCCATTGTCACTTAACATACCATGACATTTGGTATGCTTCAAATTACTGCTTTTACTCATGAAGGTATGAGTACTTGAAAAAGGCTGTTATTGGGCTCTTTATGAATTCTATGTAGGAAGACTGTGAAAAGTATTGTGAATGATTTTTAAGGCTCTCAAGCTATTGGAAAAGCAATTTTGAGGAGTTGTGTGCAAAGCTGGTGCACTGACCCACTGACAGCATATCTTGCCTCTATTTTCCAAAGGAAGGAAGAGCAATGAATGGTGAAGAAGGACCTGAATCTATACCAAAGTACACTTACCATTTAAACTGAGTAAGGAATACTCTTCAGAAAAACCAAGCAAAAAGTAGAAAGAAGGTCATTGTCACAGCTGACCACATTCTTTCAGTAGTCCTTCCTTCCTGACTCACCTTATTGTTTGATAGATAATGTGTTTGGAGAACAAGGACAGAAATGCAACATGATAATCTTTCCCATGACAGTGGGATCTCTTAAAATGTTCTATATTTGTATGAATCTGTTTTTTTTAAAGTTAGTTCATAGACCTGCTTAGGCACCACCCTGTTGTGCTGATGTTGGCAAAAACTCACATTACCATATCCCATAAGATTTTCTTACTCCATTTCCAGTATAGTTTGTATTATGCAATTAAAATGCTATTAAGTGGAGAACCAATTCCTAAAAGTAGCTTTTGTTACAGCACACAGTGCCTAGGGTCATCTGAGGGTACATCCACATGGATGGGTGCAGACAGTGACAGGCTGACTCTGCCTGTGCCCTGAGCCAGCCAGTGTAGCAGCTGTGTAGCTGTGATTTGTGTGTTGCTGAACCTGAGTTAATAAGGCTGGCTGTGAAGCAGGATTCATCAGCCTGGGCTCAGAACTGTGCTAATGTGGCCACATGATTTCTGGAAAGAAGCTGGTCTCAAAGCATGAATAGAGCAAAGAAATTACTGTCTCTGTAAGCTAGTCAGAAATGCAGGTCAGGAGATGGAGTGTGAAAGAGCTTATCTATATTTTTATAGCTGATATGAATTCAACTTTCATTTCTATGTAAAAAATTAAACTCACTGCTGACAGTTGTCTCGTTTAGTTTACAGTAAACTCATGACTATTTTCAGTATGTATGAATTTACACTTTTGACTTCTATTAGGTTAGATTATTTTTTACAAATAATAATTTTAATTTGTTGGGGAGTTTTCCCCCTAGAAAAGCAGGTAGGCAATTTTTCTAAAAACCAAAAAAACCTTTAAGACCTTGCTTGAAGACCTTGCTATCCTTTATTACTTACATTTGCAGTGAAGCATAGCTGTTTTTTTCCCGGCAAGCAATTGAGAGGGAGATACAATTGTCAGCTCAAATTCCAAATTGGACCTATGCAGCTCTGGAGGGAGTTATTAGCTGTCTGAAAATGCCTCAGCAGCACTTACTGCTGATGTGATTTTTTTTGTTTGTTTTTTTTTTTTTCTTTTTTTTTTCCCGTAGAGATCTGCTCTTAGAGGAAAATAACTTATACTTTCTCATATGGATTTCCAAATGGTGAATGGACTTGAGGCACTTTATACAGTCTATAATGAAAATGGAAACTATTGAATTCTGATGGCATTGACTTTTTTAGCATTCTTTATTTGCTCTCTTGGAGGTTCTGAAGGCAAGTTGTTTACGCTTAGGATCATTTTTACAGTAAGTAGCAACATATAAATACCCTCTACACATAATGAATTCAGAACTTTCTGCTCTTAAAAGCATGTTTTGATTTGTGCTTCGTCCCCAGTGCATCACCTTCTAACACCTTCTTTTGTAACTAATTTCATAACTTTTTATTGCAGTTCTTGCATTCTGAGTAGCTTATATTGAATAAAATGTTATTGAGTGGTGACTGATGCTAAAGTACATTCATCTGAACATGTGCTACATGAGTTTTTATAAAAAAAAGATTGCTATTAAGTACTGCTTTATCTGCCAGGGTCCTCATACTGTAATTGAGCATCAAAATTCTAAGAGATGAGAGACAGTGCCCGTAAGTTTATACTGTCATATCTGTATTTTAAGCCAATATTTTGGCTTTATCCTCCTTAAAGGATTGAACATGACATTCAAATGGCAGACTTGAACATCTTAGCTATAAGGTCAATCATTAATATCCATCATGGGCTCAGAACTCCCCTGCAAAGAAGTGAGAAACTTCTGTTTAAACAAACTGAAGTTTATGTGTGCATTTACATATGTTCTTAGGAAAAAAACCACAAGGTACCAATTTTAAGATATATAAGTACTTTTATTTTTTAAGAGGATATTTTTCCAGAAGATATTATGGTAATCCCCAAGACTTTATGTCTTTGAGTTATATAATATTGTACACTTCCATTGTGCATGAAAGTGTGCTCAGTACCTTGGAAGCAGGAGAGTTTTTCCCCTTGTAAAACCTACAGAGTAACACCTTAGACTTGCTCTCCTTTATATTCAGTGTGTTAAAGCACATATTGATGTGTAACTGGCACCATTTCAGTTCCTTTAAGCTTATCCAGCCAGCACTGCTCTGGAAACCAGAAAAGGCAAGGCAAAGCATTACAGGCATTACAAATACCCTTCTGTCATCTTCATTTTGGGAGCAATCCAGATGGAAAGATTCTGCTGGAAAGACCAGCTTTGGACCAATCTGGGCAAGGGATTGTGTGCTTGGCAAGAGCTACAGAATGGCCAGATCTGGCATTGCTGACAGGAGCAGTGGTCACTGCCAACGTCTCTCTTTTACTTCAGTTTCTCTAATCAGCTCAGAATTAACAGGCAACAGCCCTGAATTTGTGACTAGAAGCAACAAATAATTTTCTCTCTTTCCTTGTTCTATGCTACTCCAATCAGCTCTTTCTCCCATATTAACAGACACACAAAGTGACCAGCAGTAAATGATTCATTTAGTTGGCTTTGCTGCTTCTCTGGAATTCTTCTACACTATTCAACCTTTAATGAGAGGCGTCTTGAATCAGTGTCATTTTGGTTACTCAGAAGAGGGTGAGTAGTTCAAATCTCTTGACCTGATTTAGAATATATAGATAAATTTATCTTAAGATTGTCTTAGCAAAGGAATCCCCATAATATTGTGGATTTAGGGTAATTATCAATGAAGGATCATTTCACTCAGCCTCTCCATGCTACCACCTTTTCTAACATTCTAGTTAACACTGGTGCCTCTGTGAAATGAAGTAAATACCATTATTTCCATACTGTGTAACTGGTTTACAGGACTGTGAAAAGAGTAAGCACTTCCATTCCTTCATGCATGAGTCCTCAGACTCACTAGAAGTCCAAGTCTCAAGATGAAGACCTACAGGTCTTTCTCCTTCCCACTTGGTCCTTAAAGCACTTAAAGAGACAGTTGTCTGTCTTCTGTATGGCTTCAGATTACATCAGATTTAATTGTATTTTGGGCTGCTTCTTAGTACAATAAAATCCTGCATGGCTTTTTTTTTTGTTGTTTTTTTTTTTTGGTATGGTAACAGAACATCCTTTTAAGGGGGAGATGTATGTGACATTTCTATTCTCCTCAGCACACAACCAACCATTCCTCTGATTCCAACAGAGCCCCTGAGGCAGTGGAATGAATGATCCAGCATCTGCAAAAAGGCCTGACTTCAAATCCTCCCATTTCAACCCAGAATGCATTAAAAAATATATTTCTGTGGATGGCTAGAGGTCCATTAAGAAATTGTATGGGATGTATGGTTCCTGGAACAACAGAAAATTCCCATCACACTGTCTCAAAGCTCAGGCTCCACTGCTAGAGTGCAATCAGATAGAGCGATCAAAACAATTCAAAATGCCTACAGAGTCTTAAACAATCTTGAAAATTAAGATTCCAAAATAATCAAACTTGAGGAACTGTTACAAAAATGGTAGCCTAGAACTGCTTGTTTTTTTAGGTGTCATTTATAGTTTTCCATATTAATATATATAAAAATATGTATCGGTGTGTATTTACTTTGTACCTAAAATATGTATTACACGTGGAACACTGAGATAGTAAAAATTTCTTGAGTCACCATCACATAAACTGAAAAACAGACTATTTTAAGATATTCAGTATAAACTGAACATCTGTTTCTGTAACCATCTATTTTTGTCTATTAATTCGCCTTGACTACTTCAAGAAATTGAGCAGTGCCTCAGTGAGATGGCAGTTATCCAAATTTAGTAAGAATAACTAGGATTAGGAATCTTTAAAAAGGAGTTAAGACAGTTTTATTAAAGCTGGTTTAAACGTGTCTGTGTCTCTGGACTACTCTCTTTGTGAAAAATCAAGCTGGATAGCTTTTTTAAGTAGTTGATTCATTTCTTACCTACTGCTTGACTTCGTAACATGAGCAGTTGAAGAGAAATTTACTGGTTTGAAACTTCTTGTCTGCTAAGCCCTTCTGGGTGGTCTGCATAGTTAAAATATTTCAGGAATGAGGTATTTAAGAGATTACAATTCTAAGAGAGCAGGTAATCAGAAAATATATCTTCCTGTTATGTAGCAGCACACTAAATGGAAGAACTGAAAGGCACAAATATAAACTGTTCTGCTTTTTCAGGTCATAGCGCTTAACAACAGAGTACAACTACAAATAAACTTTTTACCATGCTTAAACCTAGAATATTAAAACCTATGAATTTACAGTTGATTACCTGCCTAAAGCCAGTGCAAGCACAGCTGAACAAATGAAATACTAACGTTAAAACAAATATTAATCAAGAGCACAGACAATTATAGCACTGGCTGTTTGTTCACTTGCTTTACTGCTTTTACCAGCCCCATCAGCTTTGTGCTCAGTATCCTTCAGCTCAATATCCTTCAGCCTCAGCAATTACACCCTGAAGCCTTTGCAGCTTTATCTTGTTGTTATAAATGCCACCTTCACTACAGCACACCAGGGAAAATACATCTTCTGTAAGGGGAATGAGTAATTTTATTCTTTTTCTGTCCTCCTCCTCTAAGCCCCCTCCATTTCCCACAACAGTTTAAGGGAGTAAATAAATCAGGCCTTTATTTAAATTAGCAATTTCATCAACACTTTTAGATTTGGATCAGATTTTCACTCTAAGTAAGATTTTAGGATCTGAGAATTAGAAACTATTAAAATTAGATCATCAAATAAGAACAAAAAATAATTCTGCACTATCTCAATGCAAAATACATGTCTGTAAGAACCCTTAAAACTGGGAAATCTGGGCTGTGAGAGAGGTGGTTTGGATAGAGCATCCTACCTATGATGTAGCTGAAAATGTGGCTTTAGGAAGATGCAGCCTAGAGAGAGCCCAAGTCTCCAAGCCTAATAAAGTGAACATGTGAGTAGACCTGATGATACATGCCTTGCAGGATATTGCAACAGTATTGAGGATGCTTCAAAAATTGAATAAAAACATATTCTTCCCTCTCCTATCAGATAATGTAACAGCACTATCTTGGCTTTATGAACTAAAAACAGGAGAGAAGCATCTTTAACAAAAAGAAGAGAGTTTGGAGAGGGTTACCATTAGAGAACAGCCCTAAGGGTTTAGGCTCTCTAGCTAGTTTTAAGTTTTATCCTGAAATAGCACAGAATACATGTGTTACTGCTGCCTAGGCTGTTAGGGGTTCTGACTGCAAAATACCACAGCAGCTAAGAAGGAATCTTTTAGCTAAATAATGTCTAGTTTTATCTACCTTTTTATAGCTTGGGTTCTAACTTTGTATTTGAAATCTGACCTAGTATTTGGCTAAATATTTCCTAACTCTTAAGGTCAGTGCTGTTAAAGATGAATCTAGTGAAGCTGACAGACACTTAGCAAGTTCCTCTTTGAAAAAAACAAATCCAAATTTAGGGACTGGAGATGGCTGTAAGGCTACAGTGGGTGGTGGGTTGATGGAGCTGTCATATGGTGGGTTTCAATAAGTAATGTCTGGAAGGTAATGAGGCCAGTGCTTCTTCTGAAAGATGATGAAGAGGCACCAAATTGCTCCAAGTTTCTGAGCAAGAACAATGGATTTGGAACATTTGGAATAGAACATTGTGTTGTTCTGTTGCATCTGTGTAACTCCTGTCCACACAAAGAAGCAGCTGAAACTTAGTCCTATAATTGCAACTCTGTTCAATCCTAAGCTGGTTTTTCCTTGTCCCTCTACAGCTTTGTTGGTGTCACAGCTTTAATAGTGTAAAACAAGTACCAAATACTTACTTTTGTCCATAAAGTAATACAATGAAAGTCAATAGATGGAAATCAGACAGTGGAGCCAGAAGTCCATTTCTAGTGGAAATAAAGAGTCAGAAGTTCCATTTCTCTGGCTACCTTGCAAATTCAAGCCAGAACTTCACACCTTTCTAATGCAGATAGCAATACTGGGCTGTCCACACTGGGACCAGTTTTAGTTAGAATCTTCTTTAATATCATGGATGAAGGGATTGAGTGCACCCTCTGCAAAACTGCAGGTGACACAACTGAGCAATGTGTTTGACACACCTGAAGGATGGAATGTCATCCACAGGGAGCTGGACAAGCAGGAGAATGGGGCCTGGGGGACTCTCATGAGGTTTAACAAGGCCAAGTGCAAGGTGCTGCTCCCGTGTTGGGGCAACTCCTCTGGCAGTCCAGGCTGGGCGATGAACAGATCAAGAGGAGTTCTCCCTAAAGGCCTTTGGGATGCTGGTGGGTGAGAGGCTGGATATGAGCTGGCAATGTGCACTCAGAGCCCAGAAAGCCAATCCTGTCCTGGGCTGCATCCAAAGCAGTGTGGCCAACAGGGTTTCTGCCCCTCTGCTCTGGTGAGACCCCACCTGCAGGGCTGCACCCAGCTCTGGGGTCCCAGCACAGGAAGGACATGGAGCTGTTGGAGGGAGTCCAGAGCAGGGGCACCAAGTTGATTAGTGATGTGTCACCTCTCCTATGAGGCAAGGCTGAGAAAATTTGGATTTTCTGCCTGGAAAAGGAGCTTTCTTTCACTGACCTAATTGCAGACTTCCAGTGAAGGGAGCCTGCCAGAAAGATGGGGAAAGACTATTTACAAGAGCATGTGACAGGACAAGGGGGAATGTCTTTTAACTGAATGAGCAAGGTGTAGATGAGGTATTAGGAAGAAATTCTTGACTGTGAGGATGGTGAGACACTGGAACAAGTTGCCCAGAAAAGCTGAGGATGCCCCATCCCTTGCAGTGTTCAAGGCCAGGCTTGGAAGGAGCTTTGAGCAACCTGATCTAGTGGAAGGTGACCCTGCCCATGACAGATTATCTTTAAGGTCCCTTCCAACCCAAACAATTCTCTGATTCTATGTCTTCAGACAGGCAGATGCCTTACATGCTATTTTGAAATCTTAGCATTTAAGAAAAATTTAGAATGATGGATTGAGTAGATATAGTCTAGAAAAATATGTGGGGAAAATAACAGGAAGGCTATAAATGACATAATTTAGAGTTAGGGATTAGGTTAAGTGCCTGCATTAAGAATTACATAATACAACAATGTATGTTCATGTTCTGGCTAATCCAGGAATGAAAAATGCTGAGACTATGGTATTCATGTGTCTGGTCTTGCTCCTAAAAGTGACTGTACCTATTTCACCTGTACACATATTTAAAATTAATTGTAGTTGCCAAAGGCAGAACTAAGCATGTTATAGAGAATGTAAAATTTATATAAAGATAGGCTTTCAGGCAGCTGCAGAAGCAAGACTCTAGGGCCTACTTAATTTTTAAAAATATAACAGCAGCTCCGGTATTGTGATCACAGTGTAAAACAAGCAATAGAAGAAAACGGAACAGTTAACTAGAAATAGCTTGGGAGAACTCCACATCTCGAGAGCATATCCTCAGCACTACTTCCAAGCCTTGTACACTTAGATATTGGAGGCATTGCTTTTGGGATTATCACTAGGGAAACCTGAGTTTACACCACCTCATTTGGCAAGCTTCAACATTTCTGCCAACACATTATCCTGCACCACCAGAGCAGCAGCCAGACTGACAGCCAGTACCTGTTTGTAGTCATCCTTCCCAGATACAAGTACCAGAGCAGTCATCTCTTTGGCATCAACACACCACAGTAAAGGTCTAGCATTGAAAATCACTGGCTTTTAATGTCTATTCAAATGGCTTTGTACCAGCACTGGTGTCAGCATCTCCCTTTCTGCCCCATGTTGAGAGGACATCAGAGTGCTCAGGCACAGCAGTGCCTTATCTTTCCTGCCCTAATCAAGCTATCTTCAGTCTGCCCATCCCCACACAGCCCAATATAGAATCCTAGAATGGTTTGGAAGGCACCTTAAAGATCCCCCCCCTGCCACTGGGTGAGACATTCCCAGCTTTGCAACCAACACTAAGCCTGGGGAACACCACTGGTGCCCAGCCACCAGCTGGATGTGGCACCACTCACCCCCTTCTCTGGCTCTGATAATCCAGCCAGGTTTTTCACCCAGCCAACAGTGCACCCAGTATCTCCAGGATGCTGTGACACAGCATCTAAGGATTTACTGAAGTCCAGAGGGACACCATCCACCTTTCCCTCATCCACTGAGTGTGTCAGCTTGCCATACATGGAGATCAGGCTGGTCAACGAGGACCTGTTTTTCACAAATGCATGCTGGCTGGGCCTGATTGTCCTCTATGTGCCATGTGACAGTGCTCAATAGCCTCTGCTCCATGACCTTCCCTGGCAAAAAGGTCAGGCTTCCAGATCCTCCTTGTGGCCCTTTTTGGAGGTGGGCAGCACATTTGCTACCCTCCAGCTAACTGGGACTTTTCCAGTTAACCAGGACAGCTGCTAAATAATTAGAAGTGGATTGACAAGCTCTTTCACCAGCTCCATCAGTACCCTTCAGAGGCAGATTACTGCTAACTGTCATAGCTGAGAGTGCTGAAACAGGATCTCTTCATGATGCAAATTGGAATTTCTTATTTTCATAGAAGAGACTGCTGGGCATTTTAAAAAGCCTTAAGTACCTGAAATAACTACAAGTTACTATTTACTATCCAGAACAGCATTAGAGATATGCAACATCACAGATTATTTTCTGGGCAACTAATGAAACCTGTCCTCTTGAATGAAACAATTTAAAGGTTTCAGACCTCCAATACTAACACAATCCTTAGGTAACTCTGGGGGATATCAGCACTGCTAGAGCTTTGCAGGTATGACTAAACTGCAGCTGCTCTTCCTGTAAGACTTAACACATGAACTCAAGGAATTTTCAATTGTGCTGTTTGCATCTGCCTAGCACTGACATTCCTAGCCACGGGCTTCTGGTCTAGGTTCCCTACCAGATTAGGTACCTGCCTACTTTACCTTAAGGAATAAATCTCACCTTGAACTCTCAAAGTCAGTCTAAGCTTGAGTAGCATAAATATATGCCTGTTTGTTACTTAGAAGCAATTGCCTTAATTCAGAGGACTCTTTAGAATATTTAATGCTCACGAGAAAGATACAGGTTGTATCTGTATACAGAAAGATGTAGACAATGATTTTTTTTGTGTTCATTTAGAGAAACAATTTTAGCTTCAAGAACAGCATAACATTTTCATATGGCTTCATTTCACATGCTGCCTCATTTGAAACGGCCAGCATGTTGAGATGCATCCCCTACAGGGGCAGTGCAAATGAGGACAGTAAGGACATAAATCTGTTTCAGAATTAAACCATTTGGTACCAAAAAGCAGGAAGAGAGTGAAGTGAAGGATAGAATTGCTGGAACTTCACTACAAACAATTTAAGCGAACTTTTATTGAAGCGTTAAGTCGTGGTACAGATATTTTTAAATGATCAAAGTCTAACACCACAGAAATTATAAACACCATACTCCCCCCATCCTGATCACCCAGATAGTTCAATAACCCATTCAACAGCTTTCATTTTCATAGACGAGGCTTATGCTTCTTCCTGTAAGATGCATTCTTTCAATATTACTTGAAAAGGGATCTTCAGTCTACTTAAAGGACCTCAAGCCAAAAAATGTCAGAACAATTGGGACAATGCAAGAACAAAAAAAAACCCCATTGAAATATTGGTCCTCAATATTAACACCAAAAAGCATTAGTGCCATTTACAGCAAGTAACTGATAACATTGGTAAAGAACATCAATAATATCCTTAAAATAAAAAAAAAAATCAAAATGTTCCAACCACTTGATTTCTAACCAAGCAGACTTTAGTTTAGAAGCACTGAAAAAGTGCTTCATTTATAAATACGGAAGGAACAAAAGAACCATTGCATCAAACCAGAAAGAGTCAAAACATTGCAAGGACAAGAGGGGAAAAAAATCTCAATTTTGTTGTTAACGTGCTGGTCTCACAGCTGTTAATATCCCAGTATTTGCAAACAAACATAGCTGAAAGTGTGCCAGCTTTTCAAAGCCCGCATTTTAGTCAATACTCATTAAAGTGACTTTGAATTACACACTTATTCATGCTCCATGAATAGCATTCTACTTCACTTCTGTCCAGGTGTCCCAGACAGTTCTTCACTTAATGCCTTCACTTAATGCCCTCAAGTCACAGTAAGAGGAACCAACCACATTAGCCTTTAGGAGGAAAAAAACAGATGAAGTCACAACACTCAAGTACAACATAAGTCACATGCACAACAATGTCACAGGACTGTCACAAGACAGAGGCATTAGCTTTGCTTGGAACAACACAATGAAGTGACACTGGACCAGTTTAGAAGCACTCTTTATAGTCCAAAGTGGCAGGTCACAGGTTCTACTGAGAATAACCCAAACCAATCAACACACCCAGCCTGGCAAACTCCACTCCTCCACCAGCCCTACCAGCCAGTGCTCAGGTGCACCAGCTTCCTGTTCTGACTTAGCAGGTGACTAGGACAGAAAAACGCCTGCTGCCAACACAAACTGGCACTTTGCAAAGCTGTCACACAATTCTGCCAAAGCACTCCAAGCCTGGCTCCTCTTCCCCTGTCAAGCCTTGGACCTTCATAGAATTCTGCCATTGTGTAGCTGTGTGGCAGCTCGGGGATGTGGACAGACAAATGAGCTTCAAGGTGAGACAAAATTCAGCCTGCACTAGTACCGATACCCGAGCTGCTAAAGGTGAGACCAATGTGTTAGCCCAGTGCTACAGGAGAGCTCAGCAAACTCCTAGAAGCTTTATTAGAGCATGAAAAGTCAGTCTGATTTAAAAATAAATCAACCACCACCTGTAGTAGCAAAACAATTTGTAACTGTTTTAAGAACTTTCTCCAAACATGAAAGTGTTAATTAGGAATCAGTTTCATTAGAAATCATAGAAGTTCATCAAAAACTGTTTTAGACTGAAATCACAACGTAGATAAAAAAAGAAAGAGTGACAATTTAACAGAGAACTGTCCCCAGTGAGTAGGTTGAGGCTGAAGTCTAATGAGGACGAAAGCCTTGTCTGTGGGGAATTTTTGGTGATACTTGGAGAAAAACTATACTGTGTGTAATTCTACCTGAATCATTTTTACAAGTGTTGTAAAGTTTCATACAGTAAGATTTTTCTACATGCACTTCAATTTCACAGCAAGAGTGGCATAGAGTACCTAAACACAGAAGAGAGCATTCATGCAAGATATCTAACTCCTTGATATAATAATGCATACAATTCAAAATGGTTATACTATGATTACACCTATGGCTTTCCACAACTACGAGGTGGTGGGAGTGGAAAGCATGGCCCCCTGAATCATTAACTAGAAAGCAACCACCACCTTCTATATGGGATTTCTTTTTTGCGCTTTTTCTTCATTCTTAATCAACTGTGCTGTTGCTGGCGATTTTTTGTAAAACTGGTAAAAACAAAATTATAATCGCTGAATTGGGCAATCTGGTGATCAAGACGTTTAAACCCCTCAATCTTCTGGGCAGAGGAAAACACTGTGCGACATTTAGAGCTCTAGAAAACAAAAAGAAAAGGGGAAAAGTTATTTTTAAACTTGTTAGAGATGGATTAGCACACTGCATTTCATATATGGTTCTTAATGTTCGACATGTTTTAAAACTCCTCCCAAGAGTGGTGCAGAAAGTTTCATTCCCAAGCAGTGATTCTGCCCCCCTACATATGGTACTGCTGCTCTGAGAACCATGATGGGGCGTGGAGTACCTCTCCTATGGACACAGGCTGAGAACTGGGGTTGTTCAGCCTGAAGAGAAGGCTCTGGGGAGATCTTACAGCACCTTCCAGTACCTAAAGGGGCTGCAGGTGAGCTGGAGAGGGACTTCTTACAAGAGCATATAGTGGTAGAAGGACAAGGGGCAACAGATTTAAACTGAAAGAGGGTGGGTTTAGGTAAGGTATTAGGGGAAAAAAACCTTCACTATGAGGGTGGTGAGCCACTGGAACAGGTTGCCCAGAGACGCTGTGGATGCTCCACCCCTGGGTGAGTTCAAAGCCAGGCTTGGGGCTTGGAGCAGCCTGGTCTACTGAAGGTGTCCCTGTCCCATAGCAAGAGGTAGGAACCAGATGATCTTTAAGGTCCCTTGCAACCCAAATAATTTTGTGGTTCTACGATTAGCTGAGAGCAACACCATTTACAGCAGGTGTTCTACAACTGACAGCTGCAGACACATCCAGAAAAATGCCACTGCAAGAAATTATGCCTACAGAAAGTAATTTGAATTCTGAGACTGGGGTGCCTCATCTTACTGCTTCTGAAGTTTTCTGAAGATCAGATTTAGTACATGCCAAATGAAGACTGAAGAGCATTTTTACTTTCCAAGGAAACTACCACCCAAATATAGAGCCATACTGGAAACTGTTAATCTCCAGTAAAAATCTCTAGCCTTGCTTCATTTGTATCTATATGTATTTCATCAGCTAATGCAAGAAAACTCACCTGATTAACAAAGAGAGTTGTCACAAATTTTCCTGGCTTGAAAACCTCTACAACTTTTCTAATCAGGTCATCGTAAGAGGTCTGACTTATGTTTGTTTCAAAGCTAACATAAGAAAACTCTGGTTCTGGAGTGATGTGAATAGTCCAGTAAGTTCCCTGAAAAAAAAAAAAAAGGTTATTACCACCAAATATTTATTTATTTTAATTACTGATGTTAATTATTAATGGGTGTAAAACTTACATCCGATTTCATCCCGTTCATTGAATACCCACAAGGATTGAACATTGTAGCATCAATAACAGAACCTGGTATCAGGTCACGAATTCCACTCATCTGAAATGAAAGTTAAAACAACTCTATTTATCATGCACTTATATTATATTACACTTCATATTACACTTGTTTAGATTTAACTGAAAGGTAGAATCAACATCTATTTAGCAAACAGGACACCAGAATTCTCCCATTAACAAGTCAGTCTGATTACCTGCACCACTGCAGATGACTCTGCTTTGCACCCTGTCACTACATCAATGGCAGTGACAAGCTGCATGCAAGCCATGCACTGCCTCTCACAGAGCCCAGCTACATCCATCCAAGATAAGGAAACAGCTTGGAATTTCAAAACATATTTGCTTTTCCTGCTGAAATGGAATATGGAGCTTCTCTTCAACCACTATTCACGAAGTAAAGGCTATTTACATTTACTCCAGGGTAAGGATACACTACTTTATACCCTTGGAGGAAGTGCAATCCCAAGTGTTTTGATTTACCACACAGTACCTGAGCTACAGCCAAATCTCAATAGCAAATACAGTATGAGAATCAAAGCCTAAGATGGAAAACAAGATGAAGTCAGTGTACTTGTCAGGAGAATCTGTTCATGCCACATAACTTCCCCACCTGGGAAAAGGAGGCAAACTTACCAAATTATGCTTAGACCCCAAATCTGCCCTTCCCCTCATCCAAATGGCTCCATGATTTAACCCTGATTTTGGTACCTACTTAACCTCTGCATTCCTTATCTCCAGTCTAAACCTTACTCCTCATAATCTACATCTTTCAAAGTTACTCACACTGTGGTTTTATTCTTACTCCTACACTCTTCAGAGTAAAAGCTTCCAATCACCCAAAGCACAGCATATTGCTCCTTTCTCTAAAGGAAGGGCATTGAAAACATGAAGTTATACTCCCCAAAACATTCTAGAGTTAAATCCATTTTCCTCCCAAAGTATAAACCCGACACTTTCTACATCATCTCTCCTACCACAAAATAAACTTTGTATAAAAAGAATGAAATATTTTGTTGCCCTGTTTCCACCATTCCCCAAAAAAGTTAGTTTTCAAGCAAACGTACACGAGTGACATCATTTGCAGTAACACCATCTTTCATGTAGAACTGGTCCATAACTACTGGGTCAAGCTCACTCATCAGAATTTCCAGTGTCTGATCAGGCTGATTGGATATCCGACTCTCTGGGAAATCCAGGGTGTACAGGTACCTACAAAAAGCACAAATCAAGTATGTAACACATGACAGCACCAAGTTGAGCTCTACTGCAAGCCCCAAAGGCTTCAAACTCCTCACACACTTACCAGCAATCAGAGTTCATACGCCCCATGCAATAAGCTGCTCCATCTAGACAAGACAAAAAGCCTCCAGTTAATGCACCACAGCTGAACATTTATGTAAAGTATTATATCCATTTCTTATTTAAAGACAGGGGCCTTTCACAGAACCCCATGAGGTTCGCTGATGCAGTCAGCAGCTGTATCAAATAACCAGGAATTTAGCTTCAGGAATGCAAAGTTAATAATCAGAAAAGCAAGCTCCCTCAGAAGTGGGTCTGGACACCCCAGCTGAGAGGCTGCTATCAGGAAACTGATATTACAGCTTCAGCTATGCACAGAGAGAAACCCTGGTACTCCTAAAGTAGATTATGACTACAATTTATTTTCAAGTAACTCAGGTGAGTACCACAGCTTCCATGCTCCTTCAAAAACCTGCCACTACTTAAAATTTAAGATTCTTCTTTTAAGTCTTAAGCTGTTTTAAGTGTTTAAATTCAGTTTTAAGCGTAGCAACTTCTCTGAGAAAGTTTTTTCTTCAGTGTATTGCTTACTTTAAATTACTATTCCAAATTTTTAATAGGGCTTTCAGAATTCTGCAGAGTGATTGGAAGTCTGAGGATGACCCCAGTTAAGACAAGGTGCTACACTGTCAAGCCTAGGATGACTTAAATTTTGATCTTGGCAAGCCAGCATCAGAAATTCAGAAAACAAATGTTTATAGCTTTTGACTTTTATGCAAGGACTGCAGAATGCTTGGCCTGGCAAGCCTGTACCTATTGTACTGCTCATCACTTCTCACATCATATCAACCCTTCACCCAACTTACTTGGGAAAATTTCATTAAGAAACTCTACTTCTTCCTGGAAATTCCTATGTGGGTACTCCTGGTGGGAAGGCTTCATGAAATTCTTACGTGAATAAAAGAAGCTCTGAAAAAAAAAAAGGTGCATCTTAGGTATTGAGTATATCCCTTCATCTTGAACCTAAAAATTTAGAAAAATGCAAGCATTTATCATGAACCAACTGCTACCTGTACTCCCATTTCAGAAGCACATGGTTATTCCTATCTTAATTTCCAAGCTTCAGGAGACTGTTTACTTTCAAAACTTGTTTTCCACTAAACAACATAGGCACAACTACTCCTAAGTAATTCAGCACAAAAGCATTTGTAACTTAGCACCACTGAGAGAGAAATAAAAGGGCAAATGCTACAGTAGAGTAATCTTACATTACAATCTTCCCATTATGGGAAGCATACATAGATGTCCAAGTTCCAGAATATTTAATAAAAAGAGTAGTTTTGAAATAGCAATAAAAAGCTTTTTGCACATTCCAAGGACGATTTTTGGCACCTTACCTGAATTGAGTCAAACCCACTGTACTCCCTAGCAAGCTCCAACAGGGGAACCAGTGCTTGCAGTAAGAGGGTGGTACCACACGTCTTCAAAATGAAACGTCTCTTGGAGACAAACATGCTACTCTCACTGTAAAAGAGATGTTAGGAATACATTAAGTGCTCTACATGAAACAATCCAAGTTAGAGCAATGCATTTGCTTGGGATAAGGACCAAGACCTAACAACTCCTAAGTGAACATTCAGCATATGGCACAAACAGACTTAGCAAATGGATCAAAGCAATAGAATGCAGCTGACTTTGGAGAGCTGTTATGATTTCCCAAAACAAATACCTGCTCCAAGCATGATATTACACTACAGGAAAAGGCACACATGAGACTCCCTCAAACTGTCTGAGAAACACAAACATGCTGTGAAGTGGCTACACAGACACAGCTATATGATATGCCTCATAAGTAAGATACAGAAATTAACTATATGTAAACCAAGTCAGATACTTAAGTACAGCCCAACTGAACTGAGATTGGCATTGATACTACATCCAGAACATTTAAACATGCTTAGCAAGTATCTCTTCATCAGGTAACTGAACAATGGGAGTAAAAATTAGCTTAAGTAACTCAATTTAGAATGCTGTTTAGAAATTCAAAATTCAATTTCAACCAAGATGCAGTGCAACTAGTTACTCCTTTCAGAATTTTCTTTTAAATATAGGAAGCTTGAAGAAACAAAACTTGAGCACAGTTTCTTTGACTAGCTTGCTCATAGCACAACCTTGCCCCCAAGGCACTCTTTTAGAGTACAAAAGCTTCAGTATTTGTAATCTGAAGTAAAGCAGAAAATGTCAGATGTGTCTGTAAAGTTCATGTACAAAAAGCAAGAAAGTATTTTGCAAGATGAAAAACACATGGCAAAAGTAGCGTCCTTACAGCTAACTGCAGCACAAGACAAAAACTCCAGATTTTCGGGAGAGGTTTTACAGATACCCTCAGGTCAGCTGCAAGAGTTGTTCCCCTCGACTGTATTATGTGCAGTTAAAGCTGATCTACCAATAAGGATTTTTTGCTGATCTGTAAGTGACACCTACAGCATATTCTGCTCAAGTAATAATGAAATTCTGCACTGGGGACACTTATTAACCCATGGACAAAATTCAGTGATGAGGTGACAAAGCCACCACAGCTCGGACAATCCTTTTGGTTAAAGGAGAAAAGAAACAACTATGAAGAGATTTGCACCTCTGAGCAGGAGACCCCTGCAAGCTAGAGCCATCAACTTGCCATTAACCCCAAGATTGGATTCTCAGGCAAGTGGGTCACATGTGACAGCTTTCATTTTTCCCTCCTAGGGACTAAAAGAATGAGCCAGTGCCTTACCTGAGTACATAAGCTTCCTGCTTGTCAGTTTTTGTCACACTTATGATCAAACAATGCACATTCTCCAGAAGTTTGTCCCACTCAATCCTGTGAAGAAATTACAAAAGAGCACAAACAACAGGTTAAACAAACCAAAGGTCACTGGAGCCCCGGGTAAAAACCCCAAACAAGACTTGAGTCTTGTCCCAAGTACCAGATCTGAGAGCACAAAATGGGAAGAGTTTTCATACAGGGACTGTCTCTCACAATACAGTAATACTCCATCAGAGATGAGTTCATGATTTAACTGAAAAGCTAAAAACCAATAGATTTCAATGGCCTGAATTGCTCTTTGACCAACCAGGATCACAGAATTCCTTCATACAGTGCAAATTATAGCTACATTAGAATTCAGTGCAGAGGTAGAAGTTTATTTCAATTCTTTACTAATATTGCTCATTCTACAAGGAGTTGAAAAAAACCCTAAACAACAGAAACCAAGGGCTCAAAATAAGCCAAAAGACTTGCAAGTACTCAAGAGAAACAACGGACTTGCAAAAAACTACTTTGGTTATCACTTCAGTCTTGTGTCTACACCAGATTAGTAGAATCCAATAGAGTCAATTTTGCTATAAATAAGACAGGAACAGATACAGCTTCCTGACGTCACAGAACTACAAGACTGCCAGCTGTCCTACTTCTCCCTTCCCACAGCATATTCCACCTGCAGGTTTGTGCTGGCTCCTGTCCTCAGAGATGTTGTGAGCCAAGAGATTTACTAACCCAGCATAAAACTAAGCTGCCCAACAGCAGAGCTGGAATAAGTGCAAGAGATGGAAGCTTGAAAATATTGCCAATTTTTCATCACCAAGCAAACTCAGCTTGCCCATATAAAACTGCCAGCCTAATCCTTCTTCAGGAGTCAGACCTCTCACCCTTTACTGACACTGCAAAAGCCCCTGGCTGTACTCCAGGACAGAGCACTCACTGTTAATTCCATCAACACACGTCTACCTGCAGCCACCAGTCTTTCCCCTCAGCAAATCAGTCAATTTCTGAAGTTTTAGATTCTGTTGTAGGTATAATTAAAACATTTTTTTTTTTGCCTCTCTACACACTCCAGCAAATAAATGCCTTAACTTCTTTCTCAATGAATTCACTCATTCAGGAGAAGGCCTTATGAAACTGAATTCTGTACCTTCACTAATACTCAAGGATTTTCCCATTTAAAGTACATATTACACCAGAATAGTAACATTTATATATAGGATTTAACCAGAACACAGTTAACTTACAGACTCATTGTACTCTCCTTTTAAATGAGACTGAAGATATTAAAAATGAGTTTAGGAAAATCCTATTCATTAAAAACCCCTCATAATCAAGTGCACATCTGATTAACATAGAAATTCAGTGATATAACTTGATACTTAAAATCAAGGTGAGGTTTACCCCAGTTAGTGACCCTTGATGAAATACTTTTCTGCAAACACAGACATGACAGCACAGACACTCAAATCTGCATGTCAAATTTCACAAGTTATTTTGAATGCTCAGCTCAAGTCCCACACATTTACTCAGCTCTCTGCTTATGTCATTGACTGGATTTAGCTATGTTCCTAAAACTCAAGCGCACATGAAAATGCAAGTGGCTGCTCACCTTAAAAATCCTGGTAAATGCAAAGAGTGAAAAAGATAAAATATAAACTATCTTCCAAAAGCTCCTAGAAACTCATACTGTTTTGCTGGTAAGAATACTAAAGGATTTCGTTTTCTCTGGCTACAGGACACCAGCATAAGTTTGCCAGCCACTCTTCTTGTAAACTGAATTAGGTATTGTATGAGACTGTTCAACCCATTCCAGTATCCCTACTGACATTT
This sequence comes from Petroica traversi, assembly GCA_025920805.1. Lineage (NCBI taxonomy): Eukaryota > Metazoa > Chordata > Aves > Passeriformes > Petroicidae > Petroica > Petroica traversi. The sequence goes on from JAHLSL010000017.1 coordinate 13,594,739, forward strand.
TATCTGCCATTAAACAAACACCCAGAGTCTGACACTGCATTTGTGAAAGGTGAGGAAGAGTTCCCTGATGCTGAGCTGTCCTAACCCCATTTGTACCTTATTACAAATCTGATTTTGTACTTGTCTAAGCATTAATGGGCATGTAACTATCTTAGGCTTTGCAAGAGCATAGGTCTCAGCCTTCACAAGCTTCTTACCCGGTCAGACAGACAAAACCTCAGCCCTGTGCTGGCAAGTGACACTTTTTCTTTAATTATCACTGCAGTTCTGTGCAAGCACTTCAGGGAAATGTCTACGTTTCAGGCACACATTAGCAGAGGAAAATGCAACAAGCCTGGTAGCTCAGTGAGGGGTCAGTATGGCACAAACAATGCACTATCATCTGTCAAGTGCAAAGCCCCAGGCTGCAGCACCCAGGATGAGACTTGGCCACACTGGGGAGAAGTTCTGCAAGGATTCTGGCCTCTATCTATCTGCATTTTAAAGTGAAGTACAGAAAACTAAAGAAAGGCTGGATTTGATCCAACATAATCTATTTAAACAAGATGACCTTCGTATTTGGCATGTTCCATTGTTTAAAGCACAGCTAAGGAAGAACATCTGGGACTACTTTGTACCAAGCAGATTAAGTTCACTACAAGTCTAACTCTTGCATTTCTTCCTGTTTTTTTTTAATTGTCACTAGCTGAGACAAGGTATGTCAGTAGGGAAAAGCTATTGTAACTGAGAAGCAGCTTAGTTGTAGGAAGAATGCTTCTTTTCTGTAATGAATAGACATTATTCCCTCTCAACCAAGTTCCAAAGCATATTTGCACCTTTATTTCAGAAGGAAGTTTTCCTTGACAGATAGAACCATGCTTCTGAATGCAAGATATTGGCCTCTTCTGAGCCTTTACCTTCAGGTGTAAAACACATTCTTTAACAAGAGTCAAGCATACCAGGCCCAACACTGCTGTTTCAGACCAACTGGGAATGTGCTAACAGCAATTTAAAGAGATTAAGAACTACATCAAGAACTCACTCCTATCAGAAACCAACAGCCTCCTCAAGCACACCACCCCAATAACAGGACCTTGCTAAGGCAGCCAGACTGCACTGGGAAGAAAAGCTGTTTTGCAGTAGAGCAGGAATTCCCAGAAAATAAATCATGTGGAACTCCTAAAGACAGCTTAAGCCATATACATACTCTTGCATAGCTTTTGATTAAAATAGAACAGTTGACAATTCTGTAGTACCAAAAGTAATAAGCCTTTTAATCTTGACTGTAACACTTTGTTTTAATGTTAAGCATTCAACTGCTGAGCAATCTTCTAACCCCTCACCTGTTACCTACTAAGTGTTTTTAGGAGTCACAGAAGTATCGGTTACCTCATTACCAGGCTACAGTTAAATAGGCAAATTCCTACCAATACCATGATCCAGACAGCCAAACTTCAAACTGCCTAAACTGCCTATGCAGAGGAGATGCAGCCAAGACACACAGAAGCTGGCTAAATATCAGTGTCAGCAGAGCTGAAACACTGGTTTCAAGCACCCTGAAATGGGTAGGAACAGTACAGACCACACAAAAGTCACAAGCATTTTAAACCACCTCTCAGCAGCTTGTGTATTTCTCTGCAGACAGTTGCACGGGAATTACCTCCTATTAGAAATATTACTTATAAATTGCTGTTTAAGATAGATTACCTTGAACCCCTTACACAGCCCAAGTTTAGGCTCAAGGCGCTGGCAACTTGATAAGTTCACTTAGGCAATATCTGTGGGGTGCACAAAAGTGTCACACCCTCTATATGCTCTGAGCACAGATATACAGAGAGACTGCCCTCATCTCCCTTATCCTAAACCTAAAAAGCCCTCTAGGGACACACACTTAATCTTGAGAGACAGGCACCTGAGTGGAAAATTGCATCCACATCAAAAATGATTCTATGCAGCAATGCTCACAAAATCCTTCTTACCTAGAAAGTCCCAAGCCAGCTACTTACCAAGTAAAACCAAGGTATTTCAGCATTAGCACAAAGCTGGGGCTCTGAAGGCTGCATATTTCCCCTGCTGCAGGCCTTAAATCACTACTGCAGTTACATGGAATGGGGACTCCATCCTTTATATCCAAAGACACTCAGTGGGTATTCCCCAGTCTCTCATATGCAAGGACATTAAAAGTGTTTAGGGAAGTATGAACCCCAGCAGGACTTACAAGAAATATTCTGGGCAAATTTGAGTGCCATTTTCTCCAAAAGGAACATACTGTAAGGCAGCAAATATTTACCAAAAGCCCCAAGTCTTCCTGTTCTCCTGGCTGAGCAAACAACCATTAGGAAAGCTCTGTGAGGAACACACTAATAGCTGCTTATTTGTTTTCTACAGTCTCACTAAGGGCCCAGACCTTCGACAGAAAGGGACTACCCAAATCCTTCAGCAGCTTTAGTGGTAAGGTAGTGAAGTGTCAGAAAGTCTTCAGCATCAGCCTTCACTTCTGCAAGCAGATCAGAATCAGCAGTAGTGAGAATAACAGGGCTTGTTTCCTTCCTGTGAAACCATTCCTCAACTACAATTTTGAGTTACAAGAAAACATTTTACCTGTAGTTTTGAACCTGGGCTAAAATCCAGTTGATTAATATCCATTCTGATGAGGGGAAGGCTGCACTCTTACATAAAATTCTCCAGATAACCTTGCATCACCAATAAAAAAAGCTCTGCAAGTACAGAGGGACAGAAGCCATTATCTTGGCACAACCCTGCCTTCTCTCCAGAGTCCCTTTTGTCCCAAAGCACTGCAGGAGTAAGAGCAGAGCAGGGCTCCTGGCCCAGCTTCCTTGTAGCTTCAGTGTTTGAGCAAACAGGCAGCCCTGCCCAGGACTGGGGGAAGGGGCAGAGGTGCAGCAGGGCTGCAGCAGTGAGCTGACTCAGGCTACAGGGTGCAGCACACAGCAAGGATTTACAGGACTCCTAGCAAATCCTTGCCTGTACTGCTGCTTGGGTGCTTCCTTGTAGCACAGGATCAGAATGTCCCATCAGTGTCACCCCATCCTGCTCACTGCTCCAGTTTTATCCAGCTTGTGTCTCCATGCAATATAGACAAATAGGAAGCAGATAAAGTCCATAAATAAGCTCAATTTCAGAGTATTCCTCAGGGTTGAATGCTTGAGATATGATCTTTACACTGGCATCATTTATTCATGGTTTCAAACTTCTGTACATTCAAGATCCTGATAACCCCTGAGATGGAAAATGCATAGCTGCACATCATCTGAAGGAATAAACAGCTTATTTTACTGTGGGGATAGTGAATGTGCTACACAGTCACCATGGAAATCCAGGGCTTGCAGCAAGTTGCCATGTTTTCAGCAAACCCTCTGCTTTCTATACATAGTTTAAGGCTATTTTTTTTAGCAAAAAAAACATGCTTTACAAAGCAGAGTGAGAACAAGCAATAAAATTAAAGCAAATTATTTTGAGACCACAAGAACATTAACTTCATTCCACTGCTGGATATAAGCAGGGTAGGCATATTTAGATCCTTGCCAGTAACTTTTTCAACCACAAGACCTTTCTACATAACTCATTAGCACATGAACAAAAACACCCCAAAACTTAAAGTAAAGCTCAAGTTCAATATTTTTTCATTGGGACCTTTATTGAACATTATTAAAATGACAGATCTTTTCTGAAATATATTACACATAATCCAAACTTTTATCCAGAAAGCAGGTTTGCCCACAGGAGGGAAAAAATGTGGGAAAAAAGCCTTAATTGCATCCGCTCACGAACTTTTTTGCTGATGATATCCAGCAAAGACTTTAAAATAAAATATCTAATCCCTAACAAGCACGCGCAACATGGAAATTTTTAGCTTTGAACACCAGCTTAGTCATTCAGTAGATGAATGGTTCACATTTCACTACTAAGCAGGTATTACAATACAAAAGGCAAGCTCAACTGGTTTGCAACTTGATTCTAATTTAGCTATTGTTCTACAGTTTCAGCTTTGATTTCAGGTTCTGTTCAACATAAACTAGCTTATTCAATCACCTTCATAGAATTAGCATAGCAGGATGCATTGTATTCAGGACTTTTCATTTGCATCTATCAGCGGTAGCAGGTAATTTAATCCTGACAGTTCTCCGAGAGAGAAGTTTGTACAAGTTCATTTCATGCTAGAAACACAGTATCACTGATAATTGTTCATCAAATGATAGTGGACTCAGGTTGACAGCACTTTCAGACTAGTCACAGCTTCCTACCAAAAAAAAGTAAGCAACTTCGATTAACATGTTGTATTTAGAGCCAATTAGCACAAAAGTCTTCAAAGCCGGCTCACAGCTCTGACACTGTGTTAAAGACCACACGTTCAACAGTTAACAGTTTTTATCCACTCTATTAAAACTTTACAGCCATATCTAAACCGCACAAAGGAACTGACCCAGTACCCGCAGTGCAATCACACTAAAAGCTCTTGAGCAGCTTAGAAGTGAAGTTAGCAGTTTTGCAAACACGAGTCTGAGCTGACAAACGGAACACCAGAGAGCACGAATGTGTCAGTGAGGAAAGCATTCGCAGAATGCCATCTCTAAACTACATCTGCACATTAACACAAAGTCAAACGAGTACTTTTGGATTCTTTCGCATTTTAAGTCAAACACTAAAGGATTCCTCAAGCGCCTACATAGCTCACATAATCTGTGAGTATTTCAGCTAGGACTTTCCCTCCAGAATTGCCTGGACATTTACTGTACAAGCTGTTACCCTGGATCTGTTACACCACTAAGCCTCAAAGAGCTATAAAACCGCATTTGACGATTTCCATGTTAAGTACATAATTCAGAAACGTCTAAATAGCTTCACAAGTCAAAGTTACATGAGCAAATTACCTCATTACACCAACAGGTCAGCGGTAAAAATGTATTCTGCAGTGCTTCTGGTACAACAGAAATGAAGCTTCCACTAACCACGAGCATTCAGACGTGCACACACGTGGGCTACTCATAACTTCAAAAAAAAAGGCAGCTATCTGCTCCCTGCCAATTCAGATCTGTGAACAGCTAAATCTACCGATATATACACACGGTTAATTTGCTGAGTAACACCAAAATAAAGGAAAAGACAAATAGGATACATCTCTGAATGGAGATCATGAACATATTCCGAACACGAAATACACTATGACAAGTGCTTCTGCTCAAACTCCCCGACGGGAGACACTGGGTAACAGCGATAGGCACAAGCAGATTTGGATACACCGAGAGCAGATCCCGCAGCTACCACCCGAACCTGAACAGCTGAGCACACTGAAGGCGAACTGACACGAGTACAACCTTCAGATTTGCCCTGTTTGCTTAGGACAAACCTACCTTTTCCAGCTATGCCAGCTCATTCTACCTACAGAACATTTTTGTTGTCACTGCAAGCTCATCCCTAGTTCCGCAGATTTTGCTTTGTACCCTAGGCTTGCAGCTACCATTTTCTGGCACTTCTAGAACACAGCTTTTTATTGCAGATCGACAGCCGGACCCTCCAAATCAGAACTTTAAGTATTTCACAGAATCCTAGAATGGTCTGGGCTGGAAGGGGCCTTAAAGATCACCCAGCTCCAGCGTTTCTACGCTGTCCCCCCCAAAATACGGCACTGGCAGTGCCCAGCGAGGACGCCCGGCCCAGCCCTGCTCCAGAGGCGCCGGGAGTGCCGGCAGGTGGCCACGGGTTCCTGCGCTAACAAAGGGGCGCGGGCACATTCCAGGGC
>JAHLSL010000017.1:13605478-13634963 GCA_025920805.1 Petroica traversi
CTGATCGGGCAGGGCATGTGCGTCTGTGGGGATCCCTCGCGGATCCGTGTGCGCGGGTCATGCCTTGACAACCTGCCACTCTTTTCCCCCCTAATATTTAGAAGAAATTGCTGAAAACCACATAGATGTCGCCTACGGCATTTTTAGCGACACATTATAAGGTCAGTGCTGCAATACTCGGTAGTCCGAGGAAAGGCTCGCTGCCGACCAAATGAAGAACAGAAAATCCCGTCTTCCCCATGAGCCTACGGTGCTCGCACTACATGGGACAGGCAGCAGCAGATGGCTGGGGACAGATGAATGAGTCCCTGCTAGGAGACACTGAGATAGTATCGGACGGAATAATAGGCAGTGGGCTCTGTCCACCAGCGGAGAGTGAGTCACTGAGCCAGTGAGTCACTGCCAAGGCAGCTGGACGTGAATCATTCCCTAGGTGGCTGCTTGCCGCTGTATGCTCCCGTGGCACAGCCTTCATAGCTGGCACAGAACCCTGTTCTCCAGTGCTGGGGCTTCGCTGGTTTTATTAACTTCGTGTGAGTTGTGGCAACTCTAAAAGGAAGGTCTTCCTTCTCAGCCGCTTTTTTCTGTGCCTCCATGCTGCCTCCTTCCCTGTGCAAGTGCGAGCACTTGCATGGCTGTGTAGTGGACTGCATCAGGTTTAATGCTGACTACTTAGTTTTAATGATGGTTAATGGTTTTTAATTGTGATCGGCTTTAATTTGCATCAGTTTCCCAAGCCAGTTAATGTCCCAGCTACATAGATGCTTGTATTGGTATAAATAAGAAGACATGCTTGGGCATGCCCTTGAAATTATGGATGGGGAGTGCAGGACCACTAGTTTCAGTAGCCACAATGGATTAAATCTGCTTAAACTGCTCATAGAACTCCAGCTGAGAGTTTGTGGACTTAGCCCAGCCATATTCCTCATTTACTTTTAATACCAGTGATCCCATCCTCCTTTCTAGAACTAGTTCCTAGTTCTGTCTTCTGTTGATTTAATGTTTTCTCTAGTTTTCAGTCAGGTGTTTGATCCTACTTGCTGTTTGCAGGTGATCTGTGTGACATTGCTCCAGACAGATACGTCTTTTTCTTGTCATGAATCCTGTCTCATATGGAGTTTCTGACTTCCTGACCTTGACTATGGTGTGGTCCCACAGCGTCTTGGACCACGTGCTCACAAATTTCATAATTTCCTGAAGTCTTGACTGTTGCCTTGTCTGCCCCCTTCAATTCATTCTTTTTCTGACTTTTCCAACTCAGGACTTGGCTCCTGCTACCAGACAGAGTTCACTGTAGTCAGAGTGGCCCTAACCCATTAGCTGTGACTGTTGTCCCTTGGTTTTAAGGCACATTAATTGCCTGCAAGAATGTTTCTGAGACATTTCAGAGGAGAACAAGATTTAAAAAATGAAATACATTCTTTTTCATTTCTGGGAAGCTTCTCAGTGGTATGGATAACCTATGAAACCACATGAAGTATTTGTTTGAAAGTGTAACAAGGGACAATACAGCTCAGTATCACCAGCTGACATGAGGAGGGAAATGATCTCAACGTTGAATAAGATGAAATAGTATTTTTTCTGATGTGTTAGAAAAGTAGCAGGGTGATTTATATTTGAAGCCAGATCACCTAAAAAGAGATTTGTATTAATTCTGAAGGCTGCAGGCCTTCCTTCACAGGAGTCTGGATTTCTGACAGATACACAAAAAACAGGTAGAGGAGGGAAAGGAGGAAAACAGTGAAAGCTCTTTTTTTGAACTTGACTGACAACTAGACATGAACAAAGTATTGTCTGAGAGACAGGCTGGGGTTTCAGGAAGGACAGAAGGAGATTGTTTTGGATTAGAGGGAGGTTCTGTGAGTCAGTGTTGGGAAGATGTTTGCTGAATTCATGTTTACAACTGAGATTACCCAGAGATAAAGGGCAGGACAGGAGCTGAAGGACCAGCAGGTTTGAAAATGTCCATTCAAAGGGGTTGCCCTAATTTAACTAGACCAGTTTTGAAATAGTTTTAATAACATTAATCAGGCATTTGAATCTGGAGGAAGAATGGCTTGGGAAGACAGAAAGGCTCAGATATCATCATATGATTGTGAGACACGGGGCCAAAAATTGTTTATGATCTTGCTCCTTTGTAGTAATCTGCTGGCACAACGGGCTGTAACTGGCCAGGTACATTTCCCCCGTGTGCAGGAGGAAATTCTGTGTTACAAAAAAACCTGTTGTGACTATTGTTGTAACTTTTTTTTTTTTTTTAATGTTAGGTGTGTAACCAAGCCCAACAGTTAGCGTGGTTCAGGGTTTCTACACACCAAAAGAGAGCTTTGGTACAGTCAGAAACAGAATGCAAGCCTGTATGGTGCTGAAGCTGCTGCCTGTTTTCATTGCTAAACCAGCTGCAGAGCACAGAGCTCACAGAGTTAGTGTGAAGCTAACTTGCTCTTCCCCAAACTCTTGAATGGGCTAAGCTTGGTGTCAACAAATAATGAAGCCCAGAAAGAAAGATGAGAAAGTATGAATATTTTATTGTACGGAAAGGACAGTGATGAATTCTGTATTCTTAGCCAGTCCCTTTACACTTTGCCAGTAGCACAGAGGGCCCGTAGAGTTCTTGAAATTTCTCCCTAGGGAATACTCCTTGTGTAGAGGTTTCTTCACTTTGAACGGCTATTTTGAGCAGCTGGAATGATCCATAGGGGGCTGTGGCAGCAAAGTCATTTAGAGCAGCCAACTTACACGGGAGGCATTGCCAAGAAAAATTGAGATTCGAGTAGGGAATTAAAGCTGCCTTTACCAGCCCTCCACCCACCGGGCAGTAACAGATCCTGCTCACTCTTTGTGAAGGAGAACGTTCCTTGTTAGGATTTATGTAAAAGTTATATTAATGCTAATTCTATGCATCTCTGCTATGTCACCATGAAAAGCAAAAACAAGTGTGCTGTGAGGAGGAGCGCTGTGTTAGTGTTTTCTCCAATTGTTACAAAAGGAACGGGAAAGCAAGTTGCTGCAGCGCCAGCATAGGCATAGAGAATGCATGACTTTCAAGGCCTTTTTTCCCTCCTTTTAGAAACAAAAGCACTCATCTCTACTGTTGCCAACCTGGCCCTGCTCCTCCATTCCCATTTTGATTCACTTGCCCTGCTTCTCAGGTTTCTGCTTACAGAAAGGACAGCAACCGCAGCCAACTTCACAGTTCAGAGAGTCAAAGGTCTCAGAACAGAATTTCTCAGCAAATCTGGGTTGTTCTGCTACATGGTAGAAATTGTAAGCTGTCGTAGTAAAAAGCAGATATCATCTTTCAGTAATGGGAGCTATTTTTAGCTCAAAATAGTGATTCCAGCACTTAATGCTGTTATTCTCTCCTCAATAAATGGATTTATTACCAACAACCAGGAAATATCCTTCTAAATTAAATGAGGAAAGTAAATATGAAGAATTGCCCCATTAAATAACTTTCAGGGTGCCATTACAGTTTTCTCTGAGTTAGTTCAGTTTTGTCTGATAGTTTTAAGTAGAGGGCTGCCATGTGATCTATCTCATGATAAATGATACTTGCTGACACACACACACACACAAAAAAAAGGAAGCACTGACAATTAAGAAACCCTTGTAAAATTCTATGTGTGAAGTTGCAAAGCAGAAGTGGCATAACTTTAATACTTGGACAGTGAATGTCTTATTAAAAACATCAAATTACTGAAGCTTCTTAAGGTTTAGTTTGCAGATCCAGTTGCAAATATTTGACTAATGGAATAATCAATCAATTACATTTGGAAAAGATGAATTAAATGAAAAACTTAGGAATTTCAATTTTGACCTAAGTTATACTTCTGCTGGTTTATGTGTGCTCTGCAGGTTATGGTGAGGGGCTGTAAAACTCCACTAGTGAAGTTAACCAGCATTTTAGTGATGGGTGTGAGATTTGCTCCTCTGCAGCCACCTGGCAGGAGACCCATGAGCTCATGTGCCAGTTCCTTTCAGAAATGGGGTGGTGAAGATGCAGGTCTTGCATTCATTTTACTGAGTTCTGTTCTGTCCTTGTTCTGGATGATGCTTTGCCCCACACTCCTGCCATTGTCTCGACTGACTTTGCTCCCGTGATCAGCCAACGTACTCATTAAAATCTCAGGCAAAGTATTCATTTCAGATCAACAGCAAACTGCAATTTATATCTTACCAAGATTATCTTCCATTTCTCTGCACATTTTATTCCATAGCACTACAGTCCTTTTCTTTGTCCTCTGTTTATGGGGATGAAGAATCTTTTTTGTTGTTTGCCTTTCATATCTTTTTGAAAGTCTAATTCAGCCCGACTTTTGGCAATTCTCACTTTGTCCTTCCTTTTCTTTATCCCTCAGATAGCATTTCTTTTGTGCTTAAGCCTCTTTGCCATTTTGCAAATGTTTTGGGTTTTGCTTGGGTGGTTATTTATTCGACCAGCTCTCTTCAGTAAAACCTTTTCTGCTTTCTTGAGACAAAGTCCATGTACTTTTATCCTTTTCACTTCAAATAATTATATTATCCTCAATATTTGAATTCCTCAGTCCCTGACTTCACAAATAAATTCTCAGGTTTCTCAGATCTTGTCTTTGTGAAATTGAGAATATTGTTTGCTTTTGGATCTTTTGCCAAATCAATTTTTACTTTACCAAGTTGTTGTATATCTGTTAAAGCCCTCTTGTGTCAATGGCAATGCAATTACTATCATGCCTATACAGGTTTTCATATGCATTTGATTAATAAATGTAATACACTGAATGCAATAATGAATTTAATTCAAAAATACAACACAAATTATTTATCTTTATCTATGAAGTTTGCTTATAAATTCCTTTAGCTCAGTTGTAGTTTCTTTCAATTTTTATTTGTACCTGATTTACTAAATATATGATGTTACTCAAACAAAATCAAGACCAGTTAAAGCTGATCTTCAAAGAGGGGTGGAAGAAAGAGAATTTGGTAATCCTGATTTTTTCTTATTGGTATTAGTGTTTCAGTGTTCTAAAAACTTGTATCAGTCCTTACATTTGGGCAATTAAAAAGTACATGGAAACTGTTGCTTGAGATGTCTTGTAGTTGAGTTCCTGAAAATGAAAAGGCTCATCTAAACTTCCCTGAGAAGATTACTTTACTGAACAAGACAGTTACACACATATGAGTGAAAATCATTCTTTCCCCCCTTCCACAGTTTCCAAAAGCCCCTGATCATATTGGTCATTTCAGTCCAGTCTAAAGGAAGTCAGTACACAAACTAAGGTCTTGTTCCTGCAAACATTTCCACGTTTAACTTTTAAACTAAATTTGAGGTCAATGGAAGTACAAAAATCGAAGAAGTGATTAATGCACAGAAATATTAGCAGGCATGACAGAATGAGAGAGGCAGACTCCTCTTGGCTCCTCTGGAAGGAAAGAATGGTAATTTACAGTATTATCTACTGTCTTATGTCACCAGGGTACAGAATAATCAGAACTGACCTTCAGAGAGGGGTTTCAGGGAGGAAAAATGAACTGTGCCATTTCTTCTAATTTTTGACTTTTCTTGTCAAACAAAATTTTTTTCCTGCTTATTTTTACAATAGGAATTCAGGTTGCCATGTGCTCTACCTTCTTCCCTGCATCTGCCCATGCAGAGACCACGAGAAACACCACAAAGAATAATATATATAAGGTAAATGAATTAATTGCATTGGCACATACTCTAGTTAAATACTGAATGAACATATAAGAGATCTTCATTAAAAGTTTCTGTTTCTTGTTCCCTTGATGTAGATTGTTAACAGTTCATATCTGAGACTTTTTCATTATCTTCTGATAAGCAGCTAAGAAAGGTGCAGTAGGTAAAGGGAAAACAAATAATCTGTTAAAAAACCAAACCAAAACCAAACAAACAGACAAACAAAAAAAACACAAACCCCAAAAGGCTTTTATATTTTAAAGAAGAGGCACAAAGCTCCAACTTTTCAAATACCCAGCCTGGACTGTATAGAAAACTTTGAAGGAACCAGCCTGGGCAGGGTGGGATGGCAACCACACGGAGGAGATTTGTTTACCCAGAGCTAACAAAGATGCATCTCTTTTTTTATGATCCCAAATACAAGGTTGAAGCTCAAAAGATTATTGGGAAGACAACACTGAAACCTGTGTTTCTCTCAGGAGAACATGGTATATCCAAAGTTCAGTTTAAAGTTATATTCCTTTTGTTCTCACTTGGTCTGTCTTTGAGGTAAAGCAAGTTCATTTCTTTTTGACTTCTTGAGGAAAGCCAGGCTGTCTCCTCTTTATGCTGGTTGATTCTGCAGAGGTTGATTGTAAGTGATTTATGATCAGCCTTCCACAGGGAAAATTTCATATATTTATCAGAGAAGCAATGAAAAAATATTTTTATAACTTGTAATTGCTTACATTGTTTCTAATTGCTCATTTATATAAAGAAGGGATTTACATTGGTTATATTATCATCAATTTTAATAAGCCTAAGCATAAAAAATCACCAGTTAGGTCTTAAACTAATGAGATTTATTCAAAAATAGTGAGATTTCAGACATTAATAAATTGGGATTTGACCTCTGGAGTATTTGTCAATGTGTACATTGAAAATTTCAAAACTCTAAAAATGAAGTGAAAAGAAAACTTGAGGCTATCACATGACTAGAAATACAAATCCTAAATTGAGACACAGAGTGATACTGATGGGATAAAAGCAAAATGGCACTTTATTTGGCTTTGGGCACTCTTCTTTATTTCATACAGAGCAAGGAAAAAAGCTTTCTTATATCAAAGAGGAGTAAAAAGAGATTTAATGTATAATTAGCTGATTTACAATTGAAATAATTTATTCTACTCTGTGTGACAGCATCATTTAAGTATCTCTGTAATAGTGTTCTCTCTAGACAATGCTAGAGCTAAGCTGCTGTCAGCATTGCAAAAATAAAACCTTTAAACAAAGGTTGTGACTGATTTCTGGAAGTTTCTCTAAGAAAAATTGTTGCAGAGAGCATATTTCTGGATGATATAAAAAAGTCATCTGGCTGGTTTGGAGATTGGAAGGCAAAGCTATTCCACACTGTTGTGCATAACTGGAGCTCATCATAAAACCCAACAAGGTGCTGTCCAAATACATCAGTTTTTTATAACTGCAGGTTTTTTGTTTTTTTTGTTTTTTTTGGTTTTTTTTGCTATGGATCAGCAGTCCTTGATTAAACTGGAATCTACTTCGTGCCCTTCCTTTTCATAAATATTTCTTCACTAGTTTAATACTGCCCCTCCCTCTGTGTTTTTAAAATACTAGCTAAAGTCTACATTGCACAACTCTCTCTGATCACAGCTTTAAATTTGTGCTCAGCTACAAACTGGAGGTGGAAGATGTGCACTGGATTTTATACTTACTGCTAACTACAGGTGCAGGAGCCTTTTTCTCATTTGGTCCACAGAATATCTCTCACCAGTGATTTCAGTCTGTGTGCAATTATGGAATAGATGCCTGGTTATGAAAAGATACATCTTGAGAAATACAGTCAGTTTAATTATAATAATTTGATTTTTTTTTTTACTTAGTATTTGGAACATATAATGCAGAATCATAGATTCATAGCATGGTTTAGGTTGGAAGGGATCTTAAAGATGATCTAGTTCCAACCCCCTGCCAGCAGCAGGGACACCTTCCACTAGACCGGTTGCTCAAATCCCATCCACACTTTGAATGTTAACAGGGATGGGACATCCACAACTTCTCTGGGCAACCTATTCCAGTGCCTAACCACCCTAACAACAAAGAATTTCTTCCTAACATCTAATCCAAACCCACCCTCTTCCAGTTTGAAGCTATTCCCTCTTGTACTGTCACCTCGTGCCCTTGTCAGAAGTCCCTCTCCAGCTCTCTTGCAGCCCCCTTTAGGTAATGGAAGGTGATGTAAGGTGTCCTTGGAACCTTTTCCAGGCTGAACATCCCCAGCTCTCCCAGCCTTTCTCCAGAGAGGAGGTGCTTCTGCCTCCTCTGATCATCTTCGTGGCCTTCTCTGGACTTGCTCCTGGAGGTGCACATCCCTCTCATATTGGGGCATTCCAGGTGGGTCACAGGAGAGCAGAGCAGAGGGGCAGAATCACTTCCCTGGCCACACTGCTTTGGATGAGCCCAGGACAGAGTTGGCTTTCTGGGCTATCAGCACACATTGATGAGTCAATGCTGAACTTCTTGGCAATAAAAATGTCCAGATCCTCTCCTCAGGGCTGCCCTCAGTCCACTCTCCACCCAGCCTGGATTTGTGTTTGGGATTGCCCTGACCCACATGCAGGACCTTGCACTTGGCCTTGTTGAGTTTCACGAGGTTTGCACAGTCCCACCTCTCAAACCTGCCAGGGTCCCTCTGGATGACATCCCTTCCCTCCAGCGTGTCCACTGCACCACCAGCTTGGTGTCTTTGGCAAACTCAGTGAGGGTGCCCTTGATCCCACTGTCCCTGTCACCAGCAAAGACATTGAACAGTGCTGGTCCCAAAACAGCCCTGAGGACACTGCTCGTCCCTGGTTCCCCTTGGACACCGAGCCATTGACACTGAGCTCTGAGTGTGGCCATCGGCCAATTCCTTCTGCACCCAGTGGTCCATCTGTCAAATCTGTGTTTCTCCAGTTTAGAGACACGGATGTCATGTGGGACAGTGTCAAAACATAACCTGATTATATGTATTAAAATTTTTTTTTCTTCTCCTACCTATCATCTCTGGTCTCTTCAAATCATGTGTCAACAAGGGGTTCAAGGCTTTTTATCAAAAGAACTGTGCTCATTTATATACTCTATAACCAAATTGTGATCCACATAACAATGGTAGGATATTGTACCAATTTTCTTATCCCCTAGTTACCTGACACAGTTGAGACACAAGAGGTTAATAACTTCAAATTAGTTCTTCAAATTGTAAACATCATAGATGCAAATATATATACTTCAGATTTCTGTGATCTAAAACAAAACATTAGTTCAGACATACTCTTCAATCTCTAATTTTATATGTGAAGTGGCAAGATTTAGACAGATAATCTAAGAATTTATTTATCGTTCTTTGTATACATGTCTGTTTATGTCAGGAAAATAATGTAATTCAGCATGCTAACACTATTCATTTGACAGGATCAATAAAGTGATGAATTTTATCTGCTTCTCAGTTTAATTTTCTAGCCAAATCAGGATACTAAACTTTCCATACTGGATTTTACGTGGGAAACTAGAAAATATTATTTATATAGATCAGCAGTAAGTTCTGCCCAGGTTCTTTCTATTTCCTCTGCCTCAGTTTATTGGATCCAGATTTCTGCATGTTTCCCTGCTGGTGCATTCTTCTCACCTGTGCATTTACTTTGTGGACAGTTTTAAGACATTAATCACTCTGTGGCAAAAGGATTTGTGGAAAGACTGATCAGTACTTTCTTTTGGTCAAATGACTTTCAAGTGCTTTCTTGGCTTTCAAAAAAACACATATTTCAGCTCTGAGAAAGATAACAATTTGCTAGCAAATGCTTGAAGCAGATACCACCAGAAAAATGAATCTCATTTAACTTTTACATATGCAATGCAGATGTTGATAACTGAGATGAGTCACCCAGGGCTTCCCTTGGTGGTCAGTGTAGCAGAACAAGTAGGCTTAGGGCATGAATCACCCAACATCCTTTTAGACAAGGATTCATTAAATTTTCTAGGTACACCGAAGGATCTACTTGTTCTACTGGAAGAGTAAGTGGAAAGGTAGCAGTGAAACTGTGTGTCCAGTCTGGGAAGAGTGAGAAGAGAACTGAACCACCTGTGCAGCAATAGAAACAGTTTTATGACTCATTTTCAGGAACCCTGTAAACTAGGTTATAATAAATCACAGTCCATGGAATAATTTATTTTACTAATATGATTTATTTGCTAAGAATTTTGCACATACACTGCATGAAAAAATGGCTCCATAAAAAGCATGCCTTGCTGTTTCAGGGATTGAAACACTGATGCATCTTTACTGGAGAGAAAGTATTAGTAACTTTCTTAGAAAATTTCTAAAGAATGGTAAGAAAGACCCCTGCTGAACATTGACCTGAGACGATTTTGTCTTCTATCTTTACAGCATCAGCACTGGAATTTGCATTATCTAACCTGAGATGTCTGCAGTACTGATGTCTGCATCTGACTTGGAGTCAGAGCAGAGGTGGTAACTGGCAAGCCCAGGGTTGACAGATGTGGCTCCATGAAAAACTCTGCTGTCAGCCTGCAGGAGCTGACACTGCAACACCAGAGTACACTCAGGGCTGCTCAGCCTGACACAGCCCAGCTTCTCCAAGTGTGATTGTACAGGGTGGAGCCACACCAAAATGTGATGTCACCCTGTGCTAACTTGCACTGCACTCCTCTGTGCAGAATTTTTCCATTCACGACATTAGGATCAGTTTCACGCATTTCTCTGTCGCACAGTTTTTATTTTCTTTTTCTATTTAATAAAAATCCATAGTTTGCATCTTTCTGTCATCAGCACAAGATCTGTAAAAGATAATGCACCTTGCATTTCTCTTTTGCATATCTTTCATGTACATGGAACTTAAAGCAAGTCCTTCTAAAATGATGACTCATGATAGGAAAAGAATGATTTAATTTTGAGGAGCAGGAAAAACTAACACTATGGAATAATGCTTCTGGGCCTAAAAACCACTGCACCAGGAGTGAAACTGTTTTGCAGGTTTCGTGTGACTAGCACTGGATGAAGAAATTCAGAGTAAAGAAAGCCACATAAATGAAATTGCATGCTGAAGAGGTGCTGGCCCTGGCCTTCATCAAAGAGACACCAAAGTGAGAGCCACTCTGATGACAGATAAGCAAATAGCATTCATGCTCTAGAAGTTAGCAAGCAAAGCCAGCTTACCAGACAGTGGGCAATCAATTGGGCTGGAAAATCCACAGGGAACACAGTTGTGTAGGTCTGCAAGATCATCAAGCATCTCCTACTTTCTTGAGATTATGCATCAGGGTGGTGCCTGAGGAACAGAGGAATCTGAAGCGGGGGATGATGAGGTTGTGGTAGGGAAATAGGCTGGGTGCATCCTGAGTCTGCATCCTCTGAATACAAATGGGCATATTTGCCCATGATGTAAACCTTGGCTGATCAAGGAAGATATATAATACTCAAAGGAAACATTTTTCTTTGATTGTTTTTTATTAAAGGGTGGATAATGAAACTTGGCCTTTTCTTCCCAAATGTAGAAATCAAAAAGAAGAGACTCAACTTTTGTTTCAGCAAATGCAAGATGAATGTGGTTTACTTACTTAAAATTCAGACGCAGCACATCCTATTAAGCCTGGTCTAAGTGAAATAAGCATGCCATTGTGACTGCTGCCTACTTTTAGTTCAAGTTTTGTGAGGCCTGCTTTAAGCAATAGAAAAGTATGGCAGCAGATTGGTAAGCTGAGTAGGCAAACATCTGGCCAGTTTCTATGGCATTGTTTGGTTAAGGGAAACACAGGATCCCTTCAGAATTGTGTTCTCTGGAGGGCTGTTTGCTGATAGTCAGCTTTCCCATTATTGACCTTGGAAACAATAATTGGTTTCGAATTAACTACATTCATTACTGAATTCTCCTTGGTTTGAGGTCAAAGTCCAGAGGCTGGAGGAAGGTTTGGAAATATCCAGGAGCACAGAACACACTTTGGAAGCAGAGAGAACATGCAGCACCGATGCAGGGTACTTCTGGGGAATCCTCCTCTTGCTGCCACATACACAATCTCAATGCACACCTCTAGGGAGGGATCTGTGAAACAAAGGACCAAAATACTAATGTGCAAGCACAGGTTACACAGCCAGAACATGCTCTCTGAATTCCCTCGCCCTCTCTTCCTGCCTGTAGAAATTCATCACTTAATTCCCTGCTTTCTTCCTGAGCTACTGGGGGGGCACGGTGCCCTTGCCAGGGAGTGCAGAGCCAAAGGACGAGTGGCAGGAACCACCCTGCCTGCACTCAGTCAGGGAGGACAAGGTTGGACTCGATGATCCCAGAGGCCTTTTCCAACCTAATTGATTCTGTGTGATTTTGTGACAAGTAAAGGACAAGGCAGACGGGGCTGCCTGGAGTTAGAGATGAAGTGCATGGCTGGTAAGAGCAGCTAGGATTGAGGAGGGGCTGGGAGTCAGAACTGAGGACAAGGGTGTGTTACAGTGACATATGGGTCAAGCTTGTGTTGTACAAGGACATGTGGTCAAGTTTTAAATGAACATATTTCTACAGAAATGTCTGTTTTGCAGTCAGCATTGTCATTACAAAGCAAACCTATCCTTATGTGCTGAGGAAACTGCTGGGGTTTGGTTGCTGCTAACATTAGCATATGAACACACAGCACACCGGTAATGTACTCTGCAGTTTTCCATGCTCAGGGAGAAAAGCTGAATTGGTGCAGTAGAACAACTTCACAGGAAGTTAATTTTGCAATTTAAATTTCCTTATTGAAAGCAAGCAAACAAAAAAAGCAAGGAGTGAGTATGTATGTGATCAAGAATTTCCCAACACTTTTTGGCTTGGTAGACTGACTAATGGGCTGAACCTGCTTTTTGCCAGAGAGACAGTATGGTTTCTGTACAGGTAGACAGAGTTTTGCTGGTTTCCCTGGCTGGTTAATCAGGCTGGTAAGGAAGGTGGCAAGAGCTGCTGTTCCCAAGGCATTACAGCTCTGCAGCCATGGACATTTGAGAAATTCCAAGGAGGAATTTGAGCCTGAGGGAAAGCTTGTTTCTTTTGCACCACGACTCCTCAGCTTGTCTAAAGAGCTGATTGATAACAGATGCACCTATCTGCCTTTCTGTTTTTATTGAAGCATGTTGTTCTCCTGCAACAGGATTTTTCCTGTGATCTCCGCAGGATATTTTTCCCTTTACAGTGTATACTCATGGTCAGCATTCTTTGTGGACTAAAGAGGCTCTGGAAGTGTATTATCTCTTGTTTAATAATTTTCCCCCTTAATCTGCATCCATCCTTCAGCAATTATGGAGACTGCAGTTTTCTGGGACCTTCCATCAAAGGAGAGACTGTTGGATTTTCTTGGTAACAGGAAGGAGAAGGAATTTGGAGATTTCTGAAGCTTCTTTCCCTGCAGGAATTTCTGTCCCTTTCCAAACAGTATGCTCTGGGAAAAGGCTGGAGGGAAGCTAAATTGCTGGGGACTGCCTGTGAGTCCTATGAAAGGGGGAACTGATGTAGTGGATCTTAAAGCAGGAGGACTGGAACAGCATAGTCAAACTCAGTACAGGAAGCAGTGGTCATGACCACTGTAATGTCCCCAGCAGTGACAAAGGCCAAGGTACACATAGTTGCAGATTCCCAACCATATGTACTGGGATGACACAAAGGCATATCTTCATGGGGGGAAGAAAAGCTTGGGAACCTAAGGAAATTATGTGGAGGGATTAAAAAGGATCCTGGAGGATAAAAGGGTCATTTTCCTATGGGTACAATATATATTCTGAGGAAATCAGAATTTTTCCCTTGTCTGCAAGCTGAAGAAAATCCAGCTACCACTAAAAGCCTGTTCCTTTCTTATGCTAAGAGACAGAAGAAAAGGCTGTTCCTTTCAAGTGAAAAAAAGTCAAGTTCAAGCATTCCCACAAAGGAAAAATCATACCTTTTAAAGTAATATGCAGTAGGACATCCTTGAGCTCCTGCCCCCTTTCCTTGATGTACTTGACTCTTTGTAAATCTCTCTCTAATCCCACCCTGTTTCAAAAAAACCCGTGTCTCTCCACACTGATGCCTGCCCTGCCTTAACACTCTGCACTCTGCTTGCTCTTTGGAGCTGGGGATTTTGATCCATTTCAAGCATGAGCTGTTTGGAGGATTACATTATTCAGGCAACACAAAAGTTAAGTTTTCACTTCAGTTTCGAGGTAGAAATATGGATAGAGATGACAAAAGTTAACACTTTGATTGCTGTAGAGGATGTATTCATTATAGGTTCAAGAGAGCAAATAAAAAGCCACTCAGCACTATGGAATCACTGTGGACATAGACCAGCAGAGCACACTCTCTATAATGTCCTCTCATATGCTTTTCATGATGATATACTAATTAAAAGCAAATAGATTTAGAATCAGTAGTCAATCTGATAGAAAAATAGATGATAAGCCCTTCTGAGACTTGTTGTACCAGAGAAATGAGACAAAGCGTATTTGGCTTCTTAGAATTACATCCAGCTTTAATAGAAACTGCAGTTATTAATAGGCTCTCACATAATACAACAGAGGACTTGAGCAGGACTCTACCAAAAGCTCTGGGTGAGCCCAGTTTAGTCAGGTGTTAAATATGATTAACTGCAGTGGCTTTGGGTGGCTTAACAGTTTATTTCCAACACCCAGTTTCTTGCAGTGCCATAATACACGAGGCAAACTGAACATAATACAGCTATTGATTTTTTTTAAAATGACACAAGAGCATTTAATGGAAAACATTAGTATTAAAAAAAAAAAGCAAGAGTATGATTATTAACAATATATAAGATTATGTAATCAACATAATACACAAATCGAATTCTTAGCATGAGAGTAGAGTAGTTAATCTTGCCATGCAAGTGCAACAGATAATAGGGGGACTGTACAAAGGTGGAAAACATTCTCAATACATGCCACACACAGCTCAGGAGCCACATTGGTTCAAAAAACAGTACTGCTAAATTTCTCAAAGTCACAACTGGATCTCACAGAAACCTCTGTGAAATGACAGAGTATCTTCCTGTCAAACCCTACCTCCAATGTGACTTCTTTCAAGCCACAATTTTGGCTTCTGAGCACTGGGTTTGTTCAGCTCTTCCAGGGCTTGTGCTCCCTCCTGTACAGGTTGTCTCCCAGTATATGAGATTTTATACAAATGACTACAAGGTATTTGTGTCTGTCCAGGACACACCCTGGGCTAGTTTCTGAGCGTTCCTGCACTTTCTGCATCAATGCAGTAGCAGTAACAGACAGGCATCTCACTGAGACAATGTGAGGGCAGGGTCTGCAGTCCCTGGTACAGCACAGCCACGTTTGTGTGCTTGAACTCAGGGCAGTGAGGAACACGTGAGAAATGCTCTGGGCCAGGAGTTGACATTATGTGTTTTGGGAAAAATAAAAAGGGATATACCACCTCCTTATTTTTTATCAACAAGGGTGATGGTGCAAGGTGGCCTCTACCACACAAGAGAGTGCAAGGATAATGGGACCTACTACAGCCCTCCCACCCAGAGTACCAAATGTTCCTGTTGTTTAGAGCTGCTGAGTGGTTTGGAATCAGGTTTCACCAAATCTTTTCTGAGACAGGGCATTAATCAAGTTTGCTTTGTGTCTTGACTTTCAGTAGGACGTGCTGTTTTTTTGCTTCAGGGGTAGTTTGTCTTCAGGGTTCTTCTCACAGGTTTCTCATTCCTGAGCTGGGAAACATTCATCTTCCATCAAACACCAAGGAAGGGTAGCCATAATCCCATTAACTCCAGCCAGATTACACAATTATTATGGCTGTCAATGTGCTGTCCCAGAATTTGCCCCTACTCTGGGTTACCCTTATACAATTCATTATTGGGAGATCACCTTCTGCCATTTCTTTTTGGTCCATTCCAGTAAATGGAATCTTGGCTAGAAATAGTGGATTCATGTCTTAATGTGTGATCTTAAGTCTCATCTAAAGTTTTTTAATGCTGTATCTAAATTATTTAAATCAAGAAATTAAACTTCCTGCCTTCATATGCTGGTACTGCTATTTTTTATATTACCAGGCTATATATATATAGACACATACATATATACACACACACACATATATATATTAATTAGAGTGGAGCTTTCAGAATGACTTCAGCTTCAAATCCTCTGACTAAGAAAGATATCTGAGTTTGCTATTTTAGTGCAGAAATTGTCCCACAGGATAAAATTATTGGATTTGGATTTATTATAAGATTACAAAGAAAAAACCTCCTGCCAGGATCAGAGTGCTGCAAAATATTTGCATTCCTAAGACACTGTGGATTGCCTAGCTGGAGCTCTTAGCAAGTATTAAGCTACTTCTGAACTCTCTGACTCTGATGCTGCCTTTGGGAAGACTGTCATTCAGTTCTTAACTCTATTAGAAATTTGGGTAGCTGACAGGCACAGTATGGGATTACTTGCTCACCATGTGGCCCTGGGCACTGGCAAGTGCTCAAATATGCATTATTGCCTGCAGGTTTTGGTTCTCCAGATCTACTGTGCCTGTCCACAGCTTCACAACTCAGCAGGACAGTAAGTTCTGAGGACTGTGTGATTCAGGAGAAGGGAAAGGGAAGAGCAGACCTTTGCAATGGCACGTAAACATGCAGAATACAGTGCTAAACTGCACCTAAATGTTACATCCACCAAGTGAATTTTCTGATAGAAGCATCAAAGCAGGTAAGCAACCTTACCCATATTAATACAATCTTATGATTAGAAAAAGATAGTAATTTTGAGTGGTATGTATTTATGCATTCAATATATATTTGAATATAGCAATGACTTCTGGCTAGGTTTCTTAAGGAAGATACTTTTAAAATAAGGAGTATCATTTTGAAATATATTGTGTAATAAATAAACTGTTGTGATTGAAGAAATTTAATATCAGAGATTATCAATTTATTCTGCTGTTTTACTTGCTTTCAAGTGGCATCCTTTCAAATTGCCACCAAAGGACATTCAGGAGACCTGGCTAGGCTGGGGGCTATCAGCAGCCCTCAGTGAGGCACATTACATGTCATACAGCATGGGAACACAGTAACTTGCAGCCTGACCCTCCCAGCTATCCTGCAGCTTCATTTGGCCCTGCTCAGTAGTTTTTTTTGGTTTTTCTTTTGTTTTATTTGGCTACTAAAGGCATCCTAAAACTACATAAAAAGTGCACTATTTTACATTGC
This sequence comes from Petroica traversi, assembly GCA_025920805.1. Taxonomy (NCBI): domain Eukaryota; kingdom Metazoa; phylum Chordata; class Aves; order Passeriformes; family Petroicidae; genus Petroica; species Petroica traversi. The sequence goes on from JAHLSL010000017.1 coordinate 13,622,382, forward strand.
AGTGCTATTAGGTAAGAGGAAAATAAAATGGCCTTATGAGATGATAGATAAAGATACTCATCTTTTATGCTTATATATTGGGTCAGGATGCAACACTACTTCATGCTGTAGATTATGATAAAATTACATATTGTATTAGAGAGAAATTTATAGGAATATCACATCAATAAAAAAAATCCTTCAGAATGCTCTAAATGCACTTGCGGGGGGGGGGGGGGGCTCCCTACTTAGCATTATTGACTTTGCAATCAATACAGCAAGTATATTACACAAGGCTGTGTGCAGTCAAGGCCTTAGCATGGTTTAGATCTGTTTACACGGCTTTAGCTGTCAGCAGGGCAGCAGATGGATGTTTCCTCCCCAACACAGCTGGAACGGATGGAGATCCAGCACCAGCAGCAGGACACTGCACCCACACCCACACCCACACCCACAACCTGTGTAGGTGCTCTTTGGCTCATCCCCTTGGATACTTCACTGGAGATTTCTTGCCAGCCTTGCTGGCACCAGGGACCTGTTTGGGGTCAGCCTGGCAGAACCGTGGCAGTAAATGGCCTTTTGCAAATGGCCAGTGATGAAGGGCTGGGGAGAAGTAATGACTCTGAATGCGGCAAATGTTTGCAAACTTAATTTGTGCTTATGGTGTAAATGTATAGTCATAAAGCAAACAGATAAAAATAGTTCTAAGTCGATGTAAGAGAAACCACACACAAAAATTGAACTTGTTTGGTTAATTGCGCATGAAATAAGTCCATATAGCTCCTGTATGTAGGAAAGAGGTCCTGAAGGGGATTCTACGTGACTTGCCTGCTGAAAGCTCTGCAGTGGTCATGGCACAGCACTTAGATCTGCATTTTACACATGATCAGTTTGAGCTGGGAAATCAAATTCCCCATATTCTGAGGCTTTCTTTCATATTTTATTCTTATTTCCAATATTGTTCCTCATATATATGTGCAGAACTTCTTTATTAGCCCCTTTCTCTGTGAAACTGTATTATGTGCTCTGCTGCCTAAGCAATAGGACCTACAGTCACTGCATATTATTTCCTCATCAGTATTTTACCAAATTTACTCCTCTATTTTCAGTTTATCCTGAATTGGTATGACCACCAGAATGCTTTCAGACATTAAGTTCTTCTGAAACATATTTTTGATGCTAGATGGACTTTTCTACTATTTCAGGGATCTGACAAATTTTCAAACCAATCCAAATTATTGCCAGTCATAAATAAATTCATTAGTAATGCCACTGAGTTCAGCATGTCTTTGTCTTCCTTCACTCAAGGTCATATCAAGGTGAATTTGCGTCTGGCTTTTTTTTCCCCCCCCTTTCCCCCCTCACTTATAGTTTTGGAAGGGATAAGCATGACATGTGGTACCAATATTCAAATGATACCAAGAAAAAAAGATTATTCAGAAAAGAAAGCATGCAATTTTATCAGGCTTTATAACAGGTATCATGTTACCTGCACTGTGCCAAAACCAGTTCTTTTTGCATCTGAATTCGGGTCAGGTACAGCCTGAGATGCTCAAAATGTGAAAAAAAGAATGCACATAATAAAAGCAGAAAATACAGTCATACATACACTGCCTATGATTCTCATCTGTGAATGTTTAAATAGAAGATTTTTTGTATGCAGGAAGTCCAAAAGGCAGTGAAAAATCTTTCATTCAGTAGAATTGTATAGTATGAATAATTTTTCTTTGTCCTTTTTAATTAATATATAATCATCTCTAGGATTATATATAATTCTGACAATAAACTACAATTATATTTGTTTGGGAAATGATGCCTAACTGCTGGAGCAGACATTTAACAAGAACACATGTTCTGGCTCCTGAAATGTGCTCCCAGTGTCTACTAATTTCTGTATGACTCCAAATAAATCAAAACCACTGTACCTTTTCTGCTTAATTGCTTTGGAGATTTCCCTCGAACCTTGTAAATGGCATGGAAACTCCCGAGACCAATATTTTGCATATTGCCCATACCTTCCATCGTTAAACCTTATTTATAAACTTCTGGGAACTCTATCTATTACCTAGTCAAAGGATACTTCTCTGGCATTGTAAGCCTCAGGAAACAGGGCTTAGGTGATTGATATGTTGTTTGCCTACCCACCTTGTCAGACCCTCTCTAATAACTTTTGAATCCGTAAGTTCATTTCAGTTGCATTTGGCTCAGAAACAGAAAACTTCAGGCTATGAAATTCCTCCAAGTTCTAAGAAACATAACAGCTCAGTAAAGGAAAGACTACTTCCTTCAAATTACTGCCGTGACTGAAAGGCTGCTGCCTGAGCTCAAAGGTTATTTATTATGTTGAGTTTGCTGGCAGCCAGCACATGCCCAGCTCAAAAGCAGCCACATCCCTTGGTTCTCACCCAGCTGGGAGGCAGGAGGAGTGAGCTGTGGGCACTGGGGGAAGGGAAGATTGATGATGGGCAGGGAACTTGAGGTGTGGACATGGGGAAAGCATGAGGAATGGGGCACAAATCCAAAGAAGCCAGGGCTTTTCATTTCTTAAGAGCAGAACTTGATCTCTACTTGGGAGTGTCTAGATTCAAAAGCAACACATCAAAATTAAGCAGACTGAAGTGAGCTTAGCATCCAAAATAGATTCTTAGTGTAATCAGTATGACAGTCATAATTTCAACAATTTTTCTTTATCTTAGTTTATCTTCTTTTCCTTAAGCATCCAGTTCACTACATACAGTGGTTGGGATGTTGCTACTGAGAACAGTCTGGTAATCTGATGCCAGTCTACTGTTATTGTTTCTGTTACCATTGATAGCACAAACATTTCTATTTCAAGCATGCTTACTTCTATAAAAAGCACGCTAAAGTTACAGCTCCTGGTGTTTTGTCTTATGCCAGAGAATCCATTGCAAGTGAAGGACTCGATGGGTTATGTGAAGAAAGCTTTGTTTGCACTAGCAGCTATCCTTCTGCAATAACAAAGTACTATTAATAAAGGAATGGTTAGCACTCAGAGTGCCCACAGTTACCAATGAGATTTGAGACAGCCCTATTAAGGATGTCTAAAGATGATCGTTTCTATTTAATAGCCAGAAGAACTGAAACACATATAATGCATTTTTTCCAATGGTAACAAAGTGGTTTGAAACAGACTCTGAGTTAAACTTATCTCCATTAACTTTCTATTGAAGCTCTATTTAAAGAGTGTACTAAATTCACTTCCTAAAATTTGAGTCTTTTACTCTGAGATGACAACCAAACAACAACAAAAAACCCCTTTCCTTTTTTTTTTTTTTTTTTTTTTTTTTGCTTTCCAACAGTCCTGAAAAGCTCATGCATGTGTAGAATCCAAATTCCTACAGTGCCTCAGAAGTCTCATGGTTAATGGTGGAAGCTTGTTTTACCATAGGTTTACCCAAAACCAGGAAAACTTCAGTCAGGGGAAAAGTTTGGTGTGGGTGTCATGGTACCAGACTGAGGCTGTGCAGAATCAAATACAACAGTTTGAGATTAAGGAAGATGAAAGATGAAAGCTCAAGTTCATGTGACACCCCATCACACTAAGGAGAGTTCAAACTTTAGGATGACATTATAGCCTAATCCTGCTGGTAAGGATTCCGCTGGAGAGTAGAGCAGGGCCCAAGGTGGCAGGATAATTTTGGCTTTACTGGCCTCAATTTGTTTGCTTTTTCTGACAGCTGGATATACAGAAGGTGCAGGAACTTCCATGGCTGCACTGCCTGCTTTCTGTCTGTCATATGGTGTAGCTCTTGCAGAAGTCATATATGAGCTATATGTTGCCTGTGACTGCATTAAAGGTTGGAAGAAGCAGCACATTTTGTTTGGTTGGTTCACACAATGGGAACTATTACCAGTTTGTTAATCCCTCTGGGATCCATACTGCCTTCTTGCTGGCACCAGCAGATAGGAAAGAGAAAATCAACTGTACCTTCTTCCACTCAGTCCCTAACAATAAGGATTTGGTTGTTTCCATCTAAAGCATTGAAGAGGAGAAACTAGACAAAGCAATTAGTCCAGTAAGAGGCATCCCATTTCCTTCTCATTCTTTCCTCAGAGTTTTTCTGTGGGTGGTGTGTTGACCCTGGCCAGCCACTAAACATCCACCCAGCTTCTCCCTTACTCCCTCTGAGGTGGGATGGAGGAGACAATCGAAAGGTCAAAAGCAAGAAAAAGACCTAGGCCAAGATAAAGACACTTTCATAAGGCAATGAAAGAAAAAAGGGCAAAGAAAAAGAAGTAAGTGATAGAAAGGCACTCACCACCTCCCACGAGCAGACTGATGGCCAGCCAGTCTGCAAGCAATGGCAACTTTGCAAAACCTCCCCCCAGTTTCATAACTGGGCATGATGTTCCACAGCGTGCAGGACCTCTCTGGGCAGCTCATGTCAGCCCACGTGCTGTGGGGGCAGAGTGAGAAACAGAGAAGGCCTTGATGCTGTGTGATCACTGCTCTGCAGTAGCTTCAACACGGGGGTGTTATCAGCACTGCTTTGGTCACAAATCTAAAACACAACACCACACAGGCTGCTGTGAAGAGAATTAACCCCCTCCCAACCCGACACAACATACTGCCAGAGGCTACAGGAAACCAAGGGCACTTTATCCTTCAAGGAAACATTAATGTGGGAGTTAAAAGTACTTCAGCTTAGGTGCATTGATTTAACACTTTTGATTGTTCAAATTTTACTGAGTGACTGTGCAAAATTGGAGTGAAGGTAAGAGAGAAGCAAGTGATAAGAAGTTAGCAGCAAGGGCATTCATATTCTGTAGTGACTGTGGCTGCATCATCCCCGTGCTTCTAGTTTTGTTTCTGTATCTTCTGTGAGCCCACAGTCACCTTCTCCTTGATACTTTATCCAGCCAAAAGCACTGTAGGGGATTGACAATAAAATTTTTGAGGTCTGGTAGCAAGGGCTTAAAAAATATTTTTTCTTCAGCAGTCAGAGCTTAAGTATTTTCTATATATGGCATTAGAAATAGGAATTTGACTCAGGATAATATCTTTTTTTTTCCCTGAGTTGTATTGGCAATATTGTAGCCTGAAGTATAAAAAGATTTTGGTCAGTTCTTTTTTTAGGCTGACTGAAATTTGGCTGAGTGTAAACTTTTTGATAGACATAGCTAGTAAAGCTAAGTGTCAGTTTTAGTAATACCTTCATATAAAAGTTTTCCTAAAGTTGGGAAAATATCCTACCTTGCGTTACAGGTAGAAAATCTGCTCCCCAGAGAAATATAACCATGCAGGACAATGGAACTTCTGATTTCCGCTCTCATTAGACCATCTGGCTTTCTTTTAAAATTCAGAGTTGCTTAACTTCTTCAGCATCGTGAGCCAGCAGCCAATGCTGTCATTTCCTATTTGGCTGTAAAGACAGTTCTGGAATTTAGATAATTTAGGATTTTGCCACTGAGGCACAGATGGAGTTAGGAAATAATAAAATTAGAGTGGAAATAAGAAAACCAGAACTTCAGCAGCATATTGAGGCTCTCAGCATAGGAATTCTTAGGTTTTTCTAAATCTAATTCTACCATAGTTACACAAAATCATTCACAGGCAGGAGGGATTTAGCTCTTGGACCACTTGTTTCTTTTGTTAGCACAGCTCCTCACATCCTAACAAACTTTGTTCCAGTGAACTCCTGAGCTGGAAGTTTCCTCCGGACCATAGTATACAATAGCTGCAAATGACACAATATTAATCAAATATGCCTCTTGTCTCAATTTATTTTTTACCATTTATCACCCCACCCCCCTGCCCCCATAATTTATCCTCCCAGCTAACAAATCCAAATGTATTCAGCCTCTCCTCATAGGATCATAAGAAGGGCTGCAGTAGACAAGTCCAGAGGCCCAATGAGCACACAATGAAAAAGTATCTGAAAAGGGCAAGGAGTAACAAAAATCTCTTCTGCATGCCTTCCCATCTTCCAGTAATCTGAGTACTGCTGACTTGCTAAGACAGTGCCAGTACTTTGTATTTGAAAACTGTAAATGTATTTGTATTTTGCCATTTCGATTTTCTGGGTTTTGGTTATTCATTCCTGAACATTACTGTAATCCTACTATATGGACTTTGAGATGGGGTAACTAACACTGAAAGCAACATTCAAGTAGTGCACTGCACTACAACTGGGTTTTACATTATGTTTCCTTATCCTTTTCCTAAAAATGTTCATCTTTCTCATGTTATTAATCACTTCTAAGCACTGAACCTTTGTTCAGAGACCTACTCACAGAGACTGCAAGGCTTTTCCTGGTTGACTCTAGCTTTTAGAGTTTGTCATGTATGTAATGTTTTTACCCCCTTGAGCATTATGCTGCTTTCTGTTTTGGAACACTGCTTTTCAACTAGCACTGCTAGTGGTGGAAGCCTCTTGCAGTACTTTTCAATCAGCTTTAGATCTGAATTACTGGATACGTTCTTCAAATGTTGTCAAATGATCATTCATGCCCTTCCCCAGATCCCTTTTGAACTGTTAACAGCTCAGTGTTAAGTATGAATCCTTGTGGGATAACCTTTCTGTCATGAAAACTCATGGTTTACTTTTGTCTTTTGTCTTTTAACTGGTCAGTCCATCCTTCTTATGCCACATGGAATAACAGAGACATGGGAAAATAGGTCTGGAAAGAAAAATAAGAAGTCTAATTTCTCATCATGTTAATGCTACCTTACCTACAAAATTTATGACAGAGGTTTATCTGAACTTGTCTTAAAAATATCTAATGATTTTAATTTTAATCTAATGATTACACAGTATCTTCAGACAATTAATTATGTAACTGTCTTTATCACTCAAATATATATTTTCCCATACATACACCTCACTTGGTACAACTGATGCTTGATATTTCTTGCCCTGTCTCTTACCCAAAGGTGATTTATTGATGCCCTTATGAACATTTGCTGTTGAAAACACTTGTAATAATAGGCTATTGATTGTAATGATTGGCTAGAAGCAACACTAAAGAATAATACATATTCTCTCTATACAAATTATGTGTAGACCTGTCATCAAATACTGTTCTGTAGCTGTATCTTGTATTTGGGATGGATTCTGCCAATACAGTGCTATCAAACTTATTATATCCAAGGAAATAGTTGAAAACATAAGAGTAGAACTCGATGTGGTTCAGGTTATCTTTTTAGCCCAATTCTGTTTCCTCTGTGGGAAAGCTATCAGACAGAGCAGTTGAGCTGTATTCTCCTTTATATGCTTCAAGGGTAAGCAAAGAAAATATTTCCTTTTTCCTTACATGGTACTGTCTCTTCCAGTGGATTCTAATGCAAAGTTTAGAATTACTTAACTTCCAAAAACTTTAATGACTGGCAAGGAAATACAGTGGATGGAATACGATGGTGCTAGAATGAGAATGCCAGCAATGCAGGAAAACTGAAACCATGTATACCAATGAAGCAAGGAAACTCAGTTACACTGACTGTGCAGCTGCAAAGGATGGAATTTTAGGCTGCTATATTCAGAATTAGAGTTTATGCTTTCTCCATAATTATGGGCAACTTCTACATTTTTGGAATTCAAGGCTTTCTCTAAATCTCTGCTTTGGAGGTATTGGCTTGCCTTCTAAACCAGCTGTCATACTGATTCTCAAATGTGAACACAAAAGCATTAGTTAATAGGATCCTCTGGTTTTTTGTTATTTATTTTTCTGTCAAGCTGAAGCCAGCCCACAATACTGCAAGCTGCTCCCCAAATGAAATAAGCTTGTACATCTTGCTTCACAATTCCCAGGAGTAAGTGGATATCCTAAGAAAGATATACATGTGGTTACAATGCTTGAGCAATAAGGTTGAGGTTAAGATGCATAATGATGAACTCAATCACACTGAGCAATTAAGAATTATTTCACTTTAATTAATTCACTTTAATCAATATTATTTCGCACAAAAACTGTTTTGCTTGTCTCCCACTGTTTAGTTGCTGAATTCTGAATTACTTTGATTTTGTCAAGTATGTGTTCCTACTTGCTAGTCCGTAAAGAGAAGGTAGGGAATAGCTTTTGCAAGGGTTCTCTTAACATGGAGTGAAGCAGAACAGACTATTCTGGGACCAGGTTCTTGGATTATGCTCAAGAAAAGCACCACAAGGTTTCTGGTTTAGTACAATTTGGATTATGGTACTATAAAAATGAATTTTAAAAACCCCAACAAAACAGAGCTAGCCAAATAATTATATTGTGAGTGCAGAAGTCAGCACTCCCTTCTTTCATTTCTACCATGCTCTCTAGATTTACTGTAAAATCTTAATAGAGCCTCTTAGTTATGTACTTTGTTTTTTAAACCAATATAATAAGGTAAATACTTTTACAATAGGGGTTTAGAAATTAATTGACATAAAAGATTCCAAAATTCAGAGTTTTACTGGGAATAATAACATATGAACTTACAACCAACTGGGGACTTTCTAATCGATCCCTATTAGAAATCATCTGCTATGCTTTCCCACTTTCATTAAGCTCTTCACACACTAATATGTTTAAAAATCCCAAATACATCTCGGCACATTCTGGAACAGGTCTGTTAGTTTTTCTCTGCTTCTGTACAGATGATAATACAGTACATGTGAGACCTGTATTCATTCTCAGGTTTCTCTGCTTGTATCCCTCAGAATTCTGAGAGTCATCCTCCCACTCTTAAGTGAACCAACATCAGCTTTAAATGTGACAGACAGGAGCTAACACTGAGTGCATATGTTTATTAATATCCCACTTAAGATCTACTGGAAAAACTGCTATCTTGATTCCTAAGAATAAAAAATTTCCCATTAGATTAACAAGCAAAAGCTTACCAAGAGAGCAAATTAAGAAAGGGTGGTTCTACTTCCAAATGTGGCCAAGAAAAATAAAAAAACCCACCACCTATCTTGGTCTCACTAACAAATGAAGAGAGAATTTTAAGAGGTTGCCCATGGAATGAAGCAACCTGGAAAGAAATTAGGAGTTTATTTTAAGTGCAAGGCAAACTACAAAGAAGAACAATGTTCTTTGTCTATCATTTTCTTGTCATTGAAGTGTTAAAGACCAAGTTTTTCCTTTTTACATTAGAAATTCATGTCTTATCTGTGTTGGAGAATTGTTTAGAGAACTGGTGAGGATACTCAGTTCCTCAACTTTCAGTCTTGCCTGATTTATCTTTCACCTCCAGTGAAACTTAACCACAGTGCCTTGAGATTTGGAAGAAACAGTGATCCTAATGATTGGTATCTTCATTTAGGCTGGCAAGCTGAAAAAAGTCCTGCTTGGCTTGCAATCTGCAAGGCCATAATTTTCAGTTTTCTTTGCTAGGGCTACTCCAACTTTTGGCATCAGTACTATTAACAAATGATATGGCACTGCATATTAAAACTGTTATACTCATTTATCTTCTGACCAGAAATGAATATAAAACACCTTAAAAGAAAACATGAATGCTATTAAATATGTGTAACTGGTATCACAACTATTCTACTACCTTGGAAGAGCAGTGGAAATGTCATAGCATTTTTCTTTCTCTTGAACAATTTGCTTTTGCTGCTCTGCAAATGGCTGCTTGCTGCTGCTTTCCTCTGGGAACCACCTGGAGAGGAGATGCCAGGCAGCTGTTTTCCAGCAGGTCTGACAGCTTGTGCCCACATAAACAGTTTTTCCCACCTTTATGAAATTGAAACAGAATCTTGCTGTGTATTCCAATCTCAAGAAGAAACAAATATGCCCTTTTCATTCTTCTAACCATGAATCAATAAAACTTGTGCACAAATGAGACTGTAGCCCCATTCTCACCACCCTCTGAGCTGGCCTGTGCTTGAGGCTGCTTAGCTGGTTCTATGCTTTTAGTGGCTTTTGTGTGGCCAACACAAGGATTCAGAAAGTAGAAGCAGGGCTGTGTCACGGGAGAAGGAATCAGGGCACAGATCACGTCCTGTGTTGTTCAGGACCAGCTTTGTACCAGTCCAGCTTTCACTGGCGGGGCTCACGAGGGGAATGAGAAGAGCATGGCGTGATTAGTCCAGCAAAATCAAGCTGTGTGGGATGAGAGTGATGTCTATAAATACTTTTGGCAGGGGTACACACAGGAGAGCGGGAAAGGCTACTTCAGGACAGTATTTGCACAGGAAGAAAAGATGGACGTGGACTGGTCACAGGGAAATGAAGGTTTGACATTTTTAAAAGGCTTCCAGCTGTTAGAGAGGTTTCTCTCGGACAGCCTCCCAGTAGCAGCAGTGAGGGCCAAAAAATTTACTGGCAAAGCACAATTAATTTACAAAATAAAGGATAAAATGGCTGCTTGCAACACTAGGGAGCTGTGTACAGTATAGGGTGGAGGGGAAATTATGCTGCCTTGCTTTACAAATGCCAGGTTACCATAATGGGGGTGCTGTTAGTCCTCTCTCACCAGCACTGTGGACTTAAAATTAATTATAATAACAGACAGTCTTGCCATTGTAGAATTGAAAGAGTGAAAACAAACGCCTCTGTGGTGAAAATGGGCAATAAAGGGTATTTTTCTTAGTCAAAGAGGGCAATGGGAACTACTTGAAGTGCTTATTATTACCAACAGCAAGGCAGTCCTTATTCCTACTGATGTTAAAACTGGCAGAATACATCTGGGTAGAATAACCTTCTACAGATAAGTTTCTTTTTTTAAGTCTGTGTCCCTTTCTTCTCAGTATTGGCTTTGATTACTAGGTGACCAAAGATGTGAACGCTTTGCAAAATTTAAATGCTTAGCTCTAATTTTAGCAAATGTCTTTAATGTTGACACTGAAAGATCGATGGTGTTCTTCCTCCTGTTCAGGCAAATTGCCAGCTCATGATCAGGCCTTGCTCAGAATGATCCACATCTGCAACTGCAAAGCAAAGCACTTGTGGTTCTCTGGAAAATATTACTTTGGTAAAGGAGTGATGAAGTTTTCTGAGAATTTCGGTTGCTAGCTACCTGTCCCAAGGGAAATTCTGAATCATCTACTGCCTTCTGGAAGAAATAATCACCTCAAAATGGTAACACTCCTGTCTTTCCTTGAGAAACAAACTTCTGGCTATGACCTCACGACTTAGCTATGGTAATCACACAGAGCACCGTACCTTATCGTGCAGTTGACACCTCCCTGTGCTTTGTCAGCAATGACAGCTTCTCATCAGCTCCTCCACCCCTCCCATCCAGCATGTGGAAAAACTTTCCGTAGTGGTAAGTAATGCTGGCAGAGCAGGCGATGAAACGAGATCGAGATCGTTTCTGTATATGGAGAGATTCCATTTTTACTCTCCCCACCTCCAATGGAATCCTGCTTCATTCACTTGCTGCTGGCAGTGATGCCGGAATGATTTTTGTCTTTTCTTTTACACACCTTTTACACAGTTCTGTGTATCCACAAGTATTAGCAGCATGCATACTTGCAACTTTTTACTTAGTTTAGTGCTTAGTGTTTTGTAAGTGTTCTGCAGGCCTGAGACTGAACAGCCCAGAACTGCAGAGCCAGGGAGACCAAACATTCCTACTGTCTCAGGAACCCAAGGTCTCCTGACAGGAGGATTCTGTAAACTAGGGGTTAGCCCACCCCAGCCCCATTATTGGGCCCCCTTGTTAGATCTGCTGATGTGTAAAGTCTATAACTGGTGTGTGTGATTGACGGGGGGTGTGCATTTGCCACGCTGTCACCTGGGTGAAGTGGATGCATCAAACAGGATCCTGATTAAAATACTGAGGTAAAGACCCCAACCCTCTTAACCGTGTCTAGCTTCATTTTCGTAACACCAGGAAAAAGGCATCAGCAGAAGCAATCTAATGTTGAATACACGAAGTGGGGATTGTCCCTTGCTTCTAGAGTGGGATGTAACCTGTGGGTTGCATAAGGTCACGTCAAGGTTGACCTTACACTCCCAACAATTCCCTGAAAGGAAGATGTAGGCAGCCTCTTGTCCCAGGCAACGAGTGACAGAATGAGAGGAGATCGTCTCAAACTGAACCACGAGAGGTTTGGGTTGGACATTAGGAAGAATTTCTTTACAGAAAGGGTCATTAGACATTGGAATGGACTGCTCAGAGAGGTGGTGGAGTCACCATCTCTGGAGATATTTAGGGAAACATGGCACTTAGTGCTATGGTCTATTGACACGGTGGTGTTTAGCCATAGGTTGGATTCGATGATCTCAGAGGCCTTTTCCAACTTGATCAATTCCGTGATTCTGCGACTCTTCGTATTTTGTTACCTCTGCGTGGCACTTCCATAACGCAAGTAAGCTTGCAGAGCGATGCTTTTTACAGAAAATAACCTTCGAGAGACCGACACGTAACACCAGGAGGCCTGAACGCTTCCGTGATCTCAAAGTACCCTGATGAAATCTGAACCCCAAAGCGGCGCCGCGTTTGTCTAAAAATCTCTCTGCTCAGGGCTGAAGGGGCGCAGCCTTGCTACGGCAGGCAATGCGGCTGGGCTGTATGTGAGCACACACACACACACACAGAGGATTTCTGTGAGTGACTGTGCTCTATTTAGCCGCCTCTGCCTGCCCGGAGCCTCCAAGCGCTCGCGTTTCCAACATGGACCCGCAGCGCCACAGCCCCGGGGCCCGCCCGGCCCCGCCCCCAGA
>JAHLSL010000017.1:13635363-13742984 GCA_025920805.1 Petroica traversi
GCCCGGCTGCTCGGAGCCACCGAATCGGTGGGGCTGGAAAAAAGCCTCCGAGATCACCGAGTCCAACCTGTGACCGAACATCACCGTGTTCAACCAGACCATGGCACAAGTGCCACATCCAGTCTTTCCTTAGACACCTCCAGGGACGGTGACTCCAGCACCTCCCTGGGCACTCCATTCCGGTGTCTAATCACCCTTTATGTAAGCGGTGCTACCTGATGTCCGAGCGGGAGCTCGTCCCGCTGTGCCCGCTGCCCCCCGCCCTCCCTGGCGGTGCGGTGTCAGCAGGCTGTGCCCTGCGGTCGCCTTTGCTTTGCCGTCTTTCAGGTCTTTTGTGTGCCCGCGTTCGTACTTTGACGTTCTGTTCCGATTACTTGCAGGGGCTTGGGAAGCGAGGAGCACCTGGCTCCCACGGCCCCTCCCCGGCTGCTTCCTCGGGGACAGCCCGAGAAGCTCCCGGAGGGTGTGTTGGTCCCTGGTGTGTCCCCAGCCCCAGGTACTGATCCCAGTGCCGGGCACGCTGGGCTTGGTGGCCTCTCTGAGATTCTCCTTGCAGAGCTGGTGGCTTCTGTCCAGTACCTACACTCAGGTGTGTCTCCATCAGTGTCCCCTGAGCCAGCAGGACACGAGTCCCTGTCCCCAAACACCTGCTGGTGGTGTGATCCAGAGAGGTCTTGTAGGCATTAAGCCCCCGTGTGTTGGCTAAGCAAGGTTTCTTCTCTTCTCTGGGGAAGCGACAGCTGGCACCGAGGGATAGGTGTTCCATGGATGTCATTTTTCACCGTGTGGTTAAGAGCAATGGGGAGCTGGGGTTGCAATTTGGGGTTGCTTGGCTGGCATGCAGTTGTTGAAGTCCTGAATGTCCTGAGGCCTGAGCGAGGCTCTCAGGCAGGTGTGGGTTCCAAATGGAATAATTTGCTTTCAGAAGAGCCATTGAGCACTTTTTCTCTGTGGTGTGTGCCTGATGCACAAACACAGACTGTGTTTGCAGAGTGATCTAAGTGTACTGTAAGGGTGGGTAAAATCCACCTGTCAATTGGAGGTGATGCCTTTCTGTCAGAATGCTAAAGGGAATAGCTTTCCATTATGGCCAACTGAAACTTTGAAAAAGAAGAGACTGAATGTGGAAAAATGACAACTTTTAAATTAAATTTTGGAAGTGGTTGAGGGAATGGTGGTGCCTTGGGTTAGTACAGAAGTCTAGGGATTCTTCCATAGGAATAAATGGCATTCATGTGTGTCTTGAAAATTTAAACTCTGAATTAAGGGGTTGTGGTATAAAAGTGATTAATAAATGCAAGGTAGAGATTAATTCCAGTGAAAGATTAAATATGATAAATATCAGAATGAGCTCTGATTCTGGCTACCTTGCTCTGCAGCCTTAGGAATACTAGAGCATAGCTAACTTGAGATATTAAAGCTTTTCCATGTATTACAGCTGCCCCTGAGCTCTTCCAATATTTTTGAGTTAAGTGGTCATAGTTTTTTCTTTTTCCTAAGTATTAATTTCTATATGTGTGATGCCTTACAGAAGGCTGACTCACGTCTGTTTACTGATACATGTAAAACATACATGGGATAAAAGAAAGGAAGCAGTAATAAAACCACCAAAAATGCTAGTTAAATGTATTTTGCTGTTCTTTGATATAGTAAGCCTAAAATTGCTGCTTGTAGCAACAGCATAAAAAGAGGCAGAGATTTGGATTTACTGTTTTATGAAAAAAAAGAAATTTGATGTCTGTTTTTAACTTACCTGTTTCATTTTCATTGTCTGCAACGGAAAGCCATCGTAGGAATTACATTGCTGCTATAAAGGACATGTCTTCAAAATCCCTCCAATAATAGCAGTATGACAAATGCAAATGGGTAGTAAAGCAGAAGTAAATATGATAAAAAGATAGCTGATGTGTCAGAGCTGAAAAAAATCAAAGGGAGATCTTGAGATGTAAGAAAACTAACTGCTAAAAGGAAGTGCAAAGTTTCAGTGCTGTCAGGTAGATTGACATGTAGTATAACATGGCACAAATTCAACTGCACTATATCCTCAGAGGCTTTACTTCATTAAGCTTGGAAAGTGGCTTATTTTTTCTCTTTTTTTCTTGGTCTTTGTTTTATGGCATTGGTGAGTTCACTTATGTGTAACTTTAGATCCTTGGGTGAAATTAAGATGTGAACAATATAGAAAAAAAATTAGAAAACAGCTAAAACCATTGAGATAATTGCCTTATGTAAACAGCTAGCTAAAGTATATCTGCAGGTTGGAGGATATTTAGCATTAGTTCTGAACTTTAAGGGCTCCCAAATGAAAGAAATTAGCAAAAGAAATCTAGCAGTGGTGCATATTTATTGTGTGCTGATCACTGGGGGCTTTTGAGCCTCGTGTGAAGGAATTCTTCTTTAGCTGATTGTAGAGACTGTTTCAGTGTTTCCAATTTGCAAGGCATTCCTGTAAAAAAGAGAAAGATTCTGGCTTCTTGCTTCATACAGTAAATTTAGTCTCAGGAGGCTGAGGGCAATAAGAACCTTGTAGCTCTGCAGAAATTCCACTGAGAACTTGTCACTTCATGTTTCAAAAAGTTGGCATATGAATTTTATGAAATAGTAAAATGTGTTTATATGGAGCTTGGCAAGCTGTTCGATAAAATGCTTGTAAAAAAAGTGGTTTTGTTGCTTAGATCTCCGTGAATGACTTGTGCATAAAAGCAGTTTTTTGACAGAGTAACAACTTAGTTTGGCTTTTTCAGCCTAGAATAGAATATCATTTGGGCAGGTTTCTAGTGAACTGACTGGTTTCTATGAAAGTCAGAGGATTTTTTTCTTTTTCAAATAGACAGACTTGAACAATGTTGGTGTGACATTTGAATGCACTGCATCATTATGTTGTTAGGGATTTTGAGCAGCTGCAGTTTCATTTAGTTCAGTTGTGTTTGTATAGTCTAATGAGGTCTGGAGTTACTACTTGTGTTATACATTTAGCTAAATTAGGCACCTGGGTTTACAGAATTTTAATACTTCTGAAGTTCAGAAGATGTAGAAAGTAGGTATTTATGTAAGCTGTCCAGTGCTTTATTTCATGTACACTAAAACTGGTGACTTTGAGGGGGAAATCATGATATAAGCCTTGTGATTGCACTTCAGTTTCAATATTAGGTTTTTAGCTCTTTATGTAACTGTTGCAGTTTTTTTGTTTGTGTACTGCTTTAAAGCATCATGTTTACTTTTGCTAAGTATTTTTTTGGACACATTCACATCTGTCTAGTACAGCCAAGAATGCAACTTTCCCAGCCATGGTTAAGAAAATGTAATTTTGTTTCATGCCTTACCTCTCCTTATTATGTTCCTTACACTGCTTTGATCGCATTTTAAGCTATGATGTTGTACTTGGTAGTTTCACTTCTTGTATCTCCTCCTGGTATGAGAAGCAAGTTTTAGGATGAGTGAGGTTTGGAAATTCTGTTGGTTGTGTGTGCCTGAGTTATTTTCCTTTACTTGTGGAAATGATCAGTCTTTGAGTCCAGGCCACTCCAGTGTATTTCTGTTCCTTCACCAGGATGTCGGTCCACCTGCAGGTGGATGTTTGCATGAGTCAGCAAGCTGACAAGATAGCACTGCTGGTTATGAGGAATGCAAGGAATAGTGGGATACTCGAATCAAGTGGAAAATAGGCCACTCTGTTCTTCATTCTGTAGCAGCGACAGCAGGTGCAACACTTGCCAAAGCTGAATCTTCATGTGAATAAAACCTTTCTATTTATTGCTGCTTCTGCTTACCTGTAAACAAACGATTGGGGTGGCTGCTTTTTCTCAATCTAAGTCTAATTTATTTTTTATTTGACTCACTATCTGTGTTTGGACAACAAAGGTTATAATAAATATTACATATATAGCTTACTTGGACAGAAAAAAAAATTGTAATTTTAGTTTAATCTGTATGTTTCAGATTAAAAAAAGCAATTATGTGCTTTTAAAGCATATTACTGAAGGAATGACAGAAATATGAAGTGATCAGCTTTCCAAAGGATGACAGTAGAAGGACCAGGATTGCACCCTGGGCAGCTCCCAGGCTCCCTGCCAGCTCAGAAGCTGCTGCTGCCCTGGCAGACCCCCCTGCCATGTTATCCCTTGGCAAGTATAAAAGGGTCTGCACTGCCCTGTACTTAAAATGTATGAATCAGGTGTGTAGATTTAAATGCTACTGTAGTAGTATACCTTTGTAACTTGTCAGATTATTGTTGCTGTACCCATAACTTGGTATAAAACAGGTTTCACCTTAGTTGCCAAATACAGAATTCCACTTTGGAAACTGGGCAATGGTGATGCAAGTCCAGAAATATCACTGTGGAATACAGGCATAGGAAGGGGAAGACAAATGAAATATTCTTTCCCTCTTCTTTCCCCTGTTTTTCAGTACTGTAAGCTTGTAACTGAAGAGGAGAGTCTGTTTTCCTCCTTGGACTGTTATTGGTGTGTGGAATCATTAATGTAAGGTCTTAACTCACAGCATCTGAGTCCATATGAGTTGAGTGCTGCCTTCCTGGCAGTGTTCAAGGCCAGAAACCTCTAATAAAAGGTTTCCCTGCACATGTCAAGGTGGTGGAACTAGATTATATTTAAAATTCCTTCCAACACAAACCATTTTATGGTTCTAGGAAAGATGGGACATGGGGAGAGAAAGAAGGATGAAGTACATAGCCAAGTAGTTTAAGTTAAATAGAAGGAGTGTGTCAGGAGAAGAAACTTGCATTCAAGTTAGCTGAATGCTGCAAATGAATTACGTTGGTGGCAAAATCACTGGGGACTGAGTACATGTGTAGTGCAGTTGCATTTACTCTCAAAAGCGAGGCAGCTCACTGATGTGGCAAGGATTATACTCTCTCAAATGTGAAACTGGAGTACTATTTACCAATGCAAGTTGATACTTGTAAGCTTTTGAGAGTCTATAATAATAAATATCTTTATATTTTCTTATTTCCTCTATTTGACGTTGCCTTGAACAAAAGCAAGTTGAATGTTGAGCTGTAGTTGCTGGTTACTAACGTAAATCTGTGACAGGCTAAATCACAAAACTATTGACCAAAGTCAGGATGCAATGTATTAGATCCTAAACAATTACTTCTCTCTGCAGCAAAATCTCTTATCAGTTATAGTGTCTGAAAAGCTGTGGTTTGCTCCCAACTTTCATATTTTTCTTATCCTCATGAAACTTCTTACTTTGAGGAAGGTTGAGCGGCTAAAGGAGTTTATAGCTCGCTAAAATCCCTCAAAAGCAAAGAAAACCTTAATACTAGATTTACCTGCAAGTCCTGAAAATGCCTCTTAACCACTGAGTGCTCTCAGTATGTGTGAGAAGGAGCAGCAGAACTAAACCAAACCTGTCTAACTAGTTGACTGCCATGCATTCTAGTAGAAAAGTCCCCATCTAGGAAGAGATAATTAGTACTTCGTATCTGTGCCTTAATGAGAGCTGCTGTTGCAACTGTGCTGTGGCTTTGCTTTCTGCCCAAGAGGACAGAGCAAGTGGTGATGAGTAATTTTTAGTGCTTCCCACAGGCTCTTGCATATGGTCTCTCTCATGGCTTTTTTGTCATTTTTTCTGTTACTCTCACTGAAAGTAAGTACAGAAATGAGCTGTAAAGGGCGTAATCACCTTTCAGAAAGCAGATAGCTTTTGGCTGATGTTACTGTGTCATGCACAAAAGTGGTGTGGTGGTGGTAGGAGCTTGAGGAAGAAAGGAGGTCAGTAAGGTGTAGAACAGGTTGTGTTTGAGTGAAACAAATGAGTTTTTCCCAAGCTTGCAAAGAAAGAGCTGTACATAAATTAACCCATAAGATGTGAAGGAAAAGCTCTCAAAGTGTAGTGGTTGTTTTCTTTTTTTTTTAAGAAATGAAGAGGCCAAGAACATTCCTGTTACTGAGTGTGGAGGTTAAGAGTTTTCCAGAAGTGCAGCAGGAAAAGAAAGTAAGAGCTTGAAGGGGAAGAAGAGATTCTTTCCTGCACCCCACCTGGTAAGAGGGTGCAAAGCAAGACAGACCAGGGACTAGGTCAGAAACAAAATATTTCTTGTGCGAACTGCTTGACACAGCAATTTAATATTTTGTTGTATTTTTGGGTCATCCAATCTAGCATGTTATATTGTGGGTAATGTGTAGGAGTGTTTTCCTTAAATTTATTTTCAACATGAGTATTTTCACATCATGTATGATTTAAAAAGAAACCAGAGAATCAGCAAAAACCCCCAAGCCCCAGAAACTGCTGTGATTCATACTGCTGCAAAAGTGTTTGCACAAGTAACCAATATTTCTGTGGAATATCCTAACCAAATTGCACTAGAGCTTTACCAGTAACGTTAAATTTTCACCTGTTTTGCAAATACCTACTGAAATGCTGTTTGCCTCTTCTGCAGCCCTAATCAAGCTCATGATTCACATAGACTTGGATCAGCAGGTGCTTTTGTCCTCTGTAACAATCGAGTTCTGTGTTGGGAAGTGACTCTGTTTGCATGTGCTTGCTGCTGCTTTATGCTCAGTCCAGGAGGGGGTTTGGTCCATGTGTGTGATCAGCAAGGGATTGTTAGCAGCAGCGATAGGCAGCTCTTACATTCTGCTTCCAAAGATGGGTCATTCTTTGAGCTCCTTTGCTGGTGTTTGAGAACTGCCATACACTGCAATTTTTTTTTTTTTTTACTGAAACAAAGTGTTAGAGTTTTAAAAAAGATTTATTTGTTTCAATAACAGCGCATTTGCTTCAAGGAATGCTGAAACTGGTCCAGGACAACTGCATTTAGAATAAATTGGCTCACTCAGTGTGTGACTTTAGGAAATGAAGAACAGTTTCTACTTGTATAGCAAATACAAGAAGTTTATTGTTTTGACTTGACTTGAGTTTCATGTTTTCTAAATAATATAGGTTTGTAAAAGACCTCTCAGAGCTTGGTTTGTGTGGTTTGCTTGACTGTAAGTTAGATGACTGACAGATAACAATGCTAGTTATGATGATATTAGAAATCATTATCCCTCTTGTGAAGTTCACTATCTCAACAGATTCAAGAAGAAAAAAGTGCAGAAATATTTTAAACCAAAATTTGTTGTTGACAAAGTCCAGGGAAAGTCTTTAACTCAACTGGAACTTAACTTCTATATTTGAATTTTTTATTAACTTTTTTTAGACTTTTCTGTGGAAGCACAATCCTTTCATTTAGTGGTGTGAGTTTGTTTGAGAGAGTTTATGAAATACTAGTGTATCTATTAAAACTGGGAAGGAAGAAATACAGTGGAGATGGTGTCAACTGTCCTTTGCAAAATGAGTATCTGTAAGTGTAGGTTGTGTTTTTTTGTTGGTGTATTGTGTTTGGGGTTTTTTATTCCTTATTTATTTAATTTTACTTTATTGGAAAGCAGAACTGGTTGTGAGAAAGATTGAAGGAGCTGAGAGAGTGGATCCCTGAAGAGCATTATTCATGTTTGCTTCTGGCTTTTCTGGGCTTATAAATCTTTAAAATAGTATTTTCAAATGAAGCTACTGTATATCTGCTTGTTTCTCCCTCAGCTATCATGTTTTCTACAAAATTCATGATCCTGAAATACTCTACAGTTGTTCATCTTGTAGAGGAAACCACACTGAAGACAGACTTTCCAATAGGCAGAGCAATGGCTGTAGCTTCCTGTGTGTCCTGGGAGTGTCAGGTTCTCAGTTCAGTATCAGGGTTCGGGCTAAATAAGAGCACAGATATAAACTGGGAAAACTCTGGGACAGTGTGGCTTTAAACATGTGTTCCCAAAAAGTGTGAAGTTTTGAAGGACTTGTGTGCAGTATGATTATTTTTTTTTTTTACACTATGCTGACTTAAGTAGAAAATGCTTCTGATTTTTTTTTTGCAGTCAAATGAAAATAAGGGTTATAGGCAATTGACTTAGAGGCAGAAGCTAAAGCTGCCAGGATGGAAGCTACATCTGGGGGAATGCTTCACTGTTTTGAAGCAATCTATCTGCTTTCCTCTTGCATTAGTTGAAGGAAGATTCAATCCTTTCTGTGTGGCCAAAAGCTTTTCTGCCTCTTTTGTCCCTCCTTTGTGTTGCTGTCTTTATTAGAGCATTCACACAGGTGATGTGGGATTCTGCTCTGGCTGGGATTGTCCTTGACTTTCCCACCTTGTTGGTGATGTTGTGGGGCCTGAGAGCCTGAAGAGATACAAGGGCCACTCACGTATGACATTTCCAGCAGCATGTTTGCCTCTGAAGTTGGTTGTTTAGAGAGAGAGACTTCTTATAAGTCATGAATTCTGCAAATTCAGAGGTGTTTAGAGAAAATTCTCAGCTGTGTTAATAATGAATTACCAGAGATTTATGCTAAGATTTAACACCTTGCACATGCAAAAATGCCGAGTTTGTTGCTTGCGTTAATTATCGTCAGTGCAGCTGACAGTGGGTGTCAGCTCCTGTCTTTGAATGTGTCTATTCCTGAGCAGAGTTTCTGTATCAGTTGTTGTCTTGTTCTCAAGGGCATTGTAGACTTATTCAGAGTTAGCTTATCTTCATATCTTTTGATTAAAACCAGTCATTGCACTGGATAACCAGTTGTTCCTTTGCCCAGTTCTGTCATGCTTCAAATGAGAAGCAGAGGTAGACAAATTGCCAAATTTAATTTGACCTTCAGAACAACCAAAAGACAAGGTATGAGTAGAATGCCATTTATTCTACTTATAGTATCACTTTAGTGATAGGGGAAAAAAACCAGCATAAAACTTCATCAAGTGATATTCTTAAACATCAGATTGTGACAGAAGCCTCTTCTGACTATGGGACATGGAGTTCTAAAATTCAAAGGAAGCAGAATGCCCCTCCCTTCCCCCAAAAACAGAGATTATAGCTGACTTAAGACCTTGTTTGTTTCTGAGAAGTAGCAATTTTATCCTAGTGGCTGAAATTAAGACTTCTGTCTTTGAGAAATCCTCATCCCATGACACTGAGGTGAGGAAAAAAAAGTGGAGATGCTCCATTTAAAAAAAAAATCAAAATTGATTATTTTTTTACATTTCAGACTACTTTAAATTAGACCTTGTGGTGACTTTATGGGGTTTCATTCGAGTCCTTCTACTTTTTTGTGAGGGTGTTGTTTCAACTCTGCAACTTTTCAACTGTAACAGATGTGCTCTGTCTCCCTGCCCTACTCTGCCGGTATGGAATTTGGGTCTTGCTTCTTATTCATGATTTGGGTGCAGCTTTAGTACCTAAAGGCTAATTTACCACGCAAGAATTACACCCACATTGTGTTAACAAGCTTTCATGTAGGTCTGGCTTTGAGAATTGAAATTTCACTGTAGGTAGTTTAAGTTATGAAGTCTGAAGGAAAAGAACAGAAAATTTGTGCTAGATCTCTGATAAATCTGGTCTTTCATGTGCTTTAGGGGAAGTATTTAATTATGTCATGAAAATCAGAAAAGGAAAACTGAGTAACTGCAGCTTTTAGGCCATTGCCCTTCTGTTAGGCTTTGCATTGAGTCAGTAATTCTGTTTATTTTTCTATAGGTGAACCTATTGCATTACAGAGATTCAGAAAAAAATCTGCACCTGGTATTTCGAACATGTTCTTGCTAAAAGAGACCCCAAAGAAATACAGGCTTCCTACTATGTGGTGATTTGATAGTAATTTCTCACCTATCAGAGCTGCAATATTTAGCCAGATTTAGCACTACATAGAAAGAGCTGTGATGCACATTAACTTGGACTATGTAGTTATAATATGACTTTAGGACTTAAAAAATTCCTAAAGCTGACAGCTCACTTTTTCACATTTATAGTTAGTCACAAGCATTCCTCTTAAGTGATTTTATGAAGCAAATGGCAGATTCTTTTTTGGTATAGTCTTAGGAACCTGTTTCTGTGACCTTGGTGCATCATTCACTGACAAATAAAAATTAGTTTCCTCTTTATTTCAGTGGCATTTTTCTCCTTTCTGTTGCTGTTCTTTGTTTTAAGGTAGCAAATCCTCACATGCGGTATCCTTCCGGGCAGGGAGGTATTTCCTAAATTTATTCATTATCTGTAACCCAGCCTGTCTGTAAAGAAATAAAGTCAGGTGCAGCTCTGTCCTCTGCTTAAATATAGCAAAAGCTGGAAGAAGCTACCTGGAGCAGCAGAATAATTTTACAGCTTTCAGTGTTTAATGTGAACACTTTGCTTTTTACCCTTACAAAACAGGCTGTCAAGTCTGTTTACCCCAATCTGCTATGAAAGTACTTGTATGAAATTCACAGTTCTCAGTTGTTTCAGATACTTAGGAATCAGTCTAATTTTAGCAATGGTAACAACCCTGTAGCTGATTGAGGTCTCTGAATTTTCATCAATAAGTTTGGAGTGAGGGTGGTAGTGACTGAACTTGTGCTCTCTCTCCTTGCAAATACAAAGTTTTATTATTATAGTGTAAAGGCAGAAATTTAATAGATTAAGATTAGTAAGATTTCCAATGGCCTGGTATTCCAGAAATCTTAGGCTCTGTGTGATGTGAAATAATCCGATATTGTTGTTAACAGTTGGAAGGTCTATGCTATAAAGATTTCCTTTTAAATTTCTAAATTAGAAACTTCTGGAATAAAGAGAAGAGCATATGGTTAGGTTATGTGTAATGGTGCTGGAATACTTCTAGTCTCTTCATACTGATATTAAGAGACCTCTACTCCCCCCTCTCAGTCTAGTGAAATCATAGCTGGGAAAAGGCATCTTTATTTTTAATGACAGAAAGCCTTATCAGGGCACAGGTTGACTTTTTGTCCTTTTAACCGGCTGTCTTCTCATGCATGAAGAACACGTCATTATGTTATGTGAAGACTGGGGGGGATTTATAGGTATTTAGCATCTTTTGTGAGGCTCCCTGGAAGCAGGGAGTGTCAAGGGCATTGTGTTTAATGGCAAGTAGCTTAGCATCATTTTAAGAACTTGCCTTGTTCTTTAACGTGCACATTTCCGCCTGAGTTCATAAACTGGTTTACAGAGGCACAAACAAGGAGAAGGATAGCCATATCACTGGTGTGATTTAGAGATTCATCTGGGGTTGTTCTACAGATTATAAACCAAAATCTGTTTCAATTTCTCACAAGATGCTGTGATAACACAGTGTCTATTAATAATCTGATGCAGTTGGTACTTTTAATATAAACTCTTTTAGTATGTCTGGAACAGGGCAGATTTTCCAGCAGGCAAAGCTACATGTAATGGTTCTGCTGCCTATTTCTCATAGTGTGTGATGAAAGTCAGGTATATTTTTAAAAAAGCAAACTGTAGTAATCAGTTGCTCTGTATTTCAACATCTCTGCCGATTTATAGTAGACTTCAGTTTAGAATGTTAATTTCAATAAAAAAATTTCTATTTTCTTGAAAGGCTTTTTTTTTTAATCAACCAACCAAGAAAAAAAGTGATTACTTAAAAAATTCAGACATCGCGTTATGGTTCCTGAGTCAGTCTTCTTTTGGCATGCATTTATACCACCTGACATTGACAAGTCTGAAATTATTGGAAAAAGTAGTAGTAAACCATAGAGCATTCAGGAGTTAGGTTTTGTTGCATTTTGAGAAGAGCAACATCTAAAATGACACACAAACTTCTGCATTTTGGATATGTCCTTAGGTTTTTCCAAAGGGTTTCATGGGTACACTTTACGTCTTGGAGGTAGCAGAAGAAAGAGAAAGGTGTTGCCTTCTTATTGTGTGTATATACTGAACTATCTGGAGTTTGGAGTGAGACCTAGTAGAGTTCAGTAGGTATCATCAGGCAGTGATACCAATAAATTGAGAATAATTTATGCCCACTTTTGAAAATTGAGATTATAAGGACTTGAGCAAAAAAAAAAAATTAGAAATTCAGTATTTACTGTAGCATATTGTCTCCATTCCAAAAAGCTTTTTCTTTTTGTTTGTCTGGATCAGCCTTGGAGATTCTCTTTTTGCTCTAGTTCTTTTTAATGTTGTATACTAGAGACTGTCTTGTTTGATGCAAATTTGTTGCATTGTTTCCACTCCTCAGGTTTACTTGTAGATATTTCAGATAAGATACAAGCTCAGCTTTTAAAGATTGCATAGTTATTGCTTGCTGGGGAGGTTGGTTTGACACCCTGCTGTTGTCCACAGAAATCAGATTTGTTACCCAGTGGGCAACAAGCCAATAGCTACACACTTGAGAGAGACATTGATTATTTTATTTCAGAGTTCTGCAAGCCTGGTGCCCAGTGGAATTCCACAAATCAAGCACAACTACTATCACAACCTTTTACTATTTATACATGTCAGCAAACAAAGGAATTAGTGTTCATTGGCTACAAGTTACATAATCCTAGTATTAATTAGTATTCTATTGGTTAATGATCCTCTCGCTCCTCATGCTAATCAGTCCCATGGTGTTTCTCTTCTTTTGGGCTGATGGGTTTTTAGGTCAATGATCTGTGAGTTGGTGGTTGGGATCTCCCCCTGCAGAATTTCCTTTTCCCCAGTCAGAGCTGATCCAGCACAGTTGCTGGGTAAGGTTTATCAGTTTCTTCCATATCTTGGGGGTTCTGCCCAATATCCTTGTGGCCCATAAATTCTTTGTGTCTTTGTGTCAGTGGTAAATCCTTATTCCCAACTTTGTTAACCTCCCTCTGGGTGTGAGATCCCTGAAACCTGTCAGGCCCTAAAGCTTAAAAAGCAATTCTACCAACAAGTAATTTGTCTAACACCTGGACATCACTTAGAGCTTGTGGGCTGCTCTGTTTCACAGATTAAATCTCCCTTCTTTTTTATTAGGCTTGAAAGTATACAAAGATCAAGCATGAAAGAACATAATTTCTTAAGAAATTTTTACATATTCCATATTTTGTATCGCTGCCACTAGGAAGAAAGCCCAGGTCCAAATGACATACATGTCTGCTCTTTCTGTATGAGGAGTCCTTTCCAGTTATTGACACTCGAGATATTCTGCCTGCAACACCAAGAAAGTTCCAATCAAACCTCTGGGGGGGTGCATCAGCACAGGGGCCAGCTATGCATCCACAGGCATTGCTGAAACTCCTCACAGTAGAAGAATGAGGTAAATGCCTGCTGGTTTAATTCATTATTTTCATGGCCAAAACCAGCCAGTTGTAGTTCACGTTGTAGTGAACTTGGCTGGGTCTGGGTTGTAGGAACAGCCTGTAGCTGCTATGAAGAAAGACAAAGCTTTTAAAGGGCTGATATGGTCATGGATTTGTTTTTAAATTTCTGCATACCACCCTTACTGTTTTACATTTTGAGTTTTTTATGTAGATCTCAAAATGAACTAATGAAAGTGCATTGAGCTACAACATGTATACTGCTGGCTAGGAAAAAAGTGAGATCACTCTGTAGATTTACAGCTTCTGTCATTTGTGACTGGTTGCTATGTGGATGAAAAGGAGCTGACTGAGCTGCTGGCTGGATAAGGCTTGATACATTTGGAGGATAGTGGTAAAAGAAAACTACTTTCCTAGTCTGGAAAAGAACATGCACACTAGAGACGCCACATGTAGATTTTTTCATCTTGTAAATTCTTTTGGCTTAGTGACTGCTTCTATATCCAGAAAAACACTGAAGTGTAAGAACTCACTACTTTTTGGAAAGGATTAGGTCCCTTTTTTCAGTCAGTCATAGACTTCTTTTCTGCTACTGTTACCTTTGTAAGGGCTATGGCCATGTGCTAAGTACAGGATTAAATCCATGAGCAGCTTGCTTAAGGTAACCAGTGCAGAGCATGATCTGTTTAGTGACTTGACTGCTATGGTTCCACATGAGGTTTTCAGTTAGCTTCTCGTTGCACTTCAGTGTCATGGTTTTGCCTTTTCTCAGGAGGAAAAAAGTTTGCAACTATTTGTGAACTCCTGCTGAGTGATTAGCTTAGTTTAATTGCTGCCAGACAGCATTGTGATCAGAAGGTAACCAGATACCTGTATAGATGATGTGTTCCAGGCAGTGCTGTGAAGGGTACTGAGCTGCACAGTGTTCCCAGGCTTTGCCCTACAGTCACTAATACTTCAATTCCATTAGTGTTGTTCTAAGGGTGAATTGTTGTTTTCTATAACTTTTTTTGCTAGCTAAATCTCAAAATGGTTTTATGGGGCACTTTTTTGCTTAAGAAAATGTGCACTTTAATTATTATTTATTTACGGTATGGTGCATTTAATTTAAGGCAGCTATTATTGGTATATAATATAATGCTAATATCTGTATTAACTAATGTGATAGTCGCAGTTGTAGCTTCAGAGTGATTGCAGTCTTTCAAGCTACTTCCTTGATGTGGATAATTAATTCTCAAGTTGGGATCTATATTAAATTATCTGTGAATTCAAGAGAGACCATCATTGAAAGTTTTCAAATTTGAATAATAGGCATGAAACAATTGTTTGAACCACGCACTGTTTTCAAATCCTCCTATTTTCCTTACGATCTTGGGCAAGTTGTTTCTAGTTTTCCATTCACTTGTTTGTAAAGTAATTTCTCATATGATGGGAGGTCTCTGAAGTACAATTGCAATAGTTAAGAGAGTTTAGCTCCTTTGAAATGTTGTAATTATTCTAAATCTTCTGAACTGCATTCTTTTATGGAAAGAACTTTGTTCTTTCCAAAGCATTTGGAAAATGGAAACTGGAAGTGTTACCTAGAAAAAGTAGTAATCATATTTTCATTTTCTGTATTGAATACTGCAGGACATTAACCACTGGGTACAATTTTTTGAGGCAAGAGGGCAGAGTTTTCTGTTGTACAGTACAAATTAAAATATTAACAATAGCCTTAAGGATTGCAGAATGGAGTATTTATTGGTAAGGGAGAAAAACTTGATCTTGAAGACCAAGTTTTTATAGTGGAGGGATGTTCTCAATGCTTGCTGGTGGAATGCATGAGGACTTTAGTGTTTAGGTGCTGCCTATGGCTGGGAAGTTTTCAGGTGGGCAGTATCTCATATTGGCAGTGTCATTTTGGTAAAAAGTTAATCCCTCTTAGAATAGCATGAATTGTAATATTTCTGAAACTAGGAGCAATACTGATTTTAATCTTTAACCCCTAGTTTTGGATAAGGGAGTTTGAAGCATATAGAAGCCTCGTAGTGCTATGATGTGGTGCTTGTTTTATCAGGCAAATTCTTCTGCATCAGTTTTGAAAAGCTTTATTAAAAATAGTTAACTCATAGCTTCCTCAAGTATGGTTTCCCTTGGAGTTTTGCTTTGGTATGTTTTTTTGCTCAGAACAGTGAACACATTGCCACCATTAGCCTGGGGTGGCTGTGTGATAGAACCTGCTTGATTAAACCTTCATCTGTGCCACTTGCTTCCTGCCCTCAGACAAACTCCCACACAGCTGGAGGGTAAGACCTTCAAGTTAGTTACCTGTTCCTGAGACAGTGTTTTCTGTGGACCAGACAAAAATGGACCTTGCTTTCTGCTTGCCTGTCCCTGGCCATGGGTGCCTTTTGCCTTAGAGCTGTGTGGTTTGTGCTTGCTGTTTGGATTTGGTGTTAGCTTAATCATGCTTACTTCACTCCAGTAAAAAAATGGACTTATATTGCATCTGTCAGAAAAGGATTTACAAAAACTTTCCTGCTGTGTAATTACATACAATTTCTTGAAATGTGTTCAGAGTTCACTAGAGTTTTCCTGAAATGAAATATAAATACTTCCTCTTGTCTCAAGTGTTTCTTGAGAGCATTGGTCTTTAGGGAGTTGAACAGTGTACTTACCTATCACACACGCCATTTGATATTATTTATTGAATTCTTACAAGTGGGGAAATAGCTAATAAAGTACCTATGTGTTCTTTTCTTTGGACACTTCACTGAATAACTAGCATTGTGTGTTTCATCTGATTGCACTGGCTGACCTGCTTTTGAAGTTTCAAAGATATTTATTTCTCAAATAATCTTGAATGGGAAATATTATTAGCTGAAATACCACTTGGTGGACATTTTTTGGAAAGTGCTTCAATTAGCTATTATGTTTGCATAATAAGGAGAGTTAACTTTGGAAAAGTATTCATATAGACTTGCATTTCTGCCAAAGCAAGTAAATAATACTTAAAGGAGGCTGTGTTTATGATTCCAAAGCTGCTGGTAAAAAAAAAATAAAATTGTCAGGTTTAGAATAGGATCTCTTTGAAGTTCTTTATCCTTGCCGCCCATTTATTATAGATGAGCATTTCATTAACCCTGCTTTTGCTAATTTTTTTACAAAAACCCAATGTTCTAGAACTATCTGGGTTGCAGCTCTGTAAGCCTCCTTTTCCCACATGCCGTAATACCTTAGGTTGTTGGATTGGTTGGGATTTTTTTTAAACATCTTTCACAATTTGTCACTTGTACCCTAAAGTCCTGCATGGAGTGGCTGTCTGTCAAGTGCTGCCAGCCTTGCCCTGGCAGTGGCGTTCAGCAGTGTGTGCCAAGTGCTGTGCCTGGTCTCTGCAGTGACCTTCACTCTATGAAGCTCTGAGTGACTGAGTGACTGGATGCAATGCTTTGCATGTAGAACTAGCTCAAGGTGGCCATATCAGTGTGGTCCTCTGCCTGGTTCAGTAGATGTGTCAAAAGAAGGATGTGTTTCAGTGCTGATGTGACTACAGCTTTGAGATTCCAGCTGATAGCTGTGCATGGGATTGTTTGTGCTGCATAGATTAAACATGACCATAGTTTAAAAGCCATGATCAACTTTATATGTTCAGCGTTGGTTTTTGTTCTGCAGATAATATAATTTTGTCTTCACAGTCTCTGTAAGCAACCCAAGTTAATGGAGTTAATACTTTGCAGTATGTGGAAATCCTCTGCATAGATAGCAGGACCATGTGTGAGAGGGGGTGGGCATTTATTATTTACTGTTTCAAATGTGGACTCATTAATGAAATCAAAAACCCCTTCTGTGAGATGAAGTGTGGTCCTATTACTTGTGAAGTTACACGTGTTTCATGCGTGGTTGGAAAACATCTGGAATTTTTCTTGTTAAAATTTTGTTTGAGGATTTAGCTGCTACTGAACATTACTGAGAATAATGCTTGCCTGTGGTTACTTATCATATGTGTAGATGGCTATTACTGTTAGTTATTTCATCCTGTCCCCACATTTTTCCACTTAGTCACTTCTCATCCTGTGAATTTTGGAACGAAATGGTCTGGAGGAAGGTGGGAAGCAGGCTGAAGCTGGCAGGACAGAGAGTTTGAATCAAGTGTAAATTGAGAATCTTTCTGTATGACAAAAAAAAATGGTTTGGGACTGGAAGAAGGGCAATCTGATGTCTACCAGAAATGCCATGGGGAATTGGGATAGGGCCTTGAGGGTTGTTGAATTGTAACTGGTGGGTCTGCAAAGGGGCATTGATGTCTTATAGCATCTGTCAGTGACAGCTGAGTCCTGCAAAACCATGCTCTAGGTTGGTTCTCATGATGATGAGAGGTTTGGGATTCTACCTGATCTTCTTGTTCTTTTGGTGATCCCTCTAAATCACTTCAAGCTGTGATGATTTAAAAGGATAGTACAGTGTTTGGGCTGAACACTTTCTCATATTCTGGCCTTGTACATCAGAGCACACAGTTTCATGTGCTGTGCAGGCATCTGTCAGTAGCCAGTGCTTATTGTATAATCAGTGTAAAATAGTAGTTTTTCAGAAATAATAGTGGATTGAGAGTGGCTCATAAAATCAAGAACAAAGCTTGCCATTCCCAGGTATTTCTAGGAGAGTTTTCCAGGCATGGGTTACGACTGCAATGATTTCACAGTAGTATCCTGGAATTTCAGAGAAAGTGTCCTCCAAAATTCTGTGTTAGTAGTTATCTGCAGATATTATGTCTATTTTCAGAGAAAAATGGATATCGTTAACTAAATTTTTTATGAAGACGTTTTTGTTTGGAAACTGTAAGGTCCTGGTTAAAAGAAAACTTGCTTTTCATCACAAAGAGCAATTTATGCATGAAAGCTGATTGGCTTTTCAGTTTCTTGGTCCAGACCATATTCAAGTGTTTCATCTACTTATATTAATTGATGTAATGTAAGTCAGAGCTAAATATATTGTTCTTTCTCTCTTTTTTTTTTTCATGTGTGTACAGAAAAGATGAAAAGGAGTATGCACTGAAGCAAATTGAAGGTACAGGGATATCCATGTCGGCCTGTAGAGAGATTGCAGTAAGTGTACATAAACGAAAGTAATTTTACTGACATTATTACTCAATGGGTATTTTTTTTCCCTGGAATTAAGTAACATAAAGATTATACAAATGTTTTCTTTAAAGTATGCAAACATGGAAGTTTATTCATATCTGAGCCTTTTAAAGAAGCTTTTAAGATCATGATTTTCTTTTAGTTCTTTTCAGGTAATAGTAATGCCTCTTTCTGGTATAATTTTGTTTCATCTTCTTTTATGTGTTGAGAGGGAAATAAATGTGAACTTCTAAATAAAGACTTACTTTAAAAAGGAATGTTTTTAAAATGACCTGAAAGAAAAAGGTTCTGAAAGATTACAACTACCATCTGAAGTCCACTTTCTAATAATGTATTTTATTTTAGAGTAATGGTAACTTGTTGCTCTTTAGTATCTGAGAACAGTTTGTTCTCCTAATTTATTTGTTTTGCAGAGAAATTTCATAGCAAAATGAAAACCAGTTTTAATTGTATTTTTATTGCATGCATCTTTTATTACATACCTATCGTTCTTTCAAATTTGGTATAAATTGTTTGTATATGAAGGTAGGATTTGATCTTTAAATGTTTTTTATGTCTGAAAATGTATATTATTGACAAAATGCTGGATACCAAGTAAAATTTTGTAATGCAAGTATTTCTTGCATTGCAAAAGACGTGCACTTGCTTGATTAAATGTTTACCTTGTCTTAATGCTGTCACTATGCAGCCAGCTGTTGAAATGTATCTTAGGATTGTGCCTAAAGCTTTTCATAATCTGGTAGTGTTGCCTTGAAATACAGCCTTCAGATGTGCAGTGCAATATGAGGCATTAGAAACTCATGGTGTCCCATGAGCTGAGCAAACCACTGGATTGTGTTTCGTGTAGTGTCCATGGTGAGTCTGTATGAAGAGACTTAACAGATAAAACTGCTGTCCTTTTAAAGTGCTTATCACTAGAAGGTCAAGGTCACTCATGGATTTGAGAAGTGGCTGCATTGCTGTCAGTCACTTTACACAGGATTTACCCAGTGACCTTTTTTTTGCTATTGTTTCTGCCTTTGGAGGAAATAAAATCCTCTTTTAACAGCAGTACTAGCTTATATTCTTCATACTACAAAGTTGTTTTTTGACAATATTGAGGGGTTTTTGTTTCTTGGATTCTTGTTCTTTGTTTTAAGTTGTACTGCTGTGGAGATATGTGGATCAGTCTGAAGGAGACTTTCCTGTGGGCATGGTAGCACTGTGGTATGGAGCTGGTTCTGTCTGCCTGGACACAACAGTGTAAGAAAGGAGAGAGTGTCAAATTATGTTTTAACTCCCATGATACATTACGTTTTAAAAAATTAGTAAAGCTTTGTACAAAGGTCAGTACAGCTTGCAAATTTTAACATCTACTGTGTGAGTTGCTTGACTGCTTTCAGTGGCTCTGCTGGTAATTCTTCACAGAATTATATTTTACTCTTCTTCTTCAAACTTTATTGTAAAACTCTGTAACCTGAGTTAATGCTGCACATCAGCATTTGCCTTAGGGAAATTTCAGATCAAATATTAGAAATGTGAAAAAGGTAAAGGTGAAATACTTAAAAAAAAGTTACAAAGTTTTTGTCGTACAGAAACAGGCCAAAATCAAGTGCATGTTCCATAAAAAGAAATAGGCTTCTAATTAATGCATCAATAGCTTATCTTGTATTTAAAGGCTTAGATAGGTGACAAAGAGGGTAATGTTTACTGATTAAATAAAGATTATCAGCCTGGACAGAGGCCATTTAAAAAATGTCATGAGTAGTTATTTTGGCATTAACCCTTCCCCACACGCTCCAGTGGCAAAACAAACCCAAATCCCCCTTTAGAAAATGAGAGAATAACGGGGCACCAGTGTACCTCGTTCTGTGTATGTGTTCAGAATATTTTAATAGTTCTTTAAACTTTAGACACTTGACATTGTACTCAAGAAATGTATTGCTGAACTGAAAGGCATTCAGTTTTACAGTCCAGGACCATTTTGTCTTATTGCATAGATACCTATAATAAGATCTGCTGGCTCACTGTCCCTAAAGGAAAAGGCAGATCATTCTTCTCTTCTGACATTACAAATCAAGTTGGTCTGTCTTTGCTTAGGACTTCAAAACCCATGAACCCTTATTCATTCATAGGAGCTTTTTCTGGAAGAAAGTTTGTCAGTAAAAACATCATCTAGGCAGTGGTTCCTGTGGCAAGTGATACTTTATTTCAACTGTAGGGTGATCTCTGCTAAAGGAATCCTTATTTCAGCCAATTCTGTTGTTTTGAATATGAAAGTATTAGAAATTACCCTATACCTCAAAGAATCGTGCACGTGTGGAAAAACCTAATTAGGTCCCTGTAATTCAAGCATGTTATGAAGATAACTGTGATGCTGACTATTTCTGTGTACTTGTTATGAGGCAGATTATTGCTTGGCTTAAGCAACAGCATTTTTTGAAGAGCTGAGCTGTAAAATATGAATTAGAGTAATGGAATACAGCGTTTCTATTTTTAGGTGATTATTTAGTTAATGAGTGTGACATTTCTTTCAGCTCAAGCCTTGCATTAACCTGTATTGGAAGCTGAGATTAGTTGAAAGGAAGACTTTAATTCTGCTGCTCTTGTGTTTTATATTTTTTCCTCACCTTATCTATGCAGGTTCTTTAGAACAAGGAGTGGAGACACAAGAAACAGGCCAGAGGAGTATTATTTGTTAAGGCTGGTTTTTTTCCTGTTGAATATCTTGGCCATCATCTGTTAAGAACCAACAGCTATGACTTTAAAAGTCTACAAACAGGTAGCAGTAATGGAATTGAGTATTTCCTTATCAAAAAGCTCCAGGGTAATACAACTTCATCTGACATTTCTTCTCCCAAAGGCTTCACTTCCTGTGAGAGTACATCCAAGTTAATTCAAAGACTTTGTTTTTCCCAGTAAAGACACTATAAAATTTTAATTGTGGATTTTGGGAAAAATTAATTTAGAAAAAAAGAAAAGTAATAAGCCTTTTCTTAGTCAGTGCCATTCACCAATGATGTAAATTGTGAATATATGTGTACCTATCTTGTCCCTGAGCATGGAAGAACCTCAGTGCAATTGTTATTGGCTTATTTAGGTGATATGATGGGGTTCAAGATCATGAGTGAATGGAGCATGTCAAAAAGCAGGATCACAACCCTGGACTTCAGGAGAGCACACTTAAACCTCTTCAGGTATCTGCTTGGAAGAATTCTGTGAGATACAGCCTTGGAGAGAAGAGGGATCCAGGAAAACTTGTTGGTATTCAAGGATCACCCTGTCCAAACTCAAGAAAGTTCCATCCCAGCAAGTGGGAAGGCAAGCAAGGGCATCAGGAGACCTACATGGATCAGCAAGGAGCTCCTTATTGAACCTGGACATGAAATGGAATTCTATATGAATTGGAAGCAGGGAGAGGCAGAACAAGAGAAGTACACAGTTACTGTTTAGTCTTGCAAGAATAGGGGTTAGAAAAGCCAAGTCTGAATGGAGTTGAGTCTGGCAAGGGACCAGAAGGGCAATGAGAAAGGATTCTCCAAGTACATGAATATCAAAAAGAAGACTAAGGAAAACATGAGCCTGCAGCTGAATGGGAATAAATGGTATGGAAAAGGTCAAGGTACTCAATGTATTTTGCCTCAGTGTTTAATAGTAAGTCCAGCCTCATGCTCTTGAGACCACTGAGAAAGCTGAGGAAGGAAGCCTTACCATGGTGGAGAAGGTTCAGGTGAGGGAGCACTCAAACTGAACCTACACAAGTATGTGGCACCTGATGAGTTGCACCCACAAGTGCTGGGAGCTGCTTGGATTTCATTGTGAGATTACTCTCAGTTATCTTAGATAATGGAGAATGGAAGAGAGTGTCACTCCTGCTTCCAAGGAGCATCAGGGAAACTACAAGTTGGTCAGCTACACCTTAGTTGCTGGGAAGGTCATGAAGAAAATCCTCATGGAAACCATTTCCAAACAGATGCAGGACAAGATGGTGATTGGAAGTAGTCAGCATGGATTTTCAAAGGGAAAGTAATCCTTAACCAACCTGTTTGTCTTGTACAATGAGCTGTCTGGCTTGGTGAATGAGGGAATGCTGTAGGTTCTTCTTATCTTGACTTGTAAGGTTTTTAAATGGTATCTTCCATAACATTCTCACAGAGCAGCTAACACAGTCTGCAGACAAAAATGACTCTGCTAAAGGTTTCATATGAACCAGTGACTTGAGTCAGACTTAGATATTCTTTGGTCATCTTCTGGTCCTTTCTAGTTTTTTTTTCACACCCTTGTCAATGAGAATTTTCCTTCTTCCAAGGATAACCTACCAACTCTAGCCTTCTTCTCTGTAAATAGTGACTTTAATTCTAAACTTAATTCAGTTTTTCTATATCGGAGTGGTTTTATAAAGCTCATTCTTTTTCTTTGCCTGGAGGGGAAAAAAAGAGAGACCAGGCTGTTGCGGATGATTTAAATGGGAGAAGCAGAGCCACAATCCAACATTGCTAGCCTAGTGGTTTTTAAGGAGTGCCCTAAATTGGTAGTGTTTTGCCCTGTGTGAATGTTGGGTCTGGGTCCTGTAACCATTTTAGATGCCACATCCTGTGCCTGTGTGTGCTGGTCGTTAGGGAAGGCTGCTCCTTCTGGGAGGCATTGAAATGTTGCCAGTATGCTGTGGCACACTGCTGGAAGCATTAGTTGGCCTTTGTTGTTCAAACTTGCATTTATGGGTACAGGCTAAAATAAATTCAGACGATAATGTTAAATGAGTTATTGAAAGCTCAGCTGAACAATTTAGCATGTACAAACCATTCTCAGGCCTTTTGCCTACTTATGCAGTGTATGTTTCAAAGTATTACAGCAATCAAATATTTTGGTTTCTGAGGGTGGGCAAAGTTTTAGAAGCTTTACAGGTTAAATAATAGGTCTTTGTAACCTTTTTGTGTTTGTCAGCTCTCTTGAAGGCAGCACTCTCTCGCTGTATTTACATTCTTTTCTGCCTTCCTACTGTCCATGGCTTCCTTTCTGTTCGGGCAGTTCTTCTGGGGTTGTGTCCCCTTCTTCCTGGGTTTGGGTGTGCTGTTGTGGTGCTGAAGCTGAGCCAAGGAAGTCAGCCAGATTCACCATCTCCATCCTGAAGCACTTTGTGCCTTTGCCATGTGCTGTTCTCTGCTGCCACTGGCAGCGTGGCACAGGGACTCAAGGGGACATATTGTGCCTTGTTGGTAGAGCTAGTGAAACACTCTGTCAGGTGCTGCAAAGCTGTAAAACATCATTTACAAGCTGCTCTCACTTCCCTGATTGGAAACTGCTCAGTCAAATGAGATAAATATGAAGTTATTTAATTTGAGACTGTGGACCAGGCTGGCCTTAAACCTCTTTCACCTGTCCTTGCATCTCTTAGTAACACGGAAAAGGTCAGCTGTACAGGAATAATGATCACTCTTCAGCATTTATAAAACACTTTGAAGATTTGTAATGCCATTGGCTCTCTTCAAGTGAAGTTGCATAAAATTTCATAATAGGTACAAGTTCTGTGATTGTTATATTGACCTTTTCTTGGTCTTTGGCTACCACAGTGGTTTGCAGTACTTGCTGCTGTGTGGCTTTATGTAGACTTTGGTCCCTGACTTTGTTGGAGGCAAGACTGAGTAAAAAAAGACTTTAAAAAAATCTGTGTACCTGAGTACATTTGTTGTAGGAGATTCCTTTTGAATGTCAGGACTTCTTTTCCCATGCCAAGACTGGGTAAATGAGTAGAATATTTGGCAATGTGAGATCTCCCCATAAATTCTCTACTACCTAATTACAAAAGATTGTTTGTGGAAACTTTGAAACTCCACTCCTTCTTTCAATAGCTGGAGGTAGTGAAATAAGTAAAAATTTTTTTGAAGGTATTTTTATTAGGGAACTGAGGCATGTGTTGGCTAGACATGTCTATGTATTGTGATTTTATGAGTATGAATCAGCTGAAAAAAGGTTTTTTACTTCAGCTACATGACAACTCATGTTGTGTGTGCCACAGGAAGAATAAGAGCTCTCTGCTTTACATGGTCTAATCTTGTATAATCTGTGTAATTTAAATGCTTTTTTTGTAAGGGAGTACTTGGATTCCTGCTTTGGTTATTCTTCAAAAGGATTCTGTGGCCTTTTTTTGTCTTCTTTATTGCATCTGAAAGTACAATTAACTTCATTAATAACAAAGTACACAAGTAGTAAATATGTGGAATAAAACTATTTTTGTTTAATCAGTTAAGTTTTTATTTTTATCAGCCCATAAATACACTGTAGTGTTTATGAAAATAACGTTTCACAGCTTGAAGTATAATTTTATATCATGTAATTGGACAAAAATAGAGCATCATCTGAAGCAGCTGGTTGACTCCATTGTCTTAACTACAGCTATCTCCTTTAACAAAAAACGAACATGCAAAGGAGAAAGAAAAAGGAAAATGCTGCTTTTAGATTTCTAAATACAAAATTTGCAGCTTCTTCTCATGCAGAGATTTCTTTTCCTGAAGTTGTGTTTCTGCTCAAAGCAGGAGAGCAATATCAAGAAATCTGTGGCAAGTAATTAAAAAGGAGAAAAAGGAAGCTTTCACCCCATTCTAACATGGTATGAGCTGAGGAAATGTCTCTTTGAGTTTGATACTTGGCATCAGTTAGGATATAATCCAAATTCCCACTGCAGCTGACTAGGGAAAATGGCTGTCCAGTGCTATTTAAGCTCAGTTATTTTCACTTCGAATTTGCTGTTTTGTTCAGA
This sequence comes from Petroica traversi, assembly GCA_025920805.1. Taxonomy (NCBI): domain Eukaryota; kingdom Metazoa; phylum Chordata; class Aves; order Passeriformes; family Petroicidae; genus Petroica; species Petroica traversi. The sequence goes on from JAHLSL010000017.1 coordinate 13,660,271, forward strand.
ATCTGAGTATTCTCAGAACACACAAATGCAAAACCAACTGAGGTGCCTTCAGCAGAAATGAGCAAAAAATCAAAGCAAAACTGCATCAGATAAAGCTTTAGGCAACAATCCACTGAAAGCAAATATCTACTTTATCATTCAGATAAAGAACAACAGAGTTGCAGATAATGCGAAGGAGAGGTTTTTAAATACTTACTTGCCAAACTTAAATACTCCCTACAAGACTCTGTGTGTGCATGCACAAATGAGCATATATGCTTACATGTTTTAAAGCTTCAGTTGGAATGTTTTGTAAATTTTATGTTCTTTTCTGAATTCATCATAAACTTTCCATTTTCTGCTTCTCATTCTTTCTTTCACATTGCATATATTCCTTATGTTCCTCCATTTGTGCTTTCCCTGTAGTTAAGTAAAATTAGTTTGTACATGTTTTCAGTTTATTCTGTGTGGGGTTGTAAAATTGTTTGAATTAATATATTGACTTTGCATAACTAGAATGTCTATGATTTAACATTACATGTGACTATTTTTGTGCCTCAGGCTGAGAGGTGATAGCATAGGTTTTCAGATGGATTATTTTTAAGTTGGAGCTCCTGTCTTCAAATTCTATTACTGAATTATCCACTTCATTTAGAAACGGGCTCATGTTTTACCATTCAGCCTTTCATAACCAGTGTACTAACAGGAGTTCTTTTTGCCCTCAACATCCCTTGTAAGTGTCAAATCAAGGTGAGCTTAAGCTCTCTTGACACCTTCCCTACATGCCTGGGCAATGTCTGTGAACTCCTCCTATGTAGCCTGTCCCTGTTTGCCCCTCTCTGTACACTTGCATTTGAACCCTGATAATCTGCTTAGCCAAACAAGTCTTCTACTTCTATTTCTTAATAGACCTTCCAGTTTTCCTGAGTAACTTTGCTCTTCAGAGCTGCTTCCTGTGGCTACCTACCAGTTTCTTCAGAAAGCTGAAGTATGCTCTCCTGAAGCTCCAGGTCTGAGCTCTGCTACATGCTTCACTCAGGGTCTTAGAATCATAGGATGGTGGAATGGCTTGGGTTGGAGGGGCCCTTGAAGATTGCCTAGTTCCATCCTCTCTGCCATGGGCCAGGGGTGCCACCACTAAATCAGTTGGCTCATGGCCCCATCCAGCCTGGCCTTGAGCACTGTGAGGAATGGGCATCCACAGTTCTCTGGGCATCCTGTTCTAGTTCCTCACTACCCTCTGAGTAAAGAACTTCTGCCTAACTTCTAAGAAATCTTTCTTCTCTTTTTAAATTTAAAGTTCTTCTCCCTTGCCCTATCACTGTCTGCCCATGTTAAACATCCCTCTCCTTTTTATAATCCCCCTCTAAGTACTGGAAGGCCACAGAAGATCTTCCTGGAGCCTTTTCTTCTCTGTGCTGAATACCTTCAGGTGTACAAGTTGTGGTTGTGACAGCCAAAGCTACCTTGTCAAATCTTCAACCAGTTCTTCATTGTTGGAGAGCAGTTGTGTGCTGCCATTATTGGCCCTTCCAGTGTGTCTACCAAGAAGCTGTTCCTGACAGCCTCCCAAAATGAACTTAGTTAATTCCAGTGGGTGTCAGGGAGGTAAATGTCTTCTCATAAGAATTATGGCTTGTGGATCAGAGACTTATCTGAGTTATAGAGAAGACTTCAGCCTATTCCCCGTCCTTATCAGATGGTTCTGTAAAGTACTCCCAACACAATGTCCTCCCTACTGGTCTCCCTGGTGTCCCAGACCTGTAAACTGCCCGAGACTTCTTGGTTCCTGTGGAGTCTGTGAGGTAGAAATGAAATATTATGAATAATGCCTAAACTGAATAAATGTAATACAGAACAGAAGTGGTTGGATTGCAAATGGATCACCACTGGAAAAAAAATTTCTGGGAATTTGATCTAATTTTGCTTTTTCCATACATTATCTGGCATAGTTTTCAGCCATGTGTATGGCTAAGTGGATAGAGATTTTAGTCTGCAGTCATATTTTACTCTGCAAGTTTTTGCATGCAAATTGTAGTCAGCTTCATTATGGAAGGCACCTTCTACTAAGACTTTATTCTCTTAATTGAATTCCATTATGTTAACAGTTTCAGTGTGGTGTTTGTTTTCTTGTGAACCTCTGTGTCTATTTCTGTGGTAAAATGAACAGTACCTCTATGGAAATACAGCCTCTGCTGTACCCCTACTGATATTTTTCTTGTCTCTATGATGACTTGAGACATTAATGTATGGGAGTTTTCAGATACAGGGAGCCTTTCCTGTTTTGACACTGTAGTTAAGGGCATAACACAAAGTGGATAGCCTGGTGTCTTTAATTCTGTGATGTGTCTTGCAGTATGATGCTTTGTTTGCATTTTGGTAAGAAAAGTGTGAGCATCATAGTCTTGTTCTCTGCTCCATTTGGCAAAATGCTTCTGCCATGCAGAAGAACGTCATGCTCGTGCTTTCTCTGTCAGTGCAGTGTCAGGATGCTTCCTGGAAGCTGCCTGTTGCCTGTATGTGGTGCATGTGCTAAATTGTGGGTATGCAGATGTGCCAAGTGTACTTGACCTTGAGCTTTTTCATATGCCACCACCTGAGCACACTGAAGTTAATGTAGTCCAGACAGGCTATGCTTCTGGAAAAAGTTACTGGTTTTTTGAATATGTGGAATTTTGAAGAAAGCTATCAGTAGAATGATTTTGATTGGTGACAGTTATGAAATAGGAGATCTACTGCCAGTTCTTGAAGCCATTTGAGTCCCTGCCTTTTCTTTCTGTGCTAATGAGCTTACTCCATCCCATGGCCCCTGCAAAGTTTATTTCTCAATTCTCATTGTCTTTCCATGTGTTCACTTGCTTATTAGATTACTTCAGTTTCATTTTTACCTCAGTTGCCTTTTGTACTATTTCCCTTGCTTTCCTTTATCTCCAGATGTCTTTAATATTTGCAGGCAATATAGTGGTTTTGTGTCTGCTAGTTCTATCTATCAAACCATTTTGGTTTGATTTCTCTAAGCTTCTACCCTAAAAAAGCTTCTTATTACTGTGATTAATGATCTTGCTCTGACCAAGCTCCAAGGTTTGTACAGTATCCTCATTTGCCTTAGTATCTTTGCATTTCAGACTAATAATAGTTTATTTTTTTGACGTGTTAATTTGTTTTATATTAGTGATTTGCTGCTTGCCTAGGTTTCACCTATTCTGTTTAATTTTTCTGAGGATGGCTGATCCTTGCAGCTTTACATTCTGTCTCTAAATATTAATTATACTTGTGGCCTAAAAAATGCTTTACTGCTGCTAAACTGTCTTTTATACTGTTTCACATTTGAAATTCACTGAACTTTGCTCAAAGCCTTGCAGTCAAAATAAGGAATTCTACTGTGATTTTATGTTTTAATAATTTTCAGCTATCTCCATTGTTCAGATTTTCAGTCTAACGCCAGATGGATGATGTAATTTTTGCTTCTTCTGAACATCTCAAATCCAGACCATTTTCAAGCTTTCCTATTTTATCTTCAGTACTTCTAGACCTCATGTTTTTTTGTTCATTTTTTCCCCAACATAGATGAACCTGGAAAACAGATCTGTGGTCCTTTCTCACTGGGATTATTTTCATAAAATGATAGAATAGTTTGGGTTGGGAGGGACCTTAAAGATCATCCTGTCCCAATTCCCCTGCTGTGGGTGGGAACACCATTCCCTAGATCAGGTTGCTTCACGCTCCGTCCAGCCTGACCTTGAACACTTCAGGCATGGGGCATCCTCAGCTTGTCTGGGCAACTTGTGCAGGGTCTCACCACCCTCACAATGGAGAATATCTAATGTAACCCTAGCCGTTTTCAGTATAAAGCCATTCTCCCTTGTCATATCACTACATTTTCTTGTGAAAAGCCCCTCTCCAACCTCAATGATTCTATATATTCAGTTTTATTGTTCATTGGTCTTCCATCACATGCACACAGGAAAAAAAATCCATCCATCTTGCTAAAGCATGCAAAGGAATTTGGTTATCTGGTGCACTTCATTGTTGCTGTTAACATTTTATCAATATTTGTATAATTCTGGGGAGTTTAAGGCAACAAAAGGCATCTTCAAAGTTTAGTCTGCTGCTGCTCTCCTGAATTAGGCTGGAGGATTCTAGTGAGTGCCAGTAAGGGAAGAGTCCTTTTAGTGCTAGAATAGCTCCAGTATTCAAGAGGAATGGCAGTGAAAGTGACTGTTTCTGCACCACATTCAAGGGGATTGAGCGGACAATTCTAGGTTTGATAAGACTTGCTCTCAGTAGTCATAAGCTGCAGCATTTTCAGCTTGCTAACTTGGCAGTCATGGTGGGGAGAACTGGCTGAATACAGAGCCTGCAAGTGACTGTTGCTTGGCCAAAGGACAGGGGCACAGCTGGTGCTTTTAGAGCATGCAAAAGTGGGCTTGAGTGCATGTGATCTAACAAATATGGGCTTAATGTTAAAAAGTCACAGCATTTGGCTGCATTAGCGGCGATAAGGGAGCAACTGTGCAGTGTGACTTAGGCTGATATTGCCCTTTCATAGTGCATGATGCTCAGAAGGATTCTGTTGTCTAGGTAACAGGGTCTGTTCTTCATTTCTTAAGAAAGATGGAACAGATGTTCCTACAAGAAGCAACCAATTATCACCAGTGAGAGCATTGGCAGTATTTAAACTAATTGCTTTGTTGTTGCATACAGTCCGATTTGTACGCTGTCAATAGGGAAGAAAATTTAAAGGAAGGAATCTTCCTTGCATGGGTTTTCCTGACTGAGGCTTTTAAAAAATATTTGCAGTTTATAAAATACCACTCATCCGTGTCCCTTTTAAGACTTCTATTTATCATTCCTTTTTCCTCTATATCATTTAGTCTTTATTTGATATTTGTAGTGTCCCTTTCATGATCCTCTGTGCGATCCACTGTGATTGCTCCATCACATCTGTGTCAGATCACAACAGTTTATTTTGTTCATTTAAAATGCCTAAAAATCTGACGACGGTGGGTGAGGTAAAAGGATGCTTGCAGTGGAGTAAGAGATAGAAGGGCTTTTCTGAGTGTGATTCTTAGATTGTATTAATTACTTAAGTTTTTTTTGGGGGCAAAATCCAAGCACAGCAACTCAGGTAGGGACTGTGCTATTAAAAGCTGGAGCAAAAGGAGGCCGTATAGACAGGTGTGTACATGAAACCCCACCACAGGCTGCTTAAATGGGGACATAACCTGTGTGTGCTGAGATAAGCAGGGGGTGAAAGAGAGAAGAGCTGAAGGCAGCAGTGTTGAATGTGGAGGGCCTGAGTTCTCTCACTGCAGCACTCACCATTTGTGAAAAGTTGTGCTAAAGTAACTTCGTGTATGGATTCAGGTGTTTGCTTTCTTCATGGTTGTGGCTTTGTCAGCCTGGGAGATGATTGTAGTCCTTAAAGCATAAGATATGCTCCTGTCTTTTATAAGATATTTAGAGGGATGTCTATTTGTGTAAATCTACTTTTATACCTTTGGGATAAAAATCTGATGTTGGGTATTCAATAAGAAGAGAGGGCACTGGGACCAGATTCTCAGGGCACTGTTTGTGAATCCTTAGCAAAGCTAAGCCATAATGTTATGCATTTTAGACAAAAGATCTGGCCCATTGCCTGAACTTTTCCATGCTTCTTGCCAAATATAAAAGGCAAATACTCTGTTTTTTAGGTAGGGCATTGCAAAAACATGGTTTTTTTTTCTTGGCAATAATAGGATAAAGGAAGAATCCTTGACCTGCTCTCTTTTTTTTTTTTTTTTTTCCCCTCTGATAAAGGACACGCTGTTTTGATTTTTATCTAACTGTGGAAAATGTCATAATGAGTGGAAACAAAGTGCTTGTTGCTCTTCTTAGATTATTTGGCTAAGTAATCCTATTGTATAGTAGTGACATGTTGATTGGGACAAAATGTCTTACTACATCCAGTTATTTCAATAACCATTGTAAAATATTTGCAGTCTGAGTAGGAAAAAAATATTAATTCTGGGGTTTTAAAATTCTTTTTACCAGGCTCCTTGCATGTAACTTAAAATCTTTTACTTGTCCTTCCTTTGACTCTGGCTCCTGGCTTTTCAAATGTTGTCTCTAATTTCTGTTCCAAACCTTATCTTCATTGTACAGTTTCTTCTTTCTATAGTATCCTTCATGTTCTGTTGCTTAGACTTCCTTATGATATCTGGTGTGTAAGTATTCACAACTTCTCATTTGTGACTTCATTCCTGCTTGCTTTTCTTCTGTTGATGCAGTTTTTGATTCTCCTTGCATTTCCCTATTTTACCACAGGGTTTGTCAGCAGTAATATTTACTACTTTTGCTGCTTCTTTTTTTTCTCTAGATTGCTTATAATAAAATCTTAGTCACTTTCTTTGGATTTTCACCTGCTTCCATGATAGTTTTCTCCGTTTTTGCAGTTTAATTCTATCACACATTGCCAGTCCCTGGTTCTTCTAATCACCCTTCACATACACTTTGAGCTCTCCTCCCCTTTTCGTACAAATCATTCTGACTGATTTTATTCCTCAAGGTCTGTATTTTTCCATTTTCTGTCCTTGGAAATACAAGCTTCTTCCTTATGCCCCTTCTTTCCCAGCACTGGTTCATTTCCCTTATGCCTCATTTTTTCTTCTTCTTTTTGACTTTCTGCTCACAACACAGCCTGACATCTTCAGTAACCTCACTGCCATGGGAACTAATGCTTAAAAAAGGAGAGCAGGAGGACAGTTTTGCCAGAGGGTTGGTGGTCCTCTGGACTTTGTGCCAAGGTTAAGAGGAGCATTTGCTGTGTTGGACGCATTTCTGTTCGTCTCTCCTCCCTTGGCATTTTCTGTATTTGCCCTTTGCTTTCACTCCTTTTTACACTCTTTCTTCCATATCCCATTCCTCACCAACACCATTTTTTATGTCTTCAGCTTTGCTGCTGTTTCTTTTTCTCCTCCTCCTCTTCTCTGCTGTTTCCCCAGCCAGTTGCATTCCTCATCACTGATACACTATTGTAGTCCATGTATCCTTTTCCCATGCTTTAGCATCTTTCTCTAAGGTCTTGCACTAACCCTCACTTCCATCCCAGCTTTGCTGTTTTTCCTGCTCAGTGTTGCTGAGTAGAGCAGCTGGTAAGGTGCACCTGTGTCCCTCTCTGTCTGATGCCTGCTGTGCTGGTTCATTTTCCCTGAGCTGGTTCTCCTGACCAGCTTTTCCGTCACCTTCTTCCTACTTCTTTCCATCTCCATTGCACCATAAGAAATCAGCCTTCTCCTCAAGGAACTGAATTAAGAAGGGGAAAAATGAGGGACACTTTCTCCTTTGTTTTAGTGCCAGAGCTATCTCTGTCGTGCATTTAATAGCACTAAAGGTCTCTACAGAATATGCTCAAATAGTTGTTTTTTTTTTTTCCCACGAGAAAATGAAGCACCAGGTGGCAGTTAGATGATAAAAAATTGCTTAGCCTGATTTTGTTTCTTTGCTAACCTTTGCAGAAGTGCAAAATATCTCATAATACTGTTCTGCCTGTGTAATAAAATTATGTTGGTATCAGTCATCTTTGAATTTTAATGCAGTGGAAATGGGAGAGAAACTACCCTACCTATTAACAGATAGCAGTGGCTTCTTGAATGATCATTACTTCAGTGCAAGTTGAGGGTCTGGGGGAGAATCTTTGTCACTCTTCTTCTTAAAGAGCTCCAAGATTAGGAGCAGTCAAAAAAGCAAATTCAAAGTCACTAGAATGATTTTCCAGTGAGTTGCTGAAGTCAAGACCTGAGAGCAAATCAGATTTGGTTACCATGAGAACATACCAGGGATTTATGTGGTTGAGTGTCTTTGTGCTATCCTGTTCTCTTCCCACTTTGGAAAGGCAACAGTAGCACTAGTAAAGGTAGGGACAAGGGGAATGAAAAAGCTGGTGATATAAAATAAATTCTGTATGAACAGAGACAAAATAGACTGGGAATCTGTGAGTTGGAAGGGAGGGAAGCTGAAGGAAGATGTGGGAGGTCTAAAATCACAGACTTAGATGGGGAAGTTAGTTTATGGAGTTGTTATTCGGTGTTTATCAGAACACAAGATCTAAGGCAACTGAAGGAATACAGCAATCTCTGGTTCTCAAATCCCTGATCCAGTGGGTTGCTGGAAGCTGACTGCTCTTATCATAAAAGGCTTGTACTATCTGTGCACTGCTCAACCTGTTCTTTTTTTTTGCTGTCTGCCTCAGCTACAGTGGGGTAGGACAGTAAGCAGACTTGAAATGAATCTTGAGTTTGAATCAAGTACAGCAGCTCTTTCTTCTTTGTATAGGGACACACATGTATTTTGTGTTGCAATGCTGTTCTTATAAATAGCTAAATGGTTTATGTGAATTATCAGGTGTTCAGGAGTGCCCAGACTAGAAAATTAGAAGCAATAAGCATGCAGGAGGCTTGCTGTATTCTTAGTGAGTCACGGCATCATTACGTAAGACATTTACCTAACTTCTGAAAGATGTACTTCTTTTTCTTCAGTCAGTCCAAAGTGGTGTTTCAGAAGGAAGATAGATGAAAATGAATGCTGTCATTTTTACTGGGATTAGAAAAATGTTATTTGCTGCCGCTAATTGCATGCTTAATGAGTTACTGGAAGAGTTCTGTTGCAGGTCTTGAGAGTCTTGAGAGACTTCCAATTACTCCTTGCTGCATGACATCTGGGGCAGTGTCTGCAGTCAGCTCTCAGGAAAAAAGTCTAATATGAGTGTTTGTGGTATGTTGTTTTCAGGGCCACATGGCTTTTGCTGCGTTGGGCTAAAAGTCAGTTCACTACCCATTTGCTTGCAGAGTTACTTTAGAGAAGGATTATGTTCCTTGGAAAAAAATGCATAGAGCCACATGCTTAACCTCTTATGTTGGTTAATATTAGGCAGTTACTAATTTCTTCATCTAATAACAACCTACTGTTGTTTCCAAAGCTCTCTTACAAAACTGCTGTTGTTCTGAGTCCTTATGGATTGCTGTAAGAGCATATTTACTGTACCTTGTTTATATTTTTATCTCTCTGCTTACCAAATTTTGTACTTTGCATTAAGCCACCTTTTGAGCCTTCCTGAACTGTATTGGTCCTTATTGGCGGAAATATGATTTTGCTGCATTCATTGTCTCATTAAAGGATTTTTCATATTTAGTAGAGGAATGAGGAAATAGCAGGCTTTAGATGACAAACTGATTCTTTTTATCCAGTTGCAGTCTGATCCTGAGAGTATGAGAAGAATCTTGTGGTAGGCGTTTAATGACTTGGGAGACTGCCAGTGAACATCTTGTTTTAGCTTGCTTCACACATTAGATTTGTCTAAAGTGTGGCTGAAGATTTGGGTAAAAAGTGGAAACCTATGAGAAAAGCAGAACAAATTTAATGGGTAATTGTGTTAATGAACTCTAAGAGCGTTCTAGTGTTGTGCTTCCAGAGTGAAATGTTGAATTTGTTGTAAATAACTGTCAACAGACTAATTATAGAACTAACTCTTGAGTAAAAACTCTGAAAGAGTAATATTTCTAAATTAATCTTATCTGGAAACAATGTATAAGAAACCTGATCTGTGCACACAGCTTTTGCTCTTTTAAACAAACCCAAGTTAATAAAAGGAAGTTAAAACCCGAAAATAATCCATTATCTCCTGCCATCTGCAGGCACGTTTCTCATCTGAGTGTGGTGTTAGACTCAATTTACGCTTGCAACTACAGGCTTGTGTATTAGCTTGTTTAAGTAGAGGTAAGACATCTAAGACATTAAAGCACATCAGTTGAAGTACATCAATGTTTAATGGATGCTGTCATTCAGAACTAAATCGGTTTCAACTTGATTCCCATAAGGAATAGAGGTTTAACATGCTTAGTATGTTTTGGATTCATACCTCTGATTTGATTTAATTTTCTATTTAAAGAAGACTGTAACTATAAATTATGTATCTAAATGCTTGCATCCCATTCTTGAGGAAGCAGAATGAGTATCATATGAAGCATTACCATTAGGGTTGGGTTTTTTGGTTGGTTGGGCAGTTGGGTGTTTCCCCTTTTTTTTCTTTTTTCTTTTCTCACATTAACTGTATGAAAGTAGGAATTTTTTTTAATCCTTAAATGGTAAAATACATACAAGTTGTCACATATGAGTGTCACAGAAAACTTAATGCAGTTTAAAGGATTGTGTTATTCCTCCATGAAAAATCTGCTGTTTCTGTGATTCAGCATCATGGAAATGGTATAGAACAGAATTGTATCCTGGCTGGAGGTTGCTGTTTTGTTGCTGGATCAACCATCTTGTTTGCTCCAGATTGGGGCATAGGCACTTAATTTCTTTTGAATTTTTGAGAGCATGGACTTCATGCAGACTTTAGGCAGACAGGTGTCCTGATTCTGGCTGGCCATGTCAGGGTTAATTTTTACAGAAGGACCACCTCATGTCGTTGTCCTGGAATGGGGGAAGGGGTCCCTTTTGTGTCTGGGCAAGGAGGTCATGTGTTGTCAGACTCCCTGTGTTGTGGTGGAGAACGTTTATATAAGAATCATTCACCTCTCTTGCACACACTTGTGTTGTTTATACTGTTGCTGTTACTGTTCTTTTTATCTCATTGCTGTTTCCAGTAAATTGTTCTTGTCTCAAGCCTTATCTTTGCCTTTTGTGACTTCTGTTCTCTCTAGCCCTACAGAAGAGGTGGGGAAGAGGGAGGAGTGAGCAAGTGACACGTGGTTTGAAGTGATTTTGGTGGGAACACTAAATTGGAGAATACCATTCCTAAACCATGACACAGGATAGCTGATACCTCTGAACCTCTGGATACAAAGTTAAGCTCAGTTAGTTGGTTTTTTCCAAACAGTTTTTGAATTACAAAAGAGTGTGGTGTTTGTACTTCATATTATCAGAAGAGTGCCTTATTATGCTATTGGAAATGATAAATTATTGTTAAACTGTCTCATTAGCAGAGTTGATTTATATTCCTGTATATTTCTGTATTGGAGAAATAATTGCTTGCAAGTGTAGAACTTGGATGTGAGAATATTCAGTAGCACACCTGACCTTGAATAATACATCAAGTTCTTTTACAAAGCAGGGGTAGATTTAAATTCTGAAGTTGGGTTTGTAACTTGCAGTATGCAGCTTGAGAGCCTGCATTTTTGGCTCTTTCCTGGAAAGGGACTGGGATACCTTCCTTCAGACTGTAGGGAGTCACTGCTTTTTACCTGGAATACTGTCCTGAAGTATTCAAGCTGTGTCTTTCCAGGCACTGTGCCCCTTGTGTTCAGCAGCTCAGAGCAGTGGCGAGCACTGAAGGCAGGTTTGCCACTTGGTGGGAGTGCTTTACTTGGGGAGCTGTCAGACTGAGAGGAGATGCTGGTAGTCTCACAATCAATTTATTATGGAGCCAAATTTGTTACGCATCATCTGAGAGAACCTCTCATGCAGTGAATTTTACAGGGGATTTTGGCAGAAGCTTTGGGTCTTGGGTATAGGTGTTGGATCAGCTCAGCATTGTCAACTTGATGCACTCTGATTCTAGCAAATGTGGGGAATTTTCATACCATAGCACAGAGAACTTCAGATAAGAGGTAAAGGCACAGAATTGCACTTTTCTCTGATCTCAACAAACCTATTTACCAAGCTGGGAGGCTGGTTATTGTCACTGTTGAGATACAAGAAGTTGTTGTGTGGAGGATTTTTCAAGATCTAGATTTTTTCTTTTTGATGGTAACCTCAAATAATTTGTTTCACAATTTGTATTTATATAGTTTGTACCGTGTAAAATGTAGAAAATGGTAAAAACCACAACAATTAAAAATTGCTTTAATGATAAAAACATTAATCAGAAGGTCAGTTAAGTAGAGGAGAGAAGTAAACTTTAGATCTGAAGGGGAAAAATGGACTGTAAAAATATTATCTTTGCAGGCTATTATTGCAATCCCTGCCCAATATTTTGCATAGGTTAGAAATTTATTACCTCTTGAGAGATGCATCACTTTGGTGCCATAATTAATTGAGACTGGGAAAACATGCTTTTGGCTATTCTTTGCTAAAACATATACCCTAGTTCATATAATATTTATCTTTCTGGAGTCTTCTTGAGAGGAAAATCTACTTTGAAAAATGGATGATCAGAATTGAGGCCTACTCATCTTCATTGTCTTTCTGCAAGAGCTTTAGAACACCTCAGTTGCCATCACTGTTTATGCACTATGAGATACAGTGCTAGAGCAAGGTGATAACTGGTTGCCAGGAATTCATCAAAGTGTGGAAATGTTAAAGTAAGACCTGCAAGAGAAAACTAGTTACAGTTTAAAACTCCAGACTGAATGTGTAGGTTTGGGGAATGGTGTGATGTTACTTGTGAATTTTAAAGAGACATTAGCAAAGTGATGTGTTGTATTCCCTCTGCCCCATTGTAACATTTTAATATAGCTTTAGGTTTAAGAGTCTTTGTTAGTTTTATAGGAAATTTCTTTATCCTCTCAGTAACAGAAGAGATTTCTAGTCAACCTAGAAGCAAACCAGGGTATCTTAAAATCTTCAGAAAGGACAAGCATTCACTATTGCTTTTTTAGCAGTTTCTTATCTATAGATGTTTTCAGTTTAGTTGCTGGTGTTATCTGACTGGTTGGAAATTCTTTTATTGTAGGCCAAATAAGGAGAAAAATCTCTTTATAGAAGAGACAGAGCTTTAACTTATCTATACCTTTCAGTTAGGAGGAGAATGGTTATTGCTAAATCTCTGCCAGACTGACCAAGTTAAATACACAGCTGCCTTTAACAGAAACGAGAGTGTAGAATTCAAAGAAACCTCGTGTCCTTGTTTTCTTTAGGAAGATGCCCAAATTCAATAATAATAATTCAGATTTATTTTGTAGAAAAGATATGGAAATTGCACTGCAGTGAAGTTGTTACTGTGTATTAAAAATAAAGAAATTTCTTGCTTTGGAAGTAATTTTACAGTAGTCCTTTCTCTCTATTATTAAGAAGTCTGTCCTATGGTATATGATACTGGTAAGTAAGATATTGGAAGAATTCTTATACTTGTATTTCTGCTTGTGCTTCCAGACAAATGCCAAAGATAATTTTTTTTTTTTCTGGAAACATCAAGAATTAAGAATGCAGTTATCCTAGTTTCTATTCCTTTAGTTTAGTTAAAATGTAATACTTACAGTCTTTTGCCAAGCTTTTGTTTCAGAATAATAATGTTATTTAGCAATGCCAGACCGTTTTCAGCTCCTGAAATGAAAATATTTATAGAATAAATACTTTCTTAATCCTTCTCATAGGAGGAGGGTGGGGCACATTTTTGTCTTCTTCCTGCCCTGACATTTGGCAGTTTACTGGCTAGATTCTGTTAGTTGTCTTCCTTCTTTTTTAGTTTTTTTTAACATATTTGATTTTTCTCTTCTAGTAGTTCGGACCCCTTGCAGTTTGGGCACCGTATGCTTTGAAGAGATATAAGTGTGAAGAAAGAAGGCTGAGGACTGTGTAGAGCAGGCTTGGAGGGATCTTTCAATAGGGAGGACTGCTCGGGTTCAAACTGGTCAAAATCAGGGTGAATGTATACGAGAATTAGAAGGAAGAAGAGAGTACATGGACTCTACTTGGAGTCTGTTTTGAAATATTTTAGCTTGTTTATTTTAATTTGCAGTGTGCCTTGTAAACTCAGGCAGTGCTTCTAGCAGTTTGTGTAAGAATGGCAGTTGTTAATTTTTGGCATTTTACTCTGCCTCCCCGACTTGGTTCTGCATGCCAAAGGCAGTCCAAGGACAGGCCTTACCAGCCCAGAGTTCAAAGGATATGTCCTTTCTAAAGCACAGCTTAAGCTAATTCTTAAGCATTTTTGAATGGGTTTTTTTTTAATATGTGTGTATGTATCTATATCTCCATGCCTGTTTTTATGTTGCCTGCATCTTTATATCAGTGTCAGCCATGGACAACTTAAAGCTGGAAACAAACTCTCCGTACCTGCTCAGTTTGGAGGTACTACTATAAAGACTTCTGGTACTTCAGTTATGGAGTACCTCTGTAATTGTAATTTTTCCAAATAAAAAAGGAAATCCAAACTGGAAAATCCCTAACTTCAGAATCAACTGAATCACTAAATGAAGCTGAATTTTGAGTAGTTTTCTAATTCTCTTTGAATTTGAACTCCCTTCTCTTTTCTTGATAACCTCTCCTCTTATCTTGATAACTTCGATTGTAGGACAGTTAGCAGAGGATTGTTCTTACCCGTTAAAGAAAATAAATAGCTGCCTGGGGGTTTTTTGTTGTTGGTTTTTGTTGGGGTTTTTTTGTTTTGTTGGGGTTTTTCGCGGGTTTTTTTGTTAGGTGTTTTGTTTTTGTTTTCTGGGTTTTTTTTGAGAGGCCCATGTATACCTCACTGAGGGAAAAGCTGCAGCATGGGCTCAATATGATAATAGAAGTAGTAGCAGAATGTCTGTGAAAAGGATAATATTAATAACCTGGAGGAGAGGATCTAGTATTGATTAATAACATCTAAACCAGTTGGAATTTTAAAAGACTTTCTGAAGAAGTAAAATTATGATCTTTATGTTCCTTTGAAAAGCCCAGCTTCAATTAAAAAATAACTTCAGTACCCTAGGGGCTTCAAATAGATTCAACACACAAGAGGCAGCTTTAAAATTCTATAACATGCAATTGCTTTTATGAGCAATCAGCCTCATGCTTTGGGCTTTCCTGTGATTTCTTGTGATCCACATCTCTGCCTGTTAAAGGTTTTCATTCTAACCTTGAGAATGGTTAAATGCAGTACAGGGTGCATTTCCATCAAAGAAACTACCAGTGCTGTTCCAGATCAGATGAAGTACATAGATCAAAAGACTGAAGTAAACTATGTGAAAGGCAGGTACACCTCTTAGATGAGATTGCCCCCTGAATAAATTTTTGAAGGTGGTTATGGGTTTTGTCATCACTGACACAGAAATTCGTGTTTGCTGCAAGATTTACAAGTGTCAGTAGTGAGAGCACTGGTTTGTCTTCCTGTTTTCTCTAATTTTTCTTGTGTTTCCTTCACAGCGAGATGAAAGTGTCTGTCCTCACCCTGCTTTTGTAGGTGGTAGCTAGAAAGCATTATTCATCCTGTGGCATCAAAGTATTGCTGGGCCAGATTTATTTCATTGAGGAATGTACTGTTTGACTTGTTTTTAAATGTGCAAAGTGCCCTCATAATTGATCACATTGTTTATATTGGTAACACTGCAACTCTTCTCCCATTCACAGAAATTGTCTATCTCTTTGGGAGGAAAAAGGGAGACTTTTACATATCTCAAAAGATCAAGAGATTTCCTAGTTGCTAGTCTACTTCTTGTAAAAAGAACTTGCATTATGTGGTGATAGATGATTTGCAGGCTCTGTTCAAGTGTTTAAACCAAACTGCTGTTGGAACTTGCTGTCAATCATCTTTTCCATCTGCTGGAGATGATCAGTGAAACCTCACTGAAACCTCACTAAATTTTTCATGAAGGCTTCCATAAGAGCATGTACTGCATAAGCATCTATCTAGTCAATCTGGTGGCTGACTTATATCAAATTCATTAAGTAAATTTGTTTTCCAATGTTGATAAAGAACTAAATGAAATATACTAATTTCCCTGCTATTGAGAAGCTGTTCCTGAACCTTCCTGTTTGTGAGATGCTATCTTGCAGGTTAATTTTATCTCTTAGCTGTCTTTCTGTTCTTCAGTCATGACTATCATCTGGTGTAATGATTTCTTTAGTCATTGGTGCTCACATCTTTGTATTTTAGTGGGTATCCATCTCATTCCTTTCAATATTTGATCAGTTGTAGTAATTGAGAAAGTTACAGTAATTGAGAATTCCCCGTTGAGAGATGAATTGTTTAGCTCCTTTGGTCACCATTTGCCTCTTTCATGGAGAGTTCATCTTTTGTGTGGGGGTGGAGGGGGAGGTGTTTGAGCAAAGAAAACCACATATAGTATTTAAAAAAATATATCACAGAAGCCTTTTATGTGTTGATATCACTTATCCTATTCTCTCCTGTAAGGACCTCAACTAGATATCTAATATCAGATTTGCCATCTTAATTTTCTTCCTTGTTTTATGGCAATCCAATTCAACCATTTGTCACTTGCACCTGATGACTTTTCAGTCTACAGTAGACTTGGTTAGTTTTAAAGTGCATGAATTTATAGTGCATGAATTTATAGTGCATGAATTCAGATTTTGTTCCCTTGATAATAATTTTAATAATAATCATCATAATTAGTTTAGATGAAAACTGTCTGCTTTAGTGAAAATAGTTTCCAAAGTCCTGTGTTTCTTTTTGGCTCAGCCTTTGATTGATACCTGTCTTTGAAACACTTCTCTCAAATTTGCTGTCTTTTGATTTCCACAGCTGTGTATTTGGTTCTGCCCTGTATTCCTTTCTGATCACATCTTTCCAGTGCTTTTAGAATTACTTCCCTTATCTCCTTATGTGCTTATGAATTACATCCCTTCAGTACCTGTGGTCACCCTCTCTTCTGCTGTAGTCTGTTTGTAGATGAGGTGATTTTAAACAGAAATCTGACCAGTAGTTTGTGTTTGTGGCTCGCACTCATCCCTTGTACCCTACATTATCATTTTTGACCTCCTCTAGTTGGTGTGGAGCACCACTGCAAGTCCAGCATAGCTAGAACAGAGCTGTCCTGTGGTGTGTTGGACTCCTGGAGCCAGCATTTCCTTGGTCACTCTCCTGCTGCTGAAGCATTGGCTGCTGTGGCACCCAGCTTTGAGAGCCAGGACGTAACAAGGGGCTGCTGAGGGAGCTGGGGTTGTTTGGTGAGGAGAAAAGGAGGCTCAGGGTTAGGGAAAGAAAGAAAAATAAGAAAACTTCCTACATGGTAAAAAAAGCATTTACATTATTTCATTTGCTGGAGAACTGGAATGCATTTAAGCAGCTATGATGTTCTTGAGATTTCTTGTCTTGACAGATATTTATATAGTCAAAAGATAACATAATTTAAAATCAGTGGGTTTTTTAACTTCCCCTAAAATAAACACCTTGAGTCTTTTTCCATAGGCTGAAAAAGGGGAGGATTAATTTCTCCCAAATGTGCCTTGAAACCTACTCCATTTACAATTTTGCCATTATAAATTGATTCTTGGCAATGTATGTACTAGTGCTGCAGATGCAAACAATTTCCAGATGAGACAGAAATGATCAATCATTCTTGTGACTACAGTGTGGGGAGGTGGAAAAAATGTGCTTCCATGGAAATTATATTTTTGGGAGTACCACTTCCCAACTCCTCCTGAGGCTGATTTAATCTGGCAGAAGAATGACTTTAGCAGCAGTGCCTGCTTTAATATGCTGTCTAATTAGTAATGACACCTAGTTTTCTTTCTGGCAAGCAATACATAAATTTGGGATTATTTCTGGTATATAGAATAGTAGTTAAAACAACCAGTAAGAAACCCATTTTGGTAAACTCTCCATTGAAAACACCCTGATGTTCTGATAAGAAGAGCATATGAACTTTGAAGAAAGTGAGGTAGGGATCCAAAGCAAAAGAAAATTTTTGGTAATAAAATAATTGTGTGGTGATCAAGAACTGTACTGTATAGATGAAGAACTGGACCAGCTGCACAAGATTAATTTTGGCATCCTCAAATCCCGATGTTCACCTTTGATAAGAAATTTAGTTATACTTGGGTATAATAACATCTTTTAAGAAGGATACTGATGGCAAGCAGCTCTGTGCTGAGTGTGGACAGAGAAAGGCAGGTAGTGACGGGCAGCTGTGCTGGCAGGACAGCAACCCATGCCACAGAGGCTGTGTATATCCTGATTTTGATGCTTGGAAGATAATGTGCTGAATCAGTGATGTCTTTCCTTCTAGGGCCTGTTTCAGGATTACTTGTTTGCTATTTGACCTGTTCGGTGGTTTTGTTGCTGTGTTTGCTGTTCCTAACAAGCACAGGAGTAACAAGAGCTTCTCTGTTTCTCTGCAGCTTTTACGAGAGTTGAAGCATCCAAACGTGATTGCATTGCAGAAGGTTTTCCTTTCTCACAGTGACAGAAAGGTTTGGCTGCTGTTTGATTATGCTGAGCATGATTTGTGGGTAAGTACAGATTTCCCTGAGTGTTTGAGGTAGTGCAATAAGAGCTTGTTCAAACTGATGTATGTGATGTACTTTTATATAGACAGAGATGCATTAATTTCTTGCTCTGCAGTTAAGGATCTAACTGATATCTGATTACTTTTACACTTTAAAGCCTGCCAAAGACTATGTAGGGTTTTTTTCTTTTAGTCAGATTGGGTTTTGAAGTGAAAAGGATCTTGCTGCAAGGTTTAACTGGAGTTAAAGAAAGCATTCCTAAATTGAGATCATTTAAAACTGTGTTTGGAAATTTATTTAATACTTTTTTCATGACATTTTGCACATGCACACATACAAAAGAAAAAAAGGAGAGGGATTGCTTTGATGAGTCCTCTCACTGAGATACCACTGCAAGTGACTAACATTTAATTATCTATATGCTAAACAGATAATTTGTGACAGTATGAGTGGAAATGAAATAATAAATAACCAAGCTAATTTTGTCTACTGATGGACTGTCTTTACATGGAAGAGGGGTAGAGACTTGGATGTCTGTTTTTAAGTTTTTAGTAAGATATTATTTGGTTTAGTCTGTAGAGGGACACCAGTGACATTGTGACTTGAACTCGTGCAAATATTCAACCTCCACATCTGTTGATATGATGTGAGTTGCTTGGACCTGGATTTGTGTTTAAACCTGAAAGATATCAAACACTTATCAAGTGTAATCAATATGTTTATGATTCCTTTGATAATACTGGCAGAGAGGGGACGTAGTAATATAAATTCCAGTATTACTTTTGAAGGCTTCAGTAATATATATATGTTGCTATTACAAATGGTAGTGGCAAATTGCTCAATTTCTTCATACTTGGTTCTTGAGCTTGTAAACGATGCAAAATTTTAAGTCAGGGAAAGTAAATTTCGACCATTCAAAAAGACACTTCTAGCTCAGAACAAGTAAAATCATGGTCATTTTTTCCCCTTCAAAAGCTTGAAAGAAATTTAACTTTATTTCTCTTATGGGTTAGCAGTTTGTATTTTGAAAGGTTTCTTCAGCAAAGTTCAGTGGACATTGAGAGTTTGTGTATTTCACATAACTGTGGCAGTGATGATGAAGAGAAATGCATCAGCAAAATCTCTGTATGACAGAATTGATTTGTGCGTTAAATGAGTTTACTCATTTTATGGAACAGTCACAACAAACACATTTTACTGCTGCATTTATTGCCATGTGTTTCAAACATCTTTTTTCCTAACCTTTTCAATTTGATTTTACTTTGGGTATGTGGTTTTTACACTACATAGTGATCTTTTTCACATGATTTAACAGCTTTTGAAGAAGAATCACTGCAGTTTGATGTTCTTGCCACTCCTCCCATATGGCTGGGTATTGGATATAATCTCAGTGAAGTTAATTATTTTCTATTATTTAATACTGAAATGTTTGTTACAATGAGATACTTGATATGAACTGGTCTCCCACCTCCTAACTCTCTCTTATGTTTTTGGTTTTTTTTCCCTATGGTACATGCTACACAATTCATTTCTCCTTTCCTGTATAATTGCCCATGTTTCCTCGCTTCTTAAGCCTTTGCCAGGAATTTTTTTCCTCCCTTGCATAAAGTTGGCCATGTTCAAGGCACTCTTGGTTCTGGCTTAACCTTGGTCCTCATTTCCTTTACTGTCAGCACTTCCCAAGCATCGCTCTTAATTCCCCTTTTGTCTGTTTTGCTCACTCCCAACTTTGTGTCTTTTTCCACGCTGCCTCCTACACATGGAACAGCCTCCCAATTAACGTACGTAAAGATCCTTCGCTATCCTCCTTCAAAAAACTCCTGAAAATCCACTTATTTTGTAACGCATTTCAGTAATACCAACCACTTGTCATTCTGTCTGTGTTGTGTTGTGTTTTGCATTTCCTGTGCTTTACAGCTTGTGCCCTTTCAACTCTTCGGGGTAGAAATTGTAGTAGGGGTTTAGCACTTTTTCTTTTTTTTTTAATTGCTTAGCACCATGTGCTTCCCCAGCACTACATAAAGACAAAATAAGTCTATTCCTCATGGATATATCAGTTATAACTTAAGGATTTAAGTTTTGGAATTGAAGGTGTGCTGTCACTAGAAAGATGTAGATTTCCAGAGATCAATATTTTCAAATGTAGGTAGCTTGGAGTTACTTACCAGAATCAATAAGTATGGAAACTGCCTTTCTGTGCAAAGCTGCCCAGCTTTAGTAACTCCTACTGGCTTCAGTGAGAAGAATAAATGCTCATCACATTCAATCATTAGATTAATTAAAATCATTATATTTTTCAGCTTCTGTACTGGAAACATTTGGCAAGAGATGAATAAACCAAATTACATGCTATCTTATTCTCTTAATTTTCTAATACTGAAAAAAATGTCCTGTTCTAAAGGGTTGGTGCTAATTAAACTTATTAAAAAGTTCTTCTATGGTGAGCAAGAGCTTTTATTTTTTTACTTCTCATTTAATTCCCAAGAATGCAACTGGTCAGATCTGAAATTTTATGTTTAGATAGTGCATACTTAATAATTTTCTGTAACTTCTGCTGATACCATTACCAAGGAATATAGAAGCTGTGCTAATTTGAACTGCTTTAGGAGGGTATTGGTGAACACTGATTATGCTGTCCTTGACTACAAAGATAATAATTGTTTTTGATAACTAAGCCTATCAAAGACACTTTTTTTTGTTATCTCTCAAGTTAACATTATACAAAACAGTGCAAAGCCATGACATTACCATAGAGAATATAGGGATCATTTTGACAAATTGATTTATAACTAGTTTCCTTTGATTACCAGAATTCTTAGTGCAATACATGACGTTGCTATGATTTTTCTTGGCCACTTTGCTCTGTCAAAGAGAACTGGTGAAGTTCTCAGGCTGTAGGATGTTAATTTTTGACCTTTAAAAATAAAACATTTGTTTTAAATGCCAGAGTTCCTGCTGTCTTATCAGCAAAAGAAAAACTTATTTTCTATTGAAGTTTCATGGATGTTCTTTATCATCTTAGTCTTATACTTCTAGACAGTGAACTGCTGTCCGGAATTTCCTGTGTAAAGTTGGGGCATTTAAAGACATTATTAAAATTTATATCACATGCTTTACTAAAATGGACTTAAAGAAAAGTTTGATACAAATGAGATCTGTCCTAGAGGTGAATTGTTTGTTGTCAGTATAGTTAACTTTTAGAGACTGTAGAGGCTACGATATTTAGAACTTTTCTTTTGTTCCCTTTTACAGCAGATTTTTAATATTGGAAATATTTTCTAAAGCACACATTTTTAGTACCAGAGAAAAATACACATTTGATTACTTCAATTTCATAGTCTCTATACTTAAGGCTGGAGGTCTTTTTTTCTAAGCAGCATTTTTTTTTTGGTTTTTAAAAATTTTTTAAACTGATAAGTTATCTATATACCTTTCCTAGTTATGGTACAGAGTTAATTCTCAGGCTCATTTAGTATGCACCTATAATGTCAAATTTTTAAGGTCCCCTTTTCTGGAAATCATGTTGTAACTTAAGTAAGAATCTTCTGAATAGGTTTGATCTCATTCTGAAAAAGGATGATATTTTTATCATAGTAAAATGTGTCAAATGGGTTTTATAGCAATAAAAAACACTGCTGGATATTAATAAGTAAGTACATAAATAATTAACTATGTTTTGATAGTATTTATTGAATGTGATGGTACATTCACTATCCCAGACCAGTTAAACCATGATCTCTGAATTTTTTAGGTTTGGTTGAATATTTTTCTTATTATTAGATTCCAGTGCTTTCTAAAAAAATAAATGCTTAGCAGGAAATACTACTGAGAAACATGGAGTAAAATTCATCTTGGAATTATTGTTGATAATAATAAAAATATATGGGCAGACTGGCTTTGTTTTACACTAATTACTTGTTATGTATGTATTCCACTTTTAAAAAATGTAGGGGGGGAGATTAATAGCATAGTCATGTCTACCTAAAAATAATCATCAAATAATAGATAGGAGAAAATGTTCTTCCTGCATGTGAATTTCACAGCACTACTTGATGCTCTTAGCTTTTTAAGATTTATTTGTAGACTAACATCATTTTGAATAATCTTTCATGATAATTTGGGAGAGTGGTGCATACTGATGTGTGTGGTAAACCTGTATATTTAATCACATGAGTATTGTCCAACAGCTCTGAGTTTTAACATGTTCCTTAAATGGAGTATAATCAGTTACAATTCTTTGTTCAACAGCCTTCAGTTTAGTTCTTAATCATAAATATAGTTCAGATGCTAGTTGATGACAAGTATCTTTATATACATAAAAATACTTTTCTCAGTGTAACAGTTCTGTTTTTTGTATTTTGATTTTCTAAGTCATGTCTACACTTCTGTTGGAATTCAGGTGCTTGTGCCAGGTGATTTTTCACACAGTCTTCTCTCTTATAAGCATATTTACCAATATAGGATTCTGCTGGCTGGAAGAAGGATATAGGATTTGTTGAGACAGAAGGGAGTGGGCTGGCATAGGACTTTATGATATGATTGATTCCTTCCAGGTGAAATGGATGGGGTTTTTTGGCCATCCAAGTGATGGTTGAATTTCTTGCAGAGGGCAGTGCTATTCCTTGCCCATAGATGTTTGTCGTATTCTCAGAACACACTTGCTTTTTCTGCCAGACTTGTAAGAATTTGAGGGTAGTTTATGTGGACTCATTTTCTGAACCACAAAGCATGAGAACTGGAGGAGACAGGTAGGAGCAGGCCTTGTAACAAAGGCAAAGTTCAAAAGCATAGAATGTGTGAAAAAGTAATGTGAATTGAACAGAGTAGTGTGAATACTGGGTGTTTCATTTATATGTATACTGAAAGGGTAGCTGGATTCTGATGATTTTTATTGACATTATATAGAGTTATTTTGATGTATTGAGGTCTAAAATATATTCTATGACCTAGAGAGACCCAGCAAAACCTAGGAAAATTATATGGGGTCTTGTTTATGCCTACTCTGTGTTTCAAAGCTTAGATATTTAAAGCAAGCAGTCATTAGCAAAAGTTGGTGTATTAAAGTCCGTTTCCCTGTTACTAAAAATATTCACCTCTTGTCACTTGGAATAGGGTCTTCCATTAGGCAGTTTGTTTAATGACATTTAAAAGAAGATACTTGATCATGGCCATGCATTGGAGTCATTTCGAGGGAACCAGCAGCCTTTTTTCCCCTCCTCTTTTGAAGGACAGTTTATGTTCATTGCTGTAATGTTTCCAAAATTGGAAACTAAAGTGATTGCTCTAAAGGTACTTCTCCCACTTGTGTTTTGATTTTATTTTATTTTACTTGTGATGAGTAAATGGACAAAATTTTCTTCATTTCTAAAACTTTGGTGTCTGAAATGAGTTTGTGTACACTTATGAAACTATGACTTGCTTTTGGAACAGCAAACAAATGTTACTCAGGTTCATTTGGTCTTTGGTTTCTCTTTTTGAAAATAACGGAAACAATGCATGATTGGTTTTAATACCATTTTAAGATTTTGATTTATTCTTCCATATCTTCTAAAAATGCTTTACATTTAAAGTAAATGGAATAATTTGAAGCCATGCAATATGAAAATTCCTCTCTGCCTTGGGAGAGATTAACTTTTATCCAAGTTTCCCTCTCTTCAGTATAAAAATGTAAGTTTACATAATTCTGTTTTACTCTCAGAGGCTGGATTAGGGATTGGATAGAATGCAGGGTTTTTGCCTGAGTGTGGGAGCACAAGCAGTTTGCTTCAGCAGGGAGAGGCATCTGCGTTGGCAGATGCATTTCAGTTTGATGGAGATGCATGTAATTTTCAACAAGCATCTCCTTAAGCAGTAAAACTCAAGCACTCAGGTTTTCTAGAGGCTTGTGTCTATGTATTATCTCATGTATGTTGAGGTGGGAGCTCACTGTAACTTCATTTAGTCTGACATGCATAAAATCCCTCTGTTAGTTGGCTTCCTACTTTTGTGAAAAGTTTCTAGGTCTAACTTGTTTGTTTGTTTGTTTTGACCTCTGTGATACTGAACAGCAGTTCTTGGAATTGGGAATGGGTTGACACAAACACAGACTTGGAAGCAGACTAAAATTAGGATCTTATTGAATGCTCGTTTATCTGCTGGGTAAATCCTAAGGATTTGAATTTACTCTTTGTGTTATGCATTATGTTTGCTTTGTTTATGGTGGAGAATTTAGAAAATCCACGTAGTTCTTCACCAGCCAGCTTTCAAACCAGTTTCAAAGGACTAGGTAACATAGAAGAAGGCAGGCAAACTTCTAGATTGAATATTGTTTCATCATTT
Source organism: Petroica traversi (assembly GCA_025920805.1). Taxonomy (NCBI): domain Eukaryota; kingdom Metazoa; phylum Chordata; class Aves; order Passeriformes; family Petroicidae; genus Petroica; species Petroica traversi. The sequence goes on from JAHLSL010000017.1 coordinate 13,684,655, forward strand.
TGTTTAGAAATGTCTGGCTCTGTTCCTCCTCTTCTTTTTGTATCATTTATGTGGTCTTGCCTTTGCAAGAGCTGAAATAACGTGGTTCATCCAGTTTTCTTTGCAATTTTATTACAATTTTTGAAGTTGAAAATTGGGAATAAGCAGTTAATAGATAAAACCAATAGTCCCAGAGACTGCAATAAAGAATAAAGACTTAAAATCACTTCTACTAAGTTGCAGTCTTGTTTAAATTAAAACAAAATGTGTACAATTAATAGAATTTTTTTTACATTATGTTTATATTTAATAGTGAGTACTTAATTGACTCACACCATTTTTGGGATCCAGTCAGTGGAAGCATATTTTTAAGATTTAGGAATCAGAAATATAGATGCACAGAGAGGCAAAACAGCTACTTTTGCCAAATAGGTTTCAGTATTGCTTGGAATTTCATTTACCTCTTATTTATGTGTTCTTCTGTGATTTTGAAGGATTTTAGATATATCAGAAGAGAGCTTGCATCTGCAGGATGGGTTTCTGTTCTGTAGCATGCAACTGGTGTAGTATGGACTGACATTTAAGGCTTCCCTCATTAATTTTGCTGAATGAGTCTGGGTGTTTTCCAGCTTTTTTGACTTATGATGATATGCGAGTTACCTTTAGGGAGCTGCAGTGAAAAAAGTCATGGGGAATGCTGAAACTTTTTGACCTTCACCTTATTGTTTTGTCACGAACATGCCTCTGACTTGCCTGGATGATGGAAGTCCTCATGTTTTGTCCTTAATGGTTATCCATTAGGGGTAAGATTCAGCAAAGAACTTGAATATACCTAAAGGTTATAAACTGCAGTGTCCAAGTGCACCTCATGCTTCCTAGAGAGAGAGACAGAATGTGCTTCATAGCTGTCATGGTTCAGATTCCTACTCTCAACTCACAGGACAGTCTTAATTTTGTGCTATTCAGCAGAAAGATTTATTGAATGGGAGAAGTGTAATTTTGAATCTTAGTGGTTAGGTCAATTATCTGGGAAACGGGAAATGCAGGCTACAATTCCTGTAACTCCTGTAATAATGTAAATTATTCCATACATTTATTAGCTCTAAGGTTCTGGCTGTTGTGTGCTGTACTTGAAGCTGCACTTTGGGACTCTTCAGGCAGTGAAGCTACTGCAGAGTGCCTCCTCCACTTGCATAGTGCACTTATGTATAAAGAACATCCTAGTTTGTGTTGGTACCTGTACCCATTTCTGCTCCTGAGGCCTTGGATTTAGACTCTTAAATATGAAATGTTTTCAACATGGAAGGAGCCTATCTCCCTGCCATAGCTGAAGTCAACATAATTGTTCAAGTCAGAAAGTTCCTTTAGCATTGTTGTACTGCTGTGGCATCCTTTGCTATGAAGTTTGCTCTGCACCTGATCTGCCAAAACACTTGTCCCATGGTTTTCTGATTTGATGCTCTTATCTGTTTATTTTTTTGCCTATTGAATTTGAGGTATAATTTCCCATAACAGTGGTGGGCCATATAGATACATTTCTGAAAATATAAAGAAATTAGAGAGTTTAGGCTTGCGAAGAGAAGAGCACCTGTTTGGTCTTCTATTTCTTAAATGGACACTACCATTAAAATTGCTGTTAAGTGTTTGTTAGGTGTGTAACTCTTTCTTCATATGGCTGGTTGCTTACAAGAAACTGGACTAACTACTTTTTAGACATCTTTTCAGTGTAGGCCTTGGTCACAAATACTGTGGATTCATTCCAATGTCATGGGCCAAATCTGGCTTTTCAGTTCCCTATACTGCTTGGCCCTGCAGTATATTTTTGGCTTTTGTTCAGTTCTCTGAACTGTGATGTTTGTAGTCTTTTGGATATAAACTTCCATAGAGTAAGCTGGCAACAACACATTTTATTTGCTTTTGTAGGAAATTGGATTTTACTTAGTGGTGATATTGCTTGCTTCGAGCAAAACTATCCGTTTTAATTTGCTTCTGCAATTCAATAACCCTTTCAAGAAAGGAGCTTGTTTCCTTAGCCTTTCTAACTGGGAGCCTCATGGAAGGGCAGGGACAGAAATCCAATGGCATCAGCCTGGTTCTGCCTCACTCCCAACCTCCAGAGGTACCAGAGCAGCTGAGGCAGAGCCAGAGGCAGAGCCACATGTGCTGTTCCTTCTCAACACATCTGTGGTTAATTGTGTCCCATCCTGTCTCATGAGGCTCCTTCATTTTCTCTGTGCCTAAGGAGAAATGTTTTGTGTGGATAGCAGTCAGCTTTTAAATGTGTGTAGAAATACCTTCTAGGATTTCATGCACCTTAAAAAGGGTAGGACTGGATTTATGGGTCTCTGTATATGACTTTTGCCTGTTGGTTCCTTTGTATTTTTTCATCTCTTGTATTAATAAATGTACTAATTTGTGAGTTTATGGTATCATTACTGCTTTATAAATCATATTGTAATTACACATGAAGGTGACTATCCAGTGAGCACTCTGTAGTACTAGGGACTTTTAGTTGAAGTTATGAGACAGAATCTTCTTTTGACATCACAAGAAAAATTTTCTAAGGAAATAATCCCTTAAAGCATTTCATTACAGTTTCTAGTGTGAATCCACAACTAAAAGATCAGGTACTGAGAGCTTGTTTTGTTTATTGATCCTTATGAGTATATTAAAAACTGACAATCCTGTAAATTTCTACTGTTTTTTAATAGTGAGCCATAAATATTGTACTTTAGTAGTGGAAGGCTCTGTGGGAACATCATTGATAGGGAGTAAGCAGGCTGTTTTGTTTTATTTGGGGTTTTCTGCCTTTCTCATTTCTCTTTAAACTATATTGTTTACACTTTTGCTAAGTACAGTTTGACAGTAGCAAAAGTACTGGTGACAGCCAGAGGTAGCATTTACCATGAGCAAACATTAACTCATTACCATTTTCATTGGGAGCAGTAGTGACAAACTGGGCGGGGTGTGGGGGTGGTGGAGGAGGGAGCAGTGGTGTAATTAAAGCACAGCCTTTGGCTACCTCCTTAGCCTGAGAAAGGAGATGATCTTGAACTAGGCAAATAGTATTAAAAAGATCAGGTAATTAGTAGTCCTGCTCTAGCATTTTGTATTGTTTTCTGTAAAAATACCAACTGCCTTTATTATTTCCACCTATCAAAAGACACATAATTGAAAACTATTTTGTTATTTGAGATGCTTCATTGATTTGTCTTCAAAAAGGAGATTTTTTTTGCATCCAAATGAACATATTTAGTCATTTGCTGAATGACCATATATTAAGATTCGGTTTGTGCCTTGTAGAGCCCTACCTTACCTGAGGATTGAAAAGTTAGAATGGCCTCATTCCACTTTATTTCTTGTACAGTGTAGCAAAACCAAACCTAACCCATTATCTCCACATTGATCTTAGAATTAATTAGTTCATGACTATTTCAGGATCTCAGCAATCTTTCAATGATTTTTTTTTCATTCTTTCAACTAATACTGGGGTCCTTTAGTGCATTCTGTGTTTTCAAGTGGGGTTTGTCCTCTTGTGGGCAGACTGACTTCTGTAATCCCAAGAGCCACCAGCTTGTCATCATCAATGAAGGATGCAGCCAAAACTTGGAAGGAAGAAGATAACCATTTTTAGATATTTGAACATGATCTTCCTCAAATGTTCTGGTGTGGGGTTTTTGGAGTTACACTTTCCACGTGCTTTAAATATTTATTAAAATATTTATTTAATCTCTGTTTGGGATTCTGATTTTTGGGGGGGGATAGTAGTTGCAAGTATGCTAGCCTGGGTATTTTTTAAAAGGAGGAGGGAAAGTCTCTACAAAAGCAGAGTGTGGTCCTCCTACTGGTAGATACTCCTGGTTTGAAAGGTTCTGCTCTAGCTGCCAAGGGTAAGAGGATGCCATATGGGGAGGAGGGAGGAAGGAGCATGTCCAATATCATTTACTGGAGGTAAGTAGCCAGAGTTTAGATACTCACAAAAGCTTGACAGATGTTCTTTGAAGCAACTCAGGGAATAAAAACAATTTAAGAGAAGTGTGAGTGCATCACTATTACTTTAATTGCAAAGTTCAACAAACTTTATATTTCATTCCATTATTTAGTGTTAGTAGTTAAAATACCCCAAAACACCCTGCCTTCTCACCTGTCACCTAACTTTCTTCATGTCTCTACTTGTTTTATTTCTAGCATATTATCAAGTTTCACCGTGCCTCAAAAGCAAATAAAAAGCCCATGCAGTTGCCAAGATCTATGGTTAAATCCCTACTCTACCAGATCCTCGATGGAATCCATTACCTCCATGCAAACTGGGTGCTTCACAGAGATCTGGTAAGTGTGGCATGTGATACCTGGCTGAGAAAGTTCCACATGAGTGTTGGGTTGACCAGAAAAGCCCCTGTTCGTAATCTTGCGTATCGATCCCTACAGCTCTTCCTGTTATTGTTGCAGGAGACCAGTTGTGACTTTAAACATGAAAACAAACTTTGCTTTCACATTGTTTTTATCTGAGTCATCTGAGCTCGGACAATGATGCCAGATCCGGTCAAGGGATTGCAGATATCAATATCCAAAAACAGTACGTGAGGCAGCTGATTTGTGCTGCTTGAACATTCTTGCAACTTGTTGCATGACTTTGAAAGGCATCTAAATAGGAAAGTGATTGATACCCTTTTACGTTGTTTGGCTTACGTGCAAGTTAGCATAAAAGCTAGTGAAAGAGTAGTTTTTTCATGGAGTATTTCTTTTCCATGTGGTATTTTTTTCTGACCGTGGGAAGGGAACTACAAAAGAGTTATCATCTTGAAATTTCTCATGACCTGAAGTAGCTCTTGAAGTTGATTGCAGATTTCAGGGGCAGCCAGTTGCCTTGTCTTAGTTCCCCTTTTCCCCTTCAAGTTTTCCATCGCTCCTGATAATTAAGTGAAGTGCTGCCATGGTTTATGAAAAGAATACTAATATGGGTGTGCTGCCACTTGCATTGTAACGAGAATGTTTGGCATTAGACAAACAATGTGATGGTTAATATGCCAAACAACACTTGTAGGTATGGCAATCTGTGTATAAAGTCACTGCTTTTATTTGTTTTTTTTTTTGTAGTTGCCCCAGTATGTCAAAATAGGGCTGCGTGTCCAGAAACTTAGAGTCAGTAATTAATTTTGTGAGACATAGATTGTTCTTGAGTTTTTAATAGTAAGTAGGGGCCTTGATTAATTTTTGGTTGTAGAGCAAATTTTTTTAATAGATTAAAACAAAGTAAGGCAGGCCTGCAATGTAAGTTACAACACTTTCTGAACTAAATTTTACTTAATTTTTGTTGTGATACCTAACAGCAGCGTCCAGAATGGGTTTCAGTTTTTGTTATGAATCATTTTTTAATTTTGTTCCTTGGTTGTTTATTGTCAGTTTTTCTGTTAGATTCCAGCTGTTAGTATATTCGAGGAGGGGTGTGGGGTGTGGTTTGCCTTTGGAATAGTAGCCATGACCAAAAACAGGAAGCATGTACAACTCTGATTTTCATGTTACAATTACTACTTTCCTAAAGAGTCAGCTGCTGCTTTGGCAGAGTGCTCAGCTGTAATTAGATACAGCTTGAGAAGGAGCACCTGAAAAGTCTATATCCAGCTCTGTTTAAGGGAGACATATCTGTTCATGGAACTGTTAATTATATATACACTCAAATGCCATACATGAGCTCGGTATTTTGATAGGAAATACAAGATGGTGTCAAAGATAATAACAACAAATACCCTTGGGAATTTTCTTGCTGGTGTTCTTATTTTCAGCCTGCAGCACCAGGTGCGTGACTAGTGCTGCTACTTTACAGCTCTTACTTGTTGCTGATGAGTTGCAACAAAGCTGTTGTCTAATGTCTTTGTATTTTCTTTTGCAGTGTTGGGAAATTATGGTTGTTGTTGTGAAAAAGATGACTGTATTTTTTTGTTCTGGAATGAGTAGCTTGAATGATGTTGGCATAATGGAAAAGGAAGAAGAACAGAAGTTTGTGAAGTCTTAGTGTGTTCTTGATCTGCAAATCAATGTAAACTATTTGACACCTGAATTCTAGTGGCTTCTGGGATGCCTTAGTAAGACAAAGGAAACTATTTCAAAAATTGCTTTGATACACTAGTGATTTAAAGGTGTAAACTGAGTCCTTTGCCTTCTTAAATTTTTTTCTTGATTTTTGAAGAATTCAGGTGTGTCAAATAGTTATATCTAGAGCATGGTAATAAAGAAACCTGATGTTATTCTGGTTGGGCCCATGTGTCTGCACTTGAAATTAGAGGTTAATATAATTCATAGACAATTTAAATCCTGGATTAACAAAAAAATTATTTATCTGTAATTTTATTCATATGCCTACACTTGTGACTTTTTGCTACTGATAACTCAGGCACAATTTCACTGGGATCAGTTTCTTGCATAATATATAATTACCAGCTCCTCAGTGTTTTCTTAAGATGGGGAGCAGTTTCTCTGGTGTTTTTCTCTTAGCTGTTTGCATTTACAGCTGCTGGAAAAAGTATTTTTCTATTTTATGTAAACCAAATTTCACATCAAAACACCTTGTACTTTCTTAGTTTAATATAACTCTGTTCTTACTATTTTTAACCTGTATTTGGATGTAGACCAAAAGATGCTGACATCCATAAAAGTCATGTTATGCTTATTTAATTTCTTAAAAAAAATAAAATTAGCTTCTCCAAGAATATTTATCATAGTATTAGTCAAATTGTCCTGAGCCATGGAAATGACCTCTGTAATTTATTTAACAAATGTTGTTGTGAAAAAACAGAAACCTGTGAGGTTAGGTATTTGAAGAACATTGTTTGAATCTTAATTTAGTACTGCCTTAAATCAAGGAGGTTTTTAAAGGAGCTGGAATACCAAATTTGTTTCTTTAACAATGTGAACTTGGTGACTTGAATTCCATTTCCTTTGCTTGGGCTGAGCTAATGGGTGGCTGTTACCTCAAGGAGACAGTCTCATTCCTTCTTCACTTTGCCAGGCAGTGACACCCCTGTTAGTGGCCTGGCAGGGGACACTCACCTGGCTCATGGTGAGCTCTTTCAGAGAGTTTAACCCACAGAAAATGTTCACTTTTCACCTGCAGAGCTTGTTTCCTGCGGGATCAGCTCCCACAGGGATCTCGCTGGGAGCTCAGCTGGGTGTGCCGGAGCTGGTGCAGAGGCAGCGTGGGGCAGGAGGAGGTGGCAGAAAGCTCAACAGGACATTCCACCATCACCTGTCATTAGATCTGGTTATTTTCTTGTTGAAATCCACTCTTTTGATATTTAGAAGGGAGTGCAAGTGTTCTTAAAAGATGGAATCTGTGTAACTTTGTAATGCAACACTTAGAGTAGCTTAAGGCTGCCAACACAAATCCAGCTTTTGGAAAGTGCTCAAATTGAGGCAAACACCAAATAGACTTGCACTCATGCTTCTAGAAATTGGAAACTAAATTAGTGTTGCATATCTTTCAATTTTTTGTAGTATTTGGGTTATTTTATGTCTGGCTTTTGTATCCTGAGGGTAGCTGAAAGGTGCTAAATGACTTTTTAGGTATATTGTTTTAGCTAAGCTATTGATTTCTTTCACTTAAAAAACATTCGGCCCTTATGGCAAGATTCAAACAAGTGCAGACCATGGGACAGGAGCACTGGATTACTGATTTCTTTGAATAGCATTGTGTCAGTTTATACACCTTGGAGTTGAGCTCAGTCTGTGAAAATCCATACATTTGTTCTCCTTTCAGCCCATTTTGGGTGGGATTTTGCTGCTGAATTGCATTTCACTGGGTAATAACTGTTTTGCATTTTCAACATAGCAGCATTCCTGTAAGCCATGCATGAGAAGAAGGAGGATCTGCTGGCTCTGCTAGCAGCTGGGGCATTTCATTATGGACAAGAGGTTGATATTGGAGAAAAAAACCTTTGAGAACTCAGCTTTTAGCTTTTTAAAATACTCTATATACCCTGTGGCCTGTCTGCTTGAATGGGGTCTAACCATACCTCGAGTTAAGAGCAAGTTAAAAGATGCAACATTTGAAGTACCCCATTTCAGATTGTTCTCAGATATTTGTCCCCTCCTCCCCTAGGAGGGGAATATTTAGATTATACAGGAATGTTCAGCTGAGGTCTTATTTGGCCAGGATGTCAAAAAATGTAGATATTCCACATAGTGTTTACAATATCTGTTCGTGTTAGCAACTGGAAGGATCTGAGAACTTTTCTCGTGCTAATAATCCCTCTGTAGATTAGTTGCTTAAGGTCAAAAGCAGGTAGAGACCATATAGTTTAGAACCTGATAAAAGCAATTTCTATTTGTAACAGAATGTATTTTGCTGAAGGGAGGTTTTATCTATGGGATGTTTGAAGTGTGCAGAATCCATATGGAGAAATAAATTTACTTAGGTCCTTGGGCATTTCTTTAGAATATATTTAGTATTATTAAAACTACTGGTTGAAGAATGAATGTTTGAAATGAAACTCACCAGAGGAATGTAGATTTCTTTTTCTCCACCCAGAAGTTAAATGGTTGCTCTAAGGATTCTGAAATAGAAACTTGCTTGTTGTGGTGGTCAAATAAAGTAACTGTAAAATGAGCCAAGTTACTTTAGTGTTTTTATTGTACAGACATTAATCTGGGCATGTCTTTGTCCATGTGGTGTTTCCTCAGTGTAACCCTTTCTCTCCAAATCAACCTTTTCACTTTAATTTCACTAATTCACTAAGGAGAAGGAATCCAACTGTGACAAAAACTGTGCTACTGGTTTCCCATCTCCAGCTTTTTTATTATCATCCTCTTGTCTCTTAAAGAAGGAGAAAATATTATTTGTGTTCTGTAGTTTCACTGTCATCTGTATTGGGAGAAGCTGTTTTCATTGTGTATTTAAGCTAAGCAGTTTCTGTTTCTATACAGAGTGGATTATGGAGGGTCTATGTGCTACCTCCACCTTCAGAATTTATGGAGAGCTAATCTGGGCATTTCTGGTGGAAGGACATAGCAGACAATGGAGGTTGAAATAATTTTGACTGCATACCTGTCTGTGTAGCAAATAGCTATATGCAGCCTTCAGGATGAAGAGATGTGTGAGCTCTCACATCCAGGCAATTTAACAAGTCCTATGCATACCCAGCTGGTGCAGTAACAGTGAGCACAGTGTCTTTCCAAGGGTAAATCTTGAGCAGAGCCAAGAGATGCCAGTATGGGGTCTGGCTCTGGCTGCCTGGGACTGCACTCAGGGCAAGCTGTCTTCTCCAGAGCTCCTGCTCTGCATCTCTTGAGGAACTGTGAGGGGTGGGCAATGCAGTGGCTGGTGTCTCTCAGGGTTTTCTAGAAACTGCAGCCATCTGGGACCTAGGTTTTCTTGTCAGAAGTAAAGCAGGAAGGGAAAGCCCAAACTGAAGGGCTCAGACAGATAAATTTCTGTGGGAATCTGCAAATTTTGTCTCAGTAAAAGCACAGCCTATTCAGAAATGATTGAACTAATTGGGTTTTCATCCTCTAACTCTGATAATTTATGGGGTTTTAAAACAATATTTTCTTTTTTCAGAATAAGTACTCTAAATGACCCATCGCAATATTTCTATAAAACAGCAACACTTTAGTAAACTTTCAGTAATTCAGTTATACTAAACTCTATAAAGCTCTAACAGTTTTCAGATTTTTAGTTGACTGATCAACTTTTAGTTTAGGAAAAACCTCTGGTCATTTTCTCACAGTAATCCTTTTCTAGCCAGTATATAAATATGGAGTCTCTTACCATGGAGCTATACCTGGACTCTGCTCTACAGCTTTGCTCCCACATTACACAACTCACTTAACTTGCCTTTGCCTCTGTTTCTCAACCTGTTACCTATATAGCTCACTGCTTAATGTGCTATTAAAATTGGTATAGTATGGATGGCTTATGTAGTTGACTTATTTTTGTTGTTTGATGCTTGTCTTCTAAAAATAAAAATAATTACATGTTGTATGAAGGCACCAGAAAACTTAAAGTCATGTTATGTTGATACTCACTTTTTGTTTCTGCTTTTATGCATTCATTTCAAAGCCTTTGATAAATAAATGCTTATTATTACTAGTTTATAGCACTTAACTACCTCCCCCGCTTCCTCCCTGTGCTCTCCCAAGATTTTCCAGTAAATGATTAGAAAAGTTACCTAAAAAGAAACAGAACTGAAGTGGCTTTTAAATTTCCCACTTGCATTTTCGTTATGCAAGCAAACTGTGGGTTTGAAAAATAAAATGTAAATAGATGAGTGTGGGAAACTCCCCTTTTGCTAGCAATGCTAAAATGGGATTTTTATGTGCTTATATCAAAAGTAAATTTAGATACAGGTTCATGCATCCCTCTCTTGACAGGCAGCTGCTGTGTAGGAATGTGGAACTGTTTGGTCCTGCCTTCTGCCAGTAATTTTGTACTGACTTGAAAAGCTTCTTGGCCCCGTTGCCCCCATTTGAGCATGCACATGACTCCTCTAAATAAATATCGAGTCAACCTGTCTACCAGTTTGTTTAAACTTTTAAAACCCACTGTAATTGTAATCCCCACCATTCTGTGTCATCGTGTGTGTGCGTGCATGGGAAGGGTGCAGGAATGTGTACAGACATGCACTCCTGACTCGCCTTCTTCCCGAGTTGTGTGTGGGTTTGGGCCTCCTAATCATTTATTTTTCCATCTGCATGAACTCTTTGGGATGGAGGGTACTTTGCATAGTGTCAGAGAATCATAGGAATGATCATACTCAGCTTGCAGGGTTGCCAAAAGAAAGGAAATGCAAGCTGAACCCACATATTTCAAGAAATTGAAATCCATTGATGACTTTAGAAAGTGACTTGAATTTACTAACTGAAAGGTCAACACGTTTTTCCTCTTCTATATCTGGTTAGAGAGAAGATAAACTTTATTTACTGGTGAGAGAGCAGTATATAGGCACCTATACACATACATGCTTCTAGATAGATAAATGAAATTTTGATAGATTTTAGAAATTTTGCATACTGATTAGCAAACTGAGTTTTATTGGCATATGCTCTTATATATATATATATATTTTAAGTATTAAGCATATATTGATGGCACCTCTTAAAAATGGTGCGTTTCTCACTACTCAGAATTTTGCTTTTGTCCTTCAGTTGTAAAAACTGATCTTCACATGATTTAAAAAGGTATGTGAAGACGTGCAGTCTGTTACCTTTGTTGTGTACATGGAAACAGCAATTTTTCCATGGCTGACTAATGCATACCTTTTGGTTTGTGGCAAGAGTATTAAGATGTTTGTAGATTAATTTTTACTAATAAAAGTAGTTACAGTTGAAGAGAAATGCTTTACCTCAGGTTCTGAAACAAGCTTATGCTCATAAAAACCTGACTGGATATAAATTCAGATGAGTCAGAAGAAACAAAGGGACTGATTTAATGTTCTTTTGGCTGCGTTTTGCAGCTAAAGTCAACAGATGACATATGGCCTGTGAACTTCTTATCTCTTTTCCTGAGATGGAAAAAGGGCAACAAGGAAGCGAAAGTATTAAAATAATTATAGAATTTATTTGGGATTTTTCTTCCTGACGCAGAATAAACAGATTGAAAACGTCATCTTTTCTAGTAGCCCCAGTTTAGGTACCATCTGCTGTAAGGAGGTTTCTAGTAAATACGTCATGTGTTTAAGCTTACTGGTGCAGCAGGCCATTTGGAGTGAGCAGACACTGAATTTTGCCTCCTAAATAAAAATAAAAACGTTAGAAACGTGAAAGTATTACTACTTTTTCTTCTGTTGGAGAAAGTACCCTTGGGATAATGGGATTGACTACAAATTCATCTATGGGATTGTTTCTGTTTGGACTCATTACCTCTTCTGAATAAGGCTACAGAGGTTGGCACCACATTGTTTTATAGTAATGGAAATGAACAAAGCTTAAGGAAAATATGTTACAATCAGTGAATACAACTAATGTAACAATAAATAATCAAGAAAAAATGAAAAAAAAAATTTTTTTTTTCTCCATGTTTCTTGCCATTTTGTGCTTTCTCATGTGCATTTCTCTTCATTTGCAAACATGCTGTAGTTACTGCTGCACTACTAAGCAGTTGCAGTAACATTGCAGGTTGTCTTGCATTTAAATTAAGCATCTTTGATTGGTGATCCAAGAAGCTGCGGTGACTAGGAAAGGATGTTAATTTTTCATTTTACTGTGTGTAAACTTTGTCAAAGAAACTAGCTCTGTTGCAGAAAATGGCTGATCAGCTGGTGTTTCCCAGATGGTTTATCTCAGGGCCTCTGTCTTCTCCAGCCACCATGCCTTCTGGCTGATGTTTCAGAAATCATCTTATGGTAGCTCTTAAGACCAAATGTCACAGTTATATCAGTTAAAGAAAATAATTACTTTGCATAATCTGTGAAGTGACCCGACTGTGTGAAGTGATCCTCTCAGAAACTGGGCATTAGGCCTTCAGATTCACCTTTAGGGAGGATTACGATAAGCTTTTGTTCTGAATTTCACATAAAGCTTGGAATTAAAATTTCAAGACACTTTAATTAATACAGGAACAGTTCCTTTAGGATATCTGGACAACTGGTAAAATATTCATAATATTCTGTCACCTGTTTTAACAGTGAAGCAGCAAAGATTTCAAGACTTGTCATAGTGCAAGTAGGCAGTGTTAAACGCACGTAATTTTCTGAATATCAAACCTTAGTATTAACAGGGTTTTTTTAAGCTGCTCTTTTGTTTTCCTGCCCTCTGGCTAAAGCCGATGTGAATATATGACAGGTGTTTTGACCGACCCCCATTCCATTTTGTTCATCCCCTCAGTGGTGTTAGAGCAAAATTCACCTTCTGGTTTCCTTTGAGTGGCTTGGAGGAGCACTTCCAAGCAGTTCAGTAACCTTTCTGTGCTATTTTGTAAAGTAGTTAAAAACTGTGTGGAAATTCTTTTATTCTATTTAAGTAAGCTGGTGGCTTCTGAAAAATGTTCTTTATGTTGGAATTATTTACATTTTCCTGCAGCCTTTCCTCCTTCCCCCAAGCTAGCCCTCCATCTGTGATGTTTTGGCTCCTACTGGTAGAATAATCTTTGACCATAGGGTGAGGTTGTTTTTCCATTTTTTCTTTTAAAGTATTTCACCTAACCAAAAAGATAGTCCTAAAAATGAGGTCAGGTTGTACTATGAGTTTATGGCCACTTGTTTTGGTAGTTTAAATATTGAGCCTAAATCTCAAAATATAGCATGGCAGTGTTCTGTGTAACTGGTGTTATCAAATGTAACTCATGAAAATAAAATTCCATGGCCAATATTTTTCATTCCTGAAAATCCTCTTGGATTGGGGGATTTCAGCTACTCAAGCCATTTTGTCTTACACTGTAGTTGTTGCCAAAGAGAGGATTTTTCACAAATGTGTCTTCTGTTCTACATTCTTCTCTAATCCCTGAAATGCACTTGTACATTTTTACTTTGATTTGCCTTTCATGTAGTTACTTTTGATGTAACAGTTGTGGGTGATGAATGTTAGAATTATGAAATAAATGCAAACTCCAGTAGGTTACAATTTAATGAGCTGATACTGACTTCTAATGCTATGAAAACTGTTTTTGTGGCTGTTTAACTGCGAGTATGATTAGCTATTTGCCAGCTCAGCTGAACTAAAATTTCTTAAATGAGATGTTTAAAGTTTGGTTTGTTTCTTTATATTCGGAGTGTGAATCCCAGTCTCAGCTCTAAAACTGTTTATCAAGTAAATATTAATTTGAATTCTTAATAGCTAAACCCAAGTGAATTGCAGACCATTTAGGTTTTGAGTAAGGCGTGCTTGAAATTCTGTTTATAACTGGATAATATAATACATTTTCAGTAACTTCTTAGTAAGTTTGCTGTCAGCAAATGTATATTCTGTTGCTGGCTGGTAGCTGTTCTTTTCTAGGATGCAGGATTTACCTGGATCTTGTTTCTCCGTGTGCATCTCCTTGCTCTGGTGGGGAGCTGTTGTTTGGTGTCAGCTTTTGTAGTGTGATGGGAAGGGCTTTTGTAGTAGCAGTAAACCTTTTAGGAGACCTAAAAGTAATCCTTTCTGTGTACCATAAGAGTGCCTGAGTGGTTTGCTAAGTTGGAAAAAATGTTAAATCAAGCTATTTTCTTGTTTATTTAATGTCAAGTTTGTTTTTCCTTCTGCATTGTGAAGTTTCGATTATTATTTTTCCCCCTCTCTATAGGAATATGTATTCCTATTATTTTATTTTCCTCTATGACTTGTAGTTTACTCAAGTGCTGCCCCCACAGTTCTCCTCACATCAGGACTTTTCTTTTTGCTTCATTGGAAAAATACGAGATGCTGATCTCTCTTCCTCACTCTCACAGGTGGTGTGTATGGGGAGACTCAAGAAAGTCTGCATAAAGAGTTGACATAGATTAACTAAACTGTGTTAAATTTTTTCTGTGGCTCTTCTGAGTGGTCTGAAAGTACCTGTGTGGCTGTTCTGAAATGTCAGTGCTCAGTTCAGCTGTGCCATGTGGTGCTGGCCCTGCCCTCTGCAGCCCTGGGGGCAGTTCTGGGTACCAAGCACTCAGTGATGTGAGGGTGCTCCTCCACTGTGTCTGAGCCAGCTCCTGTGAGCTGCTGAAGGTGGACTGGAGTGCCACAGCAGAGGAGCCCGTCCACTCCAGCCATCTGCTGCCTGGGTGATTATTTCCAGCCAAGACAGCATGGACTGTCAGAGGCAGCAACATTTGAAGCTGTACAGCTGTTTTTCGTGGTGCACACAATGTGGAACCCTTTTTTCGTATTTAGATAGTTTTAATTTAGTTGAAAACCTTAAACTAATGCAGAGGGTATGAGTACGTGAACAAGTTACAGCAAGGTAGTCTAGGGTGTGGATTTACTCTGCATTAGGTGCTCTGTAGTAACCGCTCACCTGTGTGTTTTTATTCTGCAGAAAATGCAAAGTCCTTTGATATCTCACTCCTTAATGAGGATAAGATAAAATTCTCCTATTTACTGTCATTAAAACTGGACAACCATTTTGTTAATTTTCAAATACTCTAAATTGTTTCTTGGAACAATTTCATTAAAATGTGAGTGACTAGAATGTCAGTATAATAATGACAATATGGTATTGGGTTTTGCTGACTGGTGCCCATATGCTGAGCTTGTAGAACAATGCAGACTTTTGGGTACAGCCCTCCTCCAGAGTGTGTCTAGTTCAGTCTTCAGCATGCAGGAAGCACTTCAGTCTTACAAAATTTTGTTCAGAATTGGAATGTGTGTCTCTTTTCATCATATTAACATTGGATTTCAAGTTGTTAAATGTGTTGATAGCTTTAGGGTTTAGGAGCATTGCAGCCACTAAATCTGTATCAAAAGTATTATTGCCTCCAATAAAGCTTCCCTAGACTTTAATCCTGGTCCTAAGTTTGTGACTAGTTTCAAAACTGATGTTGCAACTATAGAGAAGAATTTCAGCTGAGGAGCATAGACTATACAAAACATGGGACAGAGCAACAGGAAGTATCAAGTGCTCTGATGTTGTATTCTGAAAGCCAGGGATTTTCTCAAAGGCATTTTGATACACAAACTTTTCAAAAGTCATAATCTGGTTTTGAGTAGCAGGACTTGAGTGTCTGGCCTGTTTATGCAGTTGGAAAAAAAAAATTCCACAGGGAGTTTGTTTGCATTTTAAGCACTTGTTTTTTATGAGAATGTCTAAAGACTTATTGGCAACATGAACAGTGAGGTAAATCCTAAGACTTGAGCGCTGAAAACATAGATATTTTATCTAGTAAGCTGAGGCAAATTTGCTGTATCAAGAACAGTTGTGTCTTTCTTTAAAAGTGTAGTATGTGTTTGGAGTTGTTTAATTTAAAAAAAAATAATAAAAAGAATTAGGGCAATTTGATCTGCCACTCTTTAACATGCTCGTGTTTTTGATGTGAATCACAGAATGTTTCTCAGGAATTGGCAGTATCTCACAGCCACTGCATGTCTATGCAGGTTGTTTTTCATTTTTTAAAAGGGCATAATTGTTGAATGGAAAAACATTATAATTAGTTCAAACTACTTCGGATTTTGTTTTCGGCACGTAGAACCTTCTTCACAACTATTATTCTGTTTTTTTTTTCTTGACACAAATCTTTCATTTGCTTCCAACTTCCTTCTCCTCTGCCCACGTTCCATATCTGTTGATCTGCCTTTTGCCACTTCTTTAACATTACTCATATAACCTTGACTCAGCTTTGACTTTCCTGAAATACTCCTCTATCTCATCTTAGCAATCTTAATTATTGCTCCTCCCTTTGGCCTTCGTAACTGAGTTCTGTGGCTGGTACCAGCAGAATGCTGTGTTTCATAACGTGACCCCCATGTGGGAAAAGCTTGCACATTCCAGGTGGAGTGACTCTCCTTTGTTTAGGTTCTTGTTAAATGTACCATGCTTATACAAAAACTTTACAGACTCATTAAAACTTAGTTTCTAGATGCTGAATTCAGTGATGTTCCTTATTGTAGAGGTTCTGTCTTAGAAAAGATGTTGAGACTGACTTTTCTAAGGCTTTTGTTTCCCAAAACAGCTTTTCGGTATTTCCCCACTCAAAATTATATGTACCAAATCTTCTTTCCCTATCCCTTCTTGCTTTTAGTTTCCATTAGTAGGTTTATGTGTGAATATGGTCATGTATGTTTAAATTGTTACAATCTATAGTTCTGATATGTCTTAGTTTTTATGTAATTCTTCTAAAGCATTTGGAGATCATTGGGGAAATGCTTTAGAAAATAAGAAGGGGGTTTGTCCATTTTGGGTTTGGCAGACTTTTTTTTTTTAACATCAAATAACTTTTTTTTGTCAGTACACTTTAAAAATAATAATAATAATAATAATAATAAAGAATTTTAAAAAAATTGATCTTCCCAGAAGTTTGTGTTATTTATATTATCAGAAGTATATGTATTACTAACTACGGGGTTTTTGGAGGTGTCACGCTGATCCCTTACCAGCTTAACCTTAACTAGCTTGCATAAAAGTTGAAGATCTTCAACCACAGACTTCAGTCTAGAATTAGCCTCGATTGACAATTGATTGAAAAAGCTTTTAGTAGTTGATTCTGTAAATTGCCTGCAGTCATTCCAAGTCAATAACCTTCCAAGTCAATAACCATCCAAGTCAATAACTAATTAGCCATTCCACACGGTATTAGAGACAGCACAGCTACTTCAATGTGTGAGAGGGATCTTGATGCTCACTATAAAACTCATTAAAAATAACTCCAGAGATATTAACAAGGCTTTACTTAAATGTTAATGTGTTTGGTTACATTTTTCTGAGGTGACTTAATGATTTCTTTGTTTTGTGCTTTATGTGTCATTTGGAAAGAACCTAATCTTCAAAAATAGTTAACAGACTCTCACATCTTGTCTTAAGCTGGCTTATCTAAAATATTTAAGCATCACCTGTTAATATCCTGCCAAGAACTACTTTTTGGTTTGCCTTAATGAGGACAAGTAATACTGATACCTAATGTATTCATTCATGAAAGCATCTCTTAACATAATTGTCTTCTGAAAAAATGAAGACTCTGGCAATATACTACAAAAACAAATTTTAAGAATCTGAAATGCCGTGTTGCAGCAGTATGTCACACTACATAAAAATTTGTGTACACTTCTGAAGAAAGGAAATAAAGAAACAACTTGCTTCTTGTGTAACTTACTCTGGCCTAGTTGCCTTCACTGCTTCCTCAAACGTGTTTACATTCATAAATCAAAATGTTTTTAGGATAGAAGCATTTTGCTTTAGATACTGTGCAGCTTTTAATGAACTGTAGTAATTTCCATTAACACTTCAAGTCACTGTATCAACAATCTTCTTTATCTACCTAGGTTAATTTAAATTTAAGGGCTGAAAAGCTTCCTATTATGGAAACATAAATTGAATACTCATGCATCTGAGAGAGTCAACAATCTTGTGTTGACTTTGTAAGCACAGTGAGATATTGGGTCAGGTGGATAAACTCATTATTAATCTAGAGAGATTTCATCACTGATCCACTGCATTTCAGTTTTCATTTATCAGTTCTCAGTGTAGTCTCTAACCTGTGGAACCTCTTGCTCTGAGAATTGCAGGTCAGACTATGAGCGTGTTTTCTTGAAGGAGATGCTATTGGGGCTGAAACGGGGAATATGAACTCAAAGCCCTTTAGCTGTTCTGCTTTAGCTGTTTAGCAGTGGTACAGTCCTGTGGTAAATATCTGTTCATGCCTTCATGAAAAGGAGGAGGCTGCCTATTCTTAGTGCAAGATACCACAGGATAAGAGCGTGCCCATGGCAGTTACCTGCACATTGATGGAGGTGCTGACAGCTCCTGCTTTCATTTGGCCTGATTTGTTCATCCAGCTGCATGAATGTCTAAGACTACTCCAAACTTGTTATTCTGCATGTGAACATGCCCATAGTAAATACTAAGAATGTAACATAACTGTTTAATGGATGTGTTTATGAACCATTTTAAGTGGGATCTCACTCATTTATGCTGTGGAGAATTATGCTTTTGGAAACCTGCTGCTTTTGGTTATTCAGGCAAATGTATGAGAGGTCCTGGCACTTCCCACTAGCATGGAAGTGCAGTGTGAGCTCTTCGTGGCCAAAGTTTTCAGGTTCAAGAGTAGATTGTCTAAAATCCTGTGAAATTTTTGGCCCTCAAACACGATCTCACTGTAAGAGACTCATAGATTGAAAGGAGGGAGCAGTGTTACCAGCTCTGAAGTGATGGTGTTGTGTAGTTAGGAACCTTCTTTGCTTGTGTCCAGCATACTTTGCCTCAGCATTTGCAGAATTTGAAACCAGCACCTCCAAAATTTCAAAATACAAATGAATGGCTGAAAATATTCTGTGGAAAGACTCTTCTCGATAAGCAAGTGATGTTTTTTCTGAGTGAAAACCTTGAAACTGGATTAACAGGCAAAAATACTTGTGCCCAAGGTGGCAGGGAACATAACTATTTACAGCCTTTGCTTCCAGCTTGTCTTAGGCTGTGATACTAAAGCACAAATTACAAATGTAATTCTTTAAAGTGAAAATGTTTGATTTTCAATAATAGTTTTTAAAACATAAATATTTATCAAGCTGTGTAAATAATGTGGTATCTGAGAAAGGAATATATTTTTCTTTTCCAAGGCAAGAAAATTTAGCCATCTTGGTCTATACATACAGCAGCTAAGTAACTGGGATAAATGCTCAAGAGTCTTAAAAGATAATTTGTGGTCTCCATAATTTTTTAATTGGCATATTAAATCTTTACTATAAATAGTTTTCCTTCTCTTCAGCCAATTTCAGGTTTTCAGTCTCTGTATTCCGAGCCTTTTTTCCCCCCCCGTTGTTTATACACCTTCCACAGCCTTCACCAACTATGCCTGTGGCTGAAGATGTTTTCCTTGGTCTCTGTCCCTTGCTCCTCCCAGTTTCAATGTTTGTGTCAGTCTTTGCTTGAAAGGACCTCTCTGGTTACTGTTCTCCGAGTTCTCTCCCTCCCTGAAACCAAAGCCCCTGAGCTGTGTCAGTGCAGTTGCTGTGCCTTCCTCACACAATGTGCACTGCTCCCTGTTTGCTCCTGTGTTTTGTTGCTGTGCTGGCCTTTCCCAGAGTGCAGCTTTCCAAAGCAGGAGCTGTTTTTTTGGTTCTTTGGATATTGTGCCCTTTGTGCAAGAAAGGCTGCATAAACAAACAGTAAAATACTTGAATCGGGTTGTTGTGTAGGCAGTGTTCACTCATGTTTGGAATAGCAGTATTCCAGATCTATGCCTTTCAGTTGTTTATGGTCATTTTGGAAAGTACGTTCTGTATTGAAAGGGCTCGTGCTTGTTCCTGCCTGGCCTGTTAGAAAATTATTTTAATTGGTGGAAAGCCTTCTTAAACACATATGACCTTTAACTTATGTGAATAATTGTTATGAAGAGATGCTTTCAAATTGTTTTGAGATGCTGATAATTCTGAATTAGTGCTGATTTAAGGGTTAGGTCTTCAATTCTTCAGGCGCATCTAGACCTTTATTGTTACCCTATTCTTTTCCTCCTTTTAAATTTCCATTAAAGGGCTTTTAATATTTCAACCTAATTCAGTCAGTCCAAGCTATCCAAGCAGAAGCTTGTTTGTAATGAAAATGGGTTACATTTATATCTATTCATTTGGTACAATATTATTTATTGCAGTCAGAAAAGCTGTGTTAATTATTTGACTTGACCAGACTCTTGGGGGAATGGAGGTATTGGAGTTTTACTGCCAAAGACACTTTGTGAAAGGCAATTAAGAAAATGTTTTATGATGGTGTCTCCAGTCTCACTTTTGTTTATTGTTTGATTGGATAGAGTTTTCATCCTCTGGTCTTAATAACCCTACTAAATCAAGAGGAATAGTCAGAATATTGTATAAAACAAATACCAGGTTTTGGCAATGGTGGAATTTAGTGCTGCAACTGAAAGAATTAGCAGTTATGGTATCTAATTTTCATGCTGCTATAACAGAAACAAAGTAATAAAAGGAACAGGTGAGAATCACATCATGTTATTTCCCCTTTCTCTTAAATTCTAGTCCTAAGCTTAGTACAGGCATAGGCTTTCTTGTGTTAGTGTTCTTTCAGACTTACTGTCTCCTGGCTTTTGCCTTTTAAGAGGTGAAGAAATTAGTAGTGTTTATAATGTTTCACACGTGCAAATATCTTCTCAGTTTATTTGCCTCTGGGTTATTATTCTGAGTAAAGATTATGTGTGAAGAATGTGTAATGAGAACTTGATGGCAGAGATGCAAAGACTTGGCTTGACCACAGTATCTCAGGGCATTTAGGATGTAGCTTAAAGGCCCAACAGAGGAAGAGTTTGACTGAGCTTTTATAGAACAGAATTTATTCCCTATGGTTTTTGTCTTTTGTAATACATTAAAAGCAGACTACTCTTCCAAAGTATTCCTGAGGCTGAGTCTTCTGTTCCCATGCATGGTGGGCCTGTACATCTCACTGTTCAGAAATGGTTAGCAGAGGTTGGTCAGTCTGTCTTGTCCTGTGCTATCCTTGGTGCTCCTGAATAACCCAGACAAGGTCTAAAGACAAGGCCCTAGATGGTTGCTGGGTAGCTCCATGGGACTTTTGCTTGAGTGTGTACTGCAATGTGTTGAAAATCCCAGGGACAATGTGAATTCAGCATATTATTTGAACGTTTGCTCTATGACCTTTTATTTTTCGTTGAAAATTTATGATCACATTTTTCTCTTTGTTTCTGACTTCCCCCTTCTTTGTCCTTCTCAAGGTTGCATGTAACATTTTAAGTTCAAGTATGCTGTTGCAGCACTAGTAACAGCAGAATGCTTTGGATAATGTGCATAGCAACAGAAAATTTAATTCATGTCAAATGTTTTGGCATTCTTCTAATGTGAGGTTTTCTCATCCTTTTCTTTT
This sequence comes from Petroica traversi, assembly GCA_025920805.1. NCBI lineage: Eukaryota > Metazoa > Chordata > Aves > Passeriformes > Petroicidae > Petroica > Petroica traversi. Next base: position 13,706,064 of record JAHLSL010000017.1, read on the forward strand.
CCGCTTAAATTGCATTGTCATTGATTGGAGTGAAACTATTGGTGCCCTGGTACATTGTGAAGATTGTTTTAATCAAAGCAATGCCCAGCATCCAAAGTTGTCTGGAGTCTTCCTTTTTGTCTTGCACTAATTTAATGCCCTGTCAGCCATAAGAAACCTGAAATGGTGTGTGAAAGGAAGACTGCTTTATTTCTGAACTTTCCTGTAGCTCAGAATTATATTCTCTTCATGTGATTATTCTTATTTCATATTCCCCTTGTGTTTGCAGTCAATTTTCCAATGACATAAGTGTAACTATATTATCCATTGGTTAACCAGGGAATAGACTTGGTTTTTTCCTGTTTCAACAATGATCAAACACCTTTCGTTTATAAGTTAAAAATTTTTTTCTAGAAATTGCCTAAGAAACCATTGTTTCAAATGGATGTTGAAGCAAAGCATTCTTAAAAGGAACTTGGATGTTTTGGCCATTTCCAAAGGGAAGGCCTGGATAGAACCGAGGGGAGTGAATTTAATGAATTAATGTCGGTTGAGGTTTATGCTTAATTACATCTCAAGAGAACATCTGACCTATGAAAAATGAAGTCAAACAGAGACGTGAATACTCTCCCTGACCACTGATTTCATTATGTTAAGGGTGGTTATATATGAGAGTAACTGAAGGAATAGCCACTTCATTAGAATGCACGTCTGGGTGTCATTATGTGTGATTTGGTTAAAATGAAGGCGGGAGTGGAGAAGTCTCTTTCCCTTTGGTAAAATACTTTTGTAGTGAGTGTGCTCTAGAGACTGGGCTTCCAGGCTAGTGCTGTCATCTCAGATATGTTTTTCTGGTGTCAAATGTGTGGCTCTGGAGCTGTTCAGCTGAAGGTGCAATGGGGTTGGTTCCTGCAGGGTGTCAGAGATGGCTCTGTGACAGAGATGGCTCAGCTGTGCTGCCACTGCTCAGCAGCATGAGTGGTTTGAGGGGACTTGAGCTGCCTCATGGGGGTTGTAGAAAAGGTGAAGCCTTCTTAAGGGGAATGCAGAAGCAGGAAGAGCGGGGACAGATCCATGTGTTAGCAAGAGACATTTTGTTAGGTGATGGGAAACAATTTTTTTGTCAGACAGTGCCTGGCGTTGCCCTCCAGAAGGGCTTGGTAACCTCCAGTGTTGGAGACTTGCACTTCCCTTGGTCATGATATTGAACAATCTGATGCATCTTCAAATCCTGCTCTGTTTGACCTGCAAAATGTCTAAATGACCTCCAGAGGTCCTATCCAGCCCAAAGAATTGTATGAGTTTGACTGATATGCCAGATGTGTATCTAGATTCTTGGGCTGCTTTAAATTAGTCTGTAATGAAGCCTTTGTAATGGCATCTTTGCTTCTTTTGAAGGCTAGATCACCTTGAGCTTAACTCAGGAATTTTTTTTTCAAAATGTATGCAGATCTATGGTTGCACTGTGGCCAAAGTTTGCATTTCTGCTTTCCTTTACCTTTACTTTTTGTGCAAAGCTTTCTAAGAGTATATAAACATGAAAAGATTTATTTGCTAACTAGCTTCCTTATGAAAACAGCTCATTTCCCCTCTCAACACAAAATGAATACAAGCAAGGAATGTGTTTAGCCAAAATCTTTACCTAAGGCGTTCCAAAGAAATATTTCAGCTATCTTCTGTACAGTTTGATGGTAAAACATATTACTAACTAGGAGTAGGAACAGTCTCAGGTAAATTCAGCAGGTATAATTGCTATTAGAACTCATGATATCTACAGTAAAATGACTATTTTGGCCATGGCAGGTCAGCTGCTATGAAATACATAAGTCACTGCAATAATCTGACAGCATGGTTTATGACTGAATATGCAGTTTCCACATCTCAGGATCCTGCAGGAATGTTTTTTTCTCTCAAATAGTGACACATACTTCCATTTCTTTATCAGTCCTGCACACATTTAATTTTAAAATTATTTTATAAGGACCAAGAGTGGAGATAAAAAGTTACCGTGCATTTTTAAATGTTTCTGTTGTCACTAATATTCCTCTAATGGTAATAAAATAAATTTTGGAAACTTTTTAAAGATGCAATCTGGTGGCACTTAGCTGTAAAATTTTGTCTACCATTTTATGGTGGTTTGATCCGGGCTGGATGCCTGGTGCCCACCAAAGCCTCCTCAGCTGGATAGGGGAGAGAAAATAGAAAAAAAAGGCTGATGGGGTGAGAGAAGGACAGGGAGAGATCACTCCCTGTCATCACAGGCAAACCAGACTTAACTTAAGGAAATTAGTTGAATTAATTCCCAATCAAAATCAGAGCCGGATAATGAGAAATAAAACAAATCCTAAAACCACATCCCCGCCCCCCACCCCTCCCTCCTTCCTGGGATTAACTTTATTCCTGATTCTCTGCCTCCTCCCTGCACTCAGAGGCACAGGGAGATCGGGAATGGGATCAGCAGTGAGTAAATCCCGTGTTGGTTCAGCCACTGCTTCCTCCTCAGGGAGGGGAGTCCTTCCCTGCTCCACTGCCGTGTCCCTCCCATGGGAGATGCTCCTCCATGAACTTCTCAGAGGAGACTTTCCCACGGGTTTCAGTTCTTCTCAGTCTGCTCCAGCATGGTTTTTGTTTTGTTGTTTGTTTAATTTTTTCTTTCCATGAAGTGCAGCACTTCAGGAGCAGGCTGCTCCAGCATGGATTCCCCAATGGGATCACAAGACCTGGGTCACAGTTGTGTTTGGGCATCCACCTGCTGCAGCATGGGCTTCTCCACAGGTGGATTTCTGCTCCACTCCTGCTTCACCATGGTCTGCACCCCAGGCTGCAGGAGAATTTTGGCTCCAGAGACTAGAGCACCTCCTGCCCCTCCTTCTTCACTGATCTTGGTGTCTGCAGAGTTTCTCTCACATATTCCCACTCTTCTCTAGTCTGACCTCAATTACTTCTGTGCAATAGCTTTTTTTTCCCTTTCTAAATCTGTTATCCCAGAGGCACAAGCACTCTGCTTGATGGAATAAAAACATTCTATGGTACTCTTTGCTTTCTGTGCAGTCTTATATTTACTTAATGTGTTTGCCTCATATTTTTTCCTCCTTTTCAGATTTAAATAAGTTTTGAGTTCAATTGAATGATCAGCCATTTCAAAGCATTTTATATTCCTTGTGATTTTGCTGACTCTTTAGATCATGTGCTATAGTAATCAGCTTTATGTTTGGCCTTTGATAATTTAATATCTGTATTATTACACTGATTTGAATGAAATGATAAATATCTTCATGGGATTTGTTAATGATATTACTTTGCAAAGTCAATAATTTCAACAGTATGGAGAAATAGTAGAAGAAAATTGTATGGATTGTGTGGATTACAAATCTAGGCCATAAATATGATGAAATATGGTTGGAGTTTTGTAACATTAAGGATAACAACTGATAAAAGCCAAGTTGAAACGGATGGTATGTTATCAGAGTAGTGACTCTCACATGAGTTTGCAGTCTGTGAGGCTAAAGGGAAGCAGATGTGAAGATATTTTACTCTATATGGTATACTTCTGTCTAGTGCTTCAGTATCAGAAAGATGTTGACCAAACAGTTTTCTAAAAAAAGACAAGTGGGGTTAACAGTTTCCTACATGCATTTCAATATATGGAAGTATTTTAAATGGAAGTGGTAACGATTTGGGGGTTTGCAGTGCCCAATAAAATATTTTAAGAAATTATTATTTTTAAATTAAATTTAATTAGCTCAATTATTAGCAGCAGTGTTAGTACTTATGTGCCAGTTCATTGATCTGAGCACAAAGTCTGGGTTTGAACAGGGTTGATTTAAGGTAGGGAAGTGCCTACATTTCCTTACAGATGAGAAGAACAAAAACTTTGTTTGCAAATTTCTGTGAACAATCAGCATCTCCCTCTTAAATCTTGAACTGAGAGACTCGGTGGTCTTTGGAGTAGTGCCTGAAGAGTGGAACAGTGCCATCTTACTGAGGACCTTTGTCATTTGGGGAGCAGCATGCTAAAAGCTGAGACAAAAATACTATTGTTCTCCTTTTCCTTGTGAAATGAAAGTGTCTCTGTGTATCAACACTGTGATGCTTACAACTGTTTTTTTCAAATAATGGAGACTTGAAAAGATCTCATCACAAGGCAGTGTCAGTATCTGGGGGGGAGAGCTTTTATCTGTAAGACTTGCAATCTCTTTTACAAATAGAAGCCTCCTAATTTGAGATTATTCTTTGTCCAGTGACACATTCCAAAAGGGAAACACATTTGTTTGGATATAAACAATAAAGAATGGTGTGTGGAAAGTGGTATATCCCTATGGACATTTTCTCACAGGACTGTAATTCTGCACCAAATCTCTTATGAATTGTGTTACTGCTGTACTTAAGGAGGTAACAACAACCACTAAAACTGAAGTATTGCCATCTATTGTTAGGTTGTTGTTCCTGTTTTGAGCTGTTATGCTCTTTTAATACCATAGATGGTTTCTTTTCTTTCAACCTTTCTTCTATTTCACTGTCTGAATATTAAAATAAGAAGCATATCTACAGATGGATGTCTGTACAAGCTGTGACACTTTTGGTATTTTTGAAAACACACTTGTTAGTGCAGCATTTTCATTTCTCTCCCACCATCATTTTTTTTATTGCTTTATTCCCTCTCCCCAACCACTGTAGAAAATTAAATGTTATTATCCATGCTTATTATATGTAAAGAACCTATTATAAAGACTCATAAAGAATCATCATCGTCTTCATCCCTTTTTCTAGGTATTTCTGATTTTTGCTTCAGTTGTTTGTTGCTGTTGACCTTGCTCTTTTTTGCAAATGTTTTTTTTAGACAGTCAAACCTCAACTGAATTTCTCAGCAGGGATTTGCCTGTTCATTCTTACAGCTTATATTGAATGTGAGACTCCTAATTCTTACTGTTTCTGTTGTTCCTATAGCAACTAGATAGGGGGAGATACAGCAGCATGGCTTTGCTTCCCAGCTGGTGTTTGTGTTCTCAGCAAGGGGGGGGAGAGTATGGGGAAAATAGAGTATTAATTAGGATGTAACTGGTTGAAAAGTCTACTTTTGAGCTGTCTCACCCTTTACTCTAGGGGACTTAGTTAATGATTTTAAGCAGAGCTTCTCAAACTTCCTTTATTAAAATTCTGTTCTCTTGGACAGAGACATGATTTACTCTAGCTTTTGGTTTTTAGATATTGCTTGGTTCTTGGTGGTTCCTTCCATCTAAAACCCTGTTTTCTTCATCACATGGACAGCAATAAGATTTGTGTCAAGAACTGGACTGGTGCTTATGAGGTGTATGTAGCCTGACTATACACAAAGTACGGGCCTTTTTAATTATTGCTTTTTAATCTGATTTTTGTAGCTGTCCAGTAACTATAGTATACTAGACTGCAGTTTTATTATCAACCAAATTACTATCTTGGAGTAAAATGTTTTGATATTTAAATGCTACATTTTCAGAGATTACTAAGAACTGAAGTAGAACTGACACATTCTGCCTTCTCCAAGAAGCAGAAGTTGTTTGAATTGTCCTTTAGTTGTCCTTTCTCTTACCTCATGGTGGAAATCTTCATTACATAGTTTCCTGGGAATCTCTGATGCCAAATTAATCCCTCTGGAGTAAACCAAAGTCTTTCCTCCATACCTGAGCACCTGCAGTTCTGCTGCTCTGCCTTGGTGCTGTTTGTTTAGCCAAGCACTACTGCTCTGTGAGGGTTGTGTTTCTCATGGTGTGTGCATTGTGAAGACTCTGGGGAGAGTTTCACAATATTCAAGCCATTATTATATAAAACAACCACAAAATATGTGACCTATGTTTTAAGCTCCTCTGAAACTGTTTATTAAATAAAAATTCATGGGCACAGGAGCTGGATATCATATTGCATCTCAAGATGAGTCCCTTCAGGTGTAGTGTATGCACATTGAAGAGCTTTTCTTAGCCAGGGCAGCTCTGATTAGCAAGAGGAACTCAGAAAGTGATGGTTAGTAGATAACCAAGTGGGTAATTTGTTCATGTGGAAAATAAGAAGTTGAGGTGTGTGCTTCTTGTTACTTAAGGAACAGGTTAAAGCCAAGACTTCCCACCTCACAGGAAGGTGCCACGATGCAAGGTGTTACTGATGCAGTGGGGATCCTGCAGGCATGAGTTACCATCCATGAAATGCCTGTTGTCCTCACCTTTGTGATGGTGCCTCAGGAGAAGGGCTTGCTCTTTTGGAAATAAGTTTTTAATTGTTTCCCTTTTTATTTCTTTGCTGTTTCTCCTGCCCCTGACTCTCTCAGAGGGGTTCGCAAGAGCTAATGAACATAACATCTGCTAAGTTTATAAATCAGTTTGTTTCTCTGCTGGCTGCCTAAGCAGGGTTCTGATCCTCAGTGGATTACATATTAGAACAGATTTAAATTTTAATCAGAACAACATCTCTTCAAAACATTCTAGCTTAAAAAATACATAAATGGACAAGTCTCTTACTTCATAGACTCTAACCTGCTGTATCTCCTGTATTCATGGGATCACTAAGTCTCCAGTGGCTTTGGGGGGGTCTTTCTGAGGCTGAGAGTGCTGGGGACATTCAGTCTCAAGAAGAGAAGGCTCATGTGGGATCCTATCAATGTGTATATGTGCCTGATAAGTGTGAATAAAGAAAACTGAGCCAGACTCCTTGCAGTGCTATGCAGTGGCAGAACAGGAGGCAGTAGATGTAAATATAGTGTACTGATAAACCTTTCTTACTGTGAGAGTGAGTGGTCAGACACTGGAAGTTTCAGAGACAGGCTGTGAAATCTCCATCTGTGGAGAAGTTTAAAATCCATCTTGGCTCAGGCCTGAGCAATCTGCCGTAGTTAATCCTGCTTTGAGACTTGATGATCTCCAGAGGTCCTTTCCGACCTGAACTATTCTGTGAATATTGTGGATTATGTCAGCAGATAAAATAGTTGGGAGCTTTTCTTCTGTGAAGAAATAGCTGTTAGGAGAATATTGTGCTGTCACAGATAAAATATGGCTCTTGTGCGATGTTTTGAAAATCCTGTTGTTTCTGCTTAGATTTTAATTTTTGTCTTTGTGAATCTTCTGGAATTATAATGTTTTCTTTACAACCTAATTCTTTTACTAGAAAAAATCTGACCTATAAATCAGTGCAGTAACAACATTTTTATCAGCTTTTTTCACCTTACAAATAAATGTGTTTTTATAGTGCTTAAAATCCAATCTTGAATGTAAAGATCTGTTGAAGTATTTTGTGAAGTATTTTATAATGATTGTGAAATCTTGTGAAGTATTTTATAATGATTCATAGAACCATTAAGGCCGGAAAACCCCTCGAAGATTGAATCCAACCATTAATCTCACACCATCATATGTAAAGCTAAACCATGCCCTCAAGTGCTAAATCCTCAACTTATGAACACTACTAGGGATGGTGATTCTTCCAGTTTCTTGGGCAGCCTTTTTCAATACCTGCAGCTGCAGCTTTCCAGCCACTTTTCCCCAGCCTGCAGCACTGCATGGGATTGTTGTGACCCAAGGGCAGCACCCAACACTTTGCTTTGTTGAACCTCATAAAATTTGCTTTGGTGCATCAATCCAGCAAACTCATCATACTCAACTCTGAATCAAAATTGCTAGGCAAAGGTTTAGGAAGAATTTCATCGAGGAAACTGGAGTTTTGCTCTCTTGGTTAGGACAACTGTAGCCATATGGTTTCTAACAGAGGTAAAATGTAGTGTGAATTTGCATGCTGCTCTCGCTGCCTGGTTACTGAATATACAGAAAGTGATTATTCTGTTCTCCAGAATATTCAGTTCAGGGTAATACATAAATGTACAACCAGAGTTCAACAATTGCCTTGAGGTGTTGATTTTATTATCATTAAATATTAACTAAGAGCAAGCATCATCTTTCTCTTTCCTAGATTTGCTGGTGAGTGTGTGCTCTAGGTCAATTGAAATGGCTCTTGTGTTTTCTGAGAAGAGAGTGCATTTTGACTCTTGAATGGTTCCAGTATATGTTGGGGAATGAAAAGTCAGGGATTATACTGAGAATTAGAGACTTAAAAAGGAGTAATAAAAGAAGCATCTGGAAAGAGAGGCAGTTAGTTGGAGCCAGGGAAGAAACAATGTCTAGCACTGGATGTGGGGTGGGAAAAACAGCTTCCTGGGGGAAGGAGAAAGAATAGGTGGAGTAGAGTGCCTTTTTGGTTTGCTTGCCTTTTCAAAAAAGCTAAAGATGTGTAATTAGTGACAAATTAGTAAGCCTAGTTTGAGTGTCTCATATCAGGTAAATAGTGGCAAGCAACTGAGAATTTAAGTGAGATTCTGACGTTGGTTTTCTGGACATCTCTTTCAGATTTTTGAACAAATTCTGCTTGAGCAGACCCCTCTGCAGGCATTAAGGATTTAAATATAATTATTGTTTGGATGAACGTTCCAAAAATTCTGCTTTGAAGCTTTGTTATGCATCTCTTCATTCAAATCAGTTAATGTTTTCAGTCTTGTTTACTTTTTTACAGCTGTTAACACAATGGGCAAAAGCTTCCAAGGAATGACTATTGATGTCTGAGGGAACCTAGGTCCCAACTGCAGAACAATTGCTGTGATGCAATGTGCAGATTTTATGTGGTGTTCACAAACAGCTGGTTGCAAACAAATAGATTGCAAAAAATGCCTATAAAGGTTTTGTTCTACTTGTGAAGCTGCTGTCTGCACTGTCAAAAGCTTTTGGGATGTAGCTGTGTGTGAATAGTCCTGTTTCAAGAGAATTGTCATGAAATCAACTTTGTGGAAAAAAAGTTCTTTTGCCCGTGTGATTTTTATCGTTCATACACTAAAAACAAGCACAACTCTAAAAATGTAGTTGTATAAGATGGTAACAAAAGTGACTCTCTACTATGCATTTGCATACCAAGATTTGGCATCACTTCAAATAAGATATACCAGTAGAAGTGGTTCTCGCCAAATTATTGCTGTATGGCATAAGAGTTAGCCTAATGTAAAACTGTCCTCCAAAAGAAAATCTCTCCAGTGAATATAATCATTCTAGTCACAATAGAAATGCACATTTGTTTAAAGATGGCATTTCTTACTGTGAAATGTCAAAGTATATTTCTGTTTTCTAATTGTGAAATTGGTAACAAGAGATAAAAACTAAATGTCTGCAAGATAAAGGTATGGTAATTTTGGATTTCCAAGGATATTTCTAGAAATGTTTTCATTATAAAATAAATGTATGTACTTTTATTATTCTCAAAAATAATCATCGAAGGCTGATCAGCTAAAAATTCTGCTTTTGTTTTCCAGAAACCAGCAAACATTCTGGTAATGGGTGAAGGTCCTGAAAGAGGAAGAGTCAAAATAGGTAAACTTTTTGAGAAAATTTAATTGTGCAACTAAGTGATTACTATAATTTAAAAAACCACATCTTCTGTGTAAGATAGAAACAGATCTTCAGTACTCTTTGAGTGTATGTATTTTCAGCCTCTAGTTCAAGTTTAAACCTCAATCACTGCATTTACAGACGTAAGAAATTCCAAATACATTATTAGACATTTCTAAACTTGCCAAGGGTATTTGATGAGATATAAAAGCATCTCTATGAAATAAAAAAGTAATAAGCACAGTAAGTGATAAGAGATCAGAGGTGATGGCCAGGGTTCTTTTGACTTCTATGATAAGTTAGCATAAGTTAGCATTGTTACTTATAAATTTTTTTAATGTAAATAATATTACTGCACATCTTAGTAGAGGTCAAAAGGTTTGCTATGCAAAAGTCTTTTGGTGTCAAGGTGAGTAACACATATAGCTGTGATGGTCTTTATTCAAAATCTATTTCCTTTCTCAGTTTTAGTGATGAGGATATTGCCATTTTTACATAAAGCATGTGGCAATACTCAAGTTTGTGTAAAAGAAAAGTTTCAGATTTGAATATGGTTTAAAATGTGTGGGTTTGACAGTACAACAAATTTTGTGCTTTCCCATCGATCATTTCTTGGTGTTACTTACAAGGCTCATTCTAAAGAGAATTTTTGAGTTCCGTAGAATGAATGCTTAATTTTAAAATACATCTCTGTAACAGTGCACTCTGACTCTGGAGCTCATTCCTCCAAATTATGTACAAAGCATGCCTTGAAAAATAGTGCAAACAATCTACACTGCAGTCATTTTAGTTTTGCACTTTGGGTAAATACGTAGCAGTCACAAGGACTCGCAGTTTTGTAAGCATGTATTAAAAAAAAAAAGGAGAAAATGTACATTAGAGACCTACTGCTGTTGACTTCAGTTAACCAAGTTTCTTTTACAGTTTTAAAAATGAACAGGCATCTGTGTTATGTAAAGTTTTACAAGTCCATGATGAAAACACATCAAATGTCCTTCATAGTCTTTGGAACGAAGTAAATGGAATTTAGACTTAGATAAATTTGGTCCAGTATTGTTATAAGTAGTTTTTGTTTTGTTAGTTAGAAACTTTGATTTGTAATTTCATATGTTTTTAAGCTATTGTTGTAATTGGTTTTTGACAATACTGTTGAATTTTTATTTATTTGTATTAAAATTGAAATGCTCTCCTCATTTTTTTCTCCCCGTTCCCCAGCTGATATGGGTTTTGCAAGATTGTTTAACTCGCCTTTGAAGCCATTGGCAGACTTGGATCCTGTTGTGGTGACATTTTGGTACAGAGCTCCAGAGCTGTTACTTGGGGCCAGGCATTACACAAAGGCCATTGGTGAGTTGTCCTGTAAGAAAGATGTTTGCCTGCAAGTTCTGTAAGGATAGTAGTCTTAAAATAGATAGAATGGTCAATTGACCAACTAGTGTGGGTTTTTTTTCAAATAATTCCCATTTATTCAGCTACCATATACCACAAAAGGTGTGGAGAATGAATGAACTGACCCCTGATGTTTTGATGTAGACTTGCACTTCCCATTTCTTCATCGTGTTTCACTTCCATTTGGAACTCTACAGTGCAGGGATTTATTTTGTGTACTCCTGGAGAACTCTGTAGCAAAAGCTGAAGTGTCACAAGCAAGGACAATCTGATCCGTTTCAAAACCAAAAACCTGGTCCAAAGGAAAATACTAATTGCAGACAGATCCAGTCAGGTGAAAAGGAACCTTAGGAGGTTTCTTGTTCCTCCTGTTCAAAGCAGTGCCCCGCTATGAATTCTGCCTGATCTGTTGAGGGGTTTGTCCAGCTATATCTTGAAAACCTCTAAGCACAAAGATTTCACACCCTTTCTGGTTAACCTGTTACACTGCAAAATTTTCCTCATAGTGTAGAATTTTTTCTTTATACCTAGTTACAACTTTTAGTTTTGGTTTATGCTGATAATCCCTCGCTCTCCTGTTGTATGCCATTGTAAAAGCCTGGCTCCATCATCATGGTCACCTCTGTGTAGGTACTGGGGGTGCTGCTCATAGAATCCTCTTCAGCCTGAACAAGTCCATGTCCCTCAGTATCCTCTCCCAGAGCAGGTTCTCCAGGCTCTGCCATGCTGGTTACCTCTGCTTCTTGCCTTTGTTACTCCACTGTTTCATGGTTGTTACAGCCAAGGCTGCCTATGATTGCCATATCCCCAGCCAGTTCTTCCTTCTTCCTCAGTAGCAGATCTGAGGGATGACACATATAATTTATCCCCAAGTGCTCTAGAAATCTTTTCAGCATCCCTGAAGTGACCCTGTGTGTGTTCTGTTTGTTCTCCGTGATGCCCATGGTCTGTTCACCTCCTCCCACAGCTCCTTTTGCTGGGGTCCCAGTGCCCCAGCCAGAGTGCATCTCCCAGTGTGAGGCCAGTGCCACTCTGCAGACTGACTCCTGTGTGGCAGCACTCTCCCTCTGGAGCTGTGCTTCAGCTGAGACAGAGGCATCCCAGGAATCTGCTCCAGTGGGAGCTGGGGATGGAGCCTTGGAATGGCCCTGTTCCCTGCATGGTTCTGGCACAATCCCATGGTGGCAGGAGCAGACTCTTAGGGCCTGCTTTGCATCCGCCACCATGCAGACTGGGCTGCTAACTGCTAAGTCTCTGTTTGAAGTGTTTTAAAGAAAATACCCACAGGATTGCCTCAAACACCTGTAAATTAGATGCTTAGATTGCCCTGAATATGTTCATAGTGGAAAACACTGATGTGAATGGACCAGATGACTGAGTGACCTGTGTGTGTGGTATGGGGAAGTTACCTCAACTGACAGCTACCTGGTTTTGATAGATAGCATATTGTTCGGAGATCTGGGTGAGTGATATGTACCACTATCTCATGATATCTCTTTGAAGGATGAATTAGTATAATGCTGTTGTTTATTTAATTATGTCGTAAATAACTTGGTTCTTGCCCTGAGGGTTCTCTAGTCTATACTGAAACACAGGCAAGAGGCTCCTATGAAACTTTAGAGGGTGATGGTACATCCAGAGAGATCTGGTTTTGCTAGTAGTTTATTATTTCTGAGGCTTTTATTTCTTGTATCACACCAGTGAGTCACCCAGGAGGGTGTGAATGGTTACGTAGTACCTGGCATGCAGCGTGAGTGCTGAGGGGCACTCAGAACAGTTTGGGCAGCAAAATAAAATATACGGAAATGAAAATAAGGAAAGCTGCAAGTTGAGATTTGTAGGCTGACTGAAGGATTAGAGGAGCATGTGATTGAAGAGAAAAGAGAAAAAGGTACATGGAACTGATCTATTTGCAGTTTTAAGGCAAAGCAAAGAAGTGAGTAACAAAATGGCAGTAGTGATGTTCATGGAGTTTATTGAGTCCAGACTTGTGTTTTGCTTCTAGCACTATGTGCACTTTAAAAAGGGCCATTTTCATGAGCTAAGCATGCTATTGAGACTTTAATTCGAATGCTAATGTTCTTGGCAAAGGATGCAACTCTTAAAACTTTCTCTTAAATCTCTGTGCAAGAAATAAAATTTTAATGTCTCGTAATATTACATAATTCTCAGAAAGTCTAATGTATTGCTTTTAGTAATAACTCAGAAATTAAATAAGATTCTCATTTAATTGCTCTCGAGTTGGAAACAATAATTTAGGAGAAAGGTGATTAGATATAGCAAATTGTGGGGGAAAAATATTATTTAGTATAGCTACTTGTTTTCCATAGCTATTTTCCCATGTCTTTTGGATAATATATAACTTTTATTGATTAGTAAATACAAATAGGATAAGGCTAAAAGGAGAGTTTTCTCTTTCAGTTTTGTTATAGTGAGAAATATTTTTGTTTTAATTTACTAGGAAATCCTTGTCATCAGTTCCCTCCTGCAATGTCGTGAACATTGTCCAACAGTTGCTTCATGATTCAGATGTTTGCTTAGGTTTTTTCTGACTTTCTCTTGATTTTACTTTATTTTAAATGTCTTTTTTTTTTTGTATTCTACATGTAATACTCTCTTCCTTATCTTTGTTGCTTTAATTATTAGCAGTGTATTCAAAATATCATGGACAGTGTCTACTATAGCATCCAGTTTAGTTTTATTCTTGTAATAAAGCCTTTAGGAGTGCTTGCTTGCATCTAAATAATTCTCATACAAGATCAAAGACTGAAATTAGAATTTGACTTTTAACTTGTTCTGGATTGTTGTCTTTGATTTCTAGACCTGATCTTAGTTACATTTTGTAGGTTTAACTTTGAGGGATAATTGCAGTATATCTAATCTGTTTAGAAAGTGCTAAATATTACACACAACAATATGTAAGTATATTTCATTATTTTGGGGGTGACTTTTCAGTGACATTTTTCCTTTATTTAGTTTGTCTCTTCATACTAATTAAATATTCTACTTTCATTTTCTTGTAGAGCAGATAGTTGTTCATCATCTATTTAGCATCATGTTTTGAAGAGTTATAGGAATCAGGAAAATACTGTTGCTGAAAACCAGAAATAGTTTTTGCTTTCTGCATGTTAAAAGGATAGTAAAAAGCCCGTGTCAGGATTTCAGGAAGAGTAGTATTTTGTTTCCGGAATTGTGAATGCTTGTAATGTAAGCCTTATTTTTTAATAAAAGTTTCACATGTAATATCTGCTATCATAGTTACAAGTGACTAATTTACAAGATGAATGCAAATTGGGAAAATGGTGTTGTAGAAGCCAAAGTTCACTCTCTATTCCATTACCACAATATAAATTTATACTAAATTCACTGTAGCCTATGAAGGTTTTCTAGATTTTCAGCATCATAATTCAAAAATAGTGTGTTTCTCTGTGCTAATACTTTAGCGAAGATGTAAAACCTGCAAATAAAGGTAACTTGCACAAGCTTCAGGTGAAATGAAGTAAATGCAAAAATGTAAATTGCTTGTGAACATGGAAACTTAATAAAATTACTGAAGTCCAGCACAACAGAAAATGCCTTTATGCTCAAAATACTAAAGAAGCAAGGTTGAAATAAGTGGCAAGGTACAGTGCTCCTTTCATGTATGGGTAAAGACATCTGCACTTTAAAATTAAAGAAACTAAAGGAAATTACTGTGGTAAAATGAAGGAAAAATTAAGCTGACTTTGAGCTTGAAAAGAGACATTAATCAGAGGGGGTTTTTCAGTCTGGGAACATCAGAATAGAAAAGAATGTTTCAGAAGGTAAAGGAAGTAGTAAGAACTCTTTCATCATAGTTTTTTAAGAAAGCATGTGGCAGTCTTCAATATGATTCATTCTGGGGCATCTTGTAGCATATCAAGGTAATAACATAATTATGACTCGTTTTTATCAAGCTGCAGCTTGTATAGTTATCAGTGCTATCAAACAAGCATGTTATCTTACCTCACTTTACCACTTGCCTTAATTAAAGCAATAGCATATTTGATAAATGGCATCAGATGGCTTACAGTATTTTTGATGGTTTGGATTTTGTTGACAGAAGAGTTCTTTAAAGTGATCATTCAGCCACCCATTAAGCACAGCAAAAACATTGTCCTGAACCAAAAAAGGATGGGCTTGTTTGTAGTGAAAAAATAAATATGGAAACCTGAGAGATCTATTTCTTAGTTACGTTTTTGCACTTGTCTAAATTATAGGTCAGCAGAAATGTCAGAAACTGCTGTGTAGTAACTGCATTTACCAGCCCACATGAGACTTAGGTGTAGAGAAACTGTAATTCAAAACCTGTGTAGTGCACTGTCACCTCATTCTATTTCCAGACTACCGTTCAGTTATGGAGGCTGAAAAGGAGTGAAAGGTATAAGCAGATACCAAAATGCCTCTGAAAGCAAATGTCACAGGAAAATATTTAGTGTATCAGAGGGAATGAATTTTAAAAATGCTGGGATCTGTCAGAGTTTCAAAAACTCCATTTGACCTCATGCAGGAAAAAAAGAGAGGGAAATATCTGGGGTGTATTATGTAGGATTTAGGCTGGAATTATCTGCATATGTGTTCCATATTGCCTGTGCAGTGAGTCCCACACATTCCTAGTGCATCAGATGTCCCTACTGTGCAAGCACAGATTGTTGGCATGCTGGCCAGGCTGTGGGCCTCTGGAAATCTTGGAATGATGCCTGGAGCTCTTTTGGTCTCATGTTCTGGGAGGGATGGGAGAAAAAAAAATAAGACCTATCTGGAAAATCTGGCAAACCAGAAATTACAGGTGGGACCAACCAGAAGATTGAAAATTCTTCAAGAAAAATGTACAGGGGAGGTTCCCACCCATCGTCTGTGGAGCCACAGGAGCAGGGGGAGTGCTTTTAAACATCCATGAGAAATAATTAAGAAGAGCAAATCCATAGTCAGTCAGCATTTGATGGCTGTATAGGAATCCACATTCTTGTTTGTGAGGAAGAGGTTGTGGAAAAACTAGAAATAAACTAAATTAGAGAGATTTGGAAAATATTCATTTGTGTGCACTGTAAAGAAAAACTCAGGCTACACCAAGAAGGGAACCTTGTTCATGCCCTGGGATATGTTTTAGAACATGAGGAATAATTGGATTCAGATGATATTTTGTGGTAAACTTGTTTTGGCATGTGGTAAACTTTCTTAATTTTGATTATCAAAGTTGTTCTTATGCTTTTTCTGAGAGGCAAAATACTTTGATACCAAGAATTAATTGTTGCTCTCTTATCTAGTTATTGCAGGTAGTGGTTGATTTACTGCTGTTTTTTTTTTCTCTTGCTCTCTAAAATAGCAAAGTATGTCAAAAATACCATACAAGCTTCTTCTTTTATTAAAAATAAAAACATTTTCTACACTACTACAGTAATCTAAAAATATAAAGGATTATTAGATCACCTAATTAAAATATTTTAGAGCTATATTAGTTAGCATTTTGGGAAGCTTGGGATGCTGAAAGCAACTCAAGGAATATTGTCTGCAGGATTGTTGCACGCTTTAACACATCAACTGTTTTGTGATCTAGTTCCTGCTTTCTTCTAACTCCTTATCACTCTTGCTTCTCAAATATGTTGTCTGGAAATTAGCTGCTAAAGTTGGTGGCCATTGTCAACTCTGAAGAGTCTGAGAGGTGTGCAGTTTAATAGTCAGAAGAATAAAAACAGTGCTGTGGGTCTGACCTGCCTCTGCTGGTGTAAAATCAATGGAGTTCTCTAATGTGGGGCAGACACTTTCATTTCTTAGGACAGCAAGCTGGGTCTCAAAGGACTTGGCTTTAAATGCTGATTCAGTCCCATGTGTTGTATGTAGTTGGCCACATTTCATTTATTCCATCCCAAGTGTTGTTTCATTATCTACAAATAGGGAGACTGCTTAATGGTATTGTCCTGAAGATAAAGTCAGTTAAAGATAATAGGGAGCTCTACTACAACTATGCTGTAAATTGCTTTTGTTAACTCAAAGAAATGGATTATTTGTCTGAGAACCTGGGATGTCACTTAGCATCTGCACTTAACTTGAGAAATATACACATTCGGGACATTAAAAACAAAAAAGGAATGAAAAGGAGAACAAAACCACTAAACCTTCAGTTACAGCTATAATCTGCTAATTGTCCTGATTTGGTTTGCTTGGTAAATTAATCTGTAAACTTCTACGTGTGGTCACCCAATACTTTTTGTATTCTCATGACTCTCTCCCCTTGCAACACTTATGAAGGAAAGTACTGGATGCTTTTGTCATTTAATTCAGTATTTTGGCAGATTTGCTGCTGCATGATGATTACTGTGACTTAACTGTACATGGCTTATTTTAGAGCAGAAAAAAATAATATAAAAATACTCAGAAGGCAGAATATCCTGTCTAGCAATAGCTCTGTGATAAAAACCCACCTTTGAGCAAGAGGTGCTTTCAAAAATCTGTCTACACTTAGTCCCATGTGCATCAGGAGTCATCAGTGATTTGTGGGCCAAAAATCGTCCATACTGGTCAGTTTTTGTTCTGTGTCTTTTTTCCTTCTAATTGTACTTTCCTCCAAGTATCAGCTTTGAGTTCTTCCAAACTGCTAACCACGGGGCCTCAAAATGGCAAGCTTTTTCTTCCTTTGTATCTCACTGACTTTGCTCTTTACCAGACAGATGAGCTTTGCAGCAGCAGCATTGATTCTCTGATCTTCCTGAGCAACCTGTGCCATGAACTCAGTTAAAAAAAAATTCAGGTTTTTTCAAAGTAAAATTACTTAGGGAAGTAAGACAGGAGTTTTTCTTGTGAAAGTTGGTTCCATAAACATTTTACTGTGCAGTAACGAAGGCTTTTAATGTGCACTTTTTGCTACCAAATCTGAAAATTTGGCTCATGAAAGTTGATTTTGGCTGAAAACCAAGTGTCTGCTATCCTAACAAGATGCATTCTTCTGGTGCAGAGGAGTTGTTTTAGCTGATCCATCAGTTTGATCTTCAGGCATAATTACTTCAGCAATATCAACTGAAACTTTCAACATTACTGCACTGATTGAGTAGAATGACTGGTTTTCAGGGCAGGTGTGATTGCTTCACAAGTTGACTTCTTGTCAATAACTGTGATTGACAGCAGAATTACTCTTCACAGCAGTTTATTTAATGTGTTATCCAATGAGTTGCTTATAATTACATTGGAGTTATTGTCAATGCCTTACTAGAAATAGCTGTAAGGCTGAAAGCCTTAGTAACAGAAATGTTAAGATAGTGTAAAGTAAAATACTGAGAGGAAGGACAAAGAAGCTTCTCCAATGGTACTATCTGGGAGGTAGGGTTTCTTCATGGGCATTACTCCATTGACTGAAATACTGTAGGCATCAAAAGCTTTAATAACTTCTAGAAAAGACTGTCATGACTTGTGAACTGGAACAGTCCAAGAAAGTATTCTTCACAGATGTTCCTTGTAACAACTCAGTCTGCCTGATTACAGGGCTTTTGCTCACCTTATGTTAGTTCTGAAGGTGTTGGCATATTGGACCTGTTAAAAAGTTCTAATAGTTAAAGACACAAACCAAAAGAGAGAACACAGTAAATAACAAACTCACTGTTCTTCTTTAGTAGCATGGAGTTAATCTGCAAAGAGCTCCACTGTGTACAAAAAAAAGCTGGTTTATTAAAATATTTTGCATTTAGTTAGAAAAAAGTGTATTGCCCTTTCAAAGAATATGTACTGCTTTCTTACTTGCTATTGTCAGTAATTTTTTCATATGATTTTTTGAAATGCAGACCTGTGCTTATTTCCTGAAGAGCTTTGTAAATGTTGTTTTACCAAAAAGTGGCTAATGTTGCCTGTTCTTAATTCTGTCATCATTATAGGAGGAAATAGTAGCAATTTCTGTATTAGACCTGCCTAATACTTTGCAGTAAGACGTTTTCATACTTCCTTTGCTTGCTGCAGTTTGATATTTGGTAGCGGGAAGTAGCCCTGAGCTACAAAGCTGCCTTTTGTCACCTATTACATTCCTCAGACTTTTGAAGAGTTGTAACTGAAAGCCACTTTTTTTTTTACCCTTATTTCCATGAAAAGTTTGACAGCTTGCCAGGGTACCTCTTGGACCCTCTGAGGTATAGGCATGGCTGTTGCTGAAACAAAAGTAGCAGTACGTTCTTTTCTTCGTTTTGGAGGTACTGAAGTTGTCATAATGTTCCTCTGCCATTCCAATGATCTAAAGATTTAGGATTAGGAAAAAGCAAGGTCATAACACACTTTCCATGCCAGAACTAAGCACTTGTCCCACTGACCTAATTCCTTGCCCTGAAATGACACCACGTGAGGCTGGAGCACCCCCCAGGTTCTGGAGGAACTGAGAGAAGAGGAGAAAGAAGACAGGACTGTCACTCCATTCTGCATTCATGCAACCATCACTTTCTGCTCCCAAGGAAGTTACCTGCTCTGCTGCTAGCTAATGTAGTAGATAATCTGTAGTTTATAGAGCAGTAGTCTCAGAGACACAAGTGAGGAGTTAAAGAATTGCTGATGAAATTGTGGTGTATAGGATTTGGGGCTGGCGGGGGGAGAGGATTCTTTGAGAAGACAGTCACTGAAAATTCTTGCAAAAGCAATATAATGTTGCTAAAGGTTTAGTTCTTAAGGTACCAGTGCTGGCAAAAGTCAAATTCTTGTGCTCTGTGGTACAATAGTTGGTAAGATTTCAGCCTTGTTGATTCCTATTTTCAGTAATCTGCGCATGTTAAATACAAGGTTTCATGTGGAACTGTAAACCTGGAATTTCCAAATTCTTGGATGTGAAGTTCTGTAAACTAAGGATTAAGTTCTTCAACAGGATTTTGCTGTTTGAAATTATGCTTTTGCTGCATGAAAGGACTACTTAGGGCCTCTGGATTTGTTGCCACTCCCTGTATTAAATCTATTGTACCTGTGTTGTCAAGCTTAGCACAGTAATTTAAGTCTAATGTTGCAAGCTAGATAATGTATCTAATGCATAGCAGAAGTCTGAAATCATATAATCCACGATCTTCTTTTGATGATATACTGAATAGAAATTTAAGTGGGAAAATAAATTTTTTTTTACAACTTCTGTTAAGAGAGAATGATGAAAGCCTGGCCCATTAAAGCACTGCAGAAATGACAATTGATTTAAGTCAACCCAGAATTTCAGTCAAGATGCTTTCAAAATTTTAAGGTTGTATTAATTGAAATTAATTAAATTTCTAGTACAAACATGAGAAGAAGTCATCTTAGTTTAAAAGGCCAGTATGAAGGCATAGAGGTAAAAGAAAAGTAAGGATGTTGGATTTCATTATTAATTCAAGTTAGTATAGTTTTGCAGTTAAAAGTTTTGAATTATCTTTACATTGCATCATGCCATAGAAGATGATGCACTTTTGAAATAACACATTGTTCTTGGATACATGATTGGCTGGCTGTGAACATCCCTCAGATTAATGGGAGGTGTTGTTTCTGTCTGCAGCACAGTCATTTTGTGGCTTTATAGTGGAAGTTATTCTTTAGTCAAGGTCTGTTGAGGTGCTGTTTGTTAAAAATTGGTCAACATTGCCTAACAACAGAGTGGCAGCAAATTTCTGACCCTTAACCCACTGACACAACTTTTTGCTTCCCCTTGGAAAGCCTGTAACGTGTAAATGTTTGACCCCATTTTGAATTCTCCGTAGAAGGGGTCAAATTTAAAATACTAGTAACCACTTCCTCAACCTTTTGTTTTGCTGACTAAAGTTTAAATGGAGCACATTTCATTTAAAAAATGGGACCTTAATGTATGAATGTGAAGGTCTTTCACTTGTTTATACGTGTGATAACAGAACGTATGTTCTGTTCACCTTACCAGTTCAGAGAAGTCCCTCTTTAAATATATATTACTCTCTTAAATCTAATTTTTAATGTTAAAACTAGCATAAAAATTAATGAACTCTCTTCTATAGTATCTCTGTACTCCTAGTCTCCTGTGTAGAAAGATTCCAGATAAGTACAGAACGTGCTGGTGTACCCAGCATGAGATGGATTTTTTTTTTATAGAGGTTATACCTTTTCATTAGACCAATTGATGGTTATTTGAAAAAACTAGACACATTTGCCTGTGCAGCTCCTTTTCAGGTTTCCATTCTGTTTGTGTGTTTGACGTACTTGCCTTAATTTGAGAGTTTTGGAGGATCTTAAGTAGGTCTTAAGTCCTGTAGCTCTTACAGGTGGCCTGAAAAGCCCTGTTTGGGCCAAAGCTAACTCTTGGGCTAAAGCTAGCTCTTGGGTACCCTGGTGGTTGCATTAGCCCTTGACAGGTGTAGATAATCTGTGTTCTGCTGTCTGTCCTTCTGCTCTTCACTGCCTTTACCAGCACTCATGTGTCCAACAGTCTAGACTTTATGTTCAAAACATGACAGGAAAAAGCAGTTTCGTTGAGTACTGATGCTATTATGCTAAACCTCACTAATGATGAATTCCTCAGATTAATTACACCTAAATAGATGCTTTCCAAGTCTTTACCTACTTTCTTTAAGAGAATTTTAGTAAAGAGTTCTATGAGAATAAGTTTTTTTGGTTTTTTTCTTGGTTATAGTTAAGAATGATGGAGTATTTAATCTTGGATTTTGTCCTGCCTTCAGTGAAAAGTTTTGGTTAATATTAATGGGAAAATATGTTTCTTTTTGACAGTCAAGGCTATTGCTTAATAAATTGTCTTATTGTTTTAAGTGGTCATAGTATTCTTAAAGAATGTTTCCAAGATACTGGAACAAATACAGAAATGAGATTATTGTGCCATAGAAATGAAAGAATAGATGAGCATTTGTCTGCCTAATCAGCCCTATCATTGAAACAGCATCCCTTTGTTCTTGCTTCTTGGCTACAGTGCTAAAGTAGAGCAGGACATGCAGGGTTTTCTCAGCTGACCTATAAAGCTATTAGAGTCCCAGGATTTAAAACTGGGACATGGACATCCATACAAATATTTTAATAATCTGTGCACACAGGTGTTTGAATGGGAAGTTGTTTACCAATCACAAGTATCCATCTGTAAAAGGCTGGGATTTTTTTTTTCTTTTTATAAAATTATGTAGAACTTGAGAAATACTGTCACAGTGGGAGGATATTTCACTGGAGAACAGGTTTGAATGGAATCTGAGAAAATTGTTTGGCTAAGAGTCACTCCCTCCCCTCATTCCAGAGCCAGGGAACAAAATTGGTTTGCACTTCTGTCAAGTGTAAACTTGGGGAAAGTGAGGAATCTCTGAGTCTTGGGGATGGAGGAGAATTTCAGCAAAACAACACAGCCCAACAAACAGTAAAAGCCTTTTACCACAGTTCAGTCCTGAAGCATAATGACAGTAGAAGAGAAACAAAACCATCTTTATAGGAATGGTTATGTTGCTCTGGTAAACATACTAGGATTCTCCCAAGATATCAGATGGGAAAACATTTAGTACCCAGTGCAACATTGTAGAACCTTGGTGTCCCAGTTTACAGTTGGTCTGGGACATAACAAATGGATACCTTCAGCAGTTTTAACTTTGGCTCAGGAGCAGTGCGGCCACTCGCCCTCTTGATCATTAGCAGAGGGGAGAGGAGAAAACTAATTGTTGGGTAATTTTTGCCACTTATTTTGGTGCTTGCTTTTAAAAAGAGTTTTATTTATAATGAAATTTCTATATAACATTATAAGAAGCTCCTTTTGTGCTAGAGGCAGATGACATGCATTAGACTAATAATACACTGTACTTGAAAATTACTATTTGTGTGTTTTAAGCCCTGCTCTATCAGTGCCCACTACTGAGGGGTAGTATGTGTTACTTGGAATATATTTGGAATAGATGTGATAAAAATTAATTTTCAAGGATTATAAATGGAAAACCTTAAATGGCACTAGACAAGGACTTTTCCCCCATAGTTAAACCTAAAATTTGTATTTGCTTGAATACTTTGAACCAGTGTAGGAGATAAATACCTATTAAGGCTGCTGGTATTTATGAAGTATTTAAACTTAGCAGAATTTAATGCCACATGGTACATTATTATTGCAAATTATAAATGTCTTTTACAAGAAACTAATAAAAGGACTAGTTAAGCTTGGCAGCAAATCATTAACTGGGAATGGTATCAATATATGTTAACGAAGTGTTCAAGATCAGGTTACATGAAAGGTTCATGAAGAGAAGACCCTGACCCTTGAGCTGTGGGGCTGCAAGGCCTTTTCCATCTATCTAATCTTTTCTTACATAATATAAAGCTTCATCTTATAAATTAAAGCTTTCTGTACCATGTCTATTAGGTTTATTTATATTAATACTTCAAAAATGAAGAATATCTGGCAAGAAACAGAAAGGGTTGGACCCCAGCATATGAAGTACTAGAGAATATAATAGTTGATCAGAGTTAAAGTAGTCTCGTGCTTGACTTGCCCAATAATGCCTTCCCACAGAGGATTATAACACCAGTTGGGAGTTTCCAGTGTTTTTCCAGATGTAACATCCAGTTGGTACAATATCTGTCTTTCTCAATTCTCCAAAGGTTTAAAATGCACTCCCTGTGCATAGTGGCTCTGCTCTCACACAGTGCAGGTGATGGAAGATAAACAGAGTTTTGAGGCTTGCTGTTTCACGTCAGGGAGATTCCCCAGTTCAGCTTTGCTGCCAGGGAGAATCCTAGATTTTGCTTTCTTTTTTCATTAAAAGGAAAAGGTCAGTCTGGATAGAGCAGTAATGGAATAAGGAGCAGTGGCCCAGCCTCTCTTTCTCAGAGTGATGGGCAATGAGCACTGCAGTAAGCCATGAAAACTAAGAGAGCTGCAATTCTTCTGGCCTCCAGATAAGCCATCTCCAAAAGGATTTGCTATCTGTTATGAAAATGAGTGAATAGATACTGTTAAATGAAGATTCTGTTCTTCAATTAATAAGTAATTTCCATTCTGGAGTAGATAATTTATGCTGGCTACCAGGCAGCAATTGTGATTAATATGCTGCATTAGTTCCTTGAGCAGATAAAATCTCAACAGCTAAAGATCTTGTTTTCATGCAGATAAGGCTAATAGGAAAATCAAAGGAAGATAAAACCTCGAGAATGTGATGTAATGCACAGAGCAAGTTATACCCTGTCAAAACTGTGAAGTCTGAATGAAATGTTATCACATTTTCCTGTAAGGGAGGTTGGAAGAAAGGGTTATATATTGGGACACCTCAAGCTCCACACCTGTAACATGATGGAAATGGAACTGACCAGTTTTGGCATCAGTGTGATGGCTGAATTCTTTATTTCCTACATAAGGAGGGCAGTGCTTTTTCTTAAGGACAGCCTGATTCTCATAGGCAGCATAGGCCAAACACCACCACTGACAGCAAGGGGTGTTTGGAGTCTCAGATTAATTGCAACAACCAAGAGACTTGGTGTTTTCTTTAGTCTGTATCTAATGGACTAAACTCCGGTTAAAGAATTTTGCATCTCTTTGACTTATACATTAAAATGAAATTGCTTTTTGTGTTTTTTCTGTTAAATTAGAAAAAAATTTAGGTTTCCTGTTTCCTAGGATCATCTAATTTGACTTCAGTTAATTCACAAGTGTCCACACTCTTGTATTCAGCAGATATGCTTGTTATCCATCTGATCTCAACATCTTTTTCCAAAGTTGTATCCCAGACACATATTTGTCGGTGTAGCAAATCCTTAAATCTTTTTTTTTTTTTTTCTTTTTTTGCCTGGCAACAAGCTTCTTCTCACTGGCAAATTCATGCTTTCATTTTAAGATGCATATTAAAGCATTTGGGTCACACAGAACACTAAGATGGGTGGTAATGAGCAGTAACTAGAAAGAATATATGTAATCTGAAAAACTATTCTCCTGTAAATTAATGTTTTGGTCCACAACAGATTTAATCTAAAAAAGCATATTAATGAGAATTTTATTAAATAGAAATTGATTTTTTTTTCTTTCAGTACATAGAATCATTAAGATGGAAAAGGTCTTTAAGATCTTTAAGTCCAACTGCCAAATATCATGCTGTAGTTTTCTTTATATACATTAGGTGTAGATGAGATAAAGTATTGTTGCTGTGGGAGTCAATTGTCAAGTAGGATTTGAATTTTTCCAAAGTTTGGTAATCACTCTTCTACATTTGATTAGAATTAGGATCTTTTTTCCCCTCATTTTAACTATATTACACCATTTGGTTAAACATATGAGCCATTAGTCTTCTCCTTAGTATTTATTTAGTTCTCAATTATCTGTTTGGAATTGTTCTGAAATATGTGGTAGAAGTATTACTGCAATATATCTCTGAGAGGGATAATCTTTGGTCAATTTAATGCCCTTTAAGCTATGTTGTAAGCAAATGTGTGGGTTTCTGCCATAACTGTGAATATGTTAAGTGCTGGACTGCCACAGTACAAATTGGATTTCAAGACTCTAACTTTGGTTTAAAGAAAACATATCTCCAGATTTTAGCCTTTTTAATGTATTATATTAACATATTGTTTTAAAATGTGAAGCATTTTGTCTTTCTGTGGTAAACAAAAAACAGAGCACTTGAGCACAGTAAATTTTCATTCATTATCCCCCTTCTTTTGTAGATATTTGGGCAATTGGCTGTATATTTGCTGAACTATTGACTTCAGAACCTATATTTCACTGTCGTCAGGAGGACATCAAAACAAGTAATCCTTTCCATCACGATCAGCTAGACCGTATTTTCAGTGTAATGGGATTCCCTGCAGGTAATGATTTTTCATTAAAGCAACAGGCATAATGCTACTGAGTTGTTTGTTGGTTGTTTTCTGAAGGAAATTACTAGTTGTTTGTATAGGTACGAGAAAAAACTGTCAGTTTGATGGATTTGGAAATGCTGACAATTAAAGAACAATAGCACTGGCCAACAAACAGGATGTCAAATATCTCCTGTAGTTATTTCTTCCTGAGTATTACTTAACCTACCCTTTCAGAATTATAAATAATTTTTTTTTCCCCCCACACTACTGAAGATAAAGACTGGGAAGACATAAGGAAGATGCCAGAATACCCAACTCTTCAGAAAGACTTTAGAAGAACAACGTAAGTAATGATAATGTAACAGCAGCTCATTGGGTGTGGTGGAGACAGAAATTGGCTCCTACGCTCTGACTTTTTGGGGAGGGGATTTTGAAGTATTTGGGGTCTAACAATGTGGCAGCTGTCCTGTTTGAATTAGCTGGTTTACCTGAATGGTGTTCTCTCCCGCAGCTGCTTGTTAAGAACATCAACTGGGTGGTCTCCTCATTTCTATAGAAGGTGTTGTTATAAGTGTAATTTAATCTATGGCAGGCGCAGACAAATGAACTTCCTTAACCCATTCCTATTACATATTCAAGATAACGTAATTCATTTTGTGTGAAAAAGAATAGGGAAGCACTGATATTTTTGACAAGTGGATATATGGAGACAGCAACTTATTGGGCAGAAGTTTCTATTGAAGGTAACATGTTCAATAGATTGTGATTCAAAGCCTGTCTTGGATTTGAGAATTTTCCACTTTTACTGTTTCCTGATGCTTTGGCTAAATTAGTCAAGTGGTGATAATATATCAGAGCTGATAAAGAGTAACATGGACTCCTTAAAGTAAGGTAGAGGACATGAATTTGGAAGGTTTGGATTCTGTTTCCAGCTCTGACATGGATTCATTACACTGACTTTACACAAGATATGAAGCTTATGTGTGCATGAAGCATCTTTCTTTTGAAAATGTCTATAGATAATCTCTGGAGCTCTAAATTAAAGGCAAGGCATAGGTTATAGGTATTTAGGGCAATTTTAGGCTTGAGAGCTATAAGGACTGTGTAGTTTTCAGCTCTGCCACAGAAAGCATTTAGCAGTTCATCACAACTCAACATTTAAGCTATTGTTTCCAGTTAGAACTTGGCAGAGCTGCTTTAGTAAAATAGTATAAATTTCAAGTTGTGTCTCTCTGTCATATATCCTTATCAACAGCTTATCCATATACTATAAAAGCTACATGTTTCATGGAAATAATCTTTACACAGCTGATAGCACTCCTGTTGGTGGAAAGCACACTTTGTGTGTGCAACTGCTAAGTAAATATCTGACATGTCTTCTGATAGCAGTTCTTTTTACAGTTTACTTACTGAGGGTTGGGAAATGTTTCTGTGGCCACTTGATAGAGTTCCATGTTTTTAATGCACTATTATTTCAGATATATCTTTCTTAAATTTTATTTTTCAGATATGCCAATAGTAGCCTCATAAAATACATGGAGAAACACAAAGTCAAGCCTGACAGCAAAGTTTTTCTTTTGGTAGGTGCAGCTTGAAAATTGTTGTGATGTCATGAATGAAATTGCATTTCTAAGGGTAATATCTGTCTGTTTTCTTATCTCATTCAAATGAACACCAGTTAAAGAGAGCTGTTTATCACTGACTGGCCATTTTTAAAAAGGGTTTTTTTCATACACATTTTGCTTAAACTGCTGGTATTGAAGATCTGAGAGTCTTCTCTAATTAAGATCTGCAAGGCACTTGTATACCCGGCCTTACCTTTAGTTCTACTGTGCAAATAAGAGAGTGAGTATATGTGTCTTCATTCTGTGTGGTTTCAGAGAGCTAAAGAGCCCCCAAAAGCTAAGAGTTTTGTGAAGAAAGGGAAAAGAAGAAATTAATTTCCTGTAGTAATTTTTTTTCTTCCCTCTGACAGTAGTCCACCAGTGTTCTGGGGATGGTTCCAAATAAAATCCCTAAACATATATTTGCTGGTTGCCTAGTTGAGTCATCCATTGTATGCCAACACAGGGTTGCTCTGTCTAATACAGCATCATTTCTGGATGCCTCTGAGTTGACTTAGTGCTGTCTAAATTTAGGAACGAAGTTCAAAGTGACTTTGCTAATGCTGTGTACAGGGTGCTCTGTAATGAGGCTCTTAGTGCAGCTTGAGTTTCAGTGGTCTGTTTCCAGTTACAAATTCAGCATAGCAGTCATCTCTCCATGTCCTGGCAAAGATTTGCTCTTTGACTCATTAGTGGCTGCTGGATGATGACACAAATAGCTGTGGAAACAGAATAGGTTGGTCCCAAGTGGGTGGAAGGGAAGAATTTCCATAAGAAGAGTGAGACTTGAAAAAAAATGGATTAAAATTTCTTAAACTCAACTTACTGGGCACACACTGGAATCACCAGGAGGGTAAGCCTAACTGAAAAGATGACCATTGTAAGAGACATCATTAGTTAGCACATGGATTTCTATGTTTTCCTACTAAAAGTGGAATCCACCAGAAAACCTGCTTGGGTGTCAGCATATATTGCTCATTCCCTAAGGCTGAAAACTGAGTTGAAAGTCATCTTGGGTGGGTAGACTGCTTTCCCCAGGGGAATTATTAACCAGATCTCTGAAGAACAACAAAATTACCATACTTTGCGGTTCTTTCTGAACATCATGAGGAAGACTTAGTTCTCTAAGGAAGGTCGTTTGTTAGATTTTTCTCACAGTTTAAGGGGTGAATAAGGGTGGTTTAATGATCAGCCACAGAGACAGAGGCTGACCTCAAACAGACCCAAAGCTCTGAATATGAATGCCCAGGAGTATGGGCTACCTTCCTGATATCTTATTGCTGTACATTAGAGGTACATGTATTGTGAAGCAGATTCCCTAAACTCCTTGTTCATACCCAAGGTAGTTATTTCTGTGAGGTAACCTCCATCTTGCAGGGTGACCTCTGAAGACATCTGCTTTGTAGCAGTCATTGATTGAGACTGTGCTAATGAGTACAGGAAGTGTGGTGCATGGGGAACAGATGGCATCGAGCAGATCAGTGCAGGATAGCAAGTGACTCTTGACAAAGAGAATGATATTATGCTATTCTGCTGATTGACATTGAATGATAATGTCTACATGAAGGGCAGAATGTTTTCCATTCAGGAAGAGGCATCTGTTCTTGCTGTCCTGGAAAAGTTACAAGCATGGTATTCATAGCTGTCATGTCAGGCCAGTGGAGCCTGAGAGCTTGAGACCTTCTGGGAAGTATGAGCTTTTGATGAAATCTACTCTCATTGGTTTCCCATGTTGTGTTCACAGCTGCTGCCCTGAAAACAAATTGTCTCCAGATATTTTTAAAATTAATTTTCCTAGAAACTGCAGATAATCAGACCTTTTCAAAGAAGTTGGTTAACAGTAGCATCACCGATAGGCAGGTTGTCTCACTGGGAGTGATACTGTGTGTTACTTGGAATGGGCAAGCTGATTGTATCCTCCAGAGTGAAGCAGGAATGCTAAGGGAATGACTAAATTATTGAAATAGCCAAGATACCTCTAGGCTGCAGCAACCAGGTCCGAGGAAGGAGTCCATGGGACAGAGGCTGATGCCCTGTGCTCTTCTGTCAATGATGACATCTGGTACCAAAGATCAGGAGTGGCCCTGTACAGAATATATATGTTTGTCCCTGCAGTTGCTGTGGAGGAACTGGGAAATTTGCATAACCTGTAATGGTGCCAGAAGCTGCTCTAGCTGGCTAAAAATTTTCGTGTAGGGAAAAGTAATTTGAAGTAAAGATACTGAGTACCAAACTATTATCTATATTCTATTGTGTGAGGTCACCATGTAGAGAGCAAACATCACGTTAGAAGTTCAGTTTATTTGGATGCACAGAAAATGTAGGGTTAAGAGTTATCTCACCACGCAAAAATGCAGGAAATAAGTGCCCATTTATACCTTCCAGGTGTGTACAATGCAGGAATATCTTGAGGTGTATCTCTAGGCAAACAGCAGAAATCCTTTTAGGAGCTAGTTGCAAATTAACTGATAGGTGGAGAGACAGCCCTGTCTCTCACAAATGGCTCTGTTTTGTTGTGAGTCTGCTGAGGTCTGTGCCCCATAAAGTATGTGAATAAGAAGAGTTGGGAAGGAAATGGCAAAAGTACTGAGAGTTTTGAGACCTTATCTATCAGGTAGGGTTAACTACTGAAGAAGATGATTCCCTGTATTTCCTTTCTTGAGGAGGGTGAGTGCTTTTACTGAGGCTGTTTGCTTTAGCATATAGAATTGTATGTCAAGGTTTTTATTTATTGGAACAAAAAGCCCCAAATACCCATGCCAAAATCACATGCTTTTGCTGAATAGCCAGGCAGTTTTTGTTGGAGACCTGAAAGAGTTTGAGCTGAGATGTCCTTTGCAGAAGGAATTTTATTTTCTCTACTGGCTTGAATTAAGAGAGTATTGTGTGAGAGCAGGATACTGCATAATGTAATTTGAGCACCCTAATTTCCTACTGTAAGTTTATCAGAATGTGATAAATAAGTAACTATTTAAAATGGTGTGATATGCCTATAATTTCTGTTTTATACTACTAACATAATGTAATCCTCTTTTATAGCCTGCTGCAGTCAAAAGCATTCTAGCTAATAAATTTGTGCTTGTTTCCTTCTAGCAAGGGAGAAAGGTTACTAGAAATGTTTCTCATTTCAGTACCAATTAGAGTGGGTTTGGGAGCTGCATGAGTAGCAGAGTGCTCTGGTTCTGGAATGTTGCCAGTGAAAGAAATGAAGATTTATTGTTTCCATCCTTAAAGCAATATGGAGAATCCTGGTTATGTTCAGTCCACTCTGACACTTTTTTCCTTTTGTGCCAGCTGTGCAAAACAGTATAGAAGCTATACGTGTACCACAATAGAAAGCTGTTATTTAGAAGTTATGTTTTACGAACCTGTAATAGCTGAATTTAGCATTGCTTTAGTGCAGTGGTTCAGCCTAAACAATTAATACTCCCTGATACACTTAACTGTTCATTACATGAGAAGCGCTTCACAACCACAGCACTTTGATGGATGTGCATTGTAGTTCTTGGGAACTTCACTGAACAAGCAATGCTAACTTTGGCTTGTCTGGACAAGCCAGAAATAATTTAGCAATCCACAATCCAAGATGTCCAAGTCATAATTTGAAAAATGATAGTTTGATAAGCTTTTTGCTATTTTTAATGTTATGCTTTGCAGCTTCAGAAGCTTCTTACTATGGACCCTACGAAGAGAATTACCTCAGAGCAGGCTTTGCAGGACCCCTACTTTCAAGAGGATCCTCTGCCTACATCAGAGTATGTATTCCCTTTTCTGTGCACATCTGGGGTGACTTCTTTCTGCTACATGCTAGTCCCTGAAATAACATGACAACTGAAAAATTCACAGACACCTACCCATGTCCACAAGAAGTATCAGCTTCTTCTCTGCCCTCTCCTGTTCTGCCTTACACAGCCTCACAGAGCTCTGTTCTCCATTGCCTGGCTGATTGTGCCTCTCCCTAGGAGCGGGACAGTTCTCTGACCTACAGCCCATTTCATGCCCTCTTTCAGAGTGTAACAGTATGAGAAAAGTGAAGAGAGAAATGGCTGCCTAAAATCCCACAAACCCTTGTTTGGAAGGCTTGAGAGAACAGAATTGATATCTCTATATATTTTATTGCCATGAAAAGTTAAGTGACATATTCAGTTCCAGCTGACAGACTTTGTCAGTTTGTCCTCCCAGTTTTTGGGAGCATGGTGGTGCATGGCATTATGATCTGTATGAACTTGATGCAGGTAGACTTCTACCTTTGCTTTCACTCCGTCCTCAACTGGCAGGCAATGCCAAAAGTAGGGAACAGTCACTGGAATGCAAAAGGAGTCCAGTTGAGACTAGTTGGGTTTTTTAAATTTCTTTTTCTGCTTGTAAAATTCAAACCCTACATAGCAACAAGATTAGGAACTGTTTACACCCTTTTTAAAACCACGTCATGTTGATTGTATTCTGAGTGTTGGCACGGAAATCTAAGAAATTGATACTGGTCAAGATCTACCAGTAATTTTCAGCTTAGTGTTTATCTGATGCTATCCTGTCTAGAACTGTAGCTCCCCATGGGCTACAGGATAACATTATGATAAGGTCTTTGCCATAAACATTAAGGAATGTTCCAAATTCCACTGGTCAGATGAATTTAAAAACAGTCTTTTTTTTTTTCCTAAACAAAACCTGAGAACCTTAGTGAAAGTAACTCTGCAGTTATGATTGGCAAATATATTGAAACCTGTTGTAAGCCAAGGCAGGCTCATAAGACACTAATACTCTTTGGATCAGTCCCTTTATTCAGTGAGCCATGCATGTTCCAACTGGGTGTTATGGAGCCTCTGACACTCTGTTTGTTCATTTTGCCATCTGGATCAACAAGTGGTCGTTCTGGCATTTGGGCATGTTCAGCCATGCCATGATTTCTAAATGACAGCTTTGTGCCAACAACAAAGAGATCTGGCATTACAATCAGCACCTATCTTGGATGTTCGCCCTGCCACTCACTTGTGGAAACAGGATTCAGATACAAGAAATGAAGTTGTGTTACATGCACTTGTTTTTAACCTAGTTTTAAGTTAAATGTATGCAATATGTACATATTTATGGAGTGTTTACTGTATTTCAGTGTGTTTGCTGGCTGTCAGATTCCATATCCAAAAAGAGAATTCCTCAATGAAGATGAACCTGAAGAGAAAGGGGATAAGGTATAATAAACTCCTTGTTTGGTTGGTTTTTTTACTTTCAGGTATGCAGTAAGAAAACACCATGGTGCCAAATGAAAACTAGTGAAACATGAAGAGTTAACCAAAACTGTATTTCCAAGGCAGGGCTCACTTAAAACTGCTTCTCAGACAGTTGAAAAGTATCAGATGCCTTGGGGTGTCTCAGGTGGCATCACCAGCACGGAATGCCCTGACCTGTGGGGAATGAGCTGGATGGGCTGTTCTGTCAGCAGTAGCCTGCTCTCGGCTTCTGTTGTTCCA
The DNA here is from genome assembly GCA_025920805.1 of Petroica traversi. NCBI lineage: Eukaryota > Metazoa > Chordata > Aves > Passeriformes > Petroicidae > Petroica > Petroica traversi. The sequence goes on from JAHLSL010000017.1 coordinate 13,738,620, forward strand.
AGAAGACCTTGCTACCTCCTCCAGCATTGCATGATGAAAATATGTTGTGAGCACATGAAAAGAATGGCGTTTTCATTGTATGACTGGCATCCCTCCAGCCATTTGAATGTAGATGGCTGTCGAGGTCTCAAATAAATAGTGGCAGCCTGCTTCTGGCACTGCATCAGAACATTTCGTCCATCTGCACGCAGTTTCCTGATCATGTTTTAAGGGCCCGCAGACAAAGGAGTAATAAGGACTGTGAACTGTTCTGGTAGCAACAATCTGCTCTGAATATTCTCTTTCCCATAGCCCCATAGAGATGGGTGAGAACTTGTGTTTGTGTGCACAGTAAATTTTGGTGTGTTTGCAACATAATCTGATCTGCTTGGTGTGGCTCAGCTGTGCTGTCTGACCACAGCGATTGTCCTGTAGTGCTGTGAAGGCTGGACAATGGTGCTACAGTGTAGGAAATAGCATGTTGTTTTCACAGAACAGGGTACAGTGAGGCACCAGCAGTGATGTATAGCTTACAGAATGTGAGGAGAACAGTCTTGAACTGTAGTTATCTGAGGACTATGTGAGAAGGGCTGTTGTCTTTCAGAGGAATCATTTGACTACATGAATCTTCTGTTTTCAGTTTTCTTCATATCGACAAACTAGCTGAGTTTAAAACTATATTTTAGAGAGCAAATTTCATTTTCAGAACTGATATTGCAGATTCTTCTTTACCAAGAACAAGTGGTAGTATGCATGATTTTTGTGTCCAGGTAGATTTTTCTAAAGGAGAAAACAGACCCCTGAGTAAAAATAAAATGAAAGTCATGATACTGATTTGATTGCTATTTAGTTACTAGTTTTGCTTCAACTCTCACAGCTTCAAAAAACTAGAAGAAACCTTATGAATTAAAATTATTCTGGCTTTTTTACATTTAAGTCAGTATACTTAAAAGTAAACATATGTCTTTTCCCTGGGAGTCTTGCAGGGATGATGACGATGTCATGTTTATACTTAAAACAGCCAATATATAAATGGTCTTCTAGATTGATGAGAACAGCCAGGTATTTATGCACACTCCAAATTAAACTTTTTTTAGACCATTTAGGTAATACAAGTCACACATTACTCATTGAATGTGTTCCCACAGTGTAAAAAATGTGGCGGTAAAGGCTATTCTGAAAGTTGAATCTGTGCCATGTTGCTTTATAGTGTTACTGTAAGTGAAAGGTTTTTTTTTTAGACTGGTTTGTTACTGGTTTGTTTTTAAAACTGTAAATCTCTGCATATTTATTTGGAAACCTGGAGAAGTAGTCTGTGTTTGTTTATTTATTTGGAACTTGCATCTGAATTAAATAACATTTAGCATAAGCATCCATTCTTTAAAATGGTTAATTGTTAGTCAGCAGGGCTAAAATAAGGGTTTGTAAAACAAAATTTAAATATTTTTTTCTCATTTAAATTTTGTTAGGTGAGTTTCTGCTAGGTTTGCTTCTAAGTAGGACTGAAATGTCATTTTGGTAATTTGTTCCTGAGAGGTGTCATATGGCAGTGTCTTGAGTGTAGACCTTTCACGAGTTTAGTCATTTAGGAGCTGCTATGAACCAGACTGACCTGAGGACGAGGTTTTTGCTGGCTAAAGCCATTTTTGTGCAGTAAAATGGTGCATCCAGGCCCTAGAGTGACAGAGCAGGTCTCAGTCTCTACCCAGGCAGCAGCAGTAGCTGTTCACACAAGAGCAAGCTCGTGCTTGTCAATTAAATTTTGTGCTAAACTCTGAAGCACAAAACCTGGGACCTACAACAAGCTCTTGACTTTAATTGTGAGAGTCCCTTCAATATTTATTTACCCATAAAGAATTGAAGTTTTTCAGCTCGCACAATAGTAACTACCTTACTGGCATCCAAAACACTCCTATGAAAACACAAATTTCAGAATTGTAACACAAATAGTACCTTAGTTATTGGTGTTTGGTTTGTGTGAGTGAAGCTCAAACCATTATGAAAAATAAATTGCTTCTTAATAGTTTGATATTTTTTAACAAGCTTGTTTGTTTAACTTTTTTAATTATTGAAGTTTAAATCTCCCAGGAAATAGAATCTGACTGAGATGAGATTTGAGGACTACATGCAGGAGGATACATTATGAGTTTTACTAAATGTGAAATGGAATTGCAAGCCACCTCTTGAGTTCTTGAAGATGCAAGTCTTCTTTGTAATCTTAAATTAATGCATCATTACAAGTTTTGTCAGAATGTATCTTGGGAGATCATTGTGATGAATGGCATAGGTGCAGATCTTTTACGTCATTTATCTGAGGTAACTAAAAGCCTCTTGGTGAAGGAGGGCATGAAGAATTTTCTGCTAGTGGCAACTGGTTCTCATGATTTCTCAGAAACTAATAAAATGAGGTTTTTATTAAAAGGCTGCCATACTAAAGCTTTGATCATTGTACAAGCAGATATTCTAGGAAAAAACTGCTCTATCCTGGAATGTTCCCTACAGTATATTAGGGGAAGGATAATAAGGCTTTTTATTTCAGCCCATGTCAGTTGAAGGCTTTTTCCATGATGAGCAAGTGACATATCACATATTTGGAGTGAAACTGCATTTCTTTGCAATTATCTTCGGTGGTTTAGTGCTGGAATGGAGGAACCATCCCTGGTGTTTGAAAGCAGGTTCTTTCCCCAAAGTGTAACCATGTTGGGCAGAGTTGCACCCTGTTGATTTTCTTACACTTCTTCAAATACTTCTTTTAGTCTGTAGCCCTTTGAAGCCAGAAGAGTTCTCAATGTCTGTTGTTCTTGTGTTCTCCTTCTTAACCTTTTTTCTCCCTTCTGTGACACTTTTCTCTGTTTATTTTCCTGCTGGGTCCCAGTGTCATCTTAATTATCCAGCTTCTCCTCCTTTGCTATTCTCCTCCTTCCCTTGCCAGATTCTTGTTTCAGTTGTTTCCTCCTCTATTGTCTTCAACATCTCTGGTCTATTTTCACTTTTCTGCTATTTCAGTAAGACTTTCTGACCCTGTATGATGTGCACCATGCTGGGCCCTATTCCCAGCACAGCACTCTTTACAAGGTGCTTAAAAACGCAGGAGACCAAAACAGTAATGAAACCTGTTTCTGGTTTTGCTGCAGAATTTCCTTGCAACCGGGAAGACATGATATAATTCCTTTGGTCTCCATCTGCTTACCTTTCTGGTAGTAATGCTGTCTGCCTTCTTCAGGTGAAAAGTGGAAGTTTGAAAAGTGGTTTTGATTCTGAGTGAACAAGGCCGTTGAAGCACTTAGAATAACTTATAGTGGCTCCCAATGTCTGCCACTGAGCACTAGTGTTGGGGAAGATGAAATAGGAAAGCCTTATAGATATGATTACCTTGCAAAAGATGCTGGAAATATGGAAAGTATAATCGAAATTGAGATGAAGACAAGGTTTGAGTTAAAGAGTAACTAAGAAACAATGGTATAGCCGACTGAAGGTAATCCTCCTTCTTGATAGAACAATACCCTCTGCCTAGGCAGGTCCAAAGGTCAGAACAAACCCTGACTGCCTGGTAAGAAATTCCAAAAAGCAGTTTTTTAAGGTTTAAAATATAACCCTGTATGGTAATGCGATAATTCTTATAGGTTACATGCAAATATTGAAGAGTTTGTAGCTTGTTTCAGATTGGTTAAAGAGAATTAGAATAGTCAACAGAGAAGATGATTTATTGTATTGTAAATGGCAAATCACTCTCTTTTTTTGCTCTCTCTTTTTGCCTCTTTCTCTCACTTTCTCTGGCCTGCTTTGAGCTGTGTCTTGCAGCCCAGCAGCCTCTCACACCCACGCTCTTTCACAATAAACTCCCATGCTCTAAACCCATCTTTAGAGATCTCTCGCTCCTATTTTACCCCTATAACCAAATTCCACAGAGTTAAATCCTACACACTAGTGAAATTTTGGGCATTTTGATTTAGTTCATGAGGTGATTACTGCTTTATAAACAGTTCCTTTTATCCCCTCTGACCACCTGTGTAGCTGTAAGAGGGTCTAGACTGTCTTTCCAGTTTAAGTCCAGCATGTTTCATTAAAAATCTAAAGGACCACAAGTGGGATACCCCCAACAAGGTGTGCAAGTCTGTACTGAGGGTGAACTTCTCCCAGCTTGCGTTTTCCCATCGGGCAGGCAGACCTGCCTTCCCCTTGGTGACAGGTTCTGGCAGCTCCACGAAGCTCACCCATGGGGCTCAGAGCAAGTGACCGTGTTGTGTCGCTCCCTCCCTCAGAACCAGCAGCAGCAGAATCAGCATCAGCAGCAAGCAGCACCTCAGCAGCAGGCGCAGGCAGCGCCGCAGCAGCCGCAGCAGCAGCAGCAGAGCAGCAGCCAGACCAATGGGACGGCGGCGGGCG